>CM060083.1:6190000-6790000 GCA_030533445.1 Cyprinodon diabolis
CTGGCCTGAAATGGGGCAGCCTTGTCTGATCCCTCTCCTAACTGGCACTGGAACACTCAATCCACCTCCCACCTTCACCACACAACAGGCACCTCGATACAACAGCTTTACCCAAGACAGAAAACCTTCCCCAACACCAAAAGCCTGTAAGGTAGTAAAAGAAAATCATGATCCACTCGGTCAAAGGCCTTCTCCTGGTCTATGGATATGATACCAACATTAATTTTATAAATTTTACAAATATCAAAAACATCTCTCATTAAAAACAAATTATCAAACATAGACCTATCAGGTACACAATATGATTGATCTGCACCAATTAGAAAATCAATAACAGTTTTCAGTCTGTTTGATAAGACTTTTGAAAGAATCTTGTAGTCCGTATATAAAAGAGCTACTGGTCTCCAGTTCTTTAAAAGGGCTAAATCTCCCTTCTTAGGGAGCAAAGAAGAACTGCACGCCTACAAGAAGCTGGAAGTGTCTTTTTCATAAGACACTCTTTAAAAACATCCAAAAGGTCCTGTCCCATGATGGTCCAGAAATGTTTAAAAAAGTCTGAAGGCAGACCATCTATTCCCGGAGCCTTTCCAGATGTCATCTGAGACACAGCAGCAGTCAGTTCATCCAGAGTTATTTCCAAACCAGAGCCTCCGATCTCCAGGATCCAACTGAGGAAGTCCTTGAAGAAGCTCCGCAGCAGCATCCACATCACAGCCGTCCGCCCTGAACAAGTCCGTGTAAAAGTCCACGGCATGCCTCCTCATCTCCGTTGGGTCTGTGGTCACCTTCCCATCCGGGAGACGGAGACACACCATCTGTTGTTTTTGAAGTAATTGACTTCTCCAGGTTAAAAAAGAAGGTGGTTGGTGCATCAATGTCCTGTAGTCTGGTGAAGTGTGCTCGGACTAAAGCTCCTTTTGCTCTCTCCTGCAGGAAAGAGTTGAGCTCCCCCTTTTTTGATCGTAAAAGATCATTTTGCTGAGTCTCTTTAAGGGTATTTTCCAAGTTCCTTATCTGGTCCTCTAACTCCTGCACAGCTCTCTTGTTTTTGTAGTGACACCAACTGTATATTCCTGACAAAAAACTTTAAACCTGAGCTTTTCCTACCTCCCACCACTGAGCCAGGGAAAGAAAATCAACTTTCTGGGATCTCCAGTAGGCCCAAAACAATTTAAAATTTTCACAAAAAGTAAGATCCTTTAATAATTTAACATTAAAACGCCAAAAAGATGTTTGTTTTCCAGTGGGAGAGAGAAACAGCTCCATTAAGACTAGATGGTGGTCAGTAAAAACTACTGGGAATATTTGACAGCTAAGAACTCTAGTAGTGAAAGAAGCAGGTAGATAAAACCTGTCCAGTCTAGCTGCACTTACTCTCCCATCTGAAATTTTGACCCAAGTGTACTGCCTATCAGAAGGGTGTTTCATCCTCCACACATCAACCAAATCGTTTTTTGTTAATACTTGAGACAGAAATAAGGAGGACTGAACATGTGGCTCCTCTCCGGTCCTATCTAATGTAAAATCAGTGCAGCAGTTCCAGTCACCACCAATACAATAAACTGTCCTGTACCAATATTATTTAGTTCTTCCTTCAGTATTTTAAAAGTTTTTTCCCGCTCAGAGCCTTGGTTTGGTGCATATAAATTAATGAAAACGAAGCTGAAACCCTCTACTTCAGCTCTCACCATAAGCATTCTGCCCTTCACCACCTCTGTGCTGGAAATAACAGTTACATTTAACTTCGAAGAAAACAGACGGCAACTCCAGCACTTAGATTAGTCCCATGGCTAAGGACATGCTGCCCTCCCCACCATAAGCCCCAATCTATTTCATTCGTGCTATCAGTGTGCGTTTCTTGTAGGAAAATTACATCCAGTCTTTTCTGTGTGATAACATCTGTTAATATAGCCCTTTTTTTTCCATCTCTACCCCCATTTATGTTTAAAGAGGCCACTCTTAGACCCTGCATGTAAGAATAGAGACAGACCAGTAGGAAAACCAACAGAATTGAAACACCCAGTGTTGTACAATCATGTTACTGTTTGTTAAAGTTTCATTTTCTTTGACATTTTACCCTTTGTTGTTTTAAGAGTTTTCCTTAGACCTGTGACGTGCTTCTTAAGACGAAAACGTTTCTTGCTGTCCAGTAAATCATAACCAACAACTCTCTGCAAAGTAGTGACCGATTCAATAAATTTATCCACATCAGGAAAATAATCTTTTACATTGACTTTTTTTCCAAAGGTGTCATCTAGAAAACCATTGATTTCCTCCAGAGAATACAAATCAACACTCTGAAAGTAGCTGTCTGCGATAGAGAAACTATCAGAATCAGAATCATTATGGCCATGAGTGGATTCCATCTGATCATCTGCCTCACTATCAGGGTTCACCTGCAGAAGCTCTGCATCCTGCACAGGACTGCACTCTGCATCCTTTTCTGACCTCCCCAGGTCATCCGCTCTCTGCCCTGTCCTGTCCACAGCCTCTTCCTCACCTACAGCACTGTCTGTCAACTGGAGGGAACCATCACCCTCAGTCCCACCCACTGAGCCACTGTCAGTTCCTACCACGGAGCAGTCTCCCTCAGTATTATTACGAGGAGCAGCCTCGGGCAGCGCCCGCTGTCCACTGCTCCCCTCCCCGCTATCCTCTCCCGCAGCGCCCGTCGCGGGACCCTCCGCAGCCCCCGCCGCGGGACCCGCCGCAGCGCACGCCGCGGGACCCGCCGCAGCCCCCGCCGCGGGACCCGCCGCAGCCCCCGCCGCGGGACCCGCCGCAGCGCACACCGCGGGCCCCACCACACTCTGTCTGTGGGGACATGCCACTCGCTTGTGGCCCACATCTCCACACTCAAAACACTTCATGTTTCAAGAAATGGCGTACACCATGTAGTATCCCCTGCTCATGTTTGACACGGAACGAAACGTCCAGCGTTTGGGTTGGAGAATCTAGGAACATAAACACTTGTCTCCGCAGAGATTGAACATGTTTCAGTTTGGCATCCTTACAGCCCAGATTCACCACCCGGAAACCGCTCGCAAATCTTCCAAAACGCTTCAGCTCTGTCTCCAGAGCCTCATTGGAAATAAACGGGGGACACCAGATACGGTGATCCGGACCGAAGGCACTGCCAACGGGGAAACCTGAAAAAACTCATCATCCAAGACCAGTCCGCTTTCTATGAGCTGACTGACATATTCCAGATTTTTTAGAAACACAACCACTGCCTTATTCATGCGTGAGGCATATGAGATGTTTCCATGTCCCACCTGTTCTCCTACTGCCAGCAGCACCTGCTCCACCGTAGTGCTGGGCTGCGGCACAATCCTCACCCCCATGCTTCAGAGACAGGGACGGCGCCACCGAGGACGCCATCCCTGTCAAGAAACACGGCCTACCGCCCCCAAAGCACCCAAACACACAGTAACTTGGGGTGATACAAAAATAAACAATTAAACAATCACACAGTAAACAGTTAGAGAGAAAAAAAAAGAAAAGTTTGAGATTACTCACAAGCTCTCAGCCACACTCTCCACCACCAAACTCCCAGCATGCACTCAGAGAGAGAGAGAGAGAGAGGGGGACAGAGAGAGGGGGAGAGAGAGAGAGATGGATGGGGAGAGGGGGAGAGAGAGGGGGAGAGAGAGACGGAGAGAGAGAGAGATGGATGGGGAGAGACGGACAGAGAGGGGGAGAGAGAGAGGGGAGAGAGGGGGACAGAGGGACGGAGAGAGGGAGAGAGAGGGGGGGAGGGGGAGAGTGAGAGAGGATGCAGAGAGGGGGAGAGAGAGGGAGGGAGGGGGAGAGAGAGAGGGTAGGGGGGGAGAGAGGGAGGATTTTTGAGTCTATCCATCTATCTATCTAACTATTCTATCTATCTATCTATCTATCTATCTATCTATCTATCTATCTATCTATCTATCTATCTATCTATCTATCTATCTATCTATCTATCTATCTATCCATCTATCTATCTATCTATCTATCTATCTATCTATCTATCTATCTATCTATCTACCTATCTATCTATCTATCTATCTATCTATCTATCAGTGGTACTGCCCCCTTTCTAAACGGTTTAAGGAATGCCTATGCAGCCATATATTTACAAGGCATGAGTGGGCTACTCAGGAAGATCTGCCAAAGAAGCTAAAGTTAAGATTTAGTGCTTATATGGAGAAATATTTAGCTCTGTTATTTGTAATACCTTATTCCCGTGTTGCATCATAGTGCTATTTATGATGACAAATGGAGTTTAAAACTAATTCAAGTCAGTTTTGACATCTCAATGATCTAAAACTGTGTCAGCAATGGCATATTTATAGACACCATCAGGCCCAAAACACTCTAAGACTGATGTTTCATATCTAGGTTCTTGGGGTTGTATTCACCTCAGACACTGCAGTGTTATAAAATATTACCATCATTATTTTAGACTTTTTTTTCCGCTGATGACCATAAAGACCATAAAGACAACAATTACTGAAAGACATTTGTTGCAGTTGATCACTATCTTAAATGTAATCCCATACAATGTTTAGCTGAATACTGCACTGTAAAATCCAATAGCTACTCTGACTTACATAAATCAGTTAAGTTTACTAGGTTATCAAAAATATGTTGTGATTACTTCGATTTATGAAGTAACAGGTACTTTTAATAATAGCAATGCAAAATACTTAGTGTTTTCGAGTGAACATTACTTATTTTAGAGTTAAGCTCACTAGCAATCAGTGTTACTTCAACTGCGCATTCTAAGAAGAAGAAGTACGCATGTTTAGTCTTCTTCTGCTGCTTGTCTCCCGCTCCGCAACCACCAGGATTAAGGATATTCTGCTTCCTCTGCGTTTTCACCGTCCTGTTCATTTTAGCAAACAATAAGGTAAGTCGTTAAGAAAGTATGTATATGAAAATGTTTCATACGTCTACTGCTCGAGCGTTAGCTTTCGCTAGCAAACGATAGCATAGTTGGCTAGCTACCAACACAACCTGTTCAGGCCATGCTAGGGCGTGTTTGGGCGGTGTCCCAACATCATCCTGTAGTGAGTTTAACATTTTCACACCGTTTCAAAGACAAGGCTGATTCCCTTCCTAGCTTCCGACTCGACTTTGGTTTAAAATAGAGTTTTAAACCAAAATTTAGAACATTGTTTTCTTTTTGTTTGTAACAGAGAGCTATAATTTTCTTTGAGCATGCAGATTAATTTAAAAGAAGTTTCTTATTTTTTAACCCTTTATCCTTTAATAAATATCTGATCTTTTATTTATTTCTCTCTTTTTTTCATCTGGACCAAAAACACAACAGGTCCCATTGTAAAAAAAACCCCATAAAACTTGACTCTTCAAACCTGCTATTAAAGTGTTCTTCAGGGTAGGTAATTCCAATAGAACACAGTTATTGATTTATGAAACCCTTATTCAATTTGTGAAAATTATCTTTTTGTTCATTTTCTATAAGAGCAAGTCCGGATGAAAACCCACAATTCCCAGACTCTTCAAGTCTGGTCTCAGTTGTTCTTCAGTGTTTAGAATTGTGAAACAATGTGCAATTTGTGAAACGTAAATGTAACAACTATGTGAAGCATGCATATGTAAATGGTTCTCAGTAACTGACATGCATAAGAAAAACTTTTTTTTTTTATAGAACAAGAGCTCCCTTTTGAACAAAGGCCCAGTGCAGTAAAGGTAAGATGCTCTAAGCCTATTGCTATAGAAAATTCCACACTAAAGGAATAATTCCTCCAATAATGAAATGCAGTCACCATGTACTGTACTTATTTAAAAATATTTGTTGCAGATGCATTGGACCTGTAAGCAGTGCCTGTTTTCTGCAGATAAAAGAGGAAAGTTGTTAAAACATGGATCTTTTACCCTGCTGGTTGTAGAAATTAAAAAGAGGAGACGAGAGATTGTGGAGGCTAGGCCTGCAGGAAACAACTTGGAGTGGTGGCCGGCAGTTTTTACAGAGAGACAAGTGCTGAAATATTAGGTATAGAAATAAAATCTGCTTTTCTTTTTTTGTGGCACTTCACCAATCTGTTCTGTCTTGAAGAGGGGGGGTTAAATAAAATTATTTATTTTGATATTGTTAGAAATATAAGAAATCCTGACTTTTTCCATCATAATTCAATTTATCCTTTGTAGTGGCCCTAATACCTCCCACATTTTCTTTTGACTTTCTGCCTGGAGACTACAAAAATGTCCTCTGTAGTTATTAATGATTAGTCTACACTGGCCCAACACAGTTTAGAAAATATATTTTGCTGTGTGTTGTAGGTGTTTGTGGAGTTCACCAGCAACCTACAGGTGGACTTCTTTCAAGCCCTGGATCGATACACACCAGTTTGTCAAGATCTTCAAGGCAAAGAAAGGCAATGTGGGACAAACCCTGTCCGAGTTGATGCAGCAAATGGTTGCAGTGGTAAGTATATGTACGTCTTCTTTTGTCTTTATCTTGGTAGATGACTTGAAATAGTAATTGGTCTTTGGTGCCCTTTTTATATAAAAACAAAGGTGGGAAATAAGTAAAGATTTTATAGCTCTCATTCGACATAGCTGCGGGATTTGTTAAAAGATGCAGAAAGAAAGAAGAAATATTTTGTACTTAGGAGGTTTAAAGAAGGTTGCTAAATTATGGACAAAGTCATCATTAGGATTATTCTATAGTTGCACTATGCATCAATTTAGCATTTCTCTCCAAGGTTTCTAGAATTCAAAATAAATATAGGCTAGAAATATATACCTTACAGGTGTTTTGAAATGTATAAAACATCAAATAAATGAAATAAATATACTTCGAACGTTAAATTAATGCGAAAAACATAGAAAAAACAACAAGAACAACAGCTGTTGTGCAATTTTTTCTGTATTTGAAAAATAAAATAAAGATAATTTTTTATATATAAAAAAATTCCCAATATGAACTTTGTTGAGCTTTAGTGCAATGCTAGAATATTTCAAATCTTTTTTTTTCTTCTTTTTTTGGTAATGACACCTAATTTGCATGGGATAAACTTTTAAAAATTGTGCCAAGAAAAATGACAAAATATTTTTTCGACTCTATTATAAAAGTTTGGAGATTGCTTGACATAAACATTTAAATCATGATAACATTTTACTTAATTAAATTGCACAGCACTAGCGTAAACTACAATTCATGCAGAACATTTAATCAGTTGTTAAGAAACTATCCACAGCTGTATCAGTAACTTTTTTGCTGCACTGTCAATGTAGTGATACTTGTTTCTTACTTGTTCACTTCCAAATACTTTTGATCAGTAACGTTTGTATGCTGCACTATCTGAAGCCTGATCTGTTCATCCAGTTGTAGAAACCAGATGTGCCGGCATTGAGGACCACTGGACTCCGAGGTCTCCCGGTTTTACCTGGTGACGACCTCACTGACTTCTATCTAACCTGCTTTGGAAGTTCCCTTAGGCACATCTAAAATTAGCACACAGTCATGGGAAATGTCCATCACTGTCTCATGGACATTAAGATTTAAAAGAAAATTAATGGATATATTTGGTATTGTGTGTAAACATTGGCATGGGTTGCAAGTTAGTTTACAGTTTGACGTATGCAAGCAGAGATAAGTTATCAACCTAGCTCCTGTGGGCTGAAAGGGATACAATGTTAATCTTATAAACTAAATTATATTAGTCCAGGACCTGGTACAGAGTACTTTTTTTGTGGTTTGGAAGGAGTGTTTTTCTTCTTTTTGATTTAGTCCAATGGCTGACTTTTGACTGTTAGCATGGCAACTTAAATCTGCACAAATCATTGCAGTGACCTTGAACAAGCCTGCTACTGATTTTTATTTCCTGCCATTGTTAGTGCTGAGCTAAGCCATGATGTTAAGAGCTGAAAGCTAGCCACTGGATGTACAGACACAAAACAGAAATTGATCATGTTTTTCAATCATGTATTACTTTAATGCATAACACTGGAAGGGAGTGTCGACAGGACAAAGGATATCAGGGCAGTTTCAAAATGACACTTAACAAGGTTTCCTTGTTTTTGTATGGTTTCTGCGACCCACTCTAAATCAGCTCCACCTTCACCCAGTTTCTGCCATCATCATATTGTGCTGGAAGATCTCCAGAACCTACCTGAGGCACTTTGCCTCTTGTTTGGACTGTCATATGCTTCACATTTAGATTACCCCAAAGCCATGGAAAATAAACTTGGCTTCATTCAAAAATACATGCTTGGCTTGGTAGACAACAAGCTCCCACCAAACTGCAAAGTCTTAAAGACCTCTTGTTGAGTTAGAAGGCAAATGTATGAGTGTAATGAGCCGGTTCAGTTGTTTCTGTCTTTACCTTTCTAAAGTTTCTAGCTCTTGGATTGAAACCACTTTGCACTTGGTGCCTTTTTTTTCCCCCAAATCTATTTTTGATTTATTGAATTCATGTAATGTTTCTTGGGGATACAGAAGTTCACTTTCAGCCTGTTTGCTCTTTACAAAGGCTCAACTCAACTTTTATAAGACAGTTATATGGACTAAACTGAGACATTTCACTTGCAATAATTTAGTAATTTAAATTTAAATGTATAATTGTGAGTAGTCTTTACCAAGTCAAAAGTTCATCTACAACTTAAAACACATAGTTCTCTACACTGTTTTTTTTAAGGAAGAATGGCCTAACCACGCTCCACTGCTCATCAACAGCTCAGCTGTAGAGGTGGTCAGCAGCACTGAATTCCTGGGGGTGCAACATCACAGACACCCTCACCTGGAATATAAACACCACCTCACTGGTCAAAAGGGCCCAGAAGTGCATGTACTTCCTGTGGAGGATGAGGAGAGCCCTCCTGCCCCCACCCATCCTCCCCACCTTCTACAGAAGCACCATAGAGAGCGTTCTGACCAGCTGTCTCATTGTGTGGTGTGGAGGCTGCAGCGCCTCAGACTGGAAGAAGGTTAGAAGAGTGGTGAGAACAGCAGAGAGGATCATGGGGGCTCCTCTTCCCTCCATTAAAGACATTTCATCCCAGCGCTGTGTGTCCTGAGCCCATAACATCATCAATGACCCCTCACCCCCCCATCATGGACTGTTCTCCCCGCTGCCCTCTGGAAAGAGGCTTTGCAGCATTCAATGCAGGGCCAGCAGATTCCATAACAGCTTTTTCCCTGCTGCCATTAGACTGATGAATGTTTTGTAAAATGGGTTATTTTATTTATAAGGAAAAAAGGAAAAAATCTGTTGGGATCCAGAGGTTTGTCGACTTTTCTCCACCAGAGGGAGCCTGAGACCTTCCTCCTGAGGGCATGAGTCGACTTCTGCACAACTGTTCTCTATCTTCTCATTTGGAGGCGTATAAATGGAGGAGGATGCTGACACTTCTCTGCCAGAGTGTTGCCAGTAACGGTACCGGCTAACTTTGAGCTGCTTTAACCCTGATCTGTTTCCTGATTCTGAATCCCCTTTTCTCTGTGTTTTCTGCTACTCAGATCCTGATTAATCTGGAGATTAACCAACCTACAAGACAGAACCCTCGCTGCCTGGAGCCTTACCTGTCTGCCCTCCACCGCCGCCTCTGACACCTGAGCTGAGGGACCCTCAAGGCCCCCACCCCCCCCGGTCAGAAACACCCTCCAAACAGGTATTAATCCCAAACTACCAACCAACAGCAAGTTTCCTGGATCCAGACTAATTATTTCTGTCCTCCCCTAGTTGCCCCCTGAGATCAGCCTGACGAACCAAGGAATCCATTAATCTTTGTCTGAATTTATTGTCAATAAATCTCACTATTGTATTTCCTGTCTTTGGAGTGTTTTCTGCATGTGGGTTAGGAGACTCGACCCCAACATGACAAAATCTATGTTAGAACTGTAAATGTAGTCATATGTTTATATAACTATTGTTTTTTATTTATTTATTACTGTTTTCAAGGCTGCACTTTAAAAAATGAAATTGTCTAGAGCTTTTTTAAGCAAACTTTCTTTCTGCTTACTCATTTGTAAACAAAATGACGAAATAAATCTAAGTCTAAGACATACTGTATTTCTGGTTTTCACATGTGAAGAACTTTTTAGCAACATAGCTAGAGCAAAATTTCTACTGGGGATACAGAAGAAAAGTTGGCTGATAGCCTCCTGATGTCAACCTCATTATTTCCCTACGCACCCAGACGTCAAACACTTCTCTAGAGAAGGGAATAAATAGGAATGGACCTTTGCTTTCTGTTCCACCAGGTTACTTCATGTCTATCTTTTTAAATGAATATGACTTCCCGTCAAAAATAAAAATAGCGGAAACGGGGTAAATCTCAATGTAGCTGAAGGATGCAAACACCCTGCATATACATGGATTTACAGCAAATTCAAAATGAGGCACGAGAACATAAATATTAGACTATCAAGCAGAAAACACAGGAAAGAAAAAACACTGCAAACAGTAAGGCTGCAATCACTGACAATAGAGAGCAGCTCAGTGCAAACAAACTGCACAAACAAAACCTGCTGTGAGGAGATAAATTATAAAAAGAGATAAAAAAAAACTTTAGATTTTAAAATGGAACATTTTTTTTTCTTTTTTGTTTTATTTAAACATTTTATATATAATATGTATGCATAAAACCTCATTTTATGTCAGTATTAAATTCAGTTTAAAGTAACAGATTATAGTTAAAAATGTCTCTGGACCTTCACTAACGTTCTGCTCTCTCTGCTTTTTCTCATAGTAGCTTCATCTGGTCTGTTCCTGTTTGGCTGTGACTCCATCCTGGAGAGAAATATCAGCTGTGCTGCTGCCATCAACAGCTTTGTTTATAGATGCTGGAGATCGGCCTGTTTTCCAGTGTACTCCTGTTTCTCTGACTGTGACTAACTGGATGTGCTCTCTTCATCCTCTGGCATGGGAGCTGGCTCGGAGCTCGTCTGCCTGGCTGTGTGTTTCCTGGATGGGGCCGCCTTTTACTGCTGCTTTTTGTATCTCTGCTTCTGTCTCCTTGAACCCCAGTCGGCCTCAGCAGACGGCCGCTCACACTGAGCCTGGTTCTGCTGAAGGGTTCTTCCTGTTAAAAGGGAGTTTTTCCTCTCCACTGTCGCTACAAGCATGCTTAGTGTGAGGGATTGCATTCAACTGGTTTTCTTTAGATAGAAAACTTTTAATCAATTTTACTGGATGATCTGGTGAACTGTAAAGAGCCTTGAGATGACATGTGTTGTGAATTGGCGCTATAGAGATAAACTGAATTGAATTGAATTACTGGGTTTTGATTTTTTTATTTGGACCCCACTGATTTTTAATTGGTTACCCCGCTCTAGGAACATGCAAGCTTTTATTTATGAGCCAAGTCTCTTCTTTGGTGTGGTCTCTGAATTACATTAAGCATGCAATGGAAGAACCTTCTCCTGAGAAGCCATGCTGGATTCACATTTCCTTTGCTAATATTTTCTCCAAACCCCCTGAAAATGTAGTACAGTCAGGTAAGCATTCTTCAACTTTTATATTCGATACATGCAGCTACAGCTCAAACTGTACAACAAAACATTTAAAAGTTTACAGCTCATGATGTATGTTCTCACACTGCGGCCCGACGCTCTGATGCGACCTCACGACGGCCAACTGAATTTCAAACATCTTTGCGACCGGTGATCGCCCCTCGTTACCCTCTGTGTACTACACCGTGCAGGATGCACCATCAGCCTAAAACTCAATAGAATAAATTCTCACACGACTGGAAGATTGGCCCGAAAACGGCCAAAAACCGTACAGTGAATGCTGGCTTTAGAGTTACAATAGTATGGCTTAGACTCAAGGATATTGTGTGTTAGATTGGTCAACCATTACAGGAGGGGGCACATTTGCATTCTAGCGACACACACACACACCCACACACACACAGAGAACTTAGAGAAGCCGATTAACCTAACAGTCCAGTTTTTGGACTGTGGGAGGAAGCCAGAGTACACATGCTCAGGGAGATCATGCAAACCCCATTGTAAATGTATCCATGATGATGCAGACAGTTTATTGATATAATTCATTGATACGTAATTGATATATGTATATATGGTTATTTACATATCAATGAATTATTGTAAATATGATTGTATCTTTATATTGTTTTATTGAGTGACACATGGTTTGATTTATTTATGATTATTCTCATGATTATATCTACAAGCTTGTTCTTGCGCTGTTTTGAGAAGACGTTATTTCACTAACGTCCGTCCTGGGTTACCATGGAAACAAACACCAACGTCCGTCTTTCATGGAAATAAACGGAGTTTTTTCACATTACTCACAAACATTATAAGCTGAAGTTTGTTGAGTAAAAACCAAGGACAGCATCAAGGACAATCACCTTTTAATTCACGGATAATTCCCTCATTGTGGCATGCAGCCAACGAGTTTTCACGGTGCTAATGAAGATTTGGAGGCTTCATTAAATCAGTTCAAGAAATCCATTTGTGCTCGTCGTGCCTGGGGGGATTTATACCCATGCAGAAAGATCCTGGGCCAGGAATCAAACCCGCAACCTTCTTGCTGCTACCCACTGCTCCACTGAGCAGCACATATTTTATTATATATATCATAATATTATTTCTTCATATTTTTTCATATTGAATTTGGAAATGAGTATTCAGCAACAGTAACTTTAGTTCACCATAGCAACATATTTTCATAGGTTCTTAGAACCATTCTAATGCTACGTTCAGACAGTTAGCAGAAGCAGCTAAATGCGCGTGCTGTTTTATTTTTGATGCTTGTACAAGTTTAGTTCTGACGCGCGGCTGAAGCATCGCTCTGCAGTCGAAAAGTGGGTCTGATGCGCGTTGGGCGGAGCTACGCTAGCCTTCCTTGCCTGTAACAATGGCAGCTATATTTACTGTGGTTGCAGGCACCAGAATAATAAAATCGAACATATTTAGCCGACAGGTTTCTATATTTTAAGTCAATTTAGGCTTTAATAAACTGTTTTAAGAGGAGTGATCATGGCGCTCTGCATCAGCAGATCTGTGTCTGTCTCCCTGCCAGCTTCCAGATCAGAAGCAGAATAAAGGGTCATGTAAAGCTATTGGTTAAACTTCACAAGTTTTTTATCAGAAGATTGGTCCGTTATGGAGCCTGGCAGGTTAATGAAGACCGATTATAAAGTTTTAAATTGAAAATATATTAATATGCTGATTAAGGTTCTCAGTCATCCAGGTCATAGTCATTCCGTAAAAATTCAAAAAATATCCACTGGACTTGGTTTTCAAGATTTGAAGACGTTTCGCCAACTTTCCAGGAAGCTTTCTCAATTCAAATGTATATTAATATTCAAAACAAATGAAAACAATATAAACAGTCAGATGAGGACCACATAAAATAAACAATGACAAATAATTTACAGGTTTTATACTTTCAGTCCTTCACAATTCCAAATGATCCTTAAATTGAAATCTGTTTCAAAGGAGGAAAAATAAGTTCTATTTAAGCTAGGGCTGGGCGATAATTCAATAACGATATATATCGATCGATAGACGTGTGGCGCAATAGAAAAAAATAGGCTCGATAAAAGTTCGATAAAGAGACACAGTTTTCCTTCCTTCTCATTGTAGCCTAGAATGTAGGTGTATGCTAGTCACTACTTCTTCCCAACCAATCACAATCGCGGACACAGGCACGCCGTCACAAAGCGCCGCCCTCTCAAACCACAACACAGAGCACATGAAGATGTCGCAGCAGGAGAGGCGGAGGAAATTGCTCCAAAGAAGGGTTTTTGTAGTTCGCCAGTTTGGCAGTATTTCGGTCATGGCAAGTCGGACCAAAAACAAACCACAGTCATCTGTAAAATGTGTCGGGAACCAGTGAAAACCAAGTCTGATAACACAACCAACTTTTTTTTTTTTTTATCATCTCAGCCTCTCACACCCGCAGGAGTACGAGCTGTGTAGGCCCCGGGGCGACTCTCCTCCGAGGAATCTTCGGGAATTTCGGGAAAATATATATATAAAGTTCTGGGCAGTTTCCCACGTAGTTCTAACAATTGAGATAAAAATGCTGAGGGGCCAGAAACTTCAAAGTAATAACTCAGGTTAAAGCAGGAAACTAAGCTGAACCAGGTTTATTTGTTATATTTATTTTGGTCACTTTAGTTTATTCTTTGTCAGTATTTAATAACATAACTCAGGTCTTTTAAGTTATTTTTCTTTAAAACAATTCTGTTATGGTTAAAAAAGTTGGTTAAATAAATATTCAATTGGAAGTCTGTGTTTGTGTTCTTTATTAAAATTAAATCATTTAGCAA
Source organism: Cyprinodon diabolis (assembly GCA_030533445.1). Lineage (NCBI taxonomy): Eukaryota > Metazoa > Chordata > Actinopteri > Cyprinodontiformes > Cyprinodontidae > Cyprinodon > Cyprinodon diabolis. The sequence continues at coordinate 6,204,254 of CM060083.1, forward strand.
TATCATAAAAAGTCCAGGCAGAGCTGCACATAAAATATGGTTTCAAATCTTTTCAATAATTATCGATATCGATCAATATGCATTTTTTTTTTATCGATAAGCTTTTTTTCTATATCGCCCAGCCCTAATTTAAGCTGCCAGTTTTCCTTAGAAAGAAAACTTTGAATCAGTTTAACTGGATGATCTGGTTAAATTGTAAAGTGCCTTGAGATGACGTGTTTTGAATTGGCACTATGGAAATAAACTGAACTGAATCAAAGCAGTTCAGGTGCCATGAATGATGGAAACAAAGTCAAATAAATGGAGACAGTCTGACTAATTTCTGCTCTTTATTTATGTTTATCAGTTCATCAAGTTTAGATGTGATTAGAAGGGAGTTACTCAGAGGAGCTTCAATTTAAGAAATACAGGTTAATAAAAGGATATTATTTTGTATTTATGCCGATTCCTTACTAACTTACAGGCAACATAGTTATCCTGTTTTGTTTCTTTTTTATTTGTGATGGAAAAAATAAAATTCTCAAGTTATAATAAAATAGTTTTTCGTTTTATAATCAGTTATTGTACGATCCACTTTTGGGCAACAATCAATACTGAGAGGGGAACTCATGGTAGGACAAAAAGCACAACAAGTCAAAAAAGGTTGGGAATCACTGCCAATGAGGAGGATCCTCTCTGCCCCCCCAAAATGTTTGTGCCTCTATGGTTTTAAATAAAAATACAGAAATTGCGCGTTTCAGTTTAAGGTCTTCAGTCTCCTGCATATCACTGGCCTTTAAATAGGCCTAACAAGCATGATTTGAAATCACCTATCAGGGATCGTTGGGACAAAGATAGGAAAACTATAACGATTCAATATATGTACAGACACATCAAAAGCAGATTGCACTGTGAGAAGCCTGCTTTTCTCAGCTCAAATGGACAGAAAATAGCTGTGGTCAAAATCTTAGAAGTAGAAGCCCATTCTCCCAGTCTTTCTGAGTGTGTGTGTGTGTGTTTTGAAAGCACTTATTAATCTCTCTATGGCCTTTCACTGTCTTATAAAATCGTGATTGTGTGTCATTGTTTGGGCTTCATTTATTTGAACACACACCCTGTAATCATGCTTGCAAATACACAGATTTTAAAAAATGAGCTGCCATTTTCATCATGGTACTAACAAAGTGCATTTGAAATCACTCTGACTTCCCCTGAGCTTAGCCATCAGCGATCACACAATACCAATCAGCAGAAAAAGTGACGGCTTCAAAGCTTGAAGCTTGACTACATTAATAATATAATAAAACAGCAAATTGAATGTGTGGGCTAAGGGGTGTAGAGAAAGAGTGTCTTGAAATCCTCCAAAGACATCCGTCTTTGTTCCTGACTCTTGTTTCTTTTTCATGATGACTCATTGAAAGTGAAGGCTAATGACAAAATAGCAGGCTAATTCCTGTGATTATCTGTGTTTGTCAGTGGAAATGTGCGAATGACAGTACTTCTTTCTCTGATCTTTAAGCCAGTTGCTTCGGGGGTGGCATTGTTACTAACAAAGCATTCATAGACAGGTCATGAATTAGCGATGCATAAATGTAGTTGGTGAGAGAAAAATAGCTCCCCTGAGGAATGCTTATACAACAAACGTGACCCCTTGCAGTAAGCTGGGAAGCTTCTTTTTTCTGCGCGTCTAGGTCCGTTTAGCAATAGCTGAGAAGCTCACAGGATCGCCACTAAATTAAGCAAAGGTGATGGCAAACATATACCCCATTACACTACCCTTGAAAAACCGTGCCGAGACCGGTCCGAGCTCAGTAACTGAGATAACTTATCGTGTGTAAATGGAAAGCAAACTGAACTGAACCGAGCTAGACACAACTGGACCGAGCTAACTGCAGACCAGTTCCAGAGGTGGGCTCAGCTCGGTTTTTCCCTGGCTGGGTTCTCTGATAACAAGAGCATATGAGCAGAACGCGTCATCTCCATCTGGCTGCACATCGCGATTCACACTCCATTCCAGTAGTTGGCGGTAATGCCCCTCCAGAAACAGAAGAAGAACAACTTCTTCTTCAACTATAAACAACAATCGAAATCTTCTTCACGCAACATTTTAAATAATGGCATTTTAAATAAGAACACCAAAGTACAGCAATAATAGACAAGCATAACTTTCTGAATGTGACGGACGCGGCCATTTTAATTTGCTTGATTCCCGCGTTCTTCATCTTCTTCTTCTTGTGTTTTATGGCGGGTGGCAAACAACTTTTGGTGCATTACCGCCACCAACTGCTTGATTTCCTCCTTCAATACTGGCAGTAATACCGCAGATCATCACTAGGAGGCGAGGAGTCGAGGAACTGAGATAGCATGAAGTGTAAACGGTCGTCAGAACCGAGCTCGGCCTGGTTAACTGATCCAAGCTCGGACCGGTCTTGGCATGGATCGGTTTTTTAAGGGTAGTGTAAATGGAGCTTTAGTGAGCTCTCTTCACGACACCACAGGTCGATTATTTGAAACGGGCGTTTGTTCATTGAAGCCCATGTAGAGACAGCCTCCTCATACCATAACATCATGGGACATCGTGCCTCATGACGCCGTAAGAACTTTAAGTAAACACACAGGACATGAAAATACATTTTACCAAAATGTAAATGAAAATATGAGGACTACAGGTCCAACTAGCTTTAGTTCTGATAAACCAAACTAAACGTACCTCATTGACTGCTTGTCATGAAAAGAGGTAAAGTTCTTTAAGATCACTCTGGTTCAGTTTCTTAATCTTCAGCACCCTTCAGGTTCACCTTCACAGTAATAATCCCGCTGCATATTTCCATAGTAACGGTCAGTTATTTTTCCCCGCCCTTTCGGGATCTCGCGAGATAAACGAAATCTCGCGGGATTTCGGAGTCATTTTTACACAAGAATTCAGCAGCAGCCAGTTAAAGGGCTTTTTAAACAAAGAAAACTTATTTCGTACGTGATAATATTTAAATGCATTTTAACTTACATTAACACCATATGAAATACAATAACTTGTATATTTATTCACAAATTGTCTTAAATCAACTAATGAATAGTAAACACATGAACAGCAACATGCACAGTTTTATTGATTGAATGGAGGATAAATGGATGAAAGAATGAGAGAGGAAGAGATGAGGGATAAATGGATGATGGGAGGAAGGAATGAGAGAGAAAATGGATGAAGGTGGAAGGGAGTGGGAGGTTAAGGAAGGAAGGGATGAGGGAGAAATAGATGAAGGGATGAATGGATGAGGGTTGAAAGGGTAGGGGGGTTGGGGGTGACCGACATCAGAAGGCGTGAACATCTGTGTGTGGGGGAATGATCTCCCGGGGAATTTGGTTCTGGTTCATTTCTTCAAGCCTGCAGTGAAAACCCACCAGATGGAACCCGAGGCCGAGATGAACAAGAAGAGGAAATGAGATTAAAGGGAGAGAAGAAAGGGAAAAGGGTGAAGGGAGGGTGGGGTTGATGAAACATAGCAGAGTGAGAGGAAGTGGTGAGCAGAGTATAAATAGAGTAATAGATAATTAGAGGTTTGGGTGTGGCCCTCCTCCCTTACTTAAGTTAACCTGTTCACTCAGTTTAATAAACTGAGAAAGTGAAAAAAGAAACACGAGCTTCATCCTTGGCAATGACTAGATCCATTATAAGTTCAGATCATTTCAGACAAAAGGGAAAGATGAAGACCTGAGCGACTTAATAAACAGACCTGGAACGTTTTGACTGGGAGATGCTTTTTTATTGCAACATTTGAAATTTTTACATAAAATCTTCTGCAATGTCTGATGTTAAATCAAACTTGTTTGATTTAATTTGCATTGTTTAAAAGGATGATGGTAAATAAAAGACATCTATAAACACAGAGGATTTTTTATTTTGTTTTTGCTAAGAAACATGCAGATGTAAAGCCTGATCAAGTTTACTTGTTGATGTAGCAAGATCTATTTTAAAATACTGTAAACAATCAAGGGAACACAATATCTCCAGGAAAATCGCATTTCATGATGTCAAAGTGTTTTTATGTTCATTTACATTTATTTAAATCCCAAAATTTGTATAACTTTTGCACCATTTTTGGTCTGAGTTGGTTGTTCTTTCAGCAAATGGCGTTGTTTCTTATACCCCACTCAGTGAAGACTTGATTACTAAATTAGTTGACGGTCATCAAAAGCGAATTAATCTGATCAGTTGTTTCAGCACAGTTGAAATACTTATTTATTTAAACCTTGGACTTTGATGTTCCCCTCATGGGGCTCTTTGAGGAGCCTTAGGACAGTCCGCCTCATGTTCCAGGCAGGGCGTGAAGGAAGCCATCTATGTTAAGAAAGAAAAACCAACCTCAAACAGAGGAGGTGGACTCAGATTTCAGCTTTCTAAAACCTACAATGGAGCGACTGAGTTGATTCCTTCCCGCTATCATCGCAGCTCCCCACCTCTTTACAGGGGAACAGAAGACCTCGCCTGTTCAGCCAGGCCAACAATTCCCTTTATTCCCCTTTCAGGGACATGGACTTAATTTCTCACTCGCCCAGTATGTTCCTGAGAAGAAGACAGCAAAGTGTGGACTCTGGGAGAACAGGAGCCCACAGCATATGGGTCAATTGGAAGAGAAGCGTACTGAAGAGATCACCACACACTCAGCTCGTCTGGAGCTGCGTTTCCCCTCCGGTTAATAATAGTCTCTAGATAATAAGAAATTCCTACTTTTTTCATTTAGTGTGGGAATAATAATGAACACAGTGAGTTAAACACAAATCAAATAAAACATTTTCCAAATAAAACAAAAAACTCGCCATCAGAGCCAGCGGTCCTTCACACACTGCGAGAGAGCGCTGCTGCAGACGGGCTAGATTAGACCTGGCTGCCGCAGTGCATGCTGGGACAGCTGTCAGTCTGGAGAACGGACAGGTCTGCTCTGATGCATGCTGGGTAAAGAGGGAGGAGCGAGAACAGCATCCGGGGACTTTTCTGGTCTCGCACTTGAAAAACAATCTAGAAATTAGTAAATATTTCTCAAATTAAGTGCATTTACTCCTAATTTGAGTAGGTAAATGAGATTATTTGCCAATGGAATGAGTATTTTTTACTTTTAAAATAAGATAATATGCATTTGAAATAAGACAAATAAGACAATTGGCAAAAGAGACATTTTGCTAATGGAGAACAAGACAATTTAAATGTAAATTGTTCTTTTACCTTCTCAGTTCAAGAACAAATGCATTTATTTTAAGAAAAAATGACTTATCAAGATTTTGATTTTGTTGCAGTGCATTCTTCTTGTTCTGGTGAATTGGAACAGTACTAGGGCTGAGGCTGATGATGTTTCACAACCACATGAGAACGCACAAGAACACATATTGAGAAATGGCCATAGACAGGGTATGCAGGCTAACAAATGAAGCCAAACGACCCTCATTCCAAAGGGGTGGACCCTTCGTCTGTTTCTATTTGCATGTTTTCTAAGGAAAAAAAAGGCTTTGTTGGTCTACTGTATAAAGCCTCGAACTCAACGCTATTTCTGACATTTTGAATAAAAAAAACTTCCTGGATGGGCAGAGAAACGTCTTCAAACTTGGAAACAAAGTCCAGTGTTTTGTTTTCTAACTTTTTTGGAATGATTGACCTGGATGACTGAGAATCTTCACCAGCATGCTCCAGGTAGGGCCTCCATCGTGTTTCTTTCTCAAGCTCTCATACCAGGAGTCAAGGCTTCTTCATCTCCTCCTTCTGTTCTTTTGGGTTCCTCCTCTGAGGGTTCCACCGATCCCACTGCCGTGCTCCTGGACTCAGAGGACTCAAAAACATAATTAATGTGCACCAATAATGTTTAGTTGTGTTAACCATACATGTAAGCAGAATTTTTTGGGAACTTGGGGCCCCCAGGAACTGCCTAGTATTGCCTAATGTTAAATGCCCCCCTGAACACATTAAAAAACCCTTTCTTAAAAATGATAATTCGCCCATATTGCAATAGACATTAGACAGCTAAAAGATGTTTGCATTACAAGAGAACAAAATCCCTCAAGCTGGAAATTAGAAACTGAAAGCTTAGATTCATCAAAAGTGTATTATGTGACAGTTTGTTTAGATGGTCGGGTAAATAGACGCCTAAAGACTAAAGGAGGTTTTAGAGATATTCAATTCCACAAACAATCCAAATGAATATGTATTCCAACAGTTTTTGGAGCTAGAGAAGCATTAACAGCCATAAAATGTGTCAAGCACCCTGTTGTGATTCCATCATTTCATTGGTTAGCTATGCAGCTCTAAACCCCCTACCATTAACATTAGCGAAGAGAGCACATATGTGGGAGGTCAGCAGAGCTGACAGCTGAAGGGCCACTCTGAGAGTTCGGTCCCTCCAGATTGTCGTAATGACTCTTCCCCTAAACAGCCATTTGAGGAAATCTTTGTAGCTCAGCTCAGCCTGTCTCTGCTCCTCTGATCAGAAACACACACAGCGAGGTTAAAAACAACTTTGACCTGGGAAGGGTTAAGTGGCTCTCTACTTCCATTTCTGTAAGAATAATACACTTAATACCTAAATGTATTCTGGTTGCTGATTGAGTGCCTGTGTAGTTTGATATTCTAGCAGGGTAAATCGCTCCAGTGGGTATTTGTAGGGGAATAAAATAAAAATCCTCCTGCATGGAAATGTTCAACCATGATGAACAACTAGAGATGGGCATAGAATATTTTTAGATTCTCAATGTAATCTTGGAGTTAATCTAGCCTACCTAAATAATCTAAATTCAATTCAGTTTATTTCTATAGCGCCAATTCACAAAATATGTCATGTCAAGACACTTTACAGTTTACCAGATCATCCAGTCAAATTGATCCAAAGTTTTCTATCTAAGGAAAACAAGTTAATTGCATCAACTCATTGACTTAAAGGCATTCCCTCACACTAATCATGCTTGTAGTTTTAGTCCGTGAGGCAGACACCCTGTCTACTTTTAAGGCTAGGCTTAAAACTTTCCTTTTTGATAAAGCTTATAGTTAGAGTGGCTCAGGTTATCCTGAGCTATCTCTATAGTTATGCTGCTGTAGGCTTAGACTGCTGGAGGACATAGGGACCCCTATTTCATCATTCTGCTTCATTCAATCTCCATACTTCCACTCTGCAGAATCTGTTAGTTCAATCTCTGACTTTATGTTCTCTTTGCATTTTCTCGTAGTAGCTTCATAAATTGTAAACATCAAACCTCCATATCAGGCGGTTTACAGATTGCTCTAACTCTGACCTGCATCTGATGTGAGCCTGTGCTTCTCTAAAACCAACGCTGTGAATTCTACAGCAGCCTTGTTTTTTGTTATTTTCCAAATGTAGTATTTTAAAGTCAAATTTTTTGTCTAACACAATTGAAAAAGTGTTAGAGCCAAACAGGTGTTTTTAAAACAAAATATAAATTCCTATGAACAATAAACACTTAGTAAAATGACTTCGTGAAAAAAACATTTTTTCCCCTCTTGCATTGCTTGAGAAAAACAAAGACTTACAAATTTCAGCCATGTTTTTTTTTTCTGGCCTTGTGTTGTTGGGAGAAAATAACGTAGAAGTCTAACCAGCCTAACAGCTGGTTGGCCCTCACTGCGTGATGACTCTTCCTTGGTGATGTAGGAGCATTTCAGAGCATATAACTTTTTTTTTCACTTTACCTCACCAACCTAGACTATTTAGTGCAGATCCATCTCTGCCTTTTTCCGTTTTTCTTTTTGTTTCTTAAGTTGTTATTAAAACTTGCTGGTATCTGATTGTACAATAACAGAAACATCTATTTTCATCCATTTCTCTTCCTCCTGCCATCACCTGCCTATTTCTGCCAACTAATGGAAATAATTGCTTTGCCTCCTCAGCATTCCACCAAGAGCTCCAGAGGCCTGTTAATCACCCTTTGGTTAAAAATCTGGCGAGCCGCGGCAGAATTATACTTTGGGGGGAAGACTGAGTTTAGTGTAAACTTCTTCAGGTTATTCTCCATTTGTATCTCAGATCTAACCCCTTCAACTTCCACCTGTTGAGGCTGTTTACACTGCACTGTTCTCTAAACATGCATGTAGAGATAAACTGTTTCTAACCAACAAAAGTTTACTAACAAATAAAATTCATTTTTAAATGGTGCTCAGAAGCAAGCAGAAGACGATTGCTGATGCTGGCAGCAATGAACAGATTTACGAAGAGCTGGATGGAGTCAAAGCTTGACAGAGTTGGAGGCATGTTGCACCTCGGTTGAAAGGCAGACAAGATGAGTTGGATTAAAAATAGGATCCGTGAATTCTTATTGACACAGCTAGATCCAGATGAGTTGATAGTCAGGAGTCGAAGGTAAAGCTTGAAAGTGTCTTCCAGGTTCAACATACATCCAACATACATTTTTGAATTTTTACGGAATGACTATGACCTGGATGACTGAGAACCTTCATCAGCATACATCCAGACTCCATTTTAAAGCAGAAGTCCGGTAACATCCAGAATGCAAACTTTTTAAAGTACTTTAAATATGAAATTATTATATAGTGTTCAATAAATTATACTGTAAGTGTTTTTAATTGAGAGTAATTTTCATTTTAATGTTCTTTACTGGAGGCATCCATGTTTGTCAAAGAACACTACTGCCACCTACTGGTTTGTGACGTCACGGTGCGGTATCGGCTTTTGATCAAGTCCCAGTGCTGTATCTGGTGTTTGTCACAACGCGCTATTATTCATGATGGTCACAACTAGTGCAGTATGTGAAGCAGAGAGTAATGGATTAATGATGTGTTTTTTCTCTGGCCAGAAGTTCGATGGCAAATCCTCCCTCTTCAAGTTGGCGATCCAATGACCAACCCGTCCGTGGAGGATCAGGAATCGGGAAGGTGAAATAATTCATTTTTATCACTTTTACCCGATGTATTCCAACATCCAGCTGCCATGCACGTGGGAATTTTCAGTTTCACTATAGCTCTGGTGAATTTCAATGGTGAAGTCCTCTGGAAATCTTCAATAATTGTTGTTGATTGCAGATGTGTCTAGTAGTTCCCATTGATTCTGCTTGTAAAGCGGGGAGAATGGCGCTAGGCTTACCGCACCGTGACGTCACTGCTGGAAGATGGCAGGAGGGAGGGGTTACTATATTTGGGCAAAATGGCCGCTCCCAGACTCAGTGATCCCAATGAAAAATATTATATTTATGTTTTTAATGATTAACGCTAAATTCATTAAATCACCATGAACATATTAGTTTTAGGTATAAATAATGATCCATTGATTATTCATTGCTGACCAGACTTTTTCCTTTAAACATTTACAGCAGTCTCAGAGGCAGTAGTGGGACTTTTTATCCCTGCTGTAGGGAAAAAGCTATTTTTTAATTTGTGGTCTGGAGCACAGTACAGCTGTGGGTGGGAATTAAAGGAGATTTAGCAGAATGTTGTCCTGTTGGTTGATGATGAACTGAGTAATATTTACAACAGATGTTGATCCTCCTTTGTCCATCCGTAGTTTTCATCCACTCTTTTTGGATTAAATGATTTTTAATTTTGTTATATTTTTATTTTAACTTCTATATCCCCCACATCATCCCCAGATCTGTGATTTATTCCCATTTGGCCTTTTCTGCTCCTTTAATTCTGCTGCTCAGCTCTCAGTCAGCAGATCCTCCATCTTTGAACCAGTAAAGTTTGTCTTCTTCATTTTTGATGCCATTTCTATACATGAAAACCATTTAATTTTTCTGGAATAGGCCTCATTTCCACACAGAGGGACTGCAGCAGGTTTACAGGATCATTTACTGAATTTCAGAGCATTTGTTTAATCTGATGCAGTGTATTGGAAGGAGGAAAAGGAAGTTATGACAAGTTGTAGGCAAGCTGCTTGAGGTCCAATACATGCACAAAATACATAGTATTTTCTAATGGAAAAAATGCTCCTTTTAAAATTGGAAAGAGTCTAATTCCTTTCTACATCCACACGGTGGCAGTGTGAGCCAAGCAATTCATCACTAATTTCCCTGAATAACAGATCTGATCTGAGTAAACCTGCATTTACTTTAAAAACATCATTTAGGTAGAGGTTAAATACTTTCCTGATATGAATTTCTAAAAGTAGAATGGGAGGCAGATCTTTTAGTTATATCAGGCTCCTCTTCTGTGGAACCAACTACCAGTTTTAGTTCGTGAGGCAGACACCCTGTCTACTTTTAAGGCTAGGCTTAAAACTTTCCTGATGAAGCTTATAGTTAGAGTGGCTCAGGTTATCCTGAGCTATCTCTATAGTTATGCTGCTATAGGCTTAGACTGCTGGAGGACATAGGGACCCCTATTTCATCATTCTGCTTCATTCTATCTCTATTCTCCCACTCTGCAGATTTTTTTGTTTTTTGTTCAATCTCTAACGTTCTGCTCTCTCTGCTTTTTCTCATAGTAGCTTCATCTGGTCTGTTCCTGTTTGGCTGTGACTCCATCCTGGAGAGAAATATCAGCTGTGCTGCTGCCTTCAACACCTTTGTTAATAGATGTTGGAGATCGGCCTGATTTTCAGTGTAGTCCTGTTTCTCTGACTGACTGGCTGGATGTGCTCTCTTCATCCCCTGACATGGGAGTAGGCTCAGAGCTCGTCCTGGACGGGGCCGCCTTTTACAGCTGCTTTTTGTATCTCTGCTTCTGTCTCCTTGAACCCCAGTCGGCCTCAGCAGATGGCTGCTCACACTGAGCCTGGTTCTAATGGAGGTTTCTTCCTGTTAAAAGGGAGTTTTTCCTCTCCAAGCATGCATAGTGTGAGGTATTGCCTTCAATCAATCAATCAGTCAATGAGTTTTCCTTAAATAAAACACTGAATCACTCTGACTAGATGATCTGGTGAACTGTAAAGTGCCTTGAGATTACATGTTGTGAATTGGTGATATATAAATAAACTGAATTGATTATATATGCAGTAAAAAAAATCTAATTGGTCTCTATATTGTGTTAATCATCCCATTTATACAATGTTAGAATGGAATACTAATTTGACACTAATATATTTTGACTAAAACCACTAACAGTATTTTGGTGGATCTCCAATAGCTTTAAAAAATGTCAAACATTTTTCTGTAGCATGATCGTTATGAGCTTTTAAAATGTCCTTGTTTGTGTAAAAACAGAGAAAAAAACACAATCTTTTGAAATCCATATTTGTTTTATTGATGACAGGCTGGTGATGGCTCATCGCTGCTGAATTAACCCAAACTGCAAAACAGTATTTAAACAAGCATGTGATCCAAGTGAAACTATAGAAAAAGAAAAACCTTTTTGCATTTCACATATAGCACTAAAAGTTCACATAGCCTGTTTTGTTTAACAGCAAAATACTAACTCCTTTTATATATTTTTTAAAAAGCTGATAACTTCTGATTTCAGCTGGCTAGACTTTCCCTTTAAAACTTTTCCAGTGAACCACCTTATTTTCAGACTGGCTAATCAAAAATGTGCATCATAAAAGAATGATAGATTTATCCTAGATTCAGATTGATGCTGCTACATCTGAGGAAGCTGTGCATTAGAGAAAACTGAAAAATATGCAGCAATTATTCATTTAAGAACACAAAGCAAAACCTTCCTTGGTTTGTTGCTAACAGTACGGCTATAAGCACAGATACAAGTGGAGGACTAACCTTGAATAGACACCATGTTTGTGTAAATCTAATTAACTTTCTGTTTAGCCATGCCAGTGAGGCTCATGCAAACCATGCAGTACAAAATGATGACGAAGTGACAGAAAGCTGCTGAAGCTTCTTCAATGCACCTGAAAAACTGGACTAATTAACTCACAGTAGCAGATTACATGTAAACAAATCACCTAAGTTTCACCTCGGTTCTTCTGACTGCATGTAAAAGGAATATTACACACCCCCCCCATAATTTATAGGAAGTAAAGATTAGCGAATGGATTTCCTCAGGTAATCATATGGTTCGGTACCCAATGCTGTACTTTGATAAGTCTCCGTTGGTATTACCAAGTACTTTCAATCCATCCTTCTTCCGCTTATCCGGGGTCGGGTAGCAGTTTCAGTAGGGAGCCCCATATCATCTGCACCCATCAAATTGACCATGCCCCCCAGGCAGAGGTTCTGCAACCATCGTCGTGCACCTCCAAAAAGACCCTGACTACGCGTCGGACGGTCGCAAACCCGAGCAGACCCCAAGCGAAAGTGCACGGACAAAAAGCAGCTGTGATTGGTCCTTGGTATGCCTTTCCGGCTGTCTGTCTGGTTGTCCTTCTCGATTCAGTGCCGCGGCGCGCCATTTTTAAAAACCGAGGAAATACTACAATGGACAATTACGACGAAGGATTACTCTGTCTTTTTGCCAACCCCCTTAACAGAACCTGTTCCTCTTCGATGTATAGCAACTCTAGATGCATCTCCGTGACCGTGATATCTTGCAGACACGCCATTGTTGTTTTGGAAAATAAACATTCCTGCTGGCGCCGCTAAAGTTCTTGTGACCATCCGCCGAAGTTTTCGCGAGTTCTTGTATAGGCTCCCCCTTGTGCTTTGGCGGGAAACTGCTGTGCATCCGTAGAAATTCCAGACCGATGATGCATAAGCATACCAGCAAAACTGGTTCGGGACCAGACCCAAGCGACATTTGATGTGTGCGGTTGCAGAAGTCTAATCTGCCCTTAAGGGAGATCCCAGACACACTAGCGAGAAAACACATTTTAGCCGCTTGTATCCAGGATCTTGGTCTTTCGGTCATGACCCAAAGCTCATGACTGCAGATGAGGGTAGGAACGTAGATCGGCCGGTAAATCGAGAGCATTGCTTTTTGGGTCAGCTCTCTCTTCACCACAACAGACCGGTACAGCGCCCGCTTCACAGGAGATGCCGCACCGATCTGCCTATCAATCTCCTGCTCCGTCTTCCTCTAATTCGTGAACAAGACCTCGGGATACATAAACTCCTCCACTCGGAGCAGGACATCCTCCCCAACCCCAACAACCGAGTACCTATGAAATCAAATGGATATCGCGGTACCTAAGCGCATACTTGTGACACAGAGGCAGCGGATAAGGTGGATATTTTCCATAAAAGGCCTGACGTCAGAAGCTGCTGCTAAAGAAAGAAAAAAAAAAACATGGCAGACAGAAAGCGCTGAAGAAGGCTCAATCTTGTTAAATGCAGTGAAGTTGACCCTTGCTGCAATATGTGACATGAGTGCAAGACCAGCTTAGGGAATACTGCTAATCCGAGGAAACGTCTGGTTAAGTTTAAGATTTTTTATGGAGGCTGAAGTTGGTATACCTTTCACCAGCATCAGATCTGCAGCTAGAAAGTCTGCATTTCTGCTCATTAGCATCCGATAGCAGCTCCAGGTCTGCAGCCATCAACGCGAGGCCGCATCATCACCTGTCTGCTTCGTGCAAATAAGGCCATAGCTGCATGTTTAACTCCTCCCAGCCAGAAAGTACAGCACTCATCCTCAACAACTTTTCTCTCTGTGTCGTTTGCCAGCAGGTCCGCAAACACCGATGCAAACTAAACCAAGCAACTAAATTGAAGTTCAGAAGAAAAGTGGAAACCTCTGCCAGCCCCTTTGCTTTCTTAAGTCGACACTAACACTCAAAAGCTTTGACCTGCGTTCACCCTTGTTTTCAGCAGCACCTAGAGCAAAACGTGGTATTTGGCATTTAAGAAACGCATGTTTTTCAAACATGGGTTGATCTGCTAACAATCGGCCTTTGGCTCCTTTCCCATTAGCATAAAAAGTTGGTCTAACCCCTCACTGTCCGTCTTTGACAGATTTGTATATTTCTGATTAAGAACCCAAAATGGACATGTATTTGTGTGTGAAGGTTCGGGTAATTCAGCAATGCTAGCAGCATAAATGGCACGTAGAGGAAGCTTACACTAAAAACTAAAACAGCACAAAGAGAAAAAGATTCATTTGATACTATACCAAAGCAGAGGCTTCTATAAATTGTCCTTAGGTGTGAGTGTGTGTGAATGGTTGTGTGCCTTTGTGTGTCTCTGTGTTGCCCTGTGACAGACTGGGGAACCTGCCTCTCCTCCATAGACTGCTGGAGATAGACCCTGACAGGACTAAGTGAGAGAAAATGGATGAGGATGGATATTGGTCAAATATGCATTAAATGTCATCATTAAACTGCATTAAATATGCAATAAAATGCACCTGGTTTAATGAGTATATTGCGCATTAATCACCTCTTTATTATGCTCTTGGTAGAGTAGCAAAACAAAGTACATAATAAGTACAACCCCGATTGGATAATATGCCAAAATGCATCACTTCCTGTGAGGCTAAACCTCACAGGAAGTGACTGACAGCGAGGAGGTTCTACAGAAGTTTATTTCAGGGGAGCTATTTTCACCCATTGTACTGATGAGTTTTATGTGTTTCAGCATTTAATGATGCAATACGTGACGTTTGGATTTAATTACCACCACTGAGCCTCCTCTGTTTCAGAGAGCAGCAGCCGTCATTGGTATTAATAAAGGTGAAAAAAAAGGAAAAGTCTGAGATTAACTTTGACTTAGTTAAAAAAAAGTTTGATGCTGAGAAGGACGAGAGAGAAACATGGCTGGACATCCAGTATAAGATTTGATGTTTAATGAAGCAGGAGCTGAACTTTTGAAGCAGCCTTGTTGATGGATGTGTAAATATAGCCAACAGACGGCAACAGCATAAAACAATATTTATGTTTGCCGACCACTAGGCTGGACTTTTTTGGCTAGAAAAATCAACTTTAAACTGTGGCTAATCTAGCTAGCTTGTGTGCAAACAGGCTGTGCTTCCTTCTACAGTTACGTCTCTGTAAAACCTGCTTCACATAGGGAAATTTTAAAATAATCGGGTTATTTTCAATACTCAATCGACATATGATGGTAAAAAATGAAATGATGGTCCCAAATTCTTTCCAAGCTGGCCCCATCACTCTTGAAGGGATTCAACATTAATTTTAAAATAGACTTTATTTAAGAACAATTTTTTTCCACCCTAAATACAATGCTGCAATAAAGCTGCTTAGTTTTATTTGTATTGCTCCAATGCCAATTTTTGGCCCCGATACCGATACCTGGCTGTGCAGTGTTGGCTGACACCGATGCCATCTGCTTGAAATTGATGTGTGTGTTTATATATGAAGAACTGCATTCTACTTGGAAGTAAAATAATTACCATCATGGCTTTATCAAGCTGCTGCCTACCTTAGTGAAGCAGGAACGTTTTATTGCCTACCTAGAATGGGTGACAATAGTTGAATAAACTTTTGGCTCCATCTGTGTCCTATTTTTTGGTACTCGCCGATACCGATACCACCATTTTAGTGCTGGATCAGGGCCTGCCTAATACTGGTATCGGTGCAACACTAGTTTTTTATATATTTCAATAAAATGTAAGACTGCAATGCATTATGGGTGAATGACGTAAGCTAGGTCTGGTATTGCTAGCCCCCTTCCTACCAAACAGCAATGAGTAATGTTAACTCTTTTCAGTTTGAACTAGAGCACAATAAAATGTATTAATGCAGAGATCATAACAGGTGATGAAGATGAGGAGGAACAGGTAAGAGTTTGCTGAAGAACAGCTGCTGCTTAGATGGAGGGCTATGCTACAAAAAAGCTATTGTTTCTACCTGAGGCTGTTTGTGGTTAACATTGTGATTAAAATATTTTGTAAGACACATTAGTAACATGTGTTACAATGACAGTTGTTCATCTTCTGATTTAATTTTGAGTGTGAATGGCCACATTCAGCAGGGGGAAATTCAGTATGGACAATCGTTTCTCTACCTTTCATGTACCTCATCCAAAATATTTAGGTTATATTTTCTATACCTATCCTGCTATAGGCTTAGACTCCTGGAATGACTATGACCTGGATGAAAGAGAATCTTCACCAGCACATCATGAACTTATTTAAACAAGACAAGACTATACTAAAATTTCTCTCCTACATCATTCCTTTGAAAATTCCTCTATGTGCTATACTACAAAAATATAGTGAAAAAACAAAAAAACAATTTTTAACAGCATAATTTTATGAAGGTATTAAAGTTTGGCTTGTATTTGCAAAATAAGTCAAATTTCCAAACATAAGCAGAAATCTGCATTGGTCACACAAGCATAACTGGAGAAACACTTTCTTTTTCTTTTTTAGAAATGCTAAAACATCACACCCACACACTTTCCCTCATCCACGCACTGTCCTGTTTCTAAAGCTTATGTCACCATGTTAAAAGAATCTGTACAATATTTAAATACTGTATTTATAGAAATAAAAATACTTATTATCTTGTCAAGACTTTATGCTTAGAAACACCTGAATTAAAGCCAAGCTGGGAGCAAAGCTACTTATAGGTCAAAACAAAGAAGGCAACAGGGAGGTCAAGGCTGTGCTTGCTTTTCAGAGTATGGAGCACAGATCACAGTTTTCTTTCTGACTTTACATTGTCTGGTGTATTCAAAGCAGTAACAATGTATTCCTATTATATTGGGGTAATTAAGTTAACCGGTTAGGGATATTTTTATCCAAATCGATTCTTCAGTGAGCTTTATTTCTTGATTAAAACAATCCTGCAAACACTAGTGATAAGCCTAAAAGCAGCTTACTAAGGCTACGTTCACACAGCAGACTGACGTGACCCAAATAAGATTCTTTTCATCGCAGGCTGAACAACACAGATCCGATTTTTTCCAATCCGACCCAGGCCACTTGGCTATGTGGTCCTGAATCCGATACGAATCTGATCTTCTTAAATGCGACCTGTGTGTGAACGGCCAGGTCAGATTCATCTGATCTAAACGCCATTAATACCCAACAAAGGTCACTATTCTGCGTCTTGCTACGCAGAAGCGGCAAGAAAAACAACAACCATGACAGACGATGATGCAGAGAGCAGTATCTATGTTTAACCATATTGAAAAGAATGTGTTTTTATGGTTGGAAAAGACAGCTAGATGCGCGCCGGCACTACACTTCCGTAAACATGGAGCACGCTGGCCTGTGACATCATTGCGTCCTTTACTGCGCATGCGGGACACTGGCGTTGTATGACTGCAGGTCACACAGGAGATCACATACAAATTGCATATATTTGGAAATATGACAGCAAAAATCGTAATTGAGTATCAGGGCTTGCAGTGTAAATGTAGACTAAGACTACGTTCACACTGCAGCATGAAGTGACCCAAATCCAATTTTTTTGCTCATATGCGACCTGGATCTGATCTTTTCATGGCTGTCTGAACAACTCAGATCTGATTTTTTCCAATGCCACCCAGGCCACTTGGCTATGTGGTCCTGAATCTGATATGAATCTGATCTTTTCAAATGCGACCTGCGTCTGAACGGCCAGGTCACATTCATCCCACCTGAACGCCAATAAATACCCAAAAAAGGTCACTATTCTGGGTCTTGCTACGCAGAAGCAGAAAGAAAACCGACAACCATGGTGGACGATGATGTAGAGAAGAGTATTAATGTTCAACCATCTTGAAAAGATTGAGTTTTTAAGGTGGTGAAAGATTGCTAGATGCACTCCAGCGCTACCATCCATGTTTACTTTCATTAACACAGCTCACGCTCACTTCCTGTGGCATCATTGCGTCCACTACTGAACAAGCGGGATACGTTTTATGAAAGCAGTTCACACAGGAGATCACATATTTGGAAATGTGAACGGTAAATGAAAAAAATCTGATTTTACAAAAAAATTGGAATTGAGCATTAAGGCCTGCAGTGTGAATGTAGCCTAAATGTTCAATCAGTTTGACCTGCATAGTGCAGCCGTTGCTAAATATGAATGAATTACTGTGTAAAAGGTCCAGGTACAAATGTGTAAAGCCAAAGTGGGGCCATAAAGTTTATTTAAAAATGTTTGTGATGTAACATATTCATATTTTAATCACATAAGTTGTTCCCACGGTTCCTGAATGCAACACCTGGGAATATTTTGTTCAGATGACATTAAAATCCCGCCCCCATACCCAGGGGGCAGCAGTTTTAAATCGGCAAAAAGCTTAAATTTGAAAAGTGGTTTAAAATATCTCTTTTCAGTTTTAAATCTTTTATTTACAATTTCAAAAATACGTTTCACTTTCAAACTCTTTCTTTTTAAATAAATAAACAAAAGAATGTTTGAAGCACTGCGACAGAATGGCGACCTGTCCAGGGTGGACTGGTGATGAGGGGCGCCGGCCCCACCGTCGCTCTGATGGATGAAACCGGAGAAACGGATGGATGGATGTTTTTAAACAAACTTTATGGCCTCAATTTAGCTGAATAGGAATGTATTTGTGTTTCACAATTTTAGATCTATTTAATGGGGTTAAATACTATATTAGTAAACCATAGCTGCATGCAGCCAGGTTTCAGTGAACCCTACTAAACCTTCTGCTCAGACAGGAATGTAGAATTTGATTTGTAGTATTTAGCTCCTTTATAAATGAGCGCCATACTTTGTTTATTTTAAGCTGACGTAAAAGAAGAAATGATGTTGAAATTACACATGAATATGTCTGTTTAAACAATAACTTGTTAATAAAAATGCCATGACATCATAATCCTACTGTTTCCTGGTAGCTTTCTTTAAAATATCAGACTTTAGTTGTTAATCATGTGACTGATGTTTAAAAAAAAAAAAAAAGTTTTTCATTTCAATTTTACAAAATACACATAGATTTTGTTACGTCTGAAAAAAAAGCAACTCTATTGGAAAAACATTTTAACAAGAACGCGAGTTCTATTTATTATTGTAGCATTTAGAAAAATGGGAAATTAATCTTTGGAATTAAAATTTGCACAATTTAAAGGTCAAAGGAAACGCAGCTAATAGCGGGTTGACAATCAACAATAGTATCAGTCATCTTCAATGCCGATATGAATCACTTTCCTATGCTGAGTATGTAGCAGGTTGAATGTTCGTTCCAGAGAATGTGGATGTAAAGCCTGTCACTACCTGATCTGTCCTAGAAGCACGATCCGTTTCTGCACATGCACCAAAAAATAAGATCCGGGTTGCCGAAAACTACGTAATAACGATACTGAAAATACTTTTTTATATATTTTAAAACATTAAAGGTGCTGTAGGAGATCTTGCAAAAACGGTTCCAGCAAGCTATACATTTGAACATACACAACCATGCCTCTCCCTTCAGACCACCCCTCAGAGCTACGCCTTCAAAACACATGAACGCGCATGTTGTCTGCAGCGCCTCTAGATCAGCAGAAGTAGCGCGTCTGAGTAGCTGAAGCAGCGCGTCGCTGATGTAGGAGCTGGCAGGGAGACAGGCAGCACTGATGATGCAGAGCGCTATGATCACTTCTCTGAAACAGTTTATTTTAATGCCTAAATCAACTTAAAATGCGAAATCTTTTGTGACTGGTTGAAGTTGTTCATTGATTTCTGTAGCGGGGACCTTTTATTTTAGTTTCACTTCCAGACCTTCTATTTCAGTGCTTCCTAAGTGGCTGTGGGGAGATCTTTAAGCCACATGGTAAGCTAAACTACATCGTGCAGAAACTATTGAAGATTTTTCTGGAAAAAATGGATACGTGTCAGCTTCTCTCCATTGTATTGCGTGACGTCATCATCGGACATGCTCAGAGCAGTCACAGTAATGTTCCAAAGGCTATTTCAGTGTATCGCTTTTCTTCATTTTTAGAATATGCAATATTTAGGCAAATACAAAAATATTAAAAAAGAACCCCCCCGCCCGAAAAAGAAAAAATAATAAAAAAGTAAGAAGAATGAATTGCCTACCAGGAAGTTATTCTGTTGGATCATGCGCAGTTGTGCTTCCGGGATGGATCGGGTAGTGACAGAACCTACCGGATAACGTTCCCGAATAAAAGAGCTCCAGTGAAGAAATCTTTATTTACGACTGTCAGCCTTTTGTTCTGCTTTGTTTAGCAATAAGTCAATATGATCAGTGGGTTTCATGGTAGGCTATCTGTGAATTTGTCATTTTTAAGAATTAAATGATTATTAAGGCTAATTCATTTTAACTATAAATATCCAAGTTCGTTTAAGACTCTAAAAGCATTTCATACAAACTGAGATCTAATTAATATTCATTAAAAATGAAATGTTGCCTTTTGTATTTTCTTTTTGTATCACTGAGCCTGGTTCTGCTGGAGGTTTCTTCCTGTTCAAAGGGAGTTTTCCTCTCCACTGTCGCTACAAGCATGCTTAGTGTGAGGGATTGCTGAAGAGTCAATATGTTGATGCAATCAGCTGGTTTTGCTTAGATAGAAAACTTTGAATCAATCTGACTGGATGATCTGGTGAACTGTAAGGTGCCATGAGATGACGTGTTTTGTGAATTGGCGCTATAGAAATAAACTGAATTGAATTGAAAGTTGCATCTTTTAGCTATAAGGGATTGAATCGCACTTGGGATATGCTTGAAAATGATTACTAGAGCGAAGTCAAACAAGTTGGCCAATCATTATAAAAATAAAATAATAAAAATAAATGCTGCTACAAATTCTGGCAAAGTATGGAAAACTTTCCACCATATTTCCTCTTGTTATCATTCATCATGATTTGTGTGGCTTGCCTTCAAAATACAGAGTGAAAAAATGTATAATAACACATAATAACATAATAAACATATCAGAGGTAAAGACGTATTAATGGCTTTCCCTTTTAAAACTGACTAAACAAAGCCGACAGCGTTTGTTTTCAGCCTTTTCTCACCGCAGAGCTTCTCTGTAAATAAAAGCGCCTGTTTGATCCCTTATCATCAACTCCTCAGTCCAAAGTCTGTGGACATTTTTAGCAAAAAAATATCAGCGCCTAGGATTTAATTATACTTTGCAAATCTCTAATAACTATTCATAGTTGTTATGTGCAAGCTGTATTTTGATGACTGCTGCTTCTGGGAAATCTGGGAGCTAGGTTCTGGTACAGCCTTAGTGGCTTAGGAAGTCGATGCTAGCTTTGACGGTGCGTCCGGTGGACACGTCTACCGCCATGGCTCGGATCTCTGTGTCACCAAACTGCATGAGGGTCTGGATCTCACGCCGTGGTGCTGAGCTTTCCGTTCCGCTCACATCTAAGCGAAGCGTCCCACACTTCCTGACCCCAGGCTCACTGATGAACCCCACACTCTCCTTCTCTGAGCAGTAGACGTGGATGACGATAATCTGCTGGGATGGCTTTGCGGGCGTATAGCTGCGCTTTACCATCTCGCCCAGTGCTACGGATTGGTCAGCGGCGATGAAAGTATCGAAGACATCAGTGCACCAGCGTGTGCCATCTTTAATAAGCAGTTTCTCTGGCGGGTGCTTGCCCTCCACGAAGCGGTTGAGGACGCCGACGCCGTACGTCAGGGGTGAGCGGCGGACTTTGATGACGCTGGGGTCCAGGCCGAACAGCACAGCACCTTTTAGGATGGTTAGGCCGACGTCATGGGGGATGATGATCCTGCTGCGACCGCAGAGCATGTTCTGGACAGCCTGCTGCAGCAGAGCAGACTCGGCAAAACCTCCAACCAGGAACAGGAACTTGATGTCGCTAACCTCTGGCTTTTCAAAGAGCTCGGCTGGAGAAGAAACACAGAAAACTCAGCGTTATCTGACCTCTGTCTATTGAATCAATGGAGAGAAAATATTCAGGAGTAAAACCATGTATTCATTAGTAAATTACTGGTCTAATCAAGAGTGATGCCCGTTAGGAGGCCTCATGAGGCCATGCGCTCTAACAGGGTCCCCATTTAGCAGCAGATGTTTGTCTCGCACAGCACTGTCCTGCATCTTTGCTGCCCTTAAAGGTCAGTCCGAGTCCCTTCTGACCAACAGACTAATTAGACCTACAGGTGGCATCAACAATAACCTGGATCAAAGACTACCTGACAAACAGACGTCACTTTTGTCAGACTGAAGGGTCTTAACTGTCTAAACAGGGAGTCAGTGGAATAGGAGCACCACAGGGGACGGCACTCTCTCCTTTAGGCCCCTGTCACACCTTGCTGATTTAGCCAGCGTATGCCTGACTCCCCATAATCTCCTAAAACGCTGCATATGCTGAACTTTCTATTAGGGATGGAACGGTTTATGAAAACCGTCCGAAGCGTTCGGTTCGACTCTCTCGGTTCGAGTCGCGTGTGTTGCGTTCGGTTCATGCGCTGCTCCTTTTTTCATAGGGGAAGCATTTACACTCCAGAGCAGAAGGTGGCGGTACTGCGACCAAAGCCAACCACCAGTAGTAAACAAGAAGAAGAAGAAGCGAAGCAGCGTAGCCGGGTGTAGCAGAAAAAAATCAGTTGTTGTGGAGAATTGTGTGGGTATGGCGAGTGGGAAAGAACAGGAGTTGGAAGACGCGCCAGCAGCACTTTATAGGTCTGCTGTATGGGACCACTTTGCATTTAGAGTGACCTACGATGACGGCGGAAAGAAAGTTGTGGATAAAAGTGCAGCAGTGTGCAAGCATTGTGCAACACGTTTTGTTTATGCTAACAGCAACAAGACCAACATGTCATGCTAACAATCAACATATACTGAACCGAAAACCGTCACCACGAAACTGTGAACCGAACCGTGGATTTTGTGAACCGTTCCACCCCTACTTTCTATGTATTTTTAAAATTTGGGGCGTATACATATAGTATTCATAACGAGTCAAGAACTTATCTGTCTAACGACACCCGAACTTATGCATGACGCACGGCAGCGTACTGCATTACGTAATGCATTACGAAGCATCAGTTAAAGCTGGTCAGAGGAGCTGCCCAGTCTGCATAAAAAAATGTCTTTGATCACAGGAATTAACCTGGCTGCTGTTTACCGCCCACCAAAAGAAGAAATAAAAGAAAAAAAGAAAAAAGAAAAAGAAAGAAAGCAGGTTTGCAGTGGCAGCAGATTCAGCATCATGTCTGCTAGAAGTTTGTTGGTGGTGGGCGTGAACGCAGGGAGGATCCATCCTCAACCTTCTGGCTCACCCTATGATGGGGATGAAGTCTGGAGGAGAACTGATGGTTTCCTCCTGTGAACCACTTTATACCAAAACGCTGCCAATACGCCATTATACAGTAGCTGGACGTTAGAAACACATTCAGCGCTCGCCTGGAACACGTCAGATACCTTGATATGCATTGGAGAGACGTTCTTGATAAGTTAAGCAGAAGTTATGGTCAAGTTACTCATAGGTTTTGGATAAGCTAGATGCCAGGACTGATGAGGAACTGACACTGAACGTATGTCAACCATCAGATAACTGACCTGGAACTTATGGCCCACATATGGGATACGCTGGCATACATCCTAAAACTTTTACAATGTATGCCAGCGTTTTTGCCAGATTTTCCAAATTAAACGCTGTCTAAATAGTCAAGGTGCGACAGAGGCTTTACTTTGAAGACTGACGGGGCGGTCACAGCTACCGAAGTACAGGAAGCTGTAGAAATAACAGAAATCTGATTTATCTGTTTTCTATTGGTAATAGCTTTGCAGTATTGAATTGTCCTTTTGAGGTTTTGTATAGAGAATCATGATGAATGAGTTTAATTTATACAATAAGGGATAATGATGTAACATATCTAAATCTAAAAACCGGAATGCTTCCTGATGCATTGGTTCTTGCTGTGGGGTTATAGGGAGTCCATGCTTTCAGTCTATTTTAAAATGTGAGAGATGCTTTCCCTAACCTTTTTTACGCAGACAAAATTGGATTTAACTTTTTTACACTTCCACAGGATAGAAAGTAGTGAAACTTGACAAAAGGAGGATAAGTTGTGACCTAAACTTGAGGCAGTTCTTATCTAAACTCTAAGACAAAACAGCGCTTCTTAACATGAGCATAAGTTAATGATTGGATAGAACAGAGCTTACTAAGATGTTGGATGATGTGGTCTATGGTTGGCTTGAAGAGGTTGTTCATAGCATCTGGAGTCATCCTCAGCATCCCCTGAGATGACCATTTAACAAAGTCCACGCTGAAGAGGAGAGAAAAATGTCAAGCAGAGCTGAACCACAGAAATGTAAGATTTTCTTCACATATTGTTCTTCTGTCAACTGTCCAGTCAGTTATTAGGACTGTTGTCACTGAGCTGTAATCAATCAATCAATCAATCAATCAATCAAATCTAATCTTTATTATCTATCTATATCTATCTATCTATCTATCTATCTATCTATATATATATATATATATGTATATATATCACATCTCGTAGTTTAAAAAAAATATATATTATATATGTAACATACAGTAGCAGCCATTCAAAATGGCCGTTCCCAGTCAAAAGCCAGCATAATGGCAGCAAAATCCCCTCCAACTTCATGCATATTTTTTTTACTCTGACTCCAACCTTTGAATTACAGCATCTGACCAGGAGATGGAGCTTCTATTTATTAGATCTTAATGTCCACAGTAATGTCAGAAAGAATATTTTAGTAAAAGATTGATATTTAAAAATGAATTGAAGGAGACCAGCCAAGGCCCCATATCAGAACTGTATGAAACATCTGATCAATATGCTGGTGAAGATTCTCAGTCATCCAGGTCATAGTCATTCCAAAAATAGAAAATGATAAACAATCCACTGGAGTTTGTTTCAAAGTTTGAAGATGTTTAAAAAATGTTTCAATTGAAAGTGTCAGGAATAGCTTTGAGTTTGAGGTTTTATACAGTAGCCCAACAACTGTATAAAGTTGCTCAGGGGAACAGAAGACCTCACCTACTCAGCCAGGCCAACAATTCCCTTTAATGACCCCCCTTTCAGAGACATAGACAGGTATGGGACATTGCAGGCTAACAAAGAAGCCAAACAACCCCCATTTCAAAGGGGTGGACCCGTTCGCCTGTTTCAATTAGCATGTTTTGTAAATAAAAACAAAGTTTTGTTGGGCTACTGTATAAGCCTCGAACTCAACGCTATTTCTGACATTTTTAATTGAAAATTCTTCCTGGACAGGAAGCGAAACGTCTTCCAACTTAGAAACAAAGTCCAGTGGATTGTTTTTAACTTTCTTTTGTTGGAGCTTCTGATAAGTAGTGTATGTAATGTCTGCAGTACTTCTGTTTTTTCACTCACTTGCTTTTGCGCAGAGCATGGTCCACGCTGTGACCTCGGAACTTCTTGTAGTAGTCAATGAAAGAGAAAGGCAGGTTAATGTTGAGCGGGTTGGTTCTGTCAGGAGCAGCTGCTCTCTTCCGAGACTCAAACGCAATCATCAGGTCCACCCAGGCAGCCGGCCTCTTTATTTTAAATTGGTCAATAAAATCTTGGCCAAATATCTTGCACAGCAACTTCTCAAATTCATAATCGACCCCGATGGATCCATAAGGTCCACCTGAAAAAAAAGAAGAGGTTTTATAAGTGAGGCAGGTTAATAAATACAGTGGCAATGAAAAGATAATTACCCGAAGCCTTGTAGAGCTCTTTTAAATGTCCTTCTGGAAGACGAATCTGATGAACAGTCAGATCCACTGTTCCTCCACCACAGTCCATTACCACGTACCGGTCACCTGCAAATAGCAAAGGTGTAGAATAAAACAAATCAAGCCATGAAAACGGCGATTTTCCTCCTACATCTTCCTTTAGAGCATTGTTTCAACATATGGTGACTTCTTTTCAAAAAGCTCCCCATTCTCAGCTGACTGTTAAAAGTAATGATGATTGATACGATTTGATAGAATCTCACACTGCTAGTGACCAAAGAGAACATGTATGAGTTCAAGGTGTGAAAATCAGACACCTAGATCCACTAAAAGCAGTGGCATCTCCAGAAATGTTTCATAGGGGGGCCAGATGTGGCAACTAAAAATCTTGGGGTGGCAACTGAAACTAAAAGCCGTAATTTCAGGATTTTAATCTACTATTGTGGTAAACCTGCCTGTGGAAATCACACACAATAAACCAAGACATATCTTGGTTTATTGTGTGATTTTTAATGTTATGTTTGTAGCTGTGCATAATGGGATGAAATGCTTAAAGGAATAGTACACCCAAAACATGATTAGCCTTCATTTTCTACTCACCCCCATGCTGAACAACGCTCTGGAGTACTTTTTTGATATCTCAAATGCATCTGGAGATCTGGGAGGCTTCTTACTGTCTGCTGACATTCAAATAATGGAGGTCTATGGCGCCCGAGGCAGAAAGGTCCATAAAAGTCCACAAAAAACGTGTCAATATTCCTCCATACTGCTCGTCCAATGTATTCCAAGTGTCCTGAGTTGGTAGCGTCCATAATTTACTCGAAACAAAGTCATTTAGAATGTTTTTAGAGCATAAACAGTAGTGTATAGGATTTCCTAAAAGCGCACGCCTGCGAGTTCACGAGCCTACGGAAACCGCGGCAGACCAAACCAGATGAAAGTGCGCATTCAGCTCGGCAAAGAACTCATGCTCTTCCTCAACACTGAAGTCCTCAGACATTTTTCTTTCGTTGTTTCTTTCTTTGCACAGGTAAACAGCAAATTTCTTTTTCTACGCTTGCATTATCAAGAGCAGACGCTGAATGCGCACTTTCATCTGGTTTGGTCTGCCGCAGTGTCCGTGGACTCGTGAACTCGCAGGCGCGCGCTTTTAGGAAATCCTATACACTACTGTTTATGCTCTAAAAACATTCTAAATGACTTTGTTTCGAGTAAATTATGGACGCTACCAACTCAGGACACTTGGAATACATTGGACGAGCAGTATGGAGGAATATTGACACGTTTTTTGTGGACTTTTATGGACCTTTCTGCCTCGGGCACCATAGACCTCCATTATTTGAATGTCAGCAGACAGCAAGAAGCCTCCCAGATCTCCAGATGCATTTGAGATATCAAAAAAGTACTCCAGAGTGTTGTTCAGCATGGGGGTGAGTAGAAAATGAAGGCTAATCATGTTTTGGGTGTACTATTCCTTTAACTACAGTACCCTGGCCAGTGGGGTGGCCAGGGTACTGCATAGGGTGGCCGTGGCCACCCCTGGCAACCCCCTAGTGGCACCATTGGCTAAAAAGCATCTCTTTTATTGTATATGGAGGGAATTGTGTTTCTTTGTTGTTGAAAGCAAAGACAATTGTTTGGTAAAAAAAGACTTTGAAGTCCTTATTTTGCCTTTTAACAAAATATGTAAAAACAAAAACAGAAATACATTTTTGATATTAATAATTTATTACTATGCGATAAGTCAAGATTATTTTTTGTGTAGTCTTCTGCCCTCTGTTATCAGGTATATCTGATTGTGTACAATAGGATTTTGAGCAAAGTTTTTACCATTAAATTATGCAAAAGGTGTCCGACGCAAGACATTTCAGCAACCATATGTATCAAATATGATACATTTGGCATTACAGGGTTAAAGGGGTCATAGAATGCAAAACCGAGTTTACATTGTCATAGATGAATAATGACAGTTCAGTGGGTGAAATGGACGTACAGAGAAGTTCAAACCCCATCAACACCTCCTTTCTCTGCAAATCTCACAATTTTAAACTTCCACCACCAAACAGGCGAATCCAAACGAAGCGCAGAGTTGACGTCAATTCGGGGATGGTGCATTATTTAGTTCTGGCCTGTACTTTGGTCATTCGGACCGAGCCGTGAGCTCTGGGGCTGGTCAGGGAACCCCGGCGGCCGGGGACGGAGCGACCAAACCCGACCCGACGGTATGCTTTCCCCAGCCTGCCTTACCGTGCTACCCCCCGGGCAGGCGGGTGGAAGCACGGGGCCGCCGGTGTCCAGGCTACCGTCACTGGGTCGGGTTCGGTCCCTCCGCCCACAACCCTAACCAGCCCCAATCTAATGATTAACAAAAGCAGAGCCTCATGTACCGCCCTGTAAGATAGGAGTTTTACAAACGTTTCTGCCTGTCACCATGGAGAGTTTTTACTAATTATTTTGCATGTCCCAAAGGCAGCAACAGAGGAAAGATGACGATGGAGGGACCAGCCTGACTTTCCTGTACATTTTTCACAGTAACAATATTTCTTGTTTGATTATCTGTAAGCCATAATCTTCAAAATTATATATAAAAAAAAGACTTTATATACTTAACGATATGTGTAATAAACCCTTGTAATACATGATTTATCACTTTCTGTAACACGTAATAATAATATTGAACTTTCTCACAGTTAATTTCTTTTTCTTTTTTTTGGGAAACATTTTGCTTTATGCTCTCCTCTCAGCCTCCATCCAGGACTTAGTGGGTTAGTGGAGCTAAGCTGTCATTTTTACCTGTATTAATGTTTTTAGTTGAGTTTGTGTGCATTTGTCTGTCTGTGTATAGGATAAGTTGAAAAGTTATGAACGGATTTTAATGAAATTTTGTACCAAAGGTGCATCTCAGTCCAAAGAAGAACTCATTAACCTTTGGAAATGATCCAGATCATGAGCCCGTTTTAGCTGCAGGTCACAATATGGGGCAACATTTGATGTTTGGTGGAGGTCTGTGCTCTATGAGAGCTTTTATAGATATCCTTCCTTTGTTTTGGTATTTTCATGTCTATTTTAAAAACTGACTGCAGATGCACATTAGCTTATGCTATCATCTGCTCCCATACATCTACACGGTCTCTTCCTAAATCAAAGCAGACGTCTGCTCTGCAGCCTGGACCCAGAGAGAATGGTTTTATCGAATATGGACCAGAAAGCCCTTTAGTACAGCTGCACAAAAGCACTAAACAAAAGACATCTTCAGAACCGGCCGGTCTGCATCTTGATAGAAAAACCTCCGAAAAAAGCCCCCCCAGTGGAGGACTTTACAAGCCTCCAATTAAAAAATTAACAGGTGATCTATAATGGAGGATTTTTCACGGCGCCATCGCCACAATCTCGTTTTTATCAGTTATTAATTGGGATGTCGTCAGGGTTCTGCAACATCTGCTCGTTAGTTTCTTTGTATTTGTAGTTGTTTTTTTAGCAGTGTTTTGTTCTTGAGTTGCTCTCTGTTGCCCCCTGGTGTCTGTTTCCTTTCCCCTTTGGCTTCCTTCAAGATGCTTCCATCCACACCTGCTCCCAATCAGATCATTAGTCCAGTCTTTGTTCTGTCTCCTATATATACTCTCCCTGTGCGGTTGTGCTGGTTCCTCATCTTCTCCTGGCTCCTCATGTATGTTTTCCCTGATGTTTCCTAGAGTCTGTTTTTTATTTCTGTATTTGTTATTTTGGATTTCTGCCTCAGTTGCCTGTGAATACTTCATTAAATTAGCAAAACTCATCTCTGCCTACTAATCTCTGCATTTGGGTCCTCAAAACTAGTGATGGGTTAATGAGGCATCTCGACTTGTCGCGAAACTGTAATAATGCTGCGTTGATACCGTCTCACAGAATACTGACACCTGCTGGACATTTAAAGACACTACAGGCAGTTTATTGAACAGAATAAACTGAATTGATTTGATGACCAAGAACAATCATAGAATTTAACTTATTGTAGGTCATATTATATAATTTCATATCTATGTTTAAATTGAAAATATCTTTGATATGTTTAGATGCAGCCCATAAATAATGTAAACATTTATCATAATGTGAACATTTAGGGGAAAATGTGAATGAGGATGCTGGTGGACTAGGATTTGAAATCATAACTTTAAAACAATAAGTACAATAAAAACAGTAGAGTCAATTTGAAATTAACTTTAATTAAAATAATTTGAGTGATAACTGAAAGGAAAAGGATGACACAACAAGAAAATAAAAATAAAAACGCAACACCTGAAAAGTTCCTGTTCCTTTTAGGCTGCTTTAAAATTCTTGATCATTTTAATGATAAACTGCAAAAGATGAGACATTTTTTCAGCAGATGCATCATGTTGACAGATACATTATTAAACACAGTTTAGTGAGTCGGTCAGTTAGAAACAACTCCTGTATCGGTCACATGACTTTCTGGAAACGAAATGCACACCGATAGTGTTTTGCTCAATGGGCTTCATGTGTGTTTTTCATGTTTTTAGTCTTTTTGGGATGTTTTTTTTTACAAACGCTCTTTTTTTAGCAGGAGTTCGATTATAATAGAAGCAACAAGCCAAAGGCCTGACTTTTAAATGTTTTAATCAATGAAGCAAAGATGGCCGATTGTTGTCCCACAGAGACAGACTGCAGGGGGGCGCTCACCTTGATGCCGTGGCTCTGTGGAAAAAGTTAAAGCCAGAATAAGGCTGGATTTTCACTTCCACAGAGCCACACACAACATGGAGGATTTTATTCAGCTGTGGGGTTTTAATAACATTGTATATACTGTGTCAGATGATGGAGATTTACAATATAAGAAGCTCCCCATTTAATGATTTTTAGCTGACACTTGTTTTACAATAGTTGATTCTATTGTTTGAATTGTGTAAGTAGAGTTTTGTTAAAAGTGAAAAAAGCTTAAATCGACTTGATGCTTAGTTCTTAGCAGAGAATGTGAATAGAGTGGATCAGGGTGCAGTTCCCGCTCCCCGCTCAGGAGGATGTTCGCTCATTCCCTCCGCCGCTCAAAGTTGCACCAGGACTCTCCGCTCAAAATCTGCTCCACGCTCACCTTCATTTTCCTGCTGCTCCGGCGAAATTGCTCCAAGCTTGCTCAAATTTTCAGGAAAAGGCATTTTCTGGCATTTTTATTCATGTAACGATGCCAGGGCCCTGAGACACATGGCGTTTGATTTAATGATGTGACCGATACATGAGTATTATTAACTGGCTGTTAAATTATCGCACTGTTTCCCAGCTGTGTAACACCTCGCTCCTTTCATATTGCCCTGCGCTTCCTATTTAATTATTAATAAATTTTAATAGACTACATGAAAAAAGGTCACTTTGCTTCCCATTGCAAATGAGATAACAGCGTACAAGGCATGTATGTGATCCATTTTGAAAAAATTGATGCTGTGAACGCATCGGAGCGAACTGGAGCGGAGTCAAATCCTCGCTCCGGCCTTTGAATTGAAAACTGCTCTGCGCTCCACCACTCGCTCCACGCTCCGCTCACAAGCTCTGGTTCTTAGCTTTTGGCGCAGTTGGTTGAAAAACACCTTTTTAGTTTGTCTTCTATATGTTTAACAAAACTGAAGTGATGGCGTCTATCGTGGCCTTTTGTTCCAAAAAATACCAACATGTTTACCAAAGGCTGTGGGTGGTAACAGGTGGTTTTTGGCTTTGTACGCACTTCTGACTTGGCTTATTTATTGTAAAAGCAAAGACAAAATAATTGTTTGAAGCTCTAAAAAAAGTGTTCAAAAAATCATTTTACAAAACCTCCCATCCACACCAGACATTTACCAAACATTCCACCATCACTCAGTGTGTTCTTCATTACTCCAATGAAAGGGGGGGTCCAACAATTAACCTTAATCTAAATAATTCCAAATATAAAAAATAAATTACTAATTTTGGTTCTAAATTAACTTGAATATATTTTAAGTATCAAAAGAAGAAAACTAAATTGGAAGAAATAAGAAATTACAAAAATTTTGCGTAAATTGCCACAACAGCGTCTGTGGTTTGTTTTTGATTTAAGCTCTAAAACCTGGTAAAATCAAATTCAAACCACATTTAAATAATAAAAAAATACAAAAAATACATTAAAAAAATATCTGTGTAATATAATATGATGTCTTTTAAGGCTTCAGCTTTTTAAAAACCCTGATCTTGAGTCTTCAGTGTAGTAATTATATCTCAGTCAAACCGCATAAAGGTCTAAAAAACTAAAACATGGAGATATACATAAAAGAGTAAAACATCGAAATAAAAACCTATTATGGCTTAGTAGACATAATTCAAATAAACAGCTGAGTGTTAGTTTTCCAAAAGAATAAACATGCTTTCTGGAAATTTCTGAACATAAGGCGACAGAAACAGCAAAGCAAAGTAACCCTGAAAGAAAAGGACGTTAGAATGAGGTAAAGGAAGGGAAAGACACTACCTTCTTCCAGCTCCGACCAAAGCTCCCCTATGACATTTTCCACCAAAAAGGTGCGGCTCTGTCGGTTGCGCCGTACATGCTCCTTAGCTGGTTGTTAACAGAGAGAACATGTTGGAATGAGAGTCAAGATGGCATGAAGCTCTGCTGTGTGAGGCTGTGATGCTGACATTCACTATGAGGCAAGCAGCAGGCTGAGGTGAAAACATCCACCCCTTCATGAATGATGTAAGAAACCACATTAAACAAACGGAAAACTAATTACTGTTTTATTTCACACACTGTAATTATATTTCCACTGAGTGATCAGAAAAACTGTGCTCTATGAATACAGTAGTAGTCAATCAAAATGTCCCTGCTTCCCATGACTGGTCCCCTGCAATTCCTTTTTAAACATCATTCTTTCTACTAAAATATTCTTTCTGTCATGAATTGTGGACATTAAGATTTAAAGAGAAGCACCATCTCCTGGTCAGACCCTGTAATTTAGGGGGAAGGAGGGCGTCTTCCACTGGCTGGAAGTTGGAGGGGATTCTGCTGGGAGTTGCATGGAAGTTGGCTGCCATTCGGCTGGCGTTTGACTGGGAAGGGCATTTTGAATGGCTGCTACTGTATGGCTACGTTCACGCAGCAGCCTGAAGTGACCTAAATCCGATTTATTTTTAGTCCATAGGCAACCTGGATCTGACCTTTTCATGGCAGTCTGAACAACTCAGATCCGATTTTTTCCAATGCGACCCAGGCCACTTGGCTCTGTGCGCCTGAATCTGATCTTTACAATGTGACCTGTGTCTGAACGGCCAGGTCGCATTCATCCGACCTGAACGCCATTAATACCCAACAAAGGTCACTAATCTGCGTTTTGCTACGCAGAAGTGACAAGAAAAACAACAACCATGGCGACGATGATGCAGAGAGCACTATTTATGCTTAACCATATTGAAAAAATTGAGTTTTTAACGTTGGGAAAGATCAGTAGATGCGCTCCAGCACTACCAGCAATGTTTACTTCCATAAACACAGAGCACGCTGGCCTGTGATGTCATTGCGTCCTCTACTGCACATGCGGGACACTTGCATGGTATGAATGCAGTTCACACAGGAGATCACATACATCTGGAAATGTGAAGGGCAACGCAAAAAAATCGAATTTCACAAAAAAATTGAAATTGAGCATCAAGAGCTGGAGTGTGAACGTAGCCAAAGTGTGCTTTTGAACAGTGCTGATTGATATCCTTTAATAAACAGTGAAAAGCAGTGTGTGCAAGGCTGACTAAATGTCACAGAAACTAAGAAATTACTGCCAAGAACTGTCAAAAGAGAAAGTTTTACTGCTATTAATGGGAGAAGATGAATATAGATCTTGTGCTTCTAGACCTCACTGATGGACGGGGGGACTCCATATGCAAGTGATCAAAAACGCTAACTTGCCCTATAAAATGTTAATATATTGTGGTGTATCTGAGAGATAAACTGGAATAAATCCTGGAAGAGGAGGATCAGCATCAGGACTACAGATACGGATCAGTCCCTGTTCATTCTTAGATGTTTTAACAAAAAAACACAAAATGCAGAGGAATTAAAACTAAAAGAAAATGTTTTTTTATGAACACAAAGAAAAATGTATCAGAGTTCACTGTGGCTGGTTCATTTCATCTTCTATATTAGTTTTTCTCTTTACTTATATTTGTCCAAATTCATGTTTAATCAGTAGGTTTTCTATTTAATGTTATTTATTTGACTCAGTTATTCTTTGCAGCTTTTCAATTTTTTGTTTTTGTTTTAGTTATTTGGATAAAAATGTTTATTAGTTTGAGGCAAAATTAACTCATTTCATATGCATGTGGAAATATTTTATCAGCATTACATCAATTTGACTAAATGCTAAAAAGATTTTTTGTCAGAAAAACATCTCAAGCTGTAATTTTGAGTAAAAATATCTAAATGTGGTGGTGTTTTTCCCTGAAGATGAGTTATCCTGCAGTATTTGTGCCTTTGTGGATTTTATACGACGTTTGCAGCCATCATTTTACCATCAGTTTATCTATTTTTCAGGCTGTTTCGTGCAGAAAGAGACCAAGTTTGGAGGGAAATATTACAGTGTTCCCCTTGAAACAAGTAAAAGGTGAACTTTTTAAGTTTTGTCTATCTCTTATGTTTCTCTCGATAAAACGGCCGCAGCGTTTGTCGAGATTCAGTAAGCTTGATATCATTGGAAAGAGGAGAACGAAAGCTCTTTGCAGATATGCGAACATGCTATATTGACATTGAAATACTCATATGTACAGGCACCGAAAGTGCAAAAGCCGTCCCTGGGTCGCGGACGGGTTGTTTGGGACTTGTGGGGTAAAAAATTTTGAGATATGTCTGTTCTAAGCCTCTCAGGCTCCAAACAAAGAATATGAGAGAAAAGAATGAGTCACACAGGGTCTTTCATGGCATGAAGGGGAGGACTGCTGTTTTGAGAAGATCCATCTGGCCAGTGAAACATATATTAACCTAACAGGGAACGGCCTTGATGAACTAAAGTTGTTTTCCCTCCAAATCTTCAAGTGTGAGAAAGTTCTTTATGCAGAGGGTGGGTTGGTTCCCCTGGGGGGTGTTGGTGTGATTTTGTATAATTGTATGTTCTGAAATGCCTCAGTCAGAGAGCCCTCTCTACGTCTGAGGACGTTAAAGAAATTTCAACCTTATTTCTTGCAAGAAATTCCTTTGCCTCAGCTTCCTAACTTCACAGACTCAAGGAACTTTGAGAGATTAAATACATTTTAGCCACTATTAAGAGCCACTGTAGAGGGTCCAAAGAGCCACATGTGGCTCTAGAGCCCCAGGTTGTAGACCTCTGGCCTAGTGTAACCTAAAATAGTGTTACACTTTCATCGACTGGTTACTTTGCTCCAATAATTATGCCAAATTCTGAAAGATACTCGCATGACATTTGGAAGGAAGTACGGCTGTTAAAAATTTCCCTCCTTCTCTTTCACTTTAACTTAACCAAAGATTTCTCTCCTGCTTAAAATTAAATTATGTCTCCTGTTGGTGCGACCTTCTCATACATTCCAAGCTAAGACAACATATTTTAATCCTATTTTTGCAAATCCTCATTGTTTTTGTGGCTTATGCTACTGTACCATACCTCTCTCCATCTCTAATGTCCTTGTGACCTTCCAGTTTCATAAGGTGAGAACTTTCTGCAGCAGCTGTGTTGGAAGTGGTGTACTTAAAGCTAGCAGCCATGTGAAGTTAGGTTAATGACTGAAGCAGGAAGAAATGCAGGAATTAAATGTCAAAGGAGCATTTCCTCCTGCTAGAAGTGCAGAAATGGAAAAAAAACACTCTAAGCTGTGCAGAGGGCATAGTGAAAGCACACCGGGTTCCAGAAACAATGTTTTAACCCAAAGTCAAGGCTGAGTTAAATATTTGACATCTTTAAGATGCTGATACCAAGATAACCTGGCTCTACATCTAAACACAGCAATGATTTTATTTAGTATGGTTCACTAGAGCTGAGGTCGTCCTAATGTGCTAAATGGAAGAATTTAAGAATTTATTGTGATTAGAAACAAGCCTCCTACATTATTATTTATTCTAGATGTGGAGCATGTCATTTTGTTTGAAATGGTCATTTAGACAAAGGAAAAATGTTTTTTTTTTTCAAATATCAGGAATACATATTCAGTCAAACTAGTACATGTCATAATGGCTTGCCATAGTCTGTTGTGATCGTGATAATATTACGTGATTATTACTTGAATGGTAGTAGATCAATGTATCTATTTAGGTGAAATCTTCTGGCAGCAGGTCAGGATGAAGACTAAAAATCTTGTTCTAATGTATAGAACCTGTGCATCATCTCATGGGTTCCTCCTCATGTTGATTCAGTCTTCTGTTACACAGTAAAGTGTCTGTTTGCAGACAAATGGCTCTTACTAGCGGCTATCAGTCCCATAGAATGGCCTAGTGAATGATATGTTTATGCACAAAACTACCGACAAAAATCTGACTAAATCAGGAAATAAAACAGAGTGATTGGCTGTAAGGAGAGTGGAGACAGAGGACTCTGAGTTTACTGAAGAAAACCTGCTGCTGACACGGTTAGCTCTGGGATGATGTTACTATGGCGACTGAAACAGAAGTTGAGGAAACTCTCTTTATGAAAATAAAGTCAGTTTCCCTGTTTTCAGGTTTAGAAAACTTAGAGTTTTCTGTAAACCTGCTTTCTGAAACGGACCCCTGCTCTGGCAGGGGTCCGTTTCAAAGACGGACCCCCTGCCTGTCTTTGCCCTAGGCAAAGACAGGCAGGGGGCCCTCTGAACTGAGAAGGCAACACATAAAACAGACCCATTATCCAGATAGAGAAATATTAATAGAATAGACATCCATTATCTGTTCTAGGTTTTGTCCCTCTCTTCTTGTCCCTTTTCTTCTTGTTTTTCTCTCTATGTTTTGTACTCAGCTGACTTTTCATGCTGTCTCTAAAGGAATGAAAGATTATTTCCAAGCACTAAGCTCACTTAGCTGATTGCTCCTTCCTGTGTTTCCAAAAAGGCCAAAATAAATAACCCAGTCCTTCTTTTCACTGTAGACAAGCCATGATCTGCTTATCTGTTCTCCATTTTTCATTTGGATGAAATAATAGCGGCATGAATCATGACAGCAGACAAGATAGAGGAGAGCAGGAGGCGGGGTTACCAATCTACTGGCTCTGGAGAGCAGAGTTCGCTGCTTTTAGATGTTTTCTCCAAAGTCTCCAATAGCATTAAAATGTCTCTAGATTTGGCACTAGGTGCTTTTTTAAATCAAAGTGCTAGAGGGGTCTGAAGAGTTGCTAAATATAGCGACAAAAGCGTTAAGTTGGTAACACTGCTCTTCGCTTCGTTTGTTTTCAAATGGTTTGCTGCTGTCTGTTTGGACCTTTCTGAACATGTGCAGCAAATGGACTGATCCAAAATGGTGGACACTGAAGGAGGGGGGCTGCGACACACTTAATATTATAAGCGTTCTGAAGGCATTTTAGTGAAAGGTTTTTTATCAAAAACGTAATTAATGTGCACAAATAAGGAATAGTTGTATTAACCATACATGTAAACAGAGTTTTATGGGGCACCCAGAAACTTTGAGTACTAGGCAACTGCCTATTGCCTAATGGTAAATCCCCCGCTGCAGAGCTACCATCCACAGCGTATTGAAGTGTCTCAGAATATCCTCCTTACTTCATACAACCACCAACACAGGGGGACGTCTAAGGCATATTTAGCGTGACCAACTAGAAACCTCTGAAAAGTGTTGAGACTGGTAAAGATTGAATTTTCTATGCATTTTGTGGTGTAGGGGTCTATTATTGTTAATAATCAGACAGGAAACAGCCAGAAAGAGAGGACAAGTTCTTGGACAAAGCAACCAAATGCTGCCTCTATATATTGGCTCCTTGATTTCTTCACAGAGGCTTTCAGTTTTACCAAGGGAGTAAAAATAATATCAGAATTAATCTGGCCTAAAGGACAGGGGTGTATTTATGGGGGTGGGGGGCTGTATTACAATCCTGTATAGACATAGTGAATATATATGATGATGAAATACTGAATATTTTATTATAATAATTTCAGTTTATATTTTTAGTGAAAAGCATCATGAAAAAAGCATTCTATGGAGATAGATCCGTCTCAAATTTTACAAATACACATTTATTTTTTATTAATAGATTTTAGTTTTCTTTACATATATTCACTAATTTTCCTTTATTTATTATTTATTTCACGAGGATAATATCCTTTTATAATCGAAAGGGTAGAAATGTGGTCAGAAAATTAAAATTTCTCTTATTTCATATATTAATTAATGCTATTTTCTCATTATAAATGTTTTTTTTCACTCAGTTTGTTTCACCTGTAAGGCCACACAATTCCCCTGAGTGAGGAGTGTTTGTAGACAAGACCTACCTTAATCTCATAACAAACCAGAGGTTTATTCATAACATGTTACTGTTTAACAAAAGTTTCAGTAATTTGTTTTGACTCTGACTACTTTCCATTATTGTAAGTAAGGGGGAACGAACGCTGTTCAGATCAGAACAGGGCTGAATACTGTGCAATAAGGGCTGAATGATGAACTGTTCTCTCTTTGCAAAGATAAATATAAAGTACTGACTGAGTGAAATCCATCGGTTATTTAATCCATCTAGTTGTTTATTTAACTGGAGTAAATAGCTGAATACTTTTGCACAGGACAAGATCCACACATGCACAAAAAATTACACACACACACACACGTTGTGTCACAATATCCTTGTGGGGACCTTCCATTGACTTCCATTCATTTCCCACTAATTTATATGGCCTAACCGTGACCCTTGCCCATTACCCATTACCGACAAATACCTATCCCTAAACCTAACCTAAACTCAATTCACACCTTAGTCCTAAACCTAACCCCCACCCCAAGAAGAGAAACTTTCCTTATGGGGACCAGTTGTTGGTCCCCACCAGGTATTAAAGACATGGCCACAAATTACACACACACACACACACACACTACAAGAGTCACCAAAGTATTTCTGGTCCATAAAAAATTATAAATTAAATTACAAGGTACATTTTTGTGCTTTTTTGAATTGTTCTGTGCATGTGTGGATCTGGTCCTGTGCATGTATGAGTCACATATGTGTAGTTGTGAACATTGAGACCGATCTAGCTCCATAGTCCTGTAACATTAACATAAAATGTGATGAATTCAAACTACTGAAGTTTTTAGTGTTCATGCAGTTTGTGTTGTTTACCTGGAGAAACTATGGGAAGAGATGGATAAAGCAGAAAGAAAACAACACATTAAGACTTGAGTTACTAAAGTCAGACCTGACTGTGATGCAATTTAAAACTGAGTATGAAATAAAGCCATGGCAAACATTTTCCAGGGGTTCTCTAGGACAATTTTTGCAGTTCAACATATTTTTTAATTTCCTTAAATATTGAATAATTCAATGCAGACTTTTTATCAAACTTATAAACTTATATAACTGTGATAGATTTCTGTGAGAGATGCTTTCCTTTCTGCATGAATTTGAGGGGACGCCAACATTACGCTCATCTCTGTGTGCAGCATGGTTATAGGCATGATGTGTAAACAGTGTAAAAAAGGCATTTTCTTTGTCTTAGATTTAAAAGTATGTTTTGCGATTCTGGATTTATCGTACCTTGGGTCATTCCGCTGCCCACGTTCTCATTGGGGCTGAAACCGTTCTGGGTGGTCTGTGTACCCAGGTCCACCATCTGATGGAGGCGGAGCTTACGGCAATATATGGACGCTGCTTCAGGCTCTAAAGCAATGATCAACTGCTCTGGGTTTTCACGTGACACCAGAGCCGACTGTGGACAGGAAGAAAGATATCATTTAAAAAAAATTTACACTTATATTCCGCACAGAGCATAAATAACACTATTAAAAAAGCGCTGCTTGAATTAATAACTCTCTTTCCTTTCCTGAGTCGTTCTGAATTCATGGATTTGCACTGTTCAAACAGTTTGTCCTGCTTTCCTAAATCATAAAGCAGGGGTTGGCAACCAGCTGCACCGAAGCTGTCTAAAAGATTTATGAAAATGTATTTATTTTTTGTCAAACAAACATTCATGATTTTTTCCAATGCTGTAAAAATGTGTATAATAAATAAATTTAAACAATAAATGTAAACATTTCTTTCAAAAACAGGTGCGTCATATCCATAGAGATCAGTGGTCACAGCCTGCAGCACATGTTTCAGCGCGGCACAGCGCCAGGCAGGTGGTTATCGTAAACAAAGTGATGGGTGTGTCTCTGGCCATGGATCCCAAAGGGAAAAAAAGGAAGATAGCTGATGTGAACAGAGGATTCAAAGAAGAATGGAGCAAATCATTTGCTTTCATTTCCGATGTGGAAGGATTTCCTGCATGTTTGCTTTGGAATGAGAAGAGTCATTTGGAAAGGCATTTCCAAATCCTAAATTTGCTAAATCTCCAAACACCACTACTGCTGCTAGTTTGGTTGCAGACATTGAAAACCGTTCACAGATGGAACAGGTAGCGCTCTGATGCAGGAATGGGAACTTTCCTCGATTTTTCTTTCTTTCTTCAATTTTTTCCCCCAAAACCTCAAAATACAAATAACACCACTGTGATGCTGGTGACAGAGGATGTGGGATTTCAGGGTGAAGCCTGGTTTATGCTCAGAAACAAGGTTGTCTGCGTTGCAGTTAATGCAGATATGCCCCCCTTCTTTCTGCGGACACTCTGATGCACTGCATGGTGGAGAAAACGGAGGCCTCGTATTGGCTTTTACAGCACTAGTGACTCCTTTTTTAAAAAAAATAGGCTGACAGGAAATGGGATATTAGAGAGAGGAAGAGACATGCAGGAAAGGACCACAGGTCGGATTGGTACGTCGAAGTCGTGTGCGCTAACCACAGCGCCGCCTGCTTGCCCTTATTGGTCAATTCTACATCTGCTCTACACTATGCGTATAACCTGGTTGGTCCCTAGTGGAAAAAACTCTACAACGCCTGCCACACCTCGGACACTATCCCAGACACTGTGCAGGAAGATAGTTTGAGGCTCTGTCTGTTGGTTTGCAACCAAAACCAAAACACGCAACGCCACGGCCAGTCTTTGGGGAACACTCACGGGCAGTGATGGGACTAACGGCGTTGAAAGTAACGGCGTTACTAAAGCCGTTACCTTCTTTTAGTAACGAGTAATCTAACTAATTACTTTGACTGTAACTATAACGCAGTTACCATTGCAGACACCCCGTTACTGCGCGTTACTCAGGTCGCACAATGAACCTTTTTTCATGATAGGACTCGTGCGCAGCTGCGTGAAGCTGACACCCCACCCACGTCAAAAAACTCTGCAAATAGACTGAATGGTTAGTGCAACGTTAGTTCAGATTTGTGCAGAAAAAATATTGTTTGTGCTACTTTTGTTTAAGAGATATCAAAGATATTTTTTTTAGGTCATCCAGAGGTGCGCGCCTTGTCATGAGAGAGGGGAGGATGAGAATGGCTGATGTATAGTGAGATTCCGTCTGTCAGTTGGGTAGGTGGGTGTTTCTGCTGGTGGGTGTTAACGTACAGCACACACAGAGAGATGGAGACTGAGGATGACTCCAGCAGCAAAACAGCGTTTTCCTGATGTAAATACAGGTGTTACGTCGAGCTGCGTTTCCCCATCAGATACGGTTTCCTCTGCATCTCCGCACAGCGCAGGCGGCACGAGTCACCGCGCAAGCGACAGGAAACGCGCATGCTCGCTAAAGGCGCGCACCAGTCGCCCTGTGCTCGCGCCACAGGAGAACTATGGAGAGCGTGAACGATCAAATGAAAGGGAGAAATCTGGATGGATGGATGGATGGATGGATGGATGGATGGATGGATGGATGGATGGATGGATGGATGGATGGATACTCTGCCTTCTCAACCTACTGTATTTTTTATTTTAAACATTATTTGATGGCCTTTGTGGCAGGGATGGAGATCCATATTTTATGTCACACACAGAGTATACATAGATAGATAGATGGATAGATAGATGTTGCAGTATCTATAACAACCCAAACACACAGGATGTGTTAAAAAACTTCACATGGCGTTCCCCCCTGATGTCATTTACGTTGAGTTGCAATAAATGCAAAACTCTCTGCAGGTTCTTGTCTTTGTCGTCCGCTCTATTCAGCTGGCTTTTGAATCACACCGCAAGAAGGTGGGGGCTGGGTGGTGAGGGTTACGGGGGCGAGAAACGCAAAAGTAACGCAATAGTTACTTTTACTAGTAACGAGTTACTTTTATTGTGGAGTAACTCAGTTAGTAACTCAGTTACTTTTTGGGAGAAGTAACTAGTAACTATAACTAATTACTTTTTCAAAGTAACCTGCCCAACACTGCTCACGGGTGAACTGTGTGTTGTCCGGCGTTGGACAACAGGTTGTATATGGCGAACAAGCTTGTCAAACCAACACATGGACACCCACAATCCTTGCTAGTTGGTGATTGTCCCTCTTGCTTTGTGGCGTGGAATAACATAGCGCAGACCATGCTTCAAAATTGGGCATAAATCGAAAATATCTGCTTCATACATGCGACAGGCTAACTGTGACACAATGCTGTGCGATACACAGCCCTTCAGACAACACTGCTCTCATGGATGCAGGTTCCTACTTGGTTTCTTGTGTCTCAATCAACTCCTCCAAACAGAAACACGTATAGAAAGATTCCTTATCATGTTTTTATAATTTCATTAATAAAACAAAACCTAAACGTGTGGTGAAGCAGCACCCACTGCTCCTCCCACACCTTGTGCTACCATGTGACATTTGCTCCAGGATAAACATTTAATCATGGAGGCTTATTATATATTAATAGCACAACCCCACATTACCCCTGTTTTCATAGTGGATTAATACAAGCCATATGAGAATTATAGAAGACTTTAACATTTTTGCAGCTCCAGACAGATTTGGTTTTTGTTTTTCTGGTTCAATAAAGTAACACTAGAACTTTTGGCCAATGGGACGCTAGACCAGGCTTAGCCCTTTAAAAGCGAATTCTTTCTGGTTTTCTTTTTTAAAGTTTTGTTTAGTGCACAAAATTAAACATTAGATAATGGTTGGTTACCTGTTTTCTAATTTTGGTTAAAAAAACAACAAAAATATGGATGTGTTTTTATTTATTTTTCTCAGGTTTGGTTTTAAAGTGACTGCCTGAACCTACCTTAACATTGTGTAGATAGAAGGTTAACTCATCTATTCCGGATGTTTTACCTCAAGTTCAAATGTTGTGTCATGTATAAGGAGCATGGAAACCAAAACAGTTTTCAACTCACCTTATAAGCTGCCTCCCTCATGAACTGCTTTGCAGGCATTTTCCAGATTGCTGGAACTGTGATCACCCATCTCACATTGCTGTTGTCAAATTCACTGCCGGTTTGATCACTGAGCTCCTGCAAAAAAAAAAAACATTTCCAAACAGAAGGTTTGTGCCTGTCCTGGGCTAACGACAGCAACATCAGCTTAACTGTAAAGGTTAAGCGATTAAAGCCAAGATCAGTAAAATCATTCCTTAATAATGTGAATCTGCAAGGTATCAATACAGGCAAAAATAAAGCCCTGCATCAACAGGTGCGTGTTACCTTTAATGCTTGCTCCTTAAAGAAAGCCAGTGCGTAGGCAAAGATGTCGAGGGCTTTCACTCGCTTCCCATTAGCTGCATGGATCTCGGTATCGATGGAAAGATTCTGAACACAGCAGAAAGACAGGTTTTCCTAAGATTACTCCCCGGGTGGAGCAGCTAGATCAGCTGATCAGGAAGGCCAGCTCTGTGATTGGATGCCCTCTGGACTCAGTGCAGGAGGAGGGAAACAAAAGGATCCTAACTTAATGAACATCTCTGTTGGATAACGTCTCCCACCCCAAGCATGAAGCTGGTGATGAACTGGAGAGCTCCTTCAGTGACTGCTGCACCCTAAATGCACCAGGGAGCGTTATCACAGATCCTTCCTCCCAGCAGTTGGAAGACTCTAGAACCACCGCTGTTCCCAACAACCTCAATAAGTTTCTGATTTTGCTGCTTTAACCCTAGTTTTGCACATCTTTGGTGTTGCTGCTAGTTTCAAATTTCCATTACTGTTACAGTACAGTATTTTATCGTTTATCTTTTAACTCTTCACTATTATGTTATCCTTGGACATTTTTCTAAGGTCCACATTTGTGTGACAATTTTCAATAATCTTTCTGCTGCTGAAAACACCAGAATTTCCCCATTCTGTGACAATAAAGGGATTTTTTATTCTATTCTATTCTATTTTGCAGACGAAACAGGACAGATAAAAGGAGTACAAAGCTCCAAGTCTTTTCAAATCAGCAGCCCAAGATTGGACCTCATTAACTCAAGGCTGGGCTAGCATTTGGGCTGTAGCCAATCGAGAAAACAAGCCAACCCTGTCATGGAATCTATTTAAGAATTTAAAATAAGTCAGACAACAAGCCACTAGTCTGAACTCGCTAATGAGAGGATTGATTTATTATTTCAAACCAAGCATTAAACCAACAATGCGTTTGTCACATATACTGTATATCTAATAAAAAAAAAAGAGAAAACATGAGAAGGCATCTGATCCTAGACAAAGCCAGAATACGCTGACTGCTCCGGCTCACACACAGAGCTGACCTGCATTTATTGATCATCTCTTGGTTTCAGTCTTACTGCAGTGGTGTGAAGCTTCATTTTGAATTTCTCTAGGTAGAGCCAGTGTTTGGACTCGCTGGGGTCCAGGTCGTGGTAGAAGTCCCGGGCTGCATAGCCGAAGCTGTGGAACTTTCTGTCTGGAGTCAGGAGGATGGTGGTTGGGGTCTTCTGATTGGACACACCAGGGTCTCCACCCTCCCAACGTCTGGGAGGAGACAATTCAGATACAAGAAAAAATGCACTTTATTTGTCAATTATGAATTAATTATTTGGTCCAAAGAACTTCATGAAATGATCTCAAAAACAAATGATAACTTAAAGTCAGAGTTCAGAGACTTTTTCATCAAAACAATGATTTCTTCAAAGATAATAGATCCGCAGGACGCCTAGAGCTCCATAGATTAAAATCCTTACATATGAGTATAAACTTTAACAGGTCTGGTTACGATGCCAAGATCGACACCAAAGGATTCTACACCAATAGGAGTAGTTTATCATGTGAAATGGAGCTCAGGCATTTCCAGATTCTAGTAGCTCCATTAGTGAGCAAAAAAAAGGCTTTTTCTTGTCGTTACACGTCTCAGATTCAAGCCAAAAAAATACCTCACAAAGGAAATAAAACCAAGAAGAACATTGATGAAACTTTTCAGCGTTTTTTAAGGAATCAAACGGACTCAAAAGGTTGCAGCTTTCCTTTTGGACAGGTGTCTAGGGGTGTCTTGAGATGAACGGTGCTATAAATTGGTGCTATATAAATAACTGAACAGAATTTTCACGAGCATAAAGAAGCATTGATTTATTGCACTCGTAGTAGTACTCGTTGTCTTTCGCTTCATCT
This sequence comes from Cyprinodon diabolis, assembly GCA_030533445.1. Taxonomy (NCBI): domain Eukaryota; kingdom Metazoa; phylum Chordata; class Actinopteri; order Cyprinodontiformes; family Cyprinodontidae; genus Cyprinodon; species Cyprinodon diabolis. The sequence continues at coordinate 6,249,130 of CM060083.1, forward strand.
AGGACCGGGTTGTGGGGGAAGCAGTCTCAGCAGAGACTCCCTGACTTCCCTCTCCCAGACTCCTCCTACAGCTCGGCGAGGTTCTCCCAGCAAGCCGAAAGCATAGCACTGTCCTGGGTCATCGCCTGGGCCTCCTCCTGCTGAGACGTGCCTGGAAAACCTCCCCAGGGAGCATCCAAAAAAGATGTCCAAGCCACCTCAGCTGACTCCTCTGAATGTGAAGAAACCACTCTACTCCGAGCCTCTACCAGATGACCAACCTCCTTACCCTATATCTTATCTCTAACGGACCTTTATACAACCTCCTTCTGCAATGTCATCATGTCATATTTCACAGGAAAAATCTAGAGCATTCACCAGAACCTTGGATCAGCCTCATCTCATCGCCTCAGCCAATCTCCCTCCACCTACAAACTCATTCTCCTCCTTCCACCTTCCAACTCTCTCGGAAATCACAGAGCTCATCCTGAAATCCCCCTGTCAACTGGACCCCCTCCCAACACTACTTGTCAAAACCTGTCTCCCCTCTCTGGTTCCCCTCATTTCAGCTATCATCCGCACCTCCCTCACCACTGGACCCCATTAACTTCAACAACCTCCATCCTATCTCCAGTTTACCCTTCATCTCCAAGATTCTTAAAAATAAAACAGTTGCCCCCCAGCTACATTCCCACATATCCGCCAGAAACCAGTATGAAGAGTTCCAGTCTGGTTTCTGGCCACTCCATAGCACTGAAACAGCACTCATCAAAATCACCAATGACCTCCTCATGGCATCTGAGTCTGGATTACTCACCATCCTCATCCTCCTCGACCCTGAGTGCAGCTTTTGATACCATCTGTCAAACAACCCTCTTCAGTAGGCTTTCTTTGACTGGCATCACTAACACTCTGTTGGACTGGTTTACTTCTTACTTCTCTGGCTGCGCTCAGTTCATTCAACTCAAGACCCTTAAATCCACCCTCTCCTCCGTCACCTCAGGTGTGCTCCAGGGCTCTGTAGTGGGGCCCCTACTCTTCATCAACTACCTCCTTCCCCTTGGCAATATCTTCCACAAATTTATAACAATAAAATCCACTACAACTGCTATGCCGATGACACCCAGCTCTACCTCATCACAAAACCATTGTCTTCTCTTCCGCCAACCTCCCTCCCTCACATCTCTGAAATAAAAGCCTGGTTCACCAAAACTTTCTTACTTCAAATAAATAGTAGTAAAACAGATATTCTCCTTATTTGAACTAAATCAACTCTTTCCAAAACCGACAGCTTCCCACTTATTATTGAAAGCTCCTCCATCTCACCGTCCCCTGAGGTTAAGACTCTGGGTGTCATCCTCGACAGCACCCTAGCCTTTTTTTCCCGTATCAATAACATTACCCGGTCTGCCTATTTCCGCTTAAGAAGCATCAACCGCCTCCATCCCTCTCTTGCTTCTCACACTGCTGCCATCCTGGTCCACAGCCTCGTCACGTCCTGACTGGACTATTGTAACTCTCTCCTCTTCATCCTCAGAAATCACTCCATAAACTAGAACTGGTCCAGAACTCAGCTGCCGACATTAGAACAAGAACTCCCTCTATCCACCAAATCATCCTGGTTCTCCGACAGCATGTGCAGTTCCGGATATAAAATTGTTACGGAGAGTTCTAAGGCCCTTCACCACCTTGCCCCCCTTATCTGTCAGGCCTCCAGGAAGTTCCCATCCCCTCCCAATGCTCTCAGATCCTCATCGGCTTTATACCCGTCTGTCCCTTCTGCCGTCTCACCCCCATGGGGAGCATTCAATTGCTGTGCCCCCCACCTCTGGAACCCCTACTTAGAAACACGGACTCCCTTCTCCATTTCAAATCAAAACTCATCTGTTTAAAATTGCCTATTCTCTTTAATATTAATCTCCCTGTCCCAGCTTTTGTATTTTTAAATGGTTTTATTCTGTTTTGACTTTGTTTCTCCCATTGTGTTTTTATCTTTGGTACGGTGACCTTGAGTGTTCAGAAAGGAGCCTTTGAAATAAAATGTATTATTATTATTATTATTACTACCACAGAACCAGCTGATCAATCTCACATCTGTAGGTATCATTAACCTGATGACCGTCGTGACATCAGTGAACATCAGGAGTTTGGCTGATGGGTCTCCTGAGGCAAAGTCATTGCTATAGAGAAAGAAGAGCAGTATGGGGAGAACACACCCCTTTGGGGTATCAGCCCCAGCCTGACCTTCCGACTCCTTTGAGTCAGGATGTTTTTCGATCCACTGACTAGTAAAACCTCCCAGTATGCCGACAGAAACAGTTAGCTGAATCTCTCTGTTTTTTGCTTTGCTCACAGTTGTTAATGTTCAATGTTAACACACTACTAGCCCAAAGTATTGCATGCAGATTTAATCGCAGTTGCAAACAATCCTTTGTGTAAACTTAATTTGGCATTTTTATATATAACCTTCAGAGTTCTCTGTTAGTCAGTAAACTTTTTTTTAGAAAACACCGTGTGCAGAATAACATTATGCTCTTGCTGATTCCTCACGCCTCCACTTTTACCCCACTGGATTATCTGCATTGCAGTGTTGGCCCACCTCATGGTGTGAATGCACTCCGGCTCCTTAGTGAAGGCGTAAGCATAACCACTTGATGTTGTACCAAAATCAATGGCCACCACCACCACAAAGGACGGTCTGGATTGCACCTGGTCCGTGTCACTTTGCTGCACACAAAAGAAATCACACACAGTTAGAACAATGACCCATAGCTAAGAATTACAACTGGAAATACAAAAAACTCATTATCAATTTATTTGCACATCTGCAAACAGGGGAGTTCTTCTTCTTCTTTGAGATCAATGATTCTGACCAGCAGCATCTATAGCCGCTGAGTCTGACATGTGTTTATGTACATACAGTATGAGCAGGTGGATCGCATCACTGTTCGGCGGTGCAGTCGAAGAACAAACATTGTGAGCTGTGAACTTTTTAACAGATTCATCGTACAGTTTGAGTTTTAGCTGAGTACAACGATCGTACAGTGGATGCCCAGCCTTAACTTAAGACAGGGGTTGACACTAAGGATTTTTACCATTTGCCCGAAGGGCAAGTGACTTTCACATTTCACTTGCCCAGAAACAATTTTTACTTGCCCAGTATAATGTTTGATAAATATAGTTCCTAATATTCATTTTTGTATATATATCAATGAAACATGTTTGTTTTTTAAATGTTTTTTGTGATTCAGTATTTTTTAAGTTTCCAGGTTCCTGGTGTGTATATAATACAGTATGTATAGATAATGAACTCAAGCCTACATTACCATGTTAACATGCTTTTTAATCCTTCCTGCACATTCTTTTCAAACTAAACTTTGCTTTAAACTGTTGTGTGCTTGGAAAAATATTAATTGTAATGTTAAAAATCTAAAAAAAAACTTGACAGGTTAAAAACTTAAGATAAATCACAAGATAGAAGTCATTGTCACAAATAACTTTTATTTTAGAGTCACGGTATGTTTATAAAAGATGATACTATTAATATAATGTTACTTTTCTAGAGAATCATTATACATAGTTATTTATACAGCGTTTCCACAGTCTTAGATAATTTCAGAATTCCCTGACTTTTAACTGACTCAGGATTAGTTTTCCCTGACAAAATAAATGCAGCAACAAGACAATAATAATAACATAACAGGTCACCAATCTAACATGTTTAGCTCTGTAACATTTAAATGCACCTCTCCAATGTCTGAGAGAAAAAAATGTAATGAACATTTTTTAATGTATGACTTGCATCACTGTACAGAAGCTTTCTAGCTTGTTTGTCGTTTTGGTTACTACATCAAAATTACCGCTAGGGGGACAAAAATCACTAGCCTGGGTGCCATTCCGAACTTAGTCCCGCCCACAACGTTTGAGGTCGGGAAGTTCGGTCTGGCATTGCTCAACAGTAACGCGAGTATGCTCGCACAATATCTGGCTGGCCAATCAAATTGTCAGGGCGGGCTTTATACGATGATGGACAGATGATCAACAGTAACGTAATCAACCACGTCACCAAAGCGCGCTTGGGTGACAACAACAATGGCTGCCGCTGGAGAGTTGAGGTGAGTAGATTCTGCTATTAGTTCTGTTCTAGAAGATATCGACAGCAAATTAATTTTAAAAGAAGAACAGAGAAACGCGATCACGGCTCATCTTCTTATTATAGGCGTGCAACTGCACGCTTTGATTTTTGTTGACAACAACTATGCGTCGCTTAACATACGTCACGCACTCCGTTGCTCTTATTGGTTGTAGGTCTATCCAATTGAGTGCAGAGGCATTTTTTTCCTGGTTCGTTCGAAACACGCCCCATAATCACAGCTCTATGGAGCAGTATCAGACTCATTCTGACTAGAATTGAGTAGGACTGCGTCAGGCTAAAAAATCACGCCATCTGGTGGAGAATCACCCGGCTTTTTCAAATGACGCGAGAATGTGTACAAAACAACAAAAATGGCGCCGGCAACGCTTCTGGGTCGTTTTCATCGAATGTTGGTGATTTTAAAGTAATTTTAAGTGATACATTTTTTTTTTTTTTGCGATCATTGCACTTGCCTGGCAGGCAAATGCAATGAAATTTGTACTCTCCCGACAATAAAAACTACTTGCCCCGGGAGATCAGGCGATGGTTAACATCGAGCCCTGTAAGAACTTATAAAAAGCATCACTGTCTGTCAACTAATGGAGTTAAACTATGGAATAACTGTAGTGATTAAATGAAAACATGCCATTCAATGATTCAACAGGCTTTTCAGAAATGAGAAGCTTTGAAGCTAAATGAGAACTGAGCTCTTTTGCTGTCGTTTCTGCTGTGCTTTATATTCCTGATCCTTATTTAATCAAATCTACATTTAATAGGATGCTTTGATATGGTCCCCGAGTCTGTTGGAACTTGTTTAGGTTTAATAATCAAACAGATTTATTATTAGAGTTTAAATGAATTATATTATTATTATAATTATATGAATTATGTTTGTTCCTGAAAAAGAAATGCTTCACTAGATTAGGCAGGAGCGTGTACATGCATACACACTTTAGTGTGCATGTGTGAATATTTCAATATTTACTGTTTATGTTGCTCATAATACATTTTGTCCAAAAAAATAACGAATAAAAATAAAAGTTCAAACTAAGGATGTGAACAAAAACCTGGCTTGTTGATTTATGGTTAATTGAAAGTCAGACATCGGAGTGACTTTGATAAATCTTCACATCATTTATTTACCTTTTTTTCAGTTACTAATTGATGCACGTTTAGTTACATATATTAGAAATAAGCTAAACAGCAAATATATGTTTTATATTTTAGTGAGTTTGATCAGTGTGGATAGAAATGATCTCCTTACTGATAATAAATGCAGGCAAATATAAAGTTCTGCAAAAACTAAACAGATTAGAAAAAGTCACCTGGATGTGTGACGGAGACAGAGGCGTAATTCCAGGGTCTCCTCCACTCTTGGACAGGGAAGGATTCGCCATCTCATCTGTAGAAGCAACAAAAGCAGATTTAAGCCATGATTACATTCTTCGTATTTTCTTCTAATTTAGTTAATGTGCGATCAGTCATAACAATCATATCTTCTACTTGGATTTAATGCAACTATTTTCACGTTTTCAATTACAACACAAGAGTCCATCAAGGAGTAAAAAAGAGATTCTATTGTTATGTGCTGGTGTAGATTCTCATCATTCCAAAAAAAAAAAAAAAAAAAAAACAATCCACTGGACTTTGTTTCCAAGCTTGAAGACGTTTCCCATCCCATCCAGGAAGCTTTGTAAATTTAAAATGTCAGAAATAGCGTAAAACTCAAGGCTTTATAGAGTGGACCAAAAACAAAGCCTTGTTTTGGCTTAGAAAACATGCAAAATGAACTGGACTACTGGGTCCACCCCTTTGGAATGGGGGGCTTTTACAGAAGTAGCCATTCAACATTTCCTCACTTTCATTGACTGACCCTCTTCTGGCCCTTGCCTGGTCCCCTATGATTCCTTTTTTAAATATCAATCTTTGCACTAAAACATTAGCCTAGTAAACTAGCCCCACCCGCCAGCGGCCAAAATTATTTTTTCCTGCGAGTTGGTCTAGCCTCGATCAATGCCCCAGGCCCTAAATCTGGCGGGCCAATCACAACGCAGAGATGTGTTTTGAATGTTTTGATGCAAAGTGGGCGGGTTTCGAGGGCGTGACGACAGAGTTGTGCGACACTGGAGAAAGCACAACAGTAGCAGCAGCTTTCAATGGAGCGCTCCATTGACAGTTAAAAGTTCTCTATTCATCATTTGAGGAGAACATTATACTTTAAAGCGTCACTATATGGTCCATTTACCGATTTAATGCATAATTTAAAAAACCATTTCCGAAGCTGAGAGGACCGCGGCAACCAGTGGAGCTCCGAGGCTAACGGCAGCCAGGGCTAACCGCAGCCCGTCTGCAGCGGCCCTCTATTGGCATAGTCGTGTGCGAAGGACCGCTACCTCTGATGGCGATTTTTGACTCAGCTTTGGAATCAGTTTTGGAAGTAATAGACTTGGGGTTTTTGTTGTAAAGAAGAGGCTCTATGCTCATTAATCTTTAAGAAGGACGTATTCGCCGTTTTACTGACTGGCTGTTTGTTTACCCTCCCCCACCCGCTATCTGTCGTGCTTCCTACGTCACAATCAGTTGCTCTCATTGGTCAGAGCGTTGGCCAATAGGAACAGACAGCGGTTTAAAAAACAATGGGTTGTTCTCATCAACAATCTTCCGATGTCTCTTGCTGCGTTCACACCAAACGCAGCAAGAGCAGAAAAATGTGTCTGCTGCTTCTTTTTTGCTGCTGTACAAGTTTAGTTCTGATTCGCATCTGAAGCAGCTTGTCTGCTCTGGCTGCGGGGTGGAAAAAGTGGGTCTGACACGCGTTGGGCGGAGCTACTCTATCCTTTCTTTGCCCTGCAGCTGTATTTTCTGGAATCAGTGGGAATAATTAGTTTTCATATATTTTTAAGTGAGAAAATCCACCTGAAAACTTCCTCTGTGCAGTCAGTTCATCCAATTACCATCCTGCCTTCAAATATAATTTCTGTCGGAGCCGCTCAGACCCCCACATACCGGCAGTGCGCTGTCAGTAGATTCCCATTCAACAGCAGCCTCTGGCCCGGTCGGCTCCTCGCGGTTTGCTGCGGCGGCTGGAAGGTGATTTCATGTACGTAATCCAAACTGCAGGCACCAGGATAATAAAGGCGAACATGTTTTGCAAGCAGGTTTCTACATTTTAAGTTAATTTAGGTGTTAATAAGCTGTTTCAGGGGGGTGATCATAGCGCTCTGTATCATCGGTGATGTGTCTGTCTCCGTGGGAGCTCCCAGATCAGCACCTCTGATTGGTTGATGTGGCGTGTCGAGCAGCTAAAGTTCCATTTTTCAATATCCAGCATCGCTCCTGACGCGCTGCGCCTGCTACTCAAAACGCGCTGCGGGACCTTTTGCTGCGCCTTGTCGCGCACCAACCATTGACTTTGCATGTAAACTAGCTGCTCCTGCTGCGTTTGGTGTGAACGCAGCACCATTCATCGGGGACTACATAACACCTTTCTTCTCACATTTATATACTCACAGTTATAAAATTACAAGAATAAAGTAATAAAATTATGAGACAAAGTCTTAACATTACGAGAATAAAGTCGTAACATTACGAGAATAGAGATGTAAAATTACGAGAATAAAGTCGGAATATTACTAGAATAAAGTTGCAAGGAGAACAGTCATAAAATTACGAGAATGAAGTCATAAGGTTACGAGAATAGAGTCATAACATTAGGAGAACAAAGTCATAACATTACTGTCTTAATATTATGAGGATAAAGTTGTATTTCATGACAACTCTTACAAGAAGCACTGTCTCCCCTGAAATGGGGAATTTCAAGCATCATGTGAAGTTACTTTGGCATCGGTTAGACAAATAAGAAACACACCAGCATCAAACAGGGCAGTAGGTCAAAGTGGTCTAAGTGGTTGTTGCTGATTGGTGGAGCTGGTCGGCCGACATATTCTGTTCGGAGCTTGAAGCTTTCTTTCTGAAACAGGTTACGGTATGATGACTTCTGTCTCATTATTTTTCAACTTTATTCTCATAATTTAAGACTTAAATCTAGTAATGCTATGACTTATTTCTCGAAATTAAAACTAAAAAAATCTCTAGCCTGGCCATCATACTACATCGTACTGCATAGAGCAGGTTGACAGACAAAAACATTTTGATTTTATCTTAAATGCAAAATATGTATAATTTTTTTTACAATCTTGGTCTAATTCCTGCTCTAAGAGAGTCACTCCATCAGCTAAAGGCATGTTTTACAGTCTCTATACTCCAGTTAATGATTAATCGATTACTAAAATAGCTGATGATTATTTTAATAATCAATTAATCCGATTGATCTGATTAATTGTTTCATCCCTAAAGCTGCTGCACAATTTTAATCAAATAAAAGAAGAGACATCTGGGTATCAACATTAAACCTAATGGGTTAAATGCTGAGCTTTGAATAAAACACATTTCTAATTCTTTCCAGAATCATCTCACAGAAACTCTATTTTAAAGGCAGCCATGTTGATCCAGCTGCCGTCGGGGTGGAGGGAGAGAGGGAGGGGGTAGGGGGTAAAATTGCCTGGCATCAGTTTGATCTCTGAACTCTCAGGAGGGCATTTTGAAAATGCTCTGTTGAGGTTTTCCAACCCAAGGACTGAGGGAAGCTTCTTGCACAGCTGGTCCTGCTCGCACAGACAAAACCAGCAGGAAGCAGACAGTAGAGAGAAAATCTGGGAGTCTCCATCCTGAACTCTGGAAACGCACAACGTCTAAACGGCTCGGAAGTAAAAAAAAAAAAAAAAAAAAAGGAGCTTTGCTCTTCTAAAACACAATAACAACATGCTCTCCATTTAAAAAGCTGAAAAATGCCTGTTGCAGCTGTCTTTTAAACACGGTGACATTTCAATTCAATGGAAGATTGTCTCCCTATTTGTGACCATCATTTTCATTAGCCTGGCTTAATAGCCTTTACTAAAAGTGTTCTTTGAACACATACAACAATAAAACTCCCTCAAGGTATTGTAAGTGTCTGGCAGAATTGTCTCTCAACAGGACATCATGTTATCCACCCTGTTTTTTTGCCTCGCTCACCCTTTTCTCTGGTTCACCCCTACAGTGAGGATGAGTGGTCTGAAGATCTGTAATACACTTTGCTGAGCAATTACTCGGCAGAATTACAGACCACCTGTGGCTACAATCCATCCAGACACCATCCAGCTGGCCTTCATGCAGCACAAGAGTTCACTCTCAAATCTACTCTCAAACCAGGACAAAAGCTCCAGCAGCCAAATCACAATAAATGTGTAGCATCCTGATGAATAATTCATGAGCATCGTCATAGACCACTGTCAGACACTTAATACGCTGCATTGCTTGGAAATTTTAAGCTGTAAAAATGTGTTGAAAATCGTCTTCTGTTGCATAAGAGTGCAGAATTGTTGATTAACTGGCCAATGAGGGACAAAGATAAAATAACAGATTTATATCAAGAAACTAAAGGATGCACGGAATGAACATTTAGGACGATACCAACATCCAACAATAATCTCTGTGATCAGGCCAATGATAGATTTTTACCTACATTTTATCCTGTAGTCAATGGGCAATGACTGGTAAATGGCAGATTTTCCCATGAAGGGCCATGACCTAACCCGTATAAGGACTACTGATGTCACGCTGGTGTAGGTAACAGATCTGCTTGGGTCCTGCTTCATGCCAGTGACATTACGCTATATGATTGGCTGAGCATTTCCACATGAAGTAAAACATTGCGGTTGCCCGGATAACAATAGTAAAGAACAAGAACCTGTGTGCCGAGTCGGGATCATCTGTGGCGTTAGCATGTTTAAAGGAAAAGTCAGTTCAGCGAGGAATAACCAATGGATCATTATCTATACCTAAAACTAATACATCCATCCATCCATTTTCTATCACGCTTATCCTCAGCAGGGTGGCCAGGGGTGCTGGTGCCTATTTCCAGCTGTCTACGGGTGAGAGGCGGGGTCAACCCTGGACAGGCCGCCAGTCCACTGCAGGGCAACACTGAGACAAACAGGACAAACAACCATTCACACACTCACACCTAAGGAGAATTTAGAGAAGCGAATTAACCAATAAACCTGACCTTTTGGACTGTGGGAGGAAGCCGGAGTACCCTGAGAGAACCCACGCATGCTCAGGGAAAACATGTAAACTCCATACAGAAAGAGCCGGGCCGGGAATCAAACCCAGATCTTCTTGCAAGGCAGCAATGCTACTCACTGCTCCACTGAGCAGCCCCTAAAACTAACACATTCACAGTGATTTAATGATTTTAGCGTTAATCAGTAAAAAAATTGACCTCCCTCCTGCCATCTTCCAGCAGTGACGTCACGGTGCGGTAAGCCTAGCGCCATTCTCTCCGCTTTACAAGCAGAATCAATGGGAACTACTAGACACATCTGCAATCAACAACAATTATTGAAGTTTTCCAGAGGACTTCACCATTGAAATTCACCAGAGCTATAGTGAAACTGACAATGCCCACGTGCATGGCAGCTGGCTGTTGGAACACATCGGGTAAAGGTGAAGAAAAAAGAAGAGGTTTTTCACCTTTCTAATTCCTGATCCTCCACAGACGGGTTCGTCATTGGATTGCCAACTTAAAAAGGGAGGATTTGCCAATAAATGTTTTCAAGATGACTTGGATAATAGCGCGTTGTGACAAACACCAGATACAGCACTGGGACTTGATCAACAGCCGATACCGCACTGTGACGTCACTAACCAATAGGTGACAGTAGTGTGCTTTGACAAACATGGATGCCTCCAGTAAACCACATTCAAATGAAAATTACTCTTAATTAAAAACACTTTATTGTGGACATTAAGATCTAAAGAGAAGCGCCATCTCCTGGTCAGACCCTGTAATTCGGTGAAAGGTTGGAGTCAGAATAAAAAAATATGCACGCCCAGGAGAAGGCTAGTGGCTGGAAGCTGGTGGGGATTTTGTTGCCATTCGGCTGGCTTTTGTCTGGGAAGGTCCATTTTGAATGGCTTCTACTCTACTGTGACTTAGAGCAGGTGCTGACCGTTTGCTGACTACAGAATGATCCATAGCTATCACTGAAACAACCATTTCTTCTTCTTCTACGGTTTCCGTTTCGTCCTGAAGTCAAAATGACTTCCTGGTCTTGTCCACTTTCAGCTCCCCAATGAGTTGTACCTCCTCTCTAAATGCAAACTTGATCTCATCCTAAATGAGACTCATTACTATTGTGTTATCTGCACCCTTTATGATGGTCTGGTAGCCTGGCGTTCTCCACGGTCACAGACCATTAGGATGAACAGCAGCAGGCCTGGCACACAGCCCTGGGGGTTCCCAATGCTCAGTCAGATGGGGCTGGAGCCATTTCTAACCATCGGGGGGGGGGGAACTCAGACCTAGATGATCCAGGTTACTTACTGGTTTTATGGATATTATTGTGTTTTAAAAAAAGGAGTCTACAAACAACATTCACATGAGGTTTTACTTCCTTAAGTATCATTGGTTCATCTGCAAACAGTCGACTGCAGGGTTCCTTCATTAATAGGCAAGTTCAATCCAAGACTTTTTAAGACCTTTTAATGCCACTTGAAATAAAAAGTTAAGATAAACTTCACAATAAACAGAAGAAAAACCTGGTTGTGACAAAATTTACCCAAATATTTATCTGAATAAACCGTTACTTTCTGGCCCAGTAGAAATGATTCTTTCCATAGAGGAAGAACAGAGAGAGACAGATGTTATTTTTCATTTAGTACACACAAGTATAAACAAAAAGAAATTTCATTAAGAACAGCTCTCTAAACTATGTCATTTTTAAAGTGCTTAAAGCACACAAAGAGCAGATCTATTTCTAACAACTACTGAACCGAATTCACCAACTATGTTCTGTTCCAGACTAAAAGTCCACAATCTCTCTTCTTTCATTGTCGGCGAACCGCCAAACATCATCCGGAGATTTGGTTCTACTGGCGCTGTTGTTGATGTGGGAGATTCTGTGGAGGTGTTGCATGGACGAGGGTGCAACAGAACAGAGAAAAACCTGCTGCTTCTGGATTTGGATGCTTCGCGTGTCTGACTCTACTGCCTTGATTCCCATCGTTCCTCACCTACATTCCCTGCTTCTGGTTTTAGCCATTCAGAGAACTCTTCATTGAATAGACAATACCGGTGAATTTCCAGTACCCCATGTTGTCCAGATAAAAACTTAGCGGCGCATCACCCCTACTTCTTCGTTTTTATGTCAATTATTTTAATATTTGATATGGATTACAAAAAAAAAATCCTATCTATGTAGTGGTAACGATCTCAAGCTCTATAAAAACAGATTTAAGACATTTTAATACCAATTAAAGCCTTAATTTGATATTGAATAATTCAATGTCTTTTAAGACTTTTTGAGGATCCACTGGAAGCCTGTTTGTTAGCATCTATATTATTTTTCTGATAATGCCTGATTTCAGAGAATAATAGGAATTGATCATCAAGACCTGCTGAGCAACTGTAGCCTAAGATCAAAGGGATTTTCTACCACATAGATCTGTGGTGTTTGGGTATGTAGAGTCAATTTAGCTATTTTATGAAAAACTATTTTATGAAAACTGCTTTGTCTCTATTTTTATCTCTAAGTGTAGCAATTAAAACAAGGAGTCTTTACATAGAGATAGCAAATGTTGCACACAGTTCCAAGCGGAGGGGGGTCCTGGTGCCAGATGGGTGGCTTATAGATTTTTTTGGTAAGAGGAGGAAGAAGATCATTAGCAGAAGAAAGAGGAGAGTCAGGAAATGCTGTGGTGTCTGATTTCAAAAGGTGAAAAAAGCATCTAGAGTGAAAAGGTCAGAAGCTCTTGGAAACAGACAAATTCATTTTGGTGATATTAAAGAAAAATTCAGAATTCAAACATCTGAAAATATTCAAATATGAAATGTGTAATAAAGTGTTTTTATTTAAAAGTAATTTTCATGTGAATGTGCTTTACTGGAGGCATCCATGTTGGTCAAAGAACACTACTGGCACCTACTGGTTAGTGACGTCACGGTGCGGTATCGGCTGTTGATCAAGTCCCAGTGCTGTGTCTGATGTTTGTCACAACGCGCTATTATCCAAGTCATCTTGAAAACATTCTTCTTCCAAATGTTGGCTACATATTACGCGTTTTTTCTCTGGCCAGAAGTTCGATGGCAAATCCTCCCTATTCAAGTTGTCAATCCAACGACCAACCCGTCCGTGGAGGATCAGGAATCGGAAAGATGAAAGAGCAATTTTTTTTTTCCCTTTTACCCGATGTATTCCATCATCCTCTGGAAATCTTCAATAATTGTTGTTGATTGCAGATGTGTCTAGTAGTTCCCATTGATTTTGCTTGTAAAGCGGGAGAATTGCGCTAGGCTTACCACACCATGACATCACTGCTGGGAGATGGCAGGAGTGAGGTGTTACTATATTTGGGCCAAAATGGACGCTCCCAGACTCAGTGATCGCAATGAAAACTATTGTTTTTATTTTTTTACTGATTAACACTAAATCAATTGAATCACCGTGGATGTATTAGTTTTATGTATAAATAATGATCCATGCTGACCGGACTTTTTCTTTAATCAACTGTTACCGAGTCCTGACAGTCCCAGATGGACATTTAAAGGGTGGTACTAATGTTGAGTGTTAGGAGAAAGTGTTTATTTTATGGTCTTTCCAACACATTGGTTTTCTTCTATCTGATATTATTGGATTTTAGAATAAAAGGCCCAGCTGCTAATGATATACGTTACACAGCTTCAGGCATTTTATTCTCTCACTATAGTCTCTAGTTCATCTCAGTTTTTTAAGTCTCCTTTAGGCTTTACTATGAATGTGGAGAAATGACCATCAGACAGTAGCATCTACAGGATGGCAGCCCTACAGCCAGGTATACACTGTACAATTTTTTGCCCTTTTCGGGCTGACCAGTTGAAAGGTCGGGAGAAAATCAAACATGTTTGAAATTCTGTCAGCTGTGGTAAGGTGGTAGTGGGCAATTCACTTAGTGGGAAAACACCACCACCCATCATTCATCCATCCATCCACCCATCATTCATCCTCCATCCACCCATCATTCATCCTCCATCCACCCATCATTCATCCATCCATCAACATTAACCCATCCTCCATCCACCCATCATTCATCCATCCATTTATCCATTCATCATCCATCCATTCATCCATCCATTTATCCATCCATCATCCATCCATCCATTTATCCATTCATCATCCATCCATCATCCATCCATCCACCCATCATTCATCCATCCATTTATCCATTCATCATCCACCCATCATTCATCCATCCATTTATCCATTCATCCATCCATTTATCCATTCATCATCCACCCATCATTCATCCATCCATTTATCCATTCATCCATCCATTTATCCATTCATCCATCCATTCATCATCCACCCATCATTCATCCATCCATTTATCCATTCATCATCCATCCATTCATCTATCCATTTATCCATTCATCATCCATCCATCCATCCATCCATCCACCCATCATTCATCCATCCATTTATCCATTCATCCATCCATTTATCCATTCATCCATCCATTCATCATCCACCCATCATTCATCCATCCATTTATCCATTCATCATCCATCCATTCATCCATCCATTTATCCATTCATCATCCATCCATTCATCTATCCATTTATCCATTCATCATCCATCCATCCATCCATCCATCCACCCATCATTCATCCATCCATTTATCCATTCATCATCCATCCATCCATCCATTCATCATCCTTCCATCCATTCATCCATCCATTTATCCATTCATCATCCATCCATCCTTCATCCATCCATTTATCGATTCATCATCCACCCATCATTCATCCATCCATTTATCCATTCATCATCCATCCATCCATTCATCCATCCATTTATCCATTCATCATCCATCCATCCATCCATCCACCCATCATTCATCCATCCATTTATCCATTCATCATCCATCCATCCATTTATCCATTCATCATCCATCCATCCATCCACCATCATTCATCCATCCATTTATCCATTCATCATCCATCCATCCATTCATCATACACCCATCATTCATCCATCCATTTATCCATTCATCATCCATCCATCCATTCATCATACACCCATCATTCATCCATCCATTTATCCATTCATCATCCACCATCATTCATCCATCCATTTATCCATTCATAATCCATCCACCCATCATTCATCCATCCATTTATCCATTCATCATCCATCCATCCATCCCTCCATCCATTTATCCATTCATCATCCATCCATCCATCCATCCATTTATCCATTCATAATCCATCCATCCATCCACCCATCATTCATCCATCCATTTATCCATTCATCATCCATCCATCCATTTATCCATTCATCATCCATCCATCCATCCATTCATCCATTCATAATCCATCCATCCATCCATCCATCCATCCATCCATCCACCCATCATTCATCCATCCATTTATCCATTCATCATCCATCCATCCATCCATCCATCCATCCATCCATTCATCCATTTATCCATTCATAATCCATCCATCCATCCATCCATCCATCCATCCATCCATCCATCCATCCATCCACCCATCATTCATCCATCCATTTATCCATTCATCATCCATCCATCCATCCATCATCGCCTGCTTATCCTTTATGGTTGGGGTGGGGTTGGTGTCGTTCTCCAGCTATCTATGGAGTGCAGGGTAGTCCCTGGACAGGTCGCCACTCCTCTGCAGTTAACATGCTGCCCCTAAATTTCATTCAACTTCTGACACAGAATCCATTCCTTCACTGGAAAATCCTGTGAAGTACGGCAGACAACTTCAATCGTCTTACATGAACAAATTATACATACCGTAATAATCAAGCAGAATGACTCCAACTAACCAAAGAATGGATATCAAACTTCAACAGAAATGTACAGAAAAGCCACAAGCAGGCACTCAAGCAAGGCTTAAACATTACAACCGAAAAAATAAAAATGAATACTAGGCAACTAACGATTAGTTTGCAAATCACTGAATCCTTTGATTATTTTTCGATTAATCGTTTAATAGTCGGATAGCCAAAGGTTCCGGAAAGAAGACTCTTTACCAAATTAAACCAGGTGAAAATAAAACTATTCCACTAAAGGAGTTCTGGATAAAGCAGATTGACGGAGGAAAATGATTTTCTTTTTTATCTTAAATGCAAAATATTTATTTATTTTAAACAATTTTGGTATAATTGCTGCTCTAAGTGGGTCACTCTGTCAGCTAAAAGCAAGTTTCACAGTCTCTATACTCCAGTTAAAGATTTATTGATTACTAAATTAGTTGACGATTGCTTCAATAATCAATTAATCAGATTTTTTCAGCCCTAATTACTACACAGGTTTTAGTTTCCTGACCAAAGCAGTCTGCGCTGGATTATAGTTTTCTGGAGCCCAGTTCGTCCTGTGAGCACATTCATACCAAACATAATAAACATCTGGAACAAAAAGAGAATCTTTAATTCAGTTCCCTTTCACAATAAAAGCCTGTCCTTTTTTCTTTTTTTTTCAAAATATGCAACATTTTCCAAGTAGAGCTTTGGTGGAGCATTTTAGTTGAAATATAACTCTACTTCTACAACCTAATTATTCCTGATATAACAGCATTATCATATTTTGAGTAGACAAAAAAAGACATGCTAGAAGCTAGCACGGTAGATTTGAGTGCTTTGGTGATTTACACACAGGGGGATGTTAAAAAGAAAGTTTAACCAGTTTAAAACCACTGGAAACAGTGAAGTCTGTCCCAGCAGATTGGTGGATTACTTTACAGCAATATCCCAGTTAGCGCACACGTTACTAAAACAATAGTCTGACAGCAGGTCCGCACAAATATACCCTGTCTGTTAATCATAGTTCTACCTCTCTGTACATTGTAAATCAAAAAATGTTTCACAGTCAGTATTTAATACAGAACAATTAATAGCTTTGATAAAGCTTGATAAAGCTTATAGTTAGAGTGGCTCAGGTTATCCTGAGCTATCTCTATAGTTATGCTGCTATAGGCTTAGACTGCTGGAGGACATAGGGACCCCCAGTTAATCATTCTGCTTCATTCTCTCTATTCTCCTATTCTGCAGAATCTGTTAGTTCAATCTCTAACATTATGCTCTTTGTGCTTTTTGACATATTAGCTTTGCCTCGTCTGTCCCTGTTGGCTGTGACTCCATCCTGGAGAGAAATATCAGCTGTGCTGCTGCCTTCAACACCTTTGTTAATAGATGTTGGAGATCGGCCTGATTTTCAGTGTAGTCCTGTTTCTCTGACTGTGACTGGCTGGATGTGCTCTCTTCATCCTCTGACATGGGAGTTGGCTCGGAGCTCGTCCTGGACGGGGCCGCCTTTTATAGCTGCTTTTTGTATCTCTGCTTCTGTCTCCTTGAACCCCAGTCGGCCTCAGCAGATGGTCGCTCACACTGAGCCTGGTTCTAATGGAGGCTTCTTCCTATAAAAGGGAGTTTTCCTCTTCACTGTCGCTACGAGTGATTAGCGTGAGGGATTGCCTTCGATCAATCAATCAGTCAATGAGTTTTCCTTAAATAAAACACTGAATCAATCTGACTGGATGATCTGTTGAACTGTAAAGTACCTTGAGATTACGTGTTGTGAATTGGTGATATATAAATAAACTGAATTAAATTGAATATATAAAAAAAAATCGAGCCTTTCGTGTTTTGCAAAAAAATCCTGCTTATCAGTTAGCTCTAGATAATTAGAAAGATCAATCAACTTTAGATGAATTAACTATTAACTTGGATGCCTTATTTGAACCATAGCTCTGCTTCTCTTTTTAACTTAATATGCATTTATATTAAAGATTGCAATCTTTATTTTGCTCAACCAGTTCTTTTTATTTCCACACACTGAAGTGGGCGGAAACTTAAATTTTTTGTAATCTCAGTGAGGGTGAGGGTCTAAAGAAGGCCAGTTCCTAAAGAGGTCACAATCTGAGGAAATGCTTCCAAACTCTTTGCTGAACAATGGCTTTCCTTCCTGTCTGTCCGAAACCAAAACATCTGAAAACAACAGCATCTCCAGTTTAAAGCCAAAATAGACCTACACTGTGGTGCTATCTAGGTAAAAATATCACTATTAAAGGAATAGTACACCCAAAACATGATTAGCCTTCATTTTCTACTCACCCCCATGCTGAACAACACTCTGGAGTACTTTTTGATATCTCAAATGCATCTGGAGATCTGGGAGGCTTCTTGCTGTCTGCTGACATTCAAATAATGGAGGTCTATGGTGCCCGAGGCAGAAAGGTCCATAAAAGTCCACAAAAAACGTGTCAATATTCCTCCATACTTCTCGTCCAATGTATTCCAAGTGTCCTGAGTTGGTAGCGTCCATAATTTACTCGAAACAAAGTCATTTAGAATGTTTTTAGAGCATAAACAGTAGTGTATAGGATTTCCTAAAAGCACGTTCACGAGCCTACAGAAACCA
Organism: Cyprinodon diabolis; assembly: GCA_030533445.1. NCBI lineage: Eukaryota > Metazoa > Chordata > Actinopteri > Cyprinodontiformes > Cyprinodontidae > Cyprinodon > Cyprinodon diabolis. The sequence goes on from CM060083.1 coordinate 6,267,767, forward strand.
CAGCAGACCAAACCAGATGAAAGTGCGCATTCAGCGTCTGCTCTTGATAATGCAAGCGTAGAAGAAGAAATGTGCTGTTTACCTGTGCAAAGAAAGAAACAACGAAAGAAAAATGTCTGAGGACTTCAGTGTTGAGGAAGAGCATGAGTTCTTTGACGAGCTGAATGCGCACTTTCATCTGGTTTGGTCTGCCGCGGTTTCCGTAGGCTCGTGAACTCGCAGGGGCGCACTTTTAGGAAATCCTATACACTACTGTTTATGCTCTAAAAACATTCTAAATGACTTCGTTTCGAGTAAATTATGGACCCTACCCACTCAGGACACTTGGAATACATTGGACGAGCAGTATGGAGGAATATTGACACGTTTTTTGTGGACTTTTATGGACCTTTCTGCCTCGGGCACCATAGACCTCCATTATTTAAATGTCAGCAGACAGCAAGAAGCCTCCCAGATCTCCAGATGCATTTGAGATATCAAAAAAGTACTCCAGAGTGTTGTTCAGCATGGGGGTGAGTAGAAAATGAAGGCTAATCATGTTTTGGGTGTACTATTCCTTTAATGCATCTGTTCATTGTTCGATCGTTACAGTTTAACACAAAAGTTAAGACTGTCTGAATAGTTTATAAAAAACCTAGAAGAAACAAGCAGCCTTTCAGGACCAGAATGTTAGATAAAACATCCAAACCTCAGGAGTTTTCTATCTTTTTTGTTTTGTTTTGTCTTATATAAGAGCTGAAGACTTTCAACACAGTAGAGTATTAACACAATCAGAAACAGCCTGAAAAAACATGAACTGTCATCTCTAAGAAGATGGAGAGGCTTTTCTTTTTAATCACTACATACCTACATATATACTGTGATAGGCAACCCCTGAAAGCTGTAGTTTAGCAGCTGTTAAACCTTAAAGCTTTAGTTTAGCAGCTCTAAACCTGAAAGTTGTAGTTTAGCTGCTATTAAACCTACAAGCTGTAGTTTAGCACCCATTAAACATTAGTTTAGCAACTATTATACATTAAAGCTGTAGTTTAGCAGCGTTTAAACCTGAAAGCTGTAGTTTAGCAGCGTTTAAACCTTAAAGCTGTAGTTTAGCAGCTATTAAACATTTAAGCTGTAGTTTAGCAGCGCTTAAACATTAAAGCTTTAGTTTAACAGCTATTAAACATTTAAGTTGTAGTTTAACAGCTATTTAATATTAAAACTGTAGTTTAGCAGCTATTAAACCTGAAAGCTGTGGTTTAGCAGCTATTAAACATTAAAGCTGTAGTTCAGCAGCTATTAAACATTTAATTTATAGTTTAGCAGCTATTAAACCTGAAAGCTGTAGTTTAGAAGCTATTAAACATTTAATTTATAGTTTAGCAGCTATTAAGCCTGAAAGCTGTTGTTTAGCAGCTATTATACATTAAAGCTGTAGTTTAGCACCTATTAAACATTAAAGCTGTAGTTTAGCAGCTATTATACATTAAAGCTGTAGTTTAGCAGCTATTAAACATTAAAGCTGTAGTTTAGAAGCTATTAAACATTTAATTTATAGTTTAGCAGCTATTAAGCCTGAAAGCTGTAGTTTAGCAGCTATTATACATTAAAGCTGTAGTTTAGCACCTATTAAACATTAAAGCTGTAGTTTAGCAGCTATTAAACCTGAAAGCTGTAGTTTAGCAGCTCTTAAACCTGAAAGTTGTAGTTTAGCTGTTATTAAACCTGAAAGTTGTAGTTTAGCTGCTATTAAACCTGAAAGCTGTAGTTTAGCAGCTATTATACATTAAAGCTCTAGTTTAGCAGCTATTATACATTAAAGCTGTAGTTTAGCAGCGTTTAAACCTGAAAGCTGCAGTTTAGCAGCTATTATACATTAAAGCTGTAGTTTAGCAGCTATTATACATTAAAGCTGTAATTTAGCACCTATTAAACATTAAAGCTGTAGTTTAGCAGCTCTTAAACCTGAAAGCTGTAGTTTAGCAGCTCTTAAACCTGAAAGTTGTAGTTTAGCAGCTCTTAAACCTGAAAGTTGTAGTTAAGCTGTTATTAAACCTGAAAGTTGTAGTTTAGCTGCTATTAAACCTGAAAGCTGTAGTTTAGCAGCTATTATACATTAAAGCTCTAGTTTATCAGATCTTAAACCTGAAAGCTCGAGTTTAGCAGCTCTTAAACCTGAAAGCTGTAGTTTAGCAGCTATTATACATTAAAGCTCTAGTTTAGCAGCTATTATACATTAAAGCTCTAGTTTAGCAGCTCTTAAACCTGAAAGCTGTAGTTTAGCAGCTATTATACATTAAAGCTCTAGTTTAGCAGCTATTATATATTAAAGCTGTAGTTTAAAAGCGTTTAAACCTGAAAGCTGTAGTTTAGCAGCTATTATACATTAACGCTCTAGTTTAGCAGCTATTATACATTAAAGCTCTAGTTTAGCAGCTCTTAAACCTGAAAGATGTAGTTTAGCAGCTATTATACATTAAAGCTCTAGTTTAGCAGCTATTATACATTAAAGCTCTAGTTTAGCAGCTCTTAAACCTGAAAGCTCTAGTTTAGCAGCTATTATACATTAAAGCTCTAGTTTAGCAGCTCTTAAACCTGAAAGCTGTAGTTTAGCAGCTATTATACATTAAAGCGATAGTTTAGGAGCTATTATACATTAAAGCTCTAGTTTAGCAGCTCTTAAACCTGAAAGCTCTAGTTTAGCAGCTATTATACATTAAAGCTCTAGTTTAGCAGCTCTTAAACCTGAAAGATGTAGTTTAGCAGCTATTATACGTTAAAGCTCTAGTTTAGCAGCTCTTATACATTAAAGCTCTAGTTTAGCAGCTCTTAAACCTGAACGCTCTAGTTTAGCAGCTATTATACATTAAAGCTCTAGTTTAGCAGCTCTTAAACCTGAAAGTTGTAGTTTAGCAGCTATTATACATTAAAGCTGTAGTTTAGCAGCTTTTAAACCTGAAAGCTGTAGTTTAGCAGCTATTATGAATTAAAGCTGTAGTTTAGCTGCTATTAAACCTTAAAGCTGTAGTTTAGCAACTATTATACATTAAAGCTGTAGTTTAGCAGCTATTATACATTAAAGCTGTAGTTTAGTAGCGTTTAAACCTGAAAGCTGTAGTTTAGCAGCTATTATACATTAAAGCTGTAGTTTAGCAGCTCTTAAACCTGAAAGCTGTAGTTTAGCAGCTATTATACATTAAAGCTCTAGTTTAGCATCTCTTAAACCCGAAAGTTGTAGTTTAGCTGCTATTAAACCTGCAAGCTGTAGTTTAACAGCAAAGAAAGCTGTAGTTTAGCAGCTATTAAACCTGAAAGCTGTAGTTTAGCAGCTATTATACATTAAAGCTCTAGTTTAGCAGCTCTTAAACCTGAAAGCTGTAGTTTAGCAGCTATTATACATTAAAGCTGTAGTTTAGCAGCTATTATACATTAAAGCTGTAGTTTAGCAGCTATTATACATTAAAGCTGTAGTTTAGCAGCTCTTAAACCTGAAAGCTCTAGTTTAGCATCTATTATACATTAAAGCTCTAGTTTAGCAGCTCTCAAACCTGAAAGCTGTAGTTTAGCAGCTATTATACATTAAAGCTCTAGTTTAGCAGCTTTTAAACCTGAAAGCTCTAGTTTAGAAGCTATTATACATTAAAGCTCTAGTTTAGCAGCTATTATACATTAAAGCTGTAGTTTAGCATCTCTTAAACCTGAAAGCTGTAGTTTAGCAGCTATTATACATTAAAGCTGTAGTTTAGCAGCTATTATACATTAAAGCTGTGGTTTAGGAGCTATTATACATTAAAGCTGTAGTTTAGCACCTATTAAACATTAAAGCTGTAGTTTAGTAGCTACTAAACCTGAAAGCTGTAGTTTAGCATCTCTTAAACCTGAAAGCTGTAGTTTAGCAGCTAATATACATTAAAGCTGTAGTTAAGCAGCTATTATACATTAAAGATGTAGTTTAGCAGCTATTATACATTAAAGCTGTAGTTTAGCAGCTATTATACATTAAAGCTCTAGTTTAGCAGCTCTTAAACCTGAAAGCTGTAGTTTAGCAGCTATTATACATTAAAGCTGTAGTTTAGCAGCTATTATACATTAAAGCTGTAGTTTAGAAGCGTTTAAACCTGAAAGCTCTAGTTTAGCAGCTATTATACATTAAAGCTCTAGTTTAGCAGCTCTTAAACCTGAAAGCTGTAGTTTAGCAGCTATTATACATTAAAGCTGTAGTTTAGCATCTCTTAAACCTGAAAGCTGTAGTTTAGCAGCTCTTAAACCTGAAAGCTCTAGTTTAGCAGATATTATACATTAAAGCTCTAGTTTAGCAGCTCTTAAACCTGAAAGCTGTAGTTTAGCAGCTATTATACATTAAAGCTCTAGTTTAGCAGCTTTTAAACTTGAAAGCTCTAGTTTAGAAGCTATTATACATTAAAGCTCTAGTTTAGCAGCTCTTAAACCTGAAAGCTGTAGTTTAGCAGCTATTATACATTAAAGCTGTAGTTTAGCATCTCTTAAACCTGAAAGCTGTAGTTTAGCAGCTATTATACATTAAAGCTGTAGTTTAGGAGGTATTATACATTAAAGCTGTAGTTTAGCACCTATTAAACATTAAAGCTGTAGTTTAGCAGCTACTAAACCTGAAAGCTGTAGTTTAGCATCTCTTAAACCTGAAAGCTGTAGTTTAGCAGCTATTATACATTAAAGCTGTATTTTAGCAGCTATTATACATTAAAGATGTAGTTTAGCAGCTATTATACATTAAAGCTCTAGTTTAGCAGCTATTATACATTAAAGCTGTAGTTTAGCAGCTCTTAAACCTGAAAGCTGTAGTTTAGCAGCTACTATACATTAAAGCTCTAGTTTAGCATCTCTTAAACCTGAAAGTTGTAGTTTAGCAGCTATTATACATTAAAGCTGTAGTTTAGCAGCGTTTAAACCTGAAAGCTGTAGTTTAGAAGCTATTAAACATTTAATTTATAGTTTAGCAGCGTTTAAACCTGAAAGCTGCAGTTTAGCAGCTATTATACATTAAAGCTGTAGTTTAGCAGCTATTACACATTAAAGCTGTAGTTTAGCAGCTATTAAACCTGAAAGCTGTAGTTTAGCAGCTCTTAAACCTGAAAGTTGTAGTTTAGCTGCTATTAAACCTGAAAGCTGTAGTTTAGCAGCTATTATACATTAAAGCTGTAGTTTAGCAGCGTTTAAACCTGAAAGCTGTAGTTTAGCAGCTATTATACATTAAAGCTGTAGTTTAGCAGCGATTAAACCTGAAAGCTGCAGTTTAGCAGCTATTATACATTAAAGCTGTAGTTTAGCAGCTATTATACATTAAAGCTGTAATTTAGCACCTATTAAACATTAAAGCTGTAGTTTAGCAGCTATTAAACCGAAAGCTGTAGTTTAGCAGCTCTTAAAACTGAAAGTTGTAGTTTAGCTGCTATTAAACCTGAAAGCTGTAGTTTAGCAGCTATTATACATTAAAGCTCTAGTTTAGCAGCTCTTAAACCTGAAAGCTCGAGTTTAGCAGCTCTTAAACCTGAAAGCTGTAGTTTAGCAGCTATTATACATTAAAGCTCTAGTTTAGCAGCTATTATACATTAAAGCTGTAGTTTAGCAGCGTTTAAACCTGAAAGCTGTAGTTTAGCAGCTATTATACATTAACGCTCTAGTTTAGCAGCTATTATACATTAAAGCTCTAGTTTAGCAGCTCTTAAACCTGAAAGATGTAGTTTAGCAGCTATTATACATTAAAGCTCTAGTTTAGCAGCTATTATACATTAAAGCTCTAGTTTAGCAGCTCTTAAACCTGAAAGCTCTAGTTTAGCAGCTATTATACATTAAAGCTCTAGTTTAGCAGCTCTTAAACCTGAAAGCTGCAGTTTAGGAGCTATTATACATTAAAGCTGTAGTTTAGCAGCTTTTAAACCTGAAAGCTGTAGTTTAGCAGCTATTATACATTAAAGCTGTAGTTTAGCTGCTATTAAACCTTAAAGCTGTAGTTTAGCAACTATTATACATTAAAGCTGTAGTTTAGCAGCTATTATACATTAAAGCTGTAGTTTAGCAGCTTTTAAACCTGAAAGCTGTAGTTTAGCAGCTATTATACATTAAAGCTGTAGTTTAGCTGCTATTAAACCTTAAAGCTGTAGTTTAGCAACTATTATACATTAAAGCTGTAGTTTAGCAGCTATTATACATTAAAGCTGTAGTTTAGCAGTGTTTAAACCTGAAAGCTGTAGTTTAGCAGCTATTATACATTAAAGCTGTAGTTTAGCAGCTCTTAAACCTGAAAGCTGTAGTTTAGCAGCTATTATACATTAAAGCTCTAGTTTAGCATCTCTTAAACCTGAAAGTTGTAGTTTAGCTGCTATTAAACCTGCAAGCTGTAGTTTAGCAGCAATGAAAGCTGTAGTTTAGCAGCTATTAAACCTGAAAGCTGTAGTTTAGCAGCTATTATAAATTAAAGCTGTAGTTTAGCAGCTCTTAAACCTGAAAGCTGTAGTTTAGCAGCTATTATACATTAAAGATCTAGTTTAGCAGCTTTTAAACCTGAAAGCTCTAGTTTAGAAGCTATTATACATTAAAGCTCTTGTTTAGCAGCTCTTAAACCTGAAAGCTGTAGTTTAGCAGCTATTATAAATTAAAGCTGTAGTTTAGCATCTATTAAACCTGAAAGCTGTAGTTTAGCAGCTATTATACATTAAAGCTGTAGTTTAGCAGCTATTATACATTAAAGCTGTAGTTTAGGAGCTATTATACATTAAAGCTGTAGTTTAGCACCTATTAAACATTAAAGATGTAGTTTAGCAGCTATTAAACCTGAAAGCTGTAGTTTAGCAGCTATTATACATTAAAGATGTAGTTTAGCAGCTATTATACATTAAAGCTCTAGTTTAGCAGCTATTATACATTAAAGCTGTAGTTTAGCAGCTCTTAAACCTGAAAGCTGTAGTTTAGCAGCTATTATACATGAAAGCTCTAGTTTAGCATCTCTTAAACCTGACAGTTGTAGTTTAGCTGCTATTAAACCTGCAAGCTGTAGTTTAGCAGCAATGAAAGCTGTAGTTTAGCAGCTATTAAACCTGAAAGCTGTAGTTTAGCAGCTATTATACATTAAAGCTCGAGTTTAGCAGCTCTTAAACCTGAAAGCTGTAGTTTAGCAGCTATTATACATTAAAGCTCTAGTTTAGCAGCTATTATACATTAAAGCTCTAGTTTAGCAGCGTTTAAACCTGAAAGCTGTAGTTTAGCAGCTATTATACATTAAAGCTCTAGTTTAGCAGGTATTATACATTAAAGCTGTAATTTAGCACCTATTAAACATTAAAGCTGTAGTTTAGCAGCTATTAAACCTGAAAGCTGTAGTTTAGCAGCTCTTAAACCTGAAAGTTGTAGTTTAGCTGCTATTAAACCTGAAAGCTGTAGTTTAGCAGCTATTATACATTAAAGCGATAGTTTAGCAGCTATTATACATTAAAGATGTAGTTTAGCAGCTTTTAAACCTGAAAGCTGTAGTTTAGCAGCTATTATACATTAAAGCTGTAGTTTAGCAGCGTTTAAACCTGAAAGCTGCAGTTTAGCAGCTATTATACATTAAAGCTGTAATTTAGCACCTATTAAACATTAAAGCTGTAGTTTAGCAGCTATTAAACCTGAAAGCTGTAGTTTAGCAGCTCTTAAAACTGAAAGTTGTAGTTTAGCTGCTATTAAACCTGAAAGCTGTAGTTTAGCAGCTATTATACATTAAAGCTCTAGTTTAGCAGCTCTTAAACCTGAAAGCTCGAGTTTAGCAGCTCTTAAACATTAAAGCTGTAGTTTAGCAGCTATTATACATTAAAGCTCTAGTTTAGCAGCTCTTAAACCTGAAAGCTGTAGTTTAGCAGCTATTATACATTAAAGCTCTAGTTTAGCAGCTATTATACATTAAAGCTGTAGTTTAGCAGCGTTTAAACCTGAAAGCTGTAGTTTAGCAGCTATTATACATTAACGCTCTAGTTTAGCAGCTATTATACATTAAAGCTCTAGTTTAGCAGCTCTTAAACCTGAAAGATGTAGTTTAGCAGCTATTATACATTAAAGCTCTAGTTTAGCAGCTATTATACATTAAAGCTCTAGTTTAGCAGCTCTTAAACCTGAAAGCTCTAGTTTAGCAGCTATTATACATTAAAGCTCTAGTTTAGCAGCTCTTAAACCTGAAAGCTGCAGTTTAGCAGCTATTATACATTAAAGCGATAGTTTAGCAGCTATTATACATTAAAGCTGTAGTTTAGCAGCTTTTAAACCTGAAAGCTGTAGTTTAGCAGCTATTATACATTAAAGCTGTAGTTTAGCTGCTATTAAACCTTAAAGCTGTAGTTTAGCAACTATTATACATTAAAGCTGTAGTTTAGCAGCTATTATACATTAAAGCTGTAGTTTAGCAGTGTTTAAACCTGAAAGCTGTAGTTTAGCAGCTATTATACATTAAAGCTGTAGTTTAGCAGCTCTTAAACCTGAAAGCTGTAGTTTAGCAGCTATTATACATTAAAGCTCTAGTTTAGCATCTCTTAAACCTGAAAGTTGTAGTTTAGCTGCTATTAAACCTGCAAGCTGTAGTTTAGCAGCAATGAAAGCTGTAGTTTAGCAGCTATTAAACCTGAAAGCTGTAGTTTAGCAGCTATTATACATTAAAGCTCTAGATTAGCAGCTATTATACATTAAAGCTCTAGTTTAGCAGCTCTTAAACCTGAAAGCTGTAGTTTAGCAGCTATTATACATTAAAGCTGTAGTTTAGCAGCTCTTAAACCTGAAAGCTCTAGTTTAGCAGCTATTATACATTAAAGCTCTAGTTTAGCAGCTCTTAAACCTGAAAGCTGTAGTTTAGCAGCTATTATACATTAAAGCTCTAGTTTAGCATCTCTTAAACCTGAAAGTTGTAGTTTAGCTGCTATTAAACCTGCAAGCTGTAGTTTAGCAGCAATGAAAGCTGTAGTTTAGCAGCTATTAAACCTGAAAGCTGTAGTTTAGCAGCTATTATACATTAAAGCTCTAGTTTAGCAGCTATTATACATTAAAGCTCTAGTTTAGCAGCTCTTAAACCTGAAAGCTGTAGTTTAGCAGCTATTATACATTAAAGCTGTAGTTTAGCAGCTCTTAAACCTGAAAGCTCTAGTTTAGCAGCTATTATACATTAAAGCTCTAGTTTAGCAGCTATTATACATTAAAGCTCTAGTTTAGCAGCTATTATACATTAAAGCTCTAGTTTAGCAGCTCTTAAACCTGAAAGCTGTAGTTTAGCAGCTATTATACATTAAAGCTGTAGTTTAGCAGCTCTTAAACCTGAAAGCTCTAGTTTAGCAGCTATTATACATTAAAGCTCTAGTTTAGCAGCTCTTAAACCTGAAAGCTGTAGTTTAGCAGCTATTATACATTAAAGCTCTAGTTTAGCAGCTATTATACATTAAAGCTGTAGTTTAGCAACTCTTAAACCTGAAAGTTATAGTTTAGCTGCTATTAAACCTGCAAGCTGTAGTTTAGCAGCAATGAAAGCTGTAGTTTAGCAGCTATTATACATTAAAGCTGTAGTTTAGCACCTATTAAACATTAAAGCTGTAGTTTAGCAGCTATTATACATTAAAGCTCTAGTTTAGCAACTCTTAAACCTGAAAGTTGTAGTTTAGCTGCTATTAAACCTGCAAGCTGTAGTTTAGCAGCAATGAAAGCTGTAGTTTAGCAGCTATTATACATTAAAGCTGTAGTTTAGCACCTATTAAACATTAAAGCTGTAGTTTAGCAGCTATTAAACAAGAAAATCAGCCTTTAAACATCCAGCCATTACAGAAGGATGAACTCTGCTACTCAGTAGGGCATCAACAGGGTACAGTGGGCATTCAGGGAGTTGCATTACGTAATGAATTGCTGCCACAAGAGAGACAAGCTGAAGGCCTCCAGTGTTTGCTGTCATGGATGTTCACTGGAGCAAAGAATATTCACAAAGTACAGATAATTGTCCAGCCCAGGAAGTTTCTCACTGTTTTCGAATGAATTAATGTGCATTGTCTAAGAGGACTCTGAATGTCCTTTGGTTACTGCTGCTTTTAGTTAAGTAGTTACTTCAGGTTTGTTGCTGAAGAATGGGCTGTGAGAATTAAATGGGAAGGTAAATGTATGCATATGCGTTTAAAATTAGTCATTAAAGGGGAATAAATGGAAGATTTGTATTTGTTGCTTGTGGCCGGCTCAAACATGAGACATCAGGTGGTTCATCTGAGATCCAAGAAGTTAACACTCTGCAGAACTCCAAAAACAAAATTACTATTCTATTATTACAAATCTATGGCCCTGATGAAGCCGTAAAACTACCAACTTGTTGGTGGCAGTAATGCACCAGAAGATGGATTGCCAACCACCATTAAAAGAGAAGAAAACACGGATCAAACATTATATCTAAAAAAGTTAAAACTTTGTCAAACTTCAAGTACAGATCAGAAATGTTAAAGTGTAGAATGGATCCAGCTGAGGGCAGTGAAGCACTTAATGATTGTTCATCACCCCCGTTAATGGAGAACAAAATGTTGATCAGTTATTCCTTTACTCAGAGGTTGTTTTAATACATGAGCAGCGCAACATTCGGTTGATGATTACTTGCTTCCTCTAGATTAGGAAGCAAGTAATTAAAAAATGAATCAATAACTATGAATCCAAACTATTAAAACTAGTAGAAACAGAAATGTGTTGTTGCATTGTTCCTCCGATCTCCATGCTGGTGAAAACTGGATGACGCTTAACGGGAACATTTCTCAAGGTTCCTGAATTAGTAAAGGTAAGCGAACAAAGCCCAATAAATGTAAGATTTTTTTTTCTCATGTCTTACATACGTGTGACATCAGGCAATTCATCTGGGAGACTAAAAATTAAGAAGTTCCCAATATTTACAGGTATAACTCACAAATTATGAGTATAAATAACAAACTTTACAACTCCAAATCTACAACCCTGGAAAATGTTGTTATCCTTCTGACCATTTGGGGGCAGCAGTGCAAATGAAAGGGGTTGCATACCACCTTTATAGAAGAAGGAAACAACCATCAATCAATGGTTTCACTGTGCATGTGTTAAAACAACATTTCAGTTAAGATATAATTGTTGCCACTAGATCCGTACCATCAGCTCATCGTCAACCAGATATACAGCCCAGTCGCCCTTGATTTCACCTTGTAAAAAAAGCACAAAACTACCTTTTCCCTCCCTAAAAATAGTAAAAGTACTAAACTATGATGTGTTAAAGGTTACTAATGTATTTCCTGAGAAAATAAATGCATTAAAATCCTTTATATTTTAAGACTCTGTGCCCGATCTGTACCAGAAATGGGATCCTATTAGGGCTGCAACACCGAATCGATAAAATCGATAAAAATCGACTTTTAAAAGCGCTGGGAACGAATTTCATCATCGATTAGTTGTGTCGCGCGATTAATGCGTCATCCGCCGCCGCCGTCAACACATCCACTTGACTGAAACGGGGGAAGAAAAAAAAATACGGCAGAGCGAGTCAGCTCCGCAGGTGCAGTGTTGCCAACTCAGTGACTTTTCAGACCCCTCCAGCGACTATTTTTCAAAAAAGCGACTAGCTACAAATCTGGCGACTTTTTACGGTGTCACTGGCGGCTTTTGGAGACTCTTACGTGAAAGCATGTATCGTTCCTACTCTGCCGTGGGGCGCCTCCCCCATCCCAACCCCGTTCTCCATTCTCCCGCAGGAGTCCCTCTCAGCGCTGCAGTCAGAGCAGCAGGATGTTTACCCTCAGCGTCCAGACTGCAAATGAAGCGCGCATGCGCCGGGATTGACGGTGCAAATTGATCACAATAATTAAAATAGCCTGCGCTTTGTAAAGTGAAAAAAGTTGTAACATGCAACTTTTGTCAAAAAAAATTAACATGGCACGGAAGCACCATGTTTGTTTGATTTTAAAGTGGGGAAACGTAACGTTAGTTTCTCAGGTAGCTCATCTGATGCTTTCCTTACCGTGTTAGTAGGTTACAGACAGTGATAAGGTTGGCTACTTATTTTACTTTTAATTTCATTTGAATTAGCTTAAGCAGCGTTTATATTTACTTTATAAATAAATTAACTTGCAAATTATGAGGGCAAGGCTTTTAAAGTTTAAATCTTCTGGCAAAGATAAAGTAAAGAGGATCCTGCAATTTATGGAAGTAAAGCAGAATAAAATCCAGCAAGATCAGTAATATGTCAGTTAATTATATGCCACATTCCCATGTAAATATCTGTCTTTGGAGGATGTGTTTTTTAGCACCCCTAGTTCTCTCATTTTTATTCCAAATACAATTTATAATTTGAATCACAGGGCTATTTTTATCTCTATGGTTAAGTATTTTCTCAAGTAGCAACTTTAACTGCTATACTTTCCTGTCTTAAAAGGCAGAACTCTTCTAGTCTAAAAAAACCTAATTTGTTGAAATGGGGGGGCTATTGTTTGAACCCCTTAGGGGCTTTAAAAAACAAAAATGTCTTTTTATGCCCTTTATGAAACAAAGTAGCCTATATTTTGTGGATGTACAGCTACATTTCTCATGTAAGTTTGCGTAGTTTTAACACAAACATTTATTTTTCATATTGCACCAGGACAGTTAATGAGCAACCTGTACTTGTGTGCTTGTTTGTTCTGTCTAAAATGTTTATTTTGTAATAAAGAGGTTAATATAAAAAAATATTTTTTATACGATTCATCGATTAATCGAAAAAATAATCGGCCGATTCATCAATTTTTAAAATAATCGTTAGTTGCCGCCCTAGATCCTATGCTACTACCGGGAACTTTTTCGGCTTTGGATTTAAACATAAATCTAGTCTTTTTTTAGTTTTATGTTTTCCTTTCATGTTGGTATATGGTGCGTAATCTAAAGAAAGAAACGACTAAATTGCAGATAAACATGGTTTAATCATATTTTGCCAGACTGCTCTGAGCACGTCCCATGATGACGAAAGAGAAGCAGCTTAACGGAGAAAATGTAAAAAGCATAAAATTGTCTGAGAAAAGTCATAAAACATTTTTTAAAGATGTGTTTTAGTATTCTTTAGTGAGTTAAGGATAGAAATAAATACTTTAAGTAGCATAATTACATTATTTATGGTGACCTGGATGAATATCTGCTCGCATATGAGCTGATGGTGCGGATCGGGGAGAGACAAAGGCCGTTTCTCAATTCACTAGAACCCGAGTGCGGACATGTGTCCTCACCAAGTATGTTCTTGAGAAGAACACAGGAAAGTGTGGACCCTGGGAGAACGAGAGCACGCAGCATAAATATGTGTCAATTGGAACAGAAGCGTACTGATGACATCACCACATGCTCGGCTAGTCTGGAGCTACATTTCATCTCCTGTTATTAATAGTCTCTATATCTTACTAAATTATGAATTTTTTTCATTTAGCAGTCTTTCACACACGGCTATTCAGAGAGAGAGAGTTGCTGCAGACAGGCTAGCGTTAGCGCTGGCTGCTTCTACCGCAGTGCAATGTGGGACAGCTGTCAATCTGGACAACGGACAAGTCGGCTCTGATGCATGCTGGGTAAATTGGGAAGGGGAGTCCGGGGACTTTGTCCGTTCTCAGTCTGCTGTTCTGGTGAATTAGAGCAGTACTAGGTCTGAGGATGATGATGTTTCACGAGCGCATGAGAACGCACAAGTACACAGAATGAGAAACGGCCACTATCATTATAACAATGGTTTGTTCTTCTAATTCAATGGCGGTGAACAATCTTCAGTTGCTCTTCTGCCACCTGCTGGTAAGGTTTGGAACAGCTTCAGCAGGATTGCACTCTTCTCTAAGCTATATCGTACCTTCTGATGTCACATGTATGCAGGGTCGGATTTAGCATATTCAGGGCCCTAGGTAAAGACAGGCAGGGGGCCCTCTGAATTGAGAAGACAACACATAAACAGACCCATTATACAGATAGAGAAATTTTAATAGAATAGACATCCATTATCTGTTCTAGGTCCCTCTCTTCTTGTCCCTTTTCTTCTTGTTTTCCTCTCTATGTTTTGTACTCAGCTGACTTTTCATGCTGTCTCTAAAGGAATGAAAGATTGTTTCCAAGCACTAAGCTCACTTAGCTGATTGCTCCTTCCTGTGTTTCCAAAAAGGCAAAAGTAAATAACCCAGTCCTTCTTTTCACTGTAGACAAGCCATGATCTGCTTCTCTGTTCTCCATTTTTCATTTGGATGAAATAATAGCTGCATGAATCATGATAGCAGACAAGATAGAGGAGAGCAGGAGGCGGGGTTACCAATCTACTTGCTCTGGAGAGCAGAGTTCACTGCTTTTAGATGTTGTCTCCAAAGTCTCCAATAGCAGCAGAAAGTCGCTAGATTTGGCACTAGGTGCTTTTTTAAATCAAAGTGCTAGAGGGGTCTGAAGAGTTGCTAAATATAGCGACAAAAGCGTTAAGTTGGTAACACTGCTCTTCGCTTCGTTTGTTTTCAAATGGTTTGCTGCTGTCTGTTTGGACCTTTCTGAACATGTGCAGCAAATGGACTGATCCAATATGGTGGACACTGAAGGGGGGGCTGAGACACACTTAATACTATAAGCGTTTTGAAGGATTTTTATCAAAAACATAATTAATGTGCACAAATAAGGAATAGTTGTATTAACCATACATGTAAACAGAGCTTTATGGGGCCCCCAGGAACTTGGGGCCCTAAGCAACTGCCTATTGCCTAATGGTAAATTCCCCCTTCATGTCTGTATGAGTTGACCACAATAAAAACATACAAATCTCAGATTTATTCATATGTTTAGATTTTCCATTTCCAAATGCAGATCTCTGTGCATCCACTTTTATTGACAGTCATCTCAGCCCATAGAACAGAGGCCCTTACTGTGGGCCCTGCCTTACCTGAGGACATGCTGCAGACTCTGCTGCACTGAGTCCCTCCTCCGGTGGGACGGGCCATGTGACCATCCTCTGCACCGTTACTGGGCCAAACAGGGATGGGTCTGCTGTTCTGCATGCTGAGAACAGCCTCCATCTCCAACATCACACCCAAATCACAGAGATAAACATGATAGATTGTGTTTCATTAGAGAACCAGAGGGGGAGCAGGTCTCTGAACCCCCCCTATATTCAATCCTCCTCCTGCACTGCGGCAGCAGCGCCGCAGACGTCTATAAAGTCTGCAGACTGCCGCCCTAAACTCATCGCACTTCTTCCAAATCAACATGCATTTAGAGGGGGGCTCGTGAACGCGCCAGCGCTCCGCAGCAGAGACTATATTCACAAACATGTTGTTAGAAAAGGTGAAAATAAAGGTGAAATGCTGCTAAAGTGAGTCCGTCACCTGTGATGATGTTTTCTGTCCCGCTGTCCTTCTCGGTCATCGTGTCCGTGGGTCGGTCTCCTCCCAAACCTCTGATCCACAAACAACCAGCAGTTTTCCTGATTTATTGGCCCGCGGGGCAAATCTGCAGAAAGCGATGCTCCGGCCTGGCGTCACTCTGCGGCTTCTCCTCTTTAAGAGAAATGCATTAAAAACACAGGAAACGGTTTAGGGTCTTGGGGGGGAAGTAGGAGGAGGGGGCAGCGGGCTCCAGCAGACAGGATGTTGAGGCAGACTGGCTGCTGTCCGCCCCGCCCATCCCATGGACTCCTATCCTGGTCAGGAATGCTGTCTGAGCAGATCTGTGGGAGAAACAGCGCCTCCACCAGCAGGATTCCCTTTCAAACCACATGGCAGGAGCTTTGAAACCATGTGGGCCAGGAAGGGCTTCAAATACCTACTCTCCGACAGGGGCGGATTTAGGAAATCTGGGGCCCTAGGTAAAGACAGGCAGGGGGCCCTCTGAGTTGAGAAGACAACACATAAACAGACTCATTATACAGATTGAGAAATGTTAATAGAATAGACATCCATTATTTGTTCTAGGTTTTATCCCTCTCTTCTTGTTGTTTTCCTCTCTATGTTTTGTACTCAGCTGACTTTTCATGCTGTCTCTAAAGGAATGAAAGATTTTTTCCAAGCACTAAGCTCACTTACCTGATTGCTCCTTCCTGTGTTTCCAAAAAGGCCAAAGTAAATAACCCAGTCCTTCTTTTCACTGTAGACAAGCCATCATCTGCTTCTCTGTTCTCAATTTTTCATTTAGATGAAATAATAGCTGCATGAATCATGACAGCAGACAAGATAGAGGAGAGCAGGAGGCGGGGTTACAATCTACTGGCTCTGGAGAGCAGAGTTCGCTGCTTTTAGATGTTGTCTCCAAAGTCTCCAGTAGCAGAAAAAAGACGCTAGTTTTGGCGCTAGGTGCTTCTTTGAAATAAATGTCTGAAGAGGGGTCTGAAAAGTCGCTAAATATAGCGACTAAAGTGCTAAGTTGGCAACACTGCTCTTTGCATCGTTTGTTTTCAAATGGTTTGCTGCTGTCTGTTTGGATCTTTCTGAACATGTGCAGCAAATGGACTGATCCAATATGGTGGACACTGAAGGAGGGGGGCTGAGACACACTTAATATTATAAGCGTTCTGAAGGCATTTTAGAGAAAGGATTTCTTTTTTTTAAGGGGGGGATTTATGGTACTACTGCCTCGTTTTTATTGGACAGTAGGCTAACAGGCAAGGGGGTATGAGAGAGGGGGAGAGAGAGGGACATGTGGCAAAGGACCACAGGTCGGATTCCAACCCCTTTCGAGGACTAATGGGCTGGTTATCCTCCCGCAGCAGTGCGTCACAGCGAGCAAAGCAGTTTTTTTTTATTTATGCACAATATCGAAGTGTGGTCTGCGCTATGTTATTCCACAACACAAAAGGGACAATCAAGAACTAGCTGTTGGTCTAGAGACGGCTGGGGCGGTGAGTAAGTGTGGGCAAGTTTGTGCGACATGCAGGGACATGAGGGCAAAAAAGAGATCCAGGTGGAGAAAGGCTCCCAGCGTCCTCATGCCCCTCATTCTTCTAGCTTGTCAATTTTCACAAGTCATTTTCCACAATGGTGGTCATACTAACAAAACAAGCCGGTAAGGTACCAAACAAGAAATACGCATAGTGTAGAGCGGATCTAGATTTGACCAATCAGAGGCCTCTTGTCTGCGGTCACCTACAATTTTGGAGAGCTGCAGCAGAGTGTCTGTAGAAGGAGCGGAGGCACATTTTTATTAACACACACACACAACCTTGTGCCTGAGTATAAATCAGCCTTAAGACATCCATACATGGTTCTTGTGCACTAACCACTGCGCCACCAAAGCACACCCTGTGAAAGGATTTTTATATAAACATAATTAATGTGCACAAATAAGGAATAGTTGTATTAACCATACATGAAAAAAAGAGTTTTATAGGGCCCCCTGGAACTTGGGGCCTTAGGCAACTGCCTAGTATTGCCTAATGGTAAATCCCCCCTGTCTCAAAAGCAGGGCTGTACAGAGACCACTGAAGGGGACAGGAGCCCAAAGAAAAATAGGGACCATATAGAGAAAAGTAGAATATAAAATAGACTTCCATATGTGGATCAAATGTGTTATTGAAACTGTTGGCTAAGAATAAGGTTAAATACAGTAAGATTGACATTCACGCTGGCGGCAATGACACCCGGGTACCAGAGGAGTTAAAAGTATCTATGTTTATTACTCCGGTAGAAGCATAAATCCTACTGTTTAAGAACACTTTTCTAGAAGTTAGAAGATCAACTTAAGCTTTTTACTCCAGTAAAAGTGTATAAGTACCATTTTAAAAGTACTCTAAGTATAAAGGTAAAAGTAATGCAGGACAAAATGTTAAGTACAGAAGCTTTACTGCACTACATTTTTCTACAATTCTGGATGAAAACTTCCCCAGCTTAATTTTCTTAGTTTTAAAACTAATGGTAACAGTGTCGAATTCAATTTTGCCTCATCTTAAAAAACAATTTATTTTCGTATGTGGTGAACAACAACTTGGGGCAGCACCGAGTCCAACCACAAACAAATTAATTGTCTGGATAAAAACAATTAATTTGATGTTGTGTTTTTTCTTTTTAATACCAACAGGCCATGATGAAACTGAGCTATATGTCTACAAATGCTTACTCCAGTAAAGTATAGATAGCAAACATTTCTACTTAAGTAAAGTAACGACGCCTTTGCACTTTGTTTCTTTAAATCTCTGCTGGTTACGCCGATCAGAGGTCACTGACAACCCAGGGTAAAGACCAGGAAACAGAGTCGTAGTTTAACACACGTCTCTGAAGCTTCTTTAATCCCAAAGGAGTAAATCATGATAATCTAAGTAAAATCAGTAGAAAAGCAATGTGAGAGCACAGACCTCCGCCAGGCAGCAGATTGTGCCTCATATTGTGACTTATACCTATAGCTAAAACTCTCTTATGATCCGGATCATTACCAAAATTTCATAAGCAGAAATTCTGGGCGAGGAGGAGGAGTGGCAACAATCTTTCAGACTGACTTACTTATTAATCCATAGGTGTCATGTTGGGTTCAAGGCGTCTAACCCACATGCAGAAACCACTCTTGAAACAGGGAAAAAGTTAAATCATTTATAAATGTTTACAAGTTTATGGAGCACATGTTCTGGGTTCTTCTGACTGGTCACGGGAGGGAAGCCACTGAGGAGGACAGAGCAGTTAGAGTTGATCCAGGAAATTTGCAGTTTACAGGTGACGGGGATAAATACCTGCTCAGAGATGGATTCTGATCAGCAGGGGGGGAACCTTGTGAGTCAAGAGGCTAGTCGGCAGGCAGAGGGCTGAGGGCAGAGGCAGAGACTGAAACGGAGTGCAGGCAGGCAGATTCCAGACAGAGATTTCTATCTCCAGGATTGCAGGTTTCCAGGAAAGTCAGGATCTGTGAGGCAGAGAGAAACAGGATCAGACAGGTTCTCAAAATCAGGGTTTCAGTTCAGGCAGGCTGACTCAGGTTTTGCTAACCATTAATGGCAAACACTCTGGCAGGCAAGTGTCAGCCTCCTCCTCCTTAAATAGGTCTCCAGATGAGCAGACAGGAAACAGGTGTGTAGGAGTAAGCTCATGCCCTCAGGAGGAAGATCTCAGACGCCCTCTGGTGGAGAAAGTGGACAAGCCTCCAGATCCCAACAGTAGCCCCCCCCCCCCCTCAACGACCGCCACCTGGCGGTCCAAAAGAACAAGAAGGTAGAGAAGAACGGTATTCAGATATTAGAGCAGGGTCTAAAATAAATGAACCAGGAACCCACGTTCGGTCCTCCGGACCGTAGCCCTCCCAGTCGACCAGGTACTGCCAACCTCGGCCCCCGACGACGGGAGTCTACGATCCGGCGAACGGTGTATGTAGGATGCCCATCAATGTCACGGGGGGGAGTCGGGGAGTCGGAAGGAGGGCAAAGAGGACTGGTCAGGACGGGTTTGATCTGACATACGTGGAAAGTGGGATGGATCCGGAGAGAAGAAGGGAGGTGCAGACGGACAGCAGAGGGATTGATGATTGAGTCGATCTTGTAAGGGCCAATGTAACGGGGGGACAACTTTTTTGACATGGATTTAAAAGGTATATCTCTGGTGGAGAGCCAAACCTGCTGCCCTGGTGAGTAGGTGGGAGCTGGACGTCTTCTCTGGTCAGCGAATCGGCGGTTCTGTTCGGATGAACGGTTCAGAGCTGCAACAGTGTTGCTCCAGATCTTGCGGCATCGGCGGATGTGGTGTCGGACTGAAGGGACTGAGATTTCCTTCTCATCAGCAGGAAATAATGGAGGCTGGTATCCTAAGGAGATTTCAAAGGGGGAGAGACCGGTAGCTGATGAGAGATGAGCGTTGTGTGCATACTCCACCCAATGCAGGAACTGACTCCAGTCAGCAGGGTTGGTGGAAGTGAAGCACCTGAAGGTGGACTCCAGCTCCTGATTCATGCGTTCTGTTTGGCCGTTTGACTGAGGATGGTAACCAGAGGTTAATGAGATTTTGGCTTCGAGGGCAGAACAAAAATGTTTCCATACCTGGGCTGTAAATTGTGGTCCTCGGTCTGACAGAATCTCCTGTGGGATGCCGTGTAACCTGAAAATGTGCTTTATTAGAAGAAGAGCTGTCTGAAAAGCGGTGGGAAGTTTTCTCAGAGGGATGAGATGGCAGGCCTTGGAGAATCTATCGATGACTGTGAAAATGGTGGTCATACCCTTGGATGCCGGTAATCCAGTGACAAAGTCTATGGCTATGTGGGACCAAGGGCGTTTGGGAACAGGCAGGGGATGAAGGAGACCAGAGGGAGGCTGATGAGGCTGATGGCCTCACCTGCCCGCCCTCGAGCACAAATCCTAGAAAAGTAACAGATGGGCGATGAAACTCACATTTTTTAGCCTTCACAAACAGTTTGTTTTCCAGAAATCTTAGCAGGACCAAACGGACATGTTTTTGATGCTCAGAGATGGTCTTGGAGTAAATCAAGATGTCATCTAAGTAGACAAACACAAAAACTTTCAAAAAATCTCTCAAAACGTCATTCACCAGAGCCTGAAAACAAGCAGGGGCATTAGACAGACCGAAAGGCATAACCAGGTACTCGAAATGTCCCAGAGGTGTTTTGAAGGCTGTTTTCCATTCATCTCCTTCACGGATTCTGAGAAGGTGATAAGCATTTCTCAGGTCTAACTTGGAGAACACAGTGGCACCCTGAACAGGTTCAAAGGCAGAGGCTAACAGAGGCAACGAATATTTGTTCTTGATTGTTATTTGATTTAACCCACGGTAATCAATACAGGGTCGCAGGGATCCGTCTTTCTTACTGACGAAGAAAAACCCGGCTCCGAGTGGAGAAGAAGATGGTCGGATTATTCCAGCGGCTAGGGACTCATTGATATAGTTCTCCATTGTTTCCCTCTCAGGTTTGGAGATGTTATAAAGCCGACTGTTAGGGAGTGGGGCCCCAGGGAGAAGATCGATGGCGCAGTCATAGGGACGGTGTGGAGGAAGTGAAAGAGCTCTAGTCTTACTGAACACCGGAGCCAAATCATGATAATCAGGAGGAACGGCAGAGAGATCAGGCGGGTCAACCTCCTGATGGTTTGCCAGCGGCTGAGTCGGAGGGGCGGCGGAACGGAGACAGGAACAATGACAGGGGATAGACCAGGACTCCACATGTCTCTTAGACCAGTTAATATGTGGGTTGTGGAGTTGCAGCCAATCAAAACCCAGAACTATAGATGAGCTTGCAGATGGAAAAACATAAAATGAAATGATTTCTCTATGGTTACCGGAGATTAGTAGCTCTAAAGGTTTGGTCTGATGAGTAATTTGAGGTAGTTGTTTTCCGTCTAGGGCGGAGACTCTCAGGGGTTTAGTCAAAGGAGTGGTGTCAAGATTAAGTTGTTTGACCAAACTAGAGCCGCTTAGATTTCTTTCACAGCCCAAATCAATCATAGCCGACAAAGCGAGGGATTGTTCTTTAAAAAACAGAGTAGCGGGTAACAGGAGTCGAGGAGATTTTTCAGTTTGGAGATGGTCCGCCAGACTCCTCATTTCCTCTGGCGGGGGTCCGCCAGAGGAAATGACCTTAGCGGGACCTTAGCGGGATAGGTTGCAACAAAATGTCCAGGTTCTCCACAGTACAGACAGAGGTTTTGTTTGTATTTCCTTTGTTTTTCTTCAGATGAGAGTCTGGTGTGACCGATCTCCATGGGCTCTGCTTCTGAGGACACTGTGGGAGATGAGACTTCATTAGCTCTTTCAATAAACCTTTCAGGAAGTGTAGTGACTGGGAAAATACGGCTCTTGGATCTGGCTACGGATCTGGCTCGCAGCCTGTTATCTAGGCGGATTGTCAGTCTTATCAGATTCTCCAAAGTTTTAGGTTCATCTAGAGTTGCCAACTCGTCTTTAATTGACTCATCTAGGGAGTGAAACTAAGCGCTTTTAAGCGCCGTTTCTCCCCAACCGGAAGCGGCCGCTTTAATCTGGAAGTCAATTGAAAATTCAGCCACTGTTCTGTTCCCTGGCTTCAATTCTAGCAATCCACCGGATTCAGTGGTCTTATCAGTATCTTGACTGAAAGCTTGCTTAAATTCTTTAATGAATTCATCATAAGTACAACTGTACTCAATATTGGAAGAGAATTTAACTTCCGCCCACTCCAAGGCTTTACCAGATAGATGAGACAAAATAAAAGAAATCCTTCTTCCATCTTGCAAAAAACTCTGAGGTGAATGATTAAAAATTATTGAACACTGGAACAAAAATTCTTTGCACTTACTTGGGTCTCCAGAAAATCTTTCGGGGAGAGATGGGCGGAATTCAGGAAATGATGGGTGGATTTCTGACCTGAGAGGTGGATTGGAATCCTGAACCGGAAGTTGAACGGCTTCAACCGCAGGTGTAGCGGTCTGAGAGCTGGATTTTTGGAGAAAGTCTGTTATTTCATGCAGGGTGCGGTTAGCTTCAGCTTGGCGTTCACTTAACTCACGGAAGGCGGAGTCATGGCTCTGAATGAGGACGTGCTGTTGCTCCAAGGTCCTCTTGAGTGATTCCGCGGGGCTAGTTTGTTGGCCAGAGTGTTCTGTCATGTTGGGTTCAAGGCGTCTAACCCACATGCAGAATCCACTCTTGAAACAGGGAAAAAGTTAAATGATTTATTAACAAGGTTTACAAGTTTATGGAGCACAGGTTCTGGGTTCTTCTGACTGGTCATGGGAGGGAAGCCACTGAGGAGGACAGAGCAGTTAGAGTTGATCCAGGAAATTTGCAGTTTACAGGTGATGGGGATAAATACCTGCTCAGAGAGGATTCTGATCAGCAGGGGGGGAACCTTGTGAGTCAGGCAGGCAGATTCAAGACAGAGATTTCTATCTCCAGGATTGCAGGTTTCCAGGAAAGTCAGGATCTGTGAGGCAGAGAGAAACAGGATCAGACAGGTTCTCAAAATCAGGGTTTCAGGCAGGCTGACTCAGGTTTTGCTAACCATTACTGGCAAACACTCTGGCAGGGAAGTGTCAGCCTCCTCCTCCTTAAATAGGTCTCCAGATGAGCAGACAGGAAACAGGTGTGTAGGAGTAAGCTCATGCCCTCAGGAGGAAGATCTCAGGCGCCCTCTGGTGGAGAAAGTGGACCAGCCTCCAGATCCCAACAATAGGTAGTTAATAATGACAACTCTTTTAAACATTTAACCTTTAAGTTTCCCTCATCCAAATTGCAAAGCAAGAAAACCTCTTCTTTTTGTAACTTTGTATTGTCCACAAGGTCTGTACTCTCAAATTTCAGATGTTTTCAGAGTTCCTATCTGATTGGGCGTTGAATGCTGACAGGTCATCATAGTGGGAGATATCCATGCTGAAATTGAAGGTGTTAGCTTAAGTGGAGCCTTTACTGCTATCTTAGATGCTATATGCTTTGTTCAAAATGTGAATAGTCCCACACATTCTCATCTTCATACTTTGGATCTTATGGATGACATATGGATGTCATCTGAAGAAATAGCAGTATTTCCTCACAACCCTGTCTTCTCTGACCACTTTCTAATAACCTTCAGGATTAATTTAACAGAGTTCTCCTTCCCCAGGTTTAACTTTAGCAGATCATTATCAGATAATGGAGTTATAAATTTAAAAGAATCTGTTTCACTTTCTCTCTTCTCTGTGTTGCTAGGCAGAGCTGCAGAGGATGAAAGTTTAGTTTATTCCACTTCACAGGTTGATGATTGTGTTGATGGGGTTGCTAGTTCTCTGCATACTGCTTTAGACAATGCAGCCCCTTTGAAAAGCAAAAACTTTAAAAATAGAAAGCTGCCTCATGGGTTTAATGCAGAGATGCGCACTCTGAAGCAAAGTACTAGGAAACTGGAGAGAATTGGCGCTCCACATGCTTACGAGAATGCTACCTAGCCTGGAAAAATAGTTTTTTAATAGATGACTGGAACTCCACTCAGCTCCTACTGAGCCTGTCCATTTACTGGACAAGATCTCCCCTGGTCTCTGTCTCCACCACAGTAGAGGCACAGATTCAACCTGTGCCGTTGACCCTCTCCTCCCTGGAGAGATGTGTACATCCCATTTGTATCGGTTCAGGACCAGGTGTCAGCAGACCAGACACCGCCATAGGTGCCACAGGAATGGGAGAACGAGGTGGGCGTGGGTTTGCGGCTGTTTGAGCTCTCCCTTCCCTCCGACGTTGGAAGAAACGGAGATGAATCCGGGTGGTGAGATCCTCTAGCTGTTTTAGAGTCTGCGGGTAGTCCTGGGTGGATGGTTCATCTATAAGTCTATAATATACTCTGGCTTTCAAGATCATGGAAAAACTGAAACCCTGGAGTAAAACCTCAACGTCCTTGATACTGTTGCAATTGCAATTTTTTTTTCCTGATAATCTCAAGGATGTCTAGGTTTTACTCCAGGGTTTCAGTTTTTCCATGACCTTGAAAGCCTGCTTGTTCAGAATCCAGTGTTGCAGGACTTTACTTTCCATGGTGGCGCTCCAAAGCAGTGGCCAAGAACAGCTTCTCTCGACAATTTCACAAAATACTCTACTTAAAAAGATACAAACTAGACATGAAACCTGCATCTATGATCGCCAACGCCAGCTGGAGCTACGGTCACAAAATATTTTAAATACAGAAATTTTTGATCGTTAAAAAAGCTGCAGAGTGCAACAACAGCAGAAAATAACAGATGGATGAAGAGATGTGCAAGACGGAGAAAACGAGGCTGCTAAGGGGGGCTAACTGTGAAGCTAAAGATAAATCCCCACAGACCATAGCTTCCAACAATCCTGCTGTCCAACGTCCGCTCGTTGAAAAACAAAATGGATAATTCTCCAACTGGACCTGTCTTCAAAGAAGGGGATTAGTAACTGCTGCACAATTATTCTGCTGCATCCAGCAATACCGGACAATGCAATTAACCTGGAGGGGCTAACGCTATACTGCGCTGATAGGAACAAATAACTAAGCAGTAAGACTCGGGGTGGTGGGCTCTGTGTTTACATCAACAACAGCTGGTGCAACAACGCTAGATCAGTCGCCAGCTTCTGCTCTCCTCCAGATATTGAGTATCTGACTGTTAACTGCACACTGAAAGCTCTTGCTCAGAGAGTTCAGTGTGGTTAGCATCACTGCTGTTTATGTGCCTCCCAGCGCTAACACTAAAGAGGCCATGAAGACTCTATACCAGGCTTTCTCTGAGCTCCAATCTGCACACACAGGATGTTTTCATCATTGCTGGGGATTTTAACCAGGCTAACTTGAAGACTGTTCTCCCTAATTTTTACCAACATGTGGACTTTCTAACTCGGGATGAAAATATTTTTTATCCGGTTTACTCTAACATCAAAAATGCATTCAGAGCAGCCCCCCCGCCCCCAACTCGAGTCATCAGATCATATCTCAGTCATGGATATAAGCCCCGGCTGATCAGGGTTAAACAGACAGTTAAAGAGGTCCGTGTGTGGTCTGAGGGTGCCATGAAGACGCTCCAAGACTGTTTTGAATGCCCTGACTGGAACATCTTCATAACAAATTATGAAAAATTGATGAGTATGCCATGATTGTGTTAGCCTACATTAACAAATGTATTGAGCACGTCAGCATAAAAAAGAACATCACCACCAGGGCCAACCAACCACCCTGGATAAATGGAGAGGTTCTGGAATTGCTAAAAGCACGGAACCCACATGAGTGCAAAGCGTGCCAACTTAAACCGTGCCATCAGATCAGCAGAGCAGAACCACAGCCAGAAGATCCAGGATCTTTTCCACGACGACAGCAAAACAAGGAGGATGTGGAAAGGCACTCAGATGATCACAGACTACAAAAAACCCTCCCCCCCGGTAGATGCTGCAAATACTGACTTCCTAAATAAATTAAACAACTTCTTTGAAAGGTTTGAGGCACTAAACAGCACTCCAGCAGTGAAAGCCGTTCCACACCAGGGGGAGGAGGCACTAAACCTGGACGTGGCTGAAGTGAGGAAAACTCTGAGGAAATTCAACCCAAGGAAGGCCCCAGGCCCTGATAACATACCAAGGCAGGTGTACAAGGAGTGTAAAGATCAGCTGGCTGGTGTCCTCACAGACATCTTTAACACCTCACTGGACCAATCCATAGTGCCAGCATGCTTCAAGTCTGCCACCATTATTCCCAAAGAAGCCTCAATTCACCTCACTAAATGATTACCGGCCTGTCGCACTGACTCTAATCATGATGAAGGGCTTCAAAAGGATGGTTAAAGAACACATCATCTCCAGTCTGCCGGCAACATTTGACCCGTTCCAGTTCGCCTACCGACGGAACCACTCTACGGAGGACGCAATTTCTGCTGCTCTCCACCTGAGCTTAGCACACCTGGAGGAGAAGAACACCCATGTGCGGATGCTGTTCCTGGACTTCAGTTCAGCTTTCAACACCATCATCCCACAGCATCTGATGGGCAAACTGGAACAGCTGGGATTCAATACACCATTCTGCAATTGGCTACTAGACTTCCTCACTAACAGACCTCAGTCAGTCCATGTCGGACAGAACAACTCTGAAATCATCATCCTAAGCACAAGCTCCCCTCAGGTCTGCGTCCTGAGCCCCCTGCTGTTCACCCTGATGACACCTGACTGCGTCCCGAGGTTCACCACCAATAATATCATGAATTTTGCAGACGACACCACAGAGGTGGTCACGACAACGACCAGGGACCAGGGCAGAGAGGAGGTAGAGCAGCTGGTGGACTGGTGCAAAGATTACAGCCTGATCCTGAACGTGGAGAAGAAGAAGGAGATCATCTTGGACTTCAGGAAGAACCGGCCTAACCACGCTCCACTGCTCATCAACAGCTCAGCTGTAGAGGTGGTCAGCAGCATCAAATTCCTGGGGGTGTACATCACAGACACCCTCACCTGGAATGTAAACACCACCTCACTGGTCAAAAGGGCACAGAAGCGCATGTACTCCATGCTGAGGATAAGGAGAGCCCTCCTGCCCCCACCCATCCTCCCCACCTTCTACAGAAGCACCATAGAGAGCGTTCCGACCAGCTGTCTCACTGTGTGGTGTGGAGGCTGCAGCGCCTCAGACTGGAAGAAGGTGAGAAGAGTGGTGAGAACAGCAGAGAGAATCATCAAGGCTCCTCTTCCCTCCATTAAAGACATTTCATCCCAGTGCTGTGTGTCCCGAGCCTGTAACATCATCAATGACCCCTCAAACCCTCACCATGGACTGTTCTCCCTTCTGCCCTCTGGGAAGAGGCTTCAAAGCATTCGATGCAGGTTCAGCAGATTCCAAAACAGTTTCTTCCCCACTGCCATTTGTCATGGTTTTTAGGTGCTTGACCCACAAGGCAATGCAAGGCAAGGCAAATTTATTTGTATAGCACAATTCAGTACAAAGACAATGCAAAGTGCTTTACATGATTAAAATATAGGAAAATAAAACAGAATATAAGCAAGTAGGGAAAAAAAATTAAATAAAAAATGCAGAAACAAAAAAAGAATAATAAAAACAATTGGACTAAAGAAAATACTAAAGTTGAACTACTGATGTTTCAGTTGAACTGTTTAACTTGAACAGTCGAATGCAATCCTAAACAAATGTATTTTTAGTCTTGATTTAAAGGTAATCAGGCTAGATTTCGGGTTACTAGCTGAAGCAACTAAAGCTGTGTGCTAACTTTAGATCTCTCCTCTATTAGTCCAGAGATTATTACTTCAGTTTTGTTTTTATTCAGTTGAAGAAAATTATGGCACATCCAGGCATTGATTTCTTCTAAGCATTTCCTCAGTGCTTGAATTGGTTCATAGTCACCTGGTGACATGGTGATGTGAAGCTGTGTGTCATCTGCATAGTTATAGTAGCTGATGTTGTTGTTTTTTTATTAACTGAGCAAGAGGGAGCATGTAGATATTGAATAGGAGGGGACCCAGGTTGGACCCTTGGTGAACCCCACATGTGAATTTTGTCATATTTAATGTAACGTTGCCTACTGATACGAGAAAGTCCCTGTCCTTTAAGTAGGATTTAAACCAGTTGAGAGCTGTACCAGAGAGGCCGACCCAGTTTTCCAGGCACTATGACAGGATGGAGTGATCTACAGTATCAAACGCTGCACTGAGGTCTAATAGTAACAGCACTGTGGTTCTTCCGCAGTCTGTATTTATACGGATGTCATTAAACGCCTTGATAAGGGCGGTCTCTGTACTGTGGTGAACACGGAAACCTGACTGGAACACATCAAAGCGGCTGGTCATACTTAAGAGAGTTTTTAATTGTTGAAACACAGCTTTCTCAATAATCTTACTGATAAAGGGGAGGTTTGAGATGGGCCTGTAGTTCTGGTGTAGTAGTTTGTCTAAACTGTTCTTTTTCAGCAGTGGTTTGATATTTGCTGTTTTAAGGGACTGCGGGAAAACACCTGATAGAAGGGACGTGTTTATTATCTGAGTCAAATCAGACGCTATGACAGGCAAAACTTTCTTAAAGAAAGCTGTGGGTAGAACATCAAGGCATCACATGCAGAACTAACACAGAAGGCAAGAGCAGTTTCACATGTTTATTTAACAAACAGCAAGGAACACGAACACTGGGCGCTGTGGCTCGGTAGAGCAGAAGGGTTATCGGCGCAGGCAGGACTTGAGCGAACGCCGGATGAAGGAACCAGGCCGGGGGGAGTGGAGAGACGGACTCAGTGGGGAATCTCCCGAGATGTTGGCTGGGGACTTACTGACAGGTGGGCAGGTGATGGAAGTCTGTGAGGAGGGGCCCGAGCGGCAGCGGCCGAGGAGAAATCTGGGGGCAGCTGATGGAACCAGAGGGACATGACAGGGTCTCAGGCCCGGCTTGGTACCACCAAGAGAGCTGGAGGGATTGTTCGAAGGTGGATCCAGAACAGTCAGAAGCAGAGATCTTCCACTGAAGACGTCAGAGCTCGAGGAATTACTGGAAAGCTTTTCCACAACGAGAAGTGACCTGGGAAACACAGGAGACTATGGTTAGCACAGAAAAAAGGTAAGCTGTCACAGACAGAGGCCTTTAAGCGTACCAACAAGGTTAGCACTCTGGCGTCCATCAGCTGTCAGAGCACTGCTTATGTAACGCAGCCGCACGCTGCTGAACGAGCCACAGGTGTGTATCACGCCCACCTGTCAGCTCCAGCCACCTGCGGAGAAGGGAAAAAAAGGCAGAGCCGGCAGAGTCCTGACACCATTAGACTGATGCATGTTAGGAAAAATGGGTTATTTTATTGTATTCTATTATATTTATCATATTTTATTATAAAAAAATCTGTAAATATACAGTCATATGTTTATATTATGTTTATATATGTTTTTATGTATTTTTTTTACTGTTTTTTAAGCTGCACTTAAAAAAAAGAAATTGTCTAGAGAGCTGTTCTTAACTAAATTTCTTTTTGTTTTACACTTGTGTATACAAAATGACAAAAATAAATCTGTCTAAGTCTAAGTTACTGTTAAACCTGTTGGGATCCTGAGGCTTTGCCCACCAGAGGGCGCCGAGGATCCTCTTCTGTTTTATGTTTTCTGTTAGGGACTGGGGTTACTGTTGGGATCTGGAGATCTACCACCTTTCTCCAGCAGAGTGCGCTGTGGGTCTCCTGGGCTGGAGCCCTCCAGCACACCTGAAGCTCATCAGCCCATCAGGAAACCTTCCTATATAAGCAGCAGCCAGACCTTCCTTCAACGCCGCAGTGTTGACCAAGTTTGGTTAGCAAACCTGAGCCTCTGTTAATTTATAGAATCCTAGTAGACTCTAGAGAGAAACTAGATTCTAACCTGCCTCTGTCTTCTCTGCCTGATAGGAAACCTGATCAAAGCCTGAAGCTCTGGATGAGCTTTGTCTGGAAACCTGCCTGCCTGCCCAAGGAAGCCAAACCCGAAGACATCAGTCTGGATTCCCCCAACAGCTCTCAAGGAAGAGCTAGGAAACCAAGTCAAGGTCTGAAACTTACGAGTCAGAAGCTAGATGCTGCTGCCGCTGAGTTCCCTGCTGAATCTACAGTCTCTGGACCCAACCGGTTCCCCCTCCTCTCAAAGGATCTGCCAGAACCTCATCTAGGTACATTCTGAATTAACACACTCGACAAGCCATCTCGCTGCCTGGCTAATCAAACTATCCATCTCTGCAGATGTCAGTGATTCCAGTCCCGGACCTGTACCAGAACCAGTTCATTATTACTCTGTGTGTTTTTCAATAAACTCTGGTCAACTTTTACTCAGCTTCCTGTGGTGTTCTGCATGTGGGTTCAGCCTTTTAAGCCTATCATGACAAAACCTGCACAGACAAGGTCTTACTTTTACTGTAATGCATTAATCTATGTGCTTGCTGCAACTCTGATTCCCTTCTGTGCAGCTTCATACCCACTTTAATCATATGACTACCACCTAAAGGGCTGGAGGGAGACATTTCATGTCTCACCCTTGTTAAATGTATTGTGTTTAAAAATGTTGTGCCTCTGTGATTTAAAAATTGCATTCTTCTCAACTGTGAGTATATTGAAAATGCAATAAATCGCCCAACCCTAATCAGCATATAGAGCTTAATGGTTCCCTGTTTGTCCTATGATTGTTCCAAAGAGGCGACTGTGTGCCCTCATTGCAGTTGCCTCCATAGACAGAATAAACAGTAGCCTGATAGCCAGTAGCCAATTACAAAATAATCCAATCACGAAAATAATATAATCCAGTTAACAAAATAGTATACTCCAATGACCAAAATAATATACTCCAATTACCAGAATAATCTAATCACCAAAATAATCTAATCCAATCGCCAACATAATCTATTTCAATTACCAACATAATCTAATCCAATTAGCAACATAATCTAATCCAATTACCAACATAATCTAATCCAATTAGCAACATAATCTAATCCAATTAGCAGCATAATCTAATCCAATTACCAACATAATCTAATCCAATCACCAACATAATCTAATCCAATCACCAAAATAATCTAATCCAATCACTAACATAATCTAATTCCATTACCAACATAATCTAGTCAAATTACTAAAATAACCTAATCCAATTAGCAACATAATCTAATCCAATTACCAACATAATCTAATCCAATTACCAACATAATCTAATCCAATTACTAAAATAATCTAATCCAATTAGCAACATAATCTAATCCAATTACCAACATAATCTAAACCAATCACCAAAATAATCTGATCCAATCACCAAAATAATCTAATCCAATTACCAACATAATCTAATTCAATTACCAACATAATCTAATCCAATTACCAAAATAATCTAATCCAATTACCAACATAATCTAATCCAATTACCAACATAATCTAATCCAATTACTAAAATAATCTAATCCAATTAGCAACATAATCTTATCCAATTACCAACATAATCTAAACCAATCACCAAAATAATCTGATCCAATCACCAAAATAATCTAATCCAATCACCAACATAATCTAATTCAATTATCAACATAATCTAATCCAATTACCAAAATAATCTAATCCAATCACCAAAATAATCTAATCCAATCACCAACATAATCTATTTCGGTTACCAACATAATCTAATCCAATTACCAAAATAATCTAATCCAATTACCAACATAATCTAATTCAATTACCAACATAATCTAATCCAATTAACAAAAAAATCTAATCCAATCACCAACATAATCTATTTCGGTTACCAACATAATCTAATCCAATTACCAAAATAATCTAATCCAATTACCAACATAATCTAATTCAATTACCAACATAATCTAATCCAATTAACAAAAAAATCTAATCCAATTACCAACATACTCTAATCTGATTACAAAAATTACCTCCCAACCCCAATGCGTGCCAGTTCTCGGACAAACCAGACTCTTCCACTTTGCTAAACGCTTAATTGGCACCGAGGGGCAGTAAACAGATGCATGGGGCCCTTTTCAATCTGAGATCATGGAATCCTTGTCTGCTGCGGATGAACCCATTCTGATTCTTCCATGTAATGTCTTCAATTATGTTTTGGTAACCGTTTACAATATTTTCTAATCTGCATTCAGCGGACTGACTGATCTCCAGTTTATTTGTTTATTCTTTGGTTTACCTGCCTTAATGAATGCTCCTTTCAGAGCTAATAGAAAAGTGTCAATTTGGAGGGACTCCATAAATTGGAGTCAGCAATTGACTTTAGTACTTCACATTTTTATTAAGTTTTTGGAGTTTTTCCTGCTGCAGTAGATCATTCCTCCAGTTTGGAAGTGTTCTGTTATATCAGGTAATTTATTCTACCCAAAAGCATTCTGTCACGGTTTTGGTTCTTTTTGAGTTTTCAGTTTCACTTTGGTCCACTTTTTTCTGTGTTTTCTAGTTTTATTGGTTTAATTCCTATTTTGTGTTTTTTTGTGGATGTATTTGAGTTCTTATGCATTTCATTTTTACCCTCTGTTGCCCTCTTGTTTCTGTCTTCTTCTCAACTCTAGATGCCTTCATTTGCATTATTTTTTTTAACTATTTATTCATATGATACAACTGTGAATAAGTATTTAAACATCCTGAAAAAACACATTTTTAATATTTGGTACTGTAGCCTTTGTCTGCAATTCCAGAGGTCAAATATTTCCTCTAGTTTTTCAACAGGTTTGCATGCACCACAGGAGGGATTTTGGCCCACTCCTCCACACAGATCTTCTCTAGATCAGTCAGGTATCTGGGCTGTCAGTGAGAAACACAGAATTTAACACTGAAATAAAATGAGGTTTTTATGCATCCATGTTATACATTGAATAAGAAAAAAGTGTTTCTTATTCAAAAAAGTGTTTTTTGAAGTAGAGAACAGTCGTTATATTTGGTATATGGACAATTTCCTGATTCACATATTTTATAAAACACCTGAACTGGCAGTTTGTTATTTTTTTTTTTTTCCATAATAAGAGCAGTGGGCTTTATGCTGCCCTGCAAGGCTTTAAACCTGGTTTGAATGGAGACTAAGCCATTCTAAAGCACAGATCAAGGAGCTCATTCTGAGCCTGGATCCATATTTATTTTTTGATTCTGTTCATGGTGGAGAATCCTGCTTCCCAGCATCAGGTTGAGCCAAACATCCTCTAAATGTTCAGGGTCATCTTTGAGCACCATTTCACTTTTCTTTCACCAGTTCACCACAGTTCTTCCAGCCGTCCACACTTTCTCTGCTCTCTTTTTCTCATCATCTTCTCCTTCTTTCCCATCACCCGGCTTGCTGCAGGTTTGCCTGTTGTGTCTAAAAGTAGCAGCAGCAGCAACCCAGACTGACAGCAGCTCAAAAAAGTGAAATGTTGCTCAAAGATGACCCTGCATATTTAGAGTTTGGCTCAACCTGCTGCTGTGAAGCAGGATTCCATTCAAACCCAGGTTTAAAGCCTTGCAGGGCAGCATAAAGCCCACTGCTCTCATTAAGACAGAAAAAAGAAAGAAAATAAGAAACGGTCAGTTCAGGTTTTTTACAACATATGTGAATCAGGAAATTGTCTATATACCAAACTGTAACATTGTAGTTCTCTACTTAAAAAAACACAGCAGATACATTTTTTTTTTAATTTTATTTAAAAAGTCAATATATAACATGAATGCATAAAAACCTAATTTTATTTGAGGGTTAAATTCTGTTTAAAGTAACAGATTGTAATTAAAAATGTTTCTGGACCTTTACTGGTTGATGATTATCTTTATTCGGACCCTTCTGATTTTTAATTGGTTACCCCTGATGTAGAACAAATATAATACAATGAGACATGCCTATTCTCAAGCATTTCTTTATTACTGCTGTTCAAAAAAGTCCAATTATTTTCGAGAAGAAAAAAACTACTTTGAGTCACGTTTGAACTGATGCAGCTTAGGCTGTGTTTTATTCATGGAAACTAGAAGGTGTAAACTTTCAAATGATTTATCACACATGTAATTTGGGCTTACGGTTATTTACTTTTCCATTTTGGTTTGCAAAAAAGATGAGGATTACTTCAAATAGATGGGTTTTATGAGAGTAAACATAAGAAAACATTTTATTGTGTGATTTAAAACCCACGAAATGCTTTTAAGTATCATTAACATTTTCCTTATTTCTGAAATCTCAATAAAAATTGACACTGATATGTCTAAAGATAGGTTCATATATTAGGCTTTTATATTTGGTTTAATGACTAAATAAATAACTCAGCTTTTATAACCTTATGGTTTAACTGAAGATAATGGTGAAGCTGTTTAGTATTTGAATGTTTGACCAACTCATCTGCTAACGATTCATTTCTTCTTTGGTTTGGATTTTATAACTTTACTCAAAAAGAAACAGAAATTATCCATTAGATCCAGAATAACACCCTTAATAGATTATAGATATTAGATATAAGATGTCGGTAAAGTTTTATGGATCTCACACCAAACATTTTTTTTTTTTTTTGGTCAAATGTGGAAAATGTGGACCTGATATTTGTGCCAATCCACCATGAAGGACTAAGTTGAGTACCCTGAGATGGACACTAGAGGGCAGCACAGAAGCAGAAACAGTAAAAGTATTACACTGTATCTGAGAGGGGGGAAAAATCCATGCAAAGCAAAATATCAGCAAAACACATCATTTTATTTTATTTTTCAACCATACCCTCAATAATTTCAAAGAAATATTTCATTGGGTCAATATTTCATGTTGACATAGATGGTTTGTTATTTATGAATTGAAATAAGTCTATAGATCATAAAATGGCAGCAAAAAGATTTCCTGGGACTGTAGGTATGCAGATAGAAAAAAATGGACCTGATATGTTCTGGATATCAGACACTTTCACATCTGGTTCTGATCCTGGTTCTGGTTTAGGTTCTGGTCCTCGTTCAGGTTATGGTCCTGGCTCAGGTTCTGGTTCTGGTCCTGGTTTTGATCCTGGTTCAGGTTCTGGTTCTGATTGTGCTTCTGGTCCTGTTCCTGGTCCAGGTCCGACCAGGAGCAGCAACATTCCTGTTCTTAACATCTTTAAACAGGGGGAATTTAATCTCTCAATGATTTTAAACTGTGGATCGAAATTAATTCAACCAGAAAATTAATGATATAATTTCATAGTTTTAGATTAAAATCAAAAATTCTTTTTCTACATGTAAAACAGGCCATTAATATTTGTTTACTGTTTACTTTATATCAGCGTCTCATTTTGGAGATCCAAACATTTTACAGATGAAGGAGGAAAGAAGACAAACCTGCAGAAGAACAGTAAAGGAATTTAAAACATTTGCTGGAAAATAACGGCTTTTTGAACATTTCAAACAACAAGTTAGCGTCCATATAGAATCTAATTTAAAGGAAAGGAATTAACATTTTTTTTTTTAGAAGGTATTTACCTTTTCTTACGGCAAATAACTGTCCAGATATATTTTAGGATCTGAAAGAACAAAAGTAAGGTAAAAGACAAAGGATATGTTTGGATCTCATTATATTTCTGTAATGCTTATGATTAACATGTTTTACTTCTGAATCAATTACTTTAATAAACAACCAATTGAACAGAAGATTTTTAAAAATTATTTTAGAAGATTAAAAGGAGGCACAAATTATATGATGAAATACATGCAACTGTAATTAGTATTTATTTATTTACTATGATTCAAATATTATATACATAATTCACAATGAAATAGTTTATGCCTGATTAAATAAAGAAACACATTTGAAATGATTAAATTAATCTTTAAATTTATTTAAAAATGAAGATAATCATGTTTTAAATAAAGGATTATAAAGTTTCTTAATGAAATTATGCGATATTTGGGAATCAGGCTGAAACTAAATAAACTAAAACATGAGGATTCCTTTATTGGATGAAGCCACACACACACACACACACACACACACACACACCCAGTGCCCACCCACCCACACACACACACACACACACACACACACACACGCACACACACACACACACACACACACACACACACACTCGTCTTTCATGTTTAACCCTTCCTGTGCAATAACCATAAAGCTAATCGGTGGCGCTGGTGGAGTTTTCTCCAGGGGGCGCTATAAATTCAAAATAGACATATACCAAAAACCAATCAAACGTATATTAAGTTATAACACCAGTATACTTATATAAATGCCAACAACAACAACAAAAAAAAAACATCATAAAAACACTTTATAAAAACAAAACATAATTTCATACACAGGTTTAGTTTTTGTCCATAAATGGTTAATCTGTGTTTTTGTGGTCCAATATTTTCTCACAAACCTAAAAAAATAATGAACCAGTTTTATAAAGGAGAGGCTTATAGTCAGTTTATTTATTTATTTTTTGCTATATAGAAACTTTATTTTCTGAGAATGTGTTTATTTAAGAGCAACTGTTGAAATTAAAAAACATCTATAAAAAGTAGACGGCAAAAAATGGAATGATGCTTTACTAGTCAATAAAGATTAAATATTTATATTTCTTGCAAATTTACAAAATATATATTGATATATTTCAAATTATTAAACATTTTAATTTGAAATTAAATAAAAAATATATATATATATTATTTTAATGTTTTAATCATAGGGTGGTTGGTGCGGCACCCTCTATTGGCCAGCCCCCACTGAAGCTAACCCTTTGCCTAAACCAGGGTCTTCAATGTTTTTGATGCCAAAGACCCCCAAACTGATGGCGAGGTGAAGCGAGGACCCCCTAATTATATATATTGTATGAAATTGTGTTTTATCAAACTGGTCCTATAGTCACTCTATTACAGATGGAGTAATGTAACGAAAGTAATTGCACCCTGGGATTATTACAGTTTTTCTGATTCCGATTCCTCATTGATGGAACAGGTGTTGTGAATGAAACAGTGCCCAGCTTGAAAGAGCTCCTGTGTGTCGCTGAATGTGTGCATTGATGACTGAACACGCTGCAGTGTGTTGAATTCATATCAATGTGTATTTAAAGACATTTCAATCAGTGGAAAATTTGCAGGGGGAATAAAAAAACAAGTCTAATCAAAGAAAACTTTCGTGACCCCCATGCAATACCTCTGTGGACCCCCTAGGGGTCGCGGACCCCCTTTTTGAAGACCTCTAGCCTAAACCATGTATGCCCAAAGTGGGTCCTGTAGGGCTGTCCAGCACAGCTGGTTGTGATTATTGCTGCTCAGTAAAAGCCTGCTAATCAGCTATCAATGGAAATCAGCTGTGCCGAAGCAGGGAACCTCTAAGCCCTGCAGGACAACGGCCCTTTGGGCATCCCTGTCCTAAACTCAGTCCACATCTTAGCCATAAACCTCAGCCTTGGCAAACAGGAGGAGGACCTGCAACATGTCCTCCGTCCGTTCCAAACCTGCAGTAAAGCACAGTTTGGTTTCTTCCAAGCATTCTGGATCATAGTTGCAGGCGATTTTGTCTAGATCAAAGATGTAAAGCAGACTTTAAGGCCACCATTGCTCCCATTCAAACCACACCTGGCCAAGTTTGAAAACATGATTAGGGGGATTTTAATTAGATGCAATTAGAGAAGCCGGCCATGTGGAGACCTGGAAAGGGGGAAAAAGATGCGCTAATTAGGCCAGAGGCCACTTTTCTTCATGCAACCTGCGGAGACCCCGAACAGGCTGCAGAACGTCAGCAGTCTGACAATAACTGCTGGGATTCATTTGAATGGCATAAACAGCGCTGCAGCGGGACGAGCTCTGAAAGGCTTCTGTGAAAGAACAACCAGCAACAGGTGGCCAGCGAAGAGGGAAACATGCATTGTCCTCCAACACGGATCCAACCAACACATTTAGATTTCCCAAAATCTATCAGCTTTTTACTTTGATTTTAAAAATAGCCCAGATTTGAAGCACATCTCTGTAAAAAAAAAAAAAAAAAAAAAAAACCTATTGGGGGTAAAAAAAAATCTACAAATCCAAACATGTGAACTGAAGAGGCGAAGAGGAACAGGGAATTGTTCCCTATTTATGGGCCCTCTAAGGATCCCTGAAACCCTCAAGGACTCCTGGTGGATCCTTACAATGGGCAGCAGCACTTTAACAAAAAAAGATGCTCCTAGTTCCTCCTGTGACAAATTAGTTTCAGACACTTTTCATACAGACCAATTTATATGCCATTTGAGTCACTTAGACCAAACTGGTCATCGCATGTGAATCATTTTCTGTGCAGCTGCTCCGTTTTTTTTTAAAAGCTTATGGGCACCCT
Organism: Cyprinodon diabolis; assembly: GCA_030533445.1. NCBI lineage: Eukaryota > Metazoa > Chordata > Actinopteri > Cyprinodontiformes > Cyprinodontidae > Cyprinodon > Cyprinodon diabolis. The sequence goes on from CM060083.1 coordinate 6,305,854, forward strand.
AGAGTTTGTTTCATAGCTACCATCCGGCTGAGAGGAAGAGAAACAGAGAGAGAGGAATGACAGCTCTATTATGAGATCAGGAGGAAAACCAGGAGTAAACTGGGCTCAGAATAAAAGCTACAATCTGTTTAAGAAAGGAAGGTTTCCTTATAAGACTGAGTGGATCTGACTTCCTGTTGGCGAGCTGCTAAAAGCTGCTCAGGGTTGGACATCCTTCCAAAGAAAGACATCTGAACCACCTCTGATCATCGATATGTTGACATTTTCAGGAGTTAGATTATACTTTAAAATCTTCATTGTCTTCAGAGTTTCTCAGGCTCTTGAGGTCGAAGGATTTTCAGATGTGATTTCTATCAGGATGAGCTGAAAGAAGAACTCTGTGGCAAACATCTGCACCTCTGCTGGATCCTGTTCTTTGTTTCCTCTTTTAGCGTAACACACAGAGACATAATGGGGCCCATGGCTGACCGGCTCCATCATGCATGCTTGGTTTTCTTCACAGGAGCAGTGGGCGCCAGCAGCCTCCACGTCTTCTTAGAGCCGTAAGGAGCTGATTTGGGAAGAAAGTTCCCTTTGAACCCGATTCCTTCCCTGTGTGGATTTACTGTTAAGTATTTATAATTGGTGGTAGGCATAGTACAGGTTTACAGTATTGAGTTGTTTTGTAGAGATTGAAAAAGGTAAAGATAATCATTAATAAAGATTATAACTGTGTCTTTTAAATATTTACCATTATATTTGGTGGGTAGTGGCGGCCTAGTGGTTAGGGCAGTGCGCTTGGATCCCTGAGGTTCTTAGTTTGAGCCCACTCCCACAGACTGCCACTCTGGGTCCCTGAGCAAAGAACCTTAAAGGAAAACTCCGGCCAGCAAGGAATGATCAATGGATCATTATTTATGCCTCAAACTAATACGTTCACAGTGATTTAATGAATTTAGTGTTAATCAGAAAATACAATAATTTTTCGTCGTGATCACTGAGTCTGGGAGCGGCCATTTTTGCCCAAATATAGTAACCCCTCCCTCCTGCCATCTTCCAGCAGTGAAGTCATGGTGCGGTAAGCCTAGCGCCATTCTCCCGCTTTACAAGCAGAATCAATGGGAACTACTAGACACATCTGCAATCAACAACAATTATTGAAGATTTCCAGAGGACTTCACCATTGAAATTCACCAGAGCTATAGTGAAACTGACAATGCCCACGTGCATGGCAGCTGGATGCTGGAATACATCGGGTAAAAGTAAAAAAAAAATGCTATTTCACCTTTCTGATTCCTGATCCTCCACTCATAGGTTGGTCGTTGGATTGCCAACTTGAAGAGGGAGGATTTACCATCGAACTTCTGGCCAGAGAAAAAACACGTAATATGTAGCCAACATTTGGAAGAAGAATGTTTTCAAGATGACTTGGATAATAGCGCGTTGTGACAAACACCAGATACAGCGCTGGGACTTGATCAACAGCCGATACCGCACCGTGACGTCACTAACCAGTAGGTGGCAGTAGTGTTCTTTGACCAACATGGATGCATCCAGTAAAGAACATTCAAATGAAAATTACTCTGAATTAAAAACACTTATCATTAATTGAACAGTATGGAATAATTTTATATATATTGAGTATGACCGGACTTTTTCTTTAATCCCACACTGCTCCTCGGGTGCCGCACAATGACAGCCCACTGTTCCCCAAGGGGATGGGTTAAATGAAGAGAGTGAATTTTGTTGCTTTGTACTTGTGACAGTGTAATGACAATAACGTGGAATTCTATTCTATAAAAGTCATCTTCCTTTCCATTTTCAGAAAATAAAATAATAAATGACACAAACAGCAGGCCTGACAGCTGATGTTTAATGACAGACAGACAGTTTTATCGCCTTTTATAAATGCAGTTTTTTTCTATGCATTTAAATTTAGAATTTTTTGTTTCTGGAGGTCACGCTGGGGAGCCACACCCTGCAGCCACATTGAGGCACAAAGCAGGCTTAGAATCAGGTCAAATTTACAAGTAATGATGTATGACAAACCGTGTAGCGGTAGTTACCGCAAAACTCATCTAACAATTAGACAAAAACATATTTGAAATAAACTATTTGCACTGAATTTGCGCAGGAAAATAAGATAAACTAAAATGCAATTATTGAAATTATATATGAAATTACATTTATATTCAGAATTTATATACAGTTAATGAGTAATTGTTTTTTCATGGTCAAACAGTAAACCATCTTATTCAATTCCCTATTGTTACTGCTATGATGGAAACAGAGTCTGTATTCTGATATGAAGTCTTAAGGAAGCCTTATACCAAAATGTACAATCATTTTAATAAAATCATCAAAATGAACAAGTCCTTAGAGGATTTTTATATTTCAACCACCTTAACAGAAAAAGCGCCACAACAATAATAATAATAATGATAATACAGGTGCAGTTTGGCATAAAGCGAAGGAAACCTTCTGCTGCTGTTGGAAACACATCCCTTTATCTGCTGACAATGGACCGGGCCCAGTGGCCTTGTGGGAGCAGGAATGCCCGCTAATTGGTTGACACAGGCCGCCATGAACAGCAGCAGGGTTAAGGCCTGCCAGAACCACACAGGCTAAATCCCCAAATCTTTTTTACTTTTTTTTTTGTGATATTGACCAGATCATATCGCTCAGAAGTAATTAATAAACCTCATTAAAATAGAAAAAGTCAGTCGATGTGCAGATGTCAATGAAACTTTAAATAAAGCAGCTGAATAGAAAAGCTGTGAAATGTCAGAGGAAGCTTCCTGCTATTATGGTCTATAACTGTCATAATGAGACGAAATGTCTTTGTGATTCTGATAAAGTCCGTTTTAAATTCTCAAACAAATCATTGACCCAGATGACTCCAAGAACCAACGACTTTGCTGCGATGACCCGCGCCTCCTGTTTCTATGGCAACACACAACATTACAAAATAAAATATCTGCTGCTGCAGCCTTCACTGAAAGGAGGAAAGGAGGAGAGAAGTGGCGGGGTGGAGCTCTGAGTGAAACCAGTTCCTCCACTGGTTTCAACTGGTTTTCAACTTCTATCTATCTATCTATCTATCTATCTATCTATCTATCTATCTATCTATCTATCTATCTATCTATCTATCTATCTATCTATCTATCTATCTATCTATCTATCTATCTATCTATCTATCTATCTATCTATCTATCTATCTATCATCTATCTATCTATCTATCTATCTATCTATCTATCTATCTATCTATCTATCTATCTATCTATCTATCTATCTATCTATCTATCAACTAATATTAGATGAGTGAAATATACACTGCAGTACAACTACTCATAAAAGTAGTTTGAAAAATATGAAATACTTGTAACTAAGTAAATCCAGTGGTGGACAAAGTACTCAAAAGAAGTGCCTAAGTGAAAGTATTGATGCTCAAAAATACAAATCAAATTTTCTAATGTTACATTTCTGTCTTATTTTCAGAGTGATTTGAAAGAACCTGTAACTTTCAGAAACACCCTGAAACATAGAACCACCTGCTATAGATTCTACACCACCTGGAAAGATCTTCAGCATAAAATGGCCACAAATAAGGACAGCTTTTTGTATTATTATTTCTTAATAAAAACAAACCTAAAATAAACCAGGAGAGTCGTTCACTATAGAATAGAGGTTTAAGGTTGAATCTATTATCACAAAGAAACTATGACTCTTATTTGGGAGCGCCTCCTACTGAACAACTTGACTACATGGCAACAGCTTTATGAAATTATAAACTACTAATAACATCTGTTCTGAGTTTAAGTCTAAATCAGTGGCATCCAGATTCAGTCCTAAGAGCTGCTATCTGCCATGATGGAAAGAAAAACATCAACAGAGGATTAACGTCTAAGCTAAAACAAAAGAAACCAGGAAGTAGCAGCTTCCTCGATATGGAGTATAAGTTACAAAAAAAGAAATTGTTCAAGTAAAGTAAGGGTACTCAAAGTGCTTAAAGGAAAAGTCTGGTCATATTCAGAATTCAACCTACTGAAAGTAGTTTAAATAAGAAACTTATTACATCCTGTTCAAAAAATGGTGTTTTTATTTCAGAGAAATTTTCATGTGAATGTGCTTTACTGGAGGCATCCATGTTTGTCAAAGAACACTACTGCCACCTACTGGTTTGTGACGTCACAGTGCGGTATCGGCTGTTGATCAAGTCCCAGTGCTGTATCTGGTGTTTGTCACAACGCGCTATTATCCAAGTCATCTTGAAAACATTCTTCTTCCAAATGTTGGCTACATATTACGTGTTTTTTCTCTGGCCAGAAGTTTGATGGCAAATCCTCCCTCTTCAAGTTGGCAATCCAACGACGAACCTATGAGTGGAGGATCAGGAATCAGAAAGGTAAAATAACTCTTTTTGTTCCACTTTTACCCAATGTATTCCAACATCTAGCTGCCATGCATGTGGGCATTGTCAGTTTCCCTATAGCTCTGGTGAATTTCAATGGTGAAGTCCTCTAGAGAATGGCGCTAGGCTTACCGCACCGTGACGTCACAGCTGGAAGATGGCAGGAGGGAGGGGTTACTATATTTGGGTAAAAATGGACGCTCCCAGACTCAGTGATTGCGATGAAAATTATTATTTTTATTTTTTACAGATTAACGCTAAATTCATTAAATCACCATGAACGTATTAGTTTTAGGTATAAATAATGATCCATTGATCTTTCATTGCTGACCGGAGTTTTCCTTTAAAGGAATAGTACACCCAAAACATGATTAGCCTTCATTTTCTACTCACCCCCATGCTGAACAACACTCTGGAGTACTTTTTTGATATCTCAAATGCATCTGGAGATCTGGGAGGCTTCTTGCTGTCTGCTGACATTCAAATAATGGAGGTCTATGGTGCCCGAGGCAGAAAGGTCCATAAAAGTCCACAAAAAACGTGTCAATATTCCTCCATACTGCTCGTCCAATGTATTCCAAGTGTCCTGAGTGGGTAGCGTCCATAATTTACTCGAAACGAAGTCCTTTAGAATGTTTTTAAAGCATAAACAGTAGTGTATAGGATTTCCTAAAAGGGCGCCCCTGCGAGTTCACGAGCCTACGGAAACCGCGGCAGACCAAGCCAGATGAAAGTGCGCATTCAGCTCGGCAAACAACTCATGCTCTTCCTCAACACTGAAGTCCTCAGACATTTTTCTTTCGTTGTTTCTTTCTTTGCACAGGTAAACAGCACATTTCTTCTTCTACGCTTGCAGACCAAGCCAGATGAAAGTGCGCATTCAGCGTCTGCTCTTGATAATGCAATCCTGGAGAGATTGCAGCCAATCACCTTCTCTGCAGACCGGATGACACGCTGCAGTCTGCTCTTGTCCTTAGCGGTGGCACCAGCGTACCAGATGGTGATGGAGGAGGTGAGGATGGACTCAATGATGGAGGAGTAGAAGAGCACCATCATTGTCCTGGGCAGGTTGAAATAGGGCTGGGCGATATAGAAAAAAAGCTTATCGATAAAAAAAAATGCATTTTGATCGATATCGATAATTATTGAAAAGATTTGAAACCATATTTTATGTGCAGCTCTGCCTGGACTTTTTATAATATTGCTAAATGATTTAATTTTAATAAAAAACAGAAACACAGACTTCCAATTAAATATTTATTTAACCAACTTTTTTAACCATAACAGAATTGTTTTAAAGAAAAATAACTTAAGAGACCTGAGTTATGTTATTAAATACTGACAAAGAATAAACTAAAGTGACCAAAATAAATATAACTAACAAATGGAAATTCCCGAAGATTCCTCGGAGGAGAGCCGCGCCGGGGCCTACACAGCTCGTTGTGTTATCAGACTTGGTTTTCACTGGTTCCCGACACATTTTACAGATGACTGTGGTTTGTTTTTTGTCCGACTTGCCATGACCGAAATACTGCCAGACTGCCGAACTACAAAAACCCTTCTTTGGAACAATTTCCTCCGCCTCTCCTGCTGCGACATCTTCATGTGCTCTGTGTTGTGGTTTGAGAGGGCGGCGCTTTGTGACGGCGTTCCTGGGTCCGCGATTGTGATTGGTTGGGAGGAAGCAGTGACTAGCATAAACCTACATGCTAGGCTACAATGAGAAGGAAGGAAAACTGCGTTTTTTTTATCGAACTTTTATCGACCCTCTTTTTTTCTATTGCGCCACACGTCTATCGATCGATATATATCGTTATTGAATTATCGCCCAGCCCTAGGTTGAATATCTTCAGCTGCCGCAGGAAGTACATCCTCTGCTGGGCTTTTTTGGTGAGGGAGTCGATGTTCAGCTCCCACTTTAGGTCCTGGGAGATGATAGTTCCCAGGAAGTGGAAAGACTCCACAGTGTCAATGGTGGAGTCACAGAGGGTGATGGGGGTAGCTGGGGCTGCGCTCTTTCTGAAGTCCACAACCAACTCCACTGTTTTTAGAGTGTTGAGCTCCAGGTTGTTCTCCCTGCACCAGGTCACCAGATGGTCAGCCTCCCACCTGTAGGCAGACTCATCACCATCAGAGATCAGTCCGATGAGAGTGGTGTCATCCGTGAACTTCAGGAGCTTGACAGACTGATGACTGGAGGTGCAGCTGTTGGTGTACAGGGAGAAGAGCAGAGGAGATAGAACACAGCCCTGGGGGGAACCAGTGCTGATGAGCTGTGAGTCAGAGAACTGCGTTCCCAGCTTTACGTGCTGCTTCCTGTCCGACAGGAAGTCTGTGATCCACCTGCAGTTGGAGCAGGCACATTCAGCTGGGAGAGCTTCTCCTGCAGCAGAGCTGGGATGATTGTGTTGAAGGCCGAGCTGAAGTCCACAAACAGGATCCTGGCGTAGGTTCCTGCGGAGTCCAGGTGATGGAGAATGTGGTGAAGGGACAGGTTGACAGTGTCATCTACAGACCTGTTGGCTCTGTAGGCAAACTGGAAGGGGTACCGGAGGGGGTCCGTGATTTCTTTCAGGTGTGACAGCACAAGACGCTCAAAGGACTTCATGACCACAGAGGTCAGGGCGACGGGTCTAAAGTCATTAAGTACTGTGGTCCTTGGCTTCTTGGGGACAGGGATGATGGCAGAGGATTTAAAGCAGGCTGGCACGTGGCATGTCGCCAGTGAGCAGTGAGTAAATGTAACTAGTTAACAATTGTGTTTATTTTTACTGAATCTTACGTTTTTAAATAATATCCCTATTTTTACTAGAATAAAATGTTTAACTGCTCCATCCGTCGAGAGTAACTCACCTGTAAAGGTTTATGATAAAACTAGTGTTCCTTTCATCTATCAAGCTAATATTCTATATCTGGTAAATGTGGAGGTTAAGCTAATATCCAGTAACGAGGATTTAAGACAGTAGCTGGAGGTATTTTACATCACCTACTATAACTACCCATTTTATAAGTTTTATGTAGAAAATAATGCTCGGAAAAGTTTTTCCTAAATACTGTAAATGTTGTTTAATTAGAAAAAGAACATAGCAGGCATCATTTAGACCAAATATTTGTTGATACCATTTGAAATGCAAGACACTTAAAACAGATTTTTTACTGGAAACTGTTCAAATTCATGTTCTTTGTGTTGCTTCAGCATTGTGAACATTATAATAAATCACGTTTGAAAAATAAGCAACGTTATACAATATGTTTGTGCTCTGCTACTGTCTGATTTCTATTCAAATGAATTCCTTTCCTTCAGGGAGATTACTTTTAGAAATGCTCTGCTCCACCAAGGATCAGCGGACTGAGAGGTAGAGGGTTTTTTTTTTTGTGGAAGGAAACTTATCATTGAGGCAGAGATTTTCTGCAGCAAAGAAAAGGTAAAAGTAATTCAAAAGTCGCCATCCATGTTTACATGCTGCAGATGCAGAAGGTTTGTTTATCAAAACTTGGGAAGAAAAACTGATAGCTTTTCAGATGAAAGCCAGAAGGCTTCATGATCTTCTAAACTCCATGAACCAAAAGCAAACATACAGACTGAAAGCAAAGTATTGGATTAAAAGAATCTGTTGAGGTAAAATTATTAAGAGGTTGTTCTACATTGTCAGAAAAATTATTTCCGTCTTTAGTTTAAATCGGAGCTATTCTTGCATTTGGATCCACTAGAGGCCTTTGCTGTACTTTATGGGCATTTTGTAATAATCCAAGTGATAAACAAGTGTCTTCTGTTGCCATGGCAGCGCAGAGAGGTGCAGCAGCTTCTACAGCGCCTGAGATTAAGTCCAGATTTGATTTCTTTGACGCTGATTCAGGCACTGGTCCAGTGCAGCTCAGCCCACCTGATGGTCATCAGAGGTGGTTCAGTTCTGAGTATGTCACAGAGGAGGAAATAGGTTCTGGGTCGACAGCAGCTCCTCAGCTGTTCAGGACAGCTGATCTTTTCTTCTCACTTGGAGATGCGAGGAAAAGACTGACTGCAGGTTAAAGCCCCGGCTTCACTTCACCATCAATGACCCACGGCAATGTTAAAGGGGCTACAACTTTAGAGATGCAGTAAGAAACCCTTAATTTCTGCACTCAATAGGTTCTATGGTCACTTTGACGATCCTCACCCCCCCATCAGCACCACACCGAAATCACCACCCGCTGACATGCCCCTCTGGGTGATTACAGCAGATGTGAGGAAGGTCTCCCCTGTACGACTGCGAGCCCTGAAAACATCTCAGAGCAGCTACGAAGCGTCTGTGGACACCAGCTGCTGGTGGACATCTTTAACACCACTGGCATCTGTCCCCACCTGCTGCACTATTATCATCCCAAAGCTCCACAGTGGCAGGTGGTCATGACGAGCTTTGAAGGGTGTTGGGACATAAACCGTGATAAAGTTATGGACAATGAGGACCAATGTCCTTTTCCTTTAAAAAAACAAACACAAATACTTTACTGATGTTTCCAGAGAAAACTGAAATGAATCCTTTTGCTCAAAGACAGAAATGGCTTTGTGTTTCTGTCCCTTGGATAACTCTTTTAAGGAAAACTGTGTCTCCTGGAAGAAGTTATCCCCTAACCAGGACGGCCTGTCCAACAGTATTCCATTTTCTCACTGTCTTTCCCTTTCTGTCTTTTATCGACATTGTTAAGTTGGCTAAGTTCTGCGATGGACTGGCGACCTGTCCAGGGTGTACCCCGCCTCTCGCCCATTGACTGCTGGAGATAGGCACCAGCACCCCTCGCGACCCCACTCGGGACAAGCGTGTACGAAAATGGATGGATGGATGGATGTTAAGTTCCACCATTTATTAGACTAGGTTGCTGTTATCTGGACCTTTTCTGAGAATATTGGTATAATTGGTTGATAATATAGAACTGGCTACAGATGTCTCAAGTGTTTCTACGTTTTGTCAAATTTGTTAAAACCCTTTTTGAAATGCACTTGGGGCTAAATGTCTCCATCAGAGCCTGACGCTGGCCTATGAGTTAGAGAAGGAAATGATGAGAATGACAAACTCCTCAGGAAAAGCCAGGGTGAGCGACAGCGCTGAACTTTTCTAAAGCCTTTAAACTGAAGGTTTTTCTACTTGAAGTTTCCATAATGGGATTAGAAGAGTTTCAGAATGCCATTTTTGCAGAAGATCTGCTGAATAATATATTGCAGAGAATGTATAGATATCTGAAAGCATTCAATGCTCAGCCCACCTCACCTCTCAATCTTTTTTTGTTGACTTTATGCTGATAGAACTGTTTCAATAATAAATAGCCCTTATTAAAGTTTAGGTGAATAGTTTAATTAGTTTCACAAAACCTTATCATTTCATTGTTAAATTGATTTTACATGCAAACTTGATATTCAGCTTAGTTCCTGTTGAAGAAATGCATTAAAAGATTGTATAAAAAAACAACATATGTTAATGTAAAACCAACAATGGGATCGGTAAAGGTAATGAATAGAGAAGTGGTTGAATGATGTGAATGTTCCAAGGTTCCCTAAGACTCTGTGGTGTTGAACAGTGGAGGAGCAACAGTGAGTTATGGCCGACCTCAACTGCGTTTAGACCTCATCACTGATGCTTGTTCTAACCTTGTCATGGTGTGTTTAGAGGTCTGACCCAAAATGGAAAGAACCACTCAGAGAGCAAGGCAAAAGTTTAACAGGTTTATTGAGGTAAGGGTAGAGGGGGTTGGATCTGGAACTCAGAGGGCTGGTGAACAGGAACTAGAAAGTCTGGAGAGGATATCACAAAGATTAGTTCAGGGACCATGGGAATCTTGGATGCCGCAAGGTTAATGCTAGTGAGGGACTCACGTCTGGAGGGGTTCTTCTCTCACTTTGAAATCCAGTCACTGTGGGTTGATCCAGAGAAGAGGGGACTCGTTGGATAGTGGACAGGTAGACATTTGTTGGACCCGGAGGAGCAATAGAGCGGACTGCCCCTTGGAATTCCGAGAGAACTTGAACGAGACGTGTGGAGGTTAATCCCCTGCTCAGTGTGAAGCACAAAACAATCCTTCCAGGGGAAGAAGGCCAAACATCCAGCTTGCAGGATGGAGTCCCAAAACTGGCAACACTCTGGCCTCGAGGTAGTGACAGTCCATGGCTTAAGTACTCCTCCAGATAATGAACCAATGAGATGCAGGTGTGCAGGGAGGACCAACGAGGACAGGGCACCACCTGGTGGTGGAGGGAGAAACTAACACAAAACAGACCACACAAACTGGATTCCTGACAAACCTTAACGTGTTCTAACGTGATTTATCTGGTGCTGAACTGTGCTGCTCCTAAACTTGTGGACTAAGTTAACAGTTGATCAAATATAGACCGTCTCAGTGTAAAGGAAAGGTCTGAATTGTCCAGGTGAATTATCAGAGCTGTACCAACATCTCGTCAGCAGATGCCCAGCAGTGGGGGCCTTAAAAAGCATCAATAATCCAAAAAAACATGGGTTCCTAAAGGTTGGGTTGTGAAACCACTCAGGGTTACAGATAAAAAAGAATGGAGTCCTGCAATCCTCTACAGCAGGGGTTCCCAAAGCAGGGGTCAGCCCCCCCTCAAAGGGTCGTGTTGCACCAAGTGGAGGGTCGGCGAGTGGTTTTTAAAATCATTTCTGATGTCACCTTTGAGGGATGTTAAAGGGGAAAAGAAATACATATACGTGAATGTCCTGTGAAGGTCTTAAATGTACCATGAAATAAGCGGATAAAATATTTGTTTATTTACTTGTTTATTCATGTATCTATTTCTTTATTTATGTATTTATTTATTTTTTATCTATTTATTTATCTTTCTATTTATTGTTTAAAATATTTATATATCTTTCTAACTATTTATTTATCTGTCTTCATTTATTTATGTATTTATTACATAATTTAAATATTGAAAATACTATCCATTTGTCAAAAGATGTTTCTTAATAAATTTAACATTTAACATGATAAATTCAACAATATAATTTCACTTATAAAAATTTATTTAAAAAATAAGTAAAATTAGTTCACTTTGTATTAATAAAATAATAGACAGTGAAGTATTTCTTATATATTTTTAGGGGGTTTCCAGTCTGATGCATTGCCATTAAAGAGATCTTTTATCTCCACTACTGGCACTGGTTAGAAAACCACACTTGCCACGTTCTGCAGGTACTTTAGTTGGAGTCACTGATCTGAATTTGTTCGCTGGATTGCTGATAGCCCCAGAAAAGTGAAGTTACCTGCCGCCATATTGGTACTCCCCAGTCTCACAGAGAGGTAACATAAAAATGCTGACCTGTGTAGTATTTGGCTGCAAAACAAGCAGTTTTCTAGCTGTGGGAAGACGTTTCACTGGTAATTTCCCAGTCAGTGGATCTACTAACCATCTATACGCCGATATATCCTGTAGTATAGTATCTAGCCTAACAATAATCTGGCTATCTCAGACTAACTCGAAGACATTGACTCATTTAGCCATTGAGATTGTGTCTAATATTAGAAAATAGAAAGTAGAGTAAATAGAAAGCAATTCACTGTGAAATATCAATAAAATTCTTTAAGTGGATGACGCTGTCGTTTTTGTAGTGTTTGTTGTATATCTCATTTGAAAAAGTCATGTGCTGAAATATATTGCATGATATATTGAAGGAAAAAAAGCAACTCAAACATTTGACCAGTGTATGTAAATGTATAAGTTATAATATTAAAGGTATTTAATCACTGCATAGTGTATGTGCATGTTTTTGTTCGTGTGTGCATACATACTTGTATAGTATATGCAAATGATCAGATTCTTGCTATAACTGATTAAAAAGCAAAACATGAATTTGATGGTCCCTGTTATTTATGTGAATTGCTAGTGTAGAAACGGAAGCTCTGTGGAGTTATTAAAATGGTTCATTTATTTAGCTCTATTTTAAATCTGTCAGAATTGAAGGCTAATGCACAGACACAGCATAACAGTATATTCAATTCAATTCAATTTATTTCTATAGCGCCAATTCACAACACATGTCATCTCAAGGCACTTTACAGTTCAACCAGATCATCCAGTCACATTTATTCAAAGTTTTGTATTTTAGGAAAACCAGCTGATTGCATCGACTCATTGACTCAAATACAATCCCTCACACTAAGCATGCTTGTAGCGACAGTGGAGAGGAAAAACTCCCTTTTAACCGGAAGAAACCTCCAGCAGAACCAGGTTCAATGTGAGCGGCCATCTGCAGAGGCTGACTGGGGTTCAAGAAGTGTTTAGTTTTTTACCAGTTGTGTCCTGATACTGAAATTTGCTAAACAAATTAACTCATTTTCTCCTTGCATGTATATAACAGTCCTTCATTGAGACCTGAAGAAAAATTGGGTCATGTCTGGAACCATCTTTCTTTTCCGAGATACCGAGGGCTATGAAATGAGAGCTTAAGCTTCTGTGATAAAAATATACCGTTGACCCCTCAATGCATTTCTTTTTGCTCTCAAGCAGTAGGACTGGGGCTTGACTATGTCAAACTGGGAGGTCTGAGTGGTTCTGAGACGATGGTTCAGTACAATTGCCCATAGAAGAAGAGCTGGCCCAATTAGAACTCCTAGGTAGGTCGGGTTCCTCTATGTCTCTTTTTAGTTGGACTGAGAAAAAGGTACTAGACAAAGGAAAGAAAAAACATAGTAATGTATTAGCGGCGAGAAAGCATGTCTCTCTCTCTCTACTGGATGTGAAAGGACACTGTTTGTGAGGAATCATAGAAACCGTTATTTTAGTGTGGAACAGTGGAACCCCAAAACTCCCTACCTTGAATCTGTTATTTGGCCACCTAATTACACACAAGGACAAATGCTTACCCATTCACATGATTTCTAGAAAAGCAGACAGGGACACCAGAGGTCTAATGAGCTTTTAGTGTGTGTTCACTGCCTCTCAGACATCCCAGATTCTTCCAAAGATTTTTTTTTTAATCTTTACTACATGTACATTTAGAAAACAGATATTCTTAATCTCTTGATATTTAGCTTTTTTTTGTCTTTTCCACACTCTGTAAGAATCCTTCAGTGTTTTGTTATGAACCAAACATTATAAATCTGAAGGGATTGCTGCCATTAGTCTGCAAGCCCTTACATGTCTGCCACACCTCAGATTCTGATCTTACCTACTGTTTTTACTCTTTACTATGACTTACTCAGTTGTCTGCTTTGGTTTAAATGTTCTTTTAACCTTTTAAATAGTTTTAAATAGAAAACTGATAACTTTAAGGGATCTGGTAATAAAAAAAATGTTAGCATCTCTTATTGATTCTACTGTGTAACAGACCTGATGGGTTACTTTTAAGGTCGATATGTTATCGTGGGACGATAAAGGGATTTTCTATTCTATTCTACTCTATTTTATTCTATTCTATTCTATTCTTTTCTATTAGTTTAAATGTTTATGCATATAATGTTTATGGTTTTTTCTTTGGATCTGAAGTTCCAAAACAAAAGAAGATAAAACAATAAACCCATGCTTTTTTGGTCCTTGTTGGTTTTAAAATGCAAGTAGAAAAAAAGATTAAAAAAAAAGCTGCCTCTTTGATCAGTCTGTCTTTTGGTCGTTTGATTTTTCCTTTGGAAATAGATATTTTAAGGTCTAAAAAAAGAAGCTGATTGGTCAGTCACTCCATTTGGATGGGATTAAATTGATCTGAGAAAATAAAGTAAAAAATCTTGGTGTTATTTTTGATCCTAACCTGTCATTGAAATCCTATATCTTACACTTAGATAACTTTTATTGTCAATTTGAATACACAGAGTGTATAAAAAATGAAAGTACAGCTGCCATGACATTTCCATTTCTTAAAATGCAGCAGGGATCAAATGTAAACATTGTGGGAGAAATAAATGGTGCAAAAAAACACATTGATATAGCCTAGTAAACTAGCCCCACCCGCCAGCGCCCAAAATAATTTTTTCCTGCGAGTTGGTCTAGCCTCGATCAATGCCCCAGGCCCTAGAACTGGCTGGCCAATCACAACGCAGAGATGTGTTGGCGGAGTTTTGAGGCCGTGACGACAAAGTTGAAGAAAACACAACAAGGAAGATGGCAACAACTATTGAACAGTTCTCGTTTGACTCAGCTTTGGAATCAGTTTTGAAGGATTAGACTTGGGGTTTTCATTGAAACGTGAGCAGGAAGAGGCTCTACGCTCATTAATTATTAAGGAGGACATATTCGCCGTTTTACCGGCAGGCTGTTTGTTTACACTCCACCACCAGCTTCCTGTCACTCTTACTACGTCACAGTCAGTTGCTCTCATTTGTCAGAGCGTTGGCCAATAGGCACAGACATGGTTTGAAAAACAACGGGTTGTTCTCATCAACAATCTTCTGATGTCTCATTCATCGGGGTCAGACTAAATTACACATTTAATCTCACATTTAGTCTAGTTTATCAGGCTAACATTATTATGGAAATTCAGAGCATTAAATATATATGGTGAAAATATGCAGTGTTTCTGGTTTGGTGTTGTCAGTTTGATGCAGCCTGTGACATGATTTAGAGTTTTTTGAACAGCTCAGCAGTCTAATGGGAGTAGGGAAGAAGCTGTTTCGGACGCACCCTATGGTGCTTCTGTAGAAGGTGGGGAGGATGGGTGGGGGCAGGTGGGCTCTCCTCATCCTCCACAGGAAGTACATGTGCTTCTTTGCCCTTTTGACCAGTGAGGTGGTGTTTACAATCCAGGTGAGGGTGTCTGTGATGTGCACCCCCAGGAATTCAGTGCTGCTGACCACATCTACAGCTGAGCTGTTGATGAGCAGTGGAGCGTGGTTAGGCCGGTTCACCAATCTCATCAATCCTGCGATCCAAATTCCACTCAGTGGATAACAAAATGGACATTCTCCAACTCCAATTCTGTCAAAAGAGATTAATACAGTAACTGCAGCGCCATCATCCTGACTAAATCATGGCTTCATTCATCTACAAGGGACAATGCTATTACCCTTGAGGGCCTCATGCTATAGAAACACGTAAGTCAGAAGTAAGACTAGAGGTGATGTACAAATGCTAGATTGGTCGCCAGCTTCTGCTCTCCAGACATCAAGTTTTCGGACTTTTAACTGCAGATTGGTCTATCCGGTGACTTTAATTTTAAGTTGACTAGTTTCTAGTCTTTGGCTTTAAAGTAAGTTAATAAAATGACAACCAGCTTTAGTTGCATTAAGTTGAACTTCTTTACAGCTTTCATCTCCAAGAACACACTTTTGATCAGCAAAATATGCAGACTGGACAATTGGTTGCATATGGATGGGGCTAACACCAGGCAAGTATCTTATGGAAAAAATGAAATTACTGACAGAACAGCCCAGATGAAGCATTCCTATAACAAGCTGGAACAGAATAATGAATGTCTCCTTAAGGATGTAAACAAGCAGAAAACTTCCAAAATGATTCTGCTACTGTGTTGATGAATGATCAACAGAGGTGTGGCTTTGGCAACCAGGCAGAGGGAAGAAAAGGACACAGCAAGGGTCGTGTAATTGCATGTTTTGCCTTGATCAAAACATGTGTATATCTGATAATTAAAGCCATTGAGTGTTAGATTGCAAAGGAAGGGAGGAAGCAAGTTGTGAGCTCAGGAAAGGAACAGGGAACCAAGCAGAGTCCCTCCTCAAAGCTGTTATTATATCTGGCTTTACTGGAGGAAGGCCTCTGACACAAAACCACCATCAGTCAGAGAGGAATTAATGAATCAGCACACATCTATTTTCATTTCACTCACAGCCAACAGGGTTTACTGTAGGAGTCAAACCTAAACGACACATTATTCCATTATAACGCATGTTTGTTTACATACTGTCCTGAAAGGTTTTAAGTTGTTTTACAGGTATTATAAGTGTGAAGCTTTTCTCTCTGCAGCACTGAAGAAAAATGAAACGGTTAATTGTGCCTATAATGAGTGAGCACTTTAAAATGTGCTTGTGGTTAGAACATAGTTAGAGAGATTTTAGTTACACTCATTTACTGTGTTAGCTGGATTGGCTGGAGTGGAAATTGTATCTCAGTGCTAAATGAAGCCCAAAGCTTTAATTAATGGCACGACACAAAAGGAGACAGACATCCGCCATAGTTCACGGCTCTCGTGTTTCAGCCGCTCCGTGATGGAAGTGTCTGGGAAATCCGGGCAGGTGTCAGGAGAAACAAAACCAAACAAGGGGAGTCTGACGCCCTGCTGTAATCAGCTATATGGTCATTGTTATTTTTAAAGGGTGCAGGCTGATCCTATGCCATTACTAACAGGAGCTTTAAGGGTAAATCCAGCAAAAGACACTTTGACACTGTAATGAAACAGGCAGCAGGTATTTCAGTTAGATACCTTTACTTGAATAAACAGTAATTAGTAGTTAGTGGTGGTATATATAAAATATATAGAAAGTCAAATAGAATGATACACAAGTACTCCTTTTCAATTTCAGACGTAGTGGTGGCCTAGAGGTTAGAGAGGAATGCATATGCATCTTGGAGAGACTCTTTATGGAAATGAGCCGTAAGTCCGCAGTCTAAGCAGATCGAGAAACGGTTCCCTTAAAGGTTCTGTTCTTTGGACACACTTATTCACGGTGTTATCAAGAAAATTCCACCAATTCTTTTATGATTACGTTGAATCACTGTATAGAAGAGCCGCGATGAAGAGACTGAAAGGTGGTGCCAAACGTAGGAAAAAAAGGTGATCCACCTCCACAGGATATAAGCTAATCCTTCAGCTTTAGAAAGCATGCAGCAGTAAAAGTGATTAGCAGTAAATCTAATTCCTTACAGTAGCAGCCATTCAAAATGACCCTTCCAGTCAAGCGTCACCCGAATGGCAGCCCACTTCCAGCCAAAGGAGTGACCCCCTCCTTCTCCTGGGCATGCATATTTTTGTTTTTTACTGTGACTCGCCTCTTTCACTGGATTACAGGGTCTGACCAGGAGAAGGCGCTTCTCTTTAAGTCTTAATGTCCACAAATAATGACAGAAAGAATATTTTAGTACAAAGATTGATGTTTAATAAAGGAATCTTAATGGACCAGCCAAGGACCCATCAAGGAAAGTTGGGGAATTTTAAATGGCTGCTACTGTATCTTTTTGAAGAATATAAGTGGGGAATCAAGCAGTTCTTTATTACCTACTAACATTCCTATATCATTCTGCAAAGCCCTTAGTGTTCAAACTTCAGCCCCAATAAAGCAGAAAAGAGAGAAAGAATAACATAAATTATATATACAGTTTTGAGTCACTTGCCTGTTCAACCTGATTATTGTCTTTGACAAACTTTGATAATAAGCAGTTAGTGCAGGCTAGGGAACTGACATGTTGTGGTTGTTCCAAGTTGACTATTTGACATTAAAAGTTGTGTTTATTTCAGTGTAGTGTGAAAACAAAATTTCCGACTGTTTATTCTAGTTAAATAAACAGAGATAAATGGATTTCATTCAGTCGGCACTTTATTTTATCTTTGCAAAGAGAGAACAGTCAGTCATACGGCCCTTATTCCACGGTCATCTGCCCTGTTCTGATCTGGGCAGAAAGTGTTCCTTACTTACAATAATGGAAAGTAGTCAGAGTCAAAACATATTACAGACACTTTGGTTAAAAAGTAACATGTTATGAAAATACCTTGAGAAAGAATCTAGCTTGTTTTGGGAATGAAGTATGTCTTGTCTACAAAAACCTTCAGGGAGGGGAATTGTGTGGCCTTGCAGGTGAAATAGAGTGAAAAGTTTTTGTAGTTAGTAAATAGCATAAATAAATACATGAAATTTGGCTGTGACTCCATCCTGGAGAAAAACATCAGCTGAGCTGCTTCCATCAACACCCTTGTTTATAGATGTTGGAGATCGTAATATAAGCTTCTTAGAGACCAGTTTTGCAGGAAGCATGGGCACCGCCATACAGGTCCACAACCCGCAGGCTCGTAGGGTGGGATGGGTGCAGGGGTGTTCAACCAGATGTGAGTTGAATCAGCTCAATTGTTGTCTTGTCGACAAGTCTACTCTATGGTGAATGCCATACTGCAGACCAAGAGTAGCAGCCGTCAATTTTTTTTTTCCGTTGTCAAAATAAATCAGAGCTTTATACTATTTAAATCTTTCTGTGCCATCTTTTATATTTTCTGAGCTCTTCTGTCATTTTGTGTTGCCTGTACCGATTAGGGACTGGATCTGGTTGAAACATAAATTCATGTTAATTCCAAAGCTCATGAGAGGGGATCCTCCCTATTGGGTCCTAGACAGCCAGATTTTTGCGGGCAGCAAAGGTCACCCAGCCAAAGCTCCTGAAGCTGGTGTTAGCACTCACCAAACAGGGAGGGTCTCTAGAGGATCTTGTTGATGCAAGGACTCCAATGCCAACAAAGGTCAGCTTTGCACATGAAGGATGGCACCATACTCCATGTGGGAATCCTTCTCTCTGCTGCCACTTCACTATGCGGTACTATAACTGCAATAACTTGTAAAATAACTAATGTGCAATCACTGTTTAATAATCAGTACAATATATATATATATATATATATATATATATATATATATATATATATATATATATATATATATATATATAAATACCTATTTATATAAATCCCTACTATAGGAAAAGTGTGGTCATATTCAGAATTGAAACTACTGAAAGTTCTTTTAAATATAAAATTATTACATACTGCTCAATAAATGATAAGTGTTTTTAATTCAGAGTAATTTTCATGTGAATGTGCTTTACTGGAGGCATCCATGTTTGTCAAAGAACACTACTGCCACCTACTGGTTTGTGACGTCACTGTGCGGTATCGGCTGTTGATCAAGTCCCAGTGCTGTATCTGGTGTTTGTCACAACGCGCTATTATCCAAGTCATCTTGAAAACATTATTCTTCCAAATGTTGGCTACATATTACGTGTTTTTTCTCTGGCTAGAAGTTTGATGGCAAATCCTCCCTTTTCAAGTTGGCAATCCAACGACCAACCTATGAGTGGAGGATCAGGAATCGGAAAGGTAAAATAACTCTTTTTGTTCCACTTTTACCCGATTTATTCCAACATCCAGCTGCCATGCATGTGGGCATTGTCAGTTTCACTATAGCTCTGGTGAATTTCAATGGTGAAGTCCTCTAGAGAATGGCGCTAGGCTTACCGCACCGTGACGTCACTGCTGGAAGATGGCAGGAGGGAGGGGTTACTATATTTGGGTAAAAATGGACGCTCCCAGACTCAGTGATTGCGGCGAAAATTATTATTATTATTTTTTTTAAGATTAATGCTAAATGTATTAAATCACCACAAACATATTAGTTTAAGGTATAAATAATGAGCCATTGATTAATCCTTGCTGAACTTCTTGTATTTGTCATCCATCCAGACTCCTCCAGCTCTTCCCAGGCCATCAGAGAGATATAGTCCTTCCATGGTGTCCTGGTCGTCCCCTGGTCCTCCTCCTGGTGGGACATACCTGGAACCCATACCTGTCTGATCCTCCTAAGCTGACTCCTCAGGATGTGGAGGAGCAGCAGCTCTACTCTGACCCTCTCCCTGATGACTGAGCTCCACATCCTCTCTTTAAGGGAGAGCACAGCTCCCCTGCAGAGGAAGCTAATTTCAGCCACTAGTGTCTGGGATCTCATTCTTTGGGTCATTATCCCTAGGTGAGGATAGGAATGTACACTGATGGGTAAATCAAGAGCTTTGCTTTTTCGCTCAGGTGTGTCATGATCTTGGCACTTTTAGGGTGGGTTTTCCTCATTGTTGCTCTTATCTGCTTTGCTCATTACTTCTTATTAGATCCACCTGTTCCTGGTGCTAAATAAGCCACCAGATCCCAGCCATTTGTGCCAGGTTATTCTAGCTCTAGTGAGACTAACTCTAGCATTACCTGTGTTTAGTTCTGCCTGTTCCTGACCAATTTCTGTACACGGACTTCTGAGTTTTGCTGTTTTGCTCTGTTTGCCTGTTGTGTGTTTTCGGGCTGTCACTTGAATTCCACCTGATGTCGACCTAGGACCTGTCTTCGGACTCAGGTTTGGATGAACCCTCCTGCATTCATTCATTCCCTTGCATGCTCTACCTGCTGTGGGATGCCTTCTGGATCTCTGGTATCAGCTCAGTAACCAAGAATGGAAATCCGCTCCTCTGCACTACACTCCTTCTTCTGGGCTAGGACTGAACTTTGCCAGGTTGGTGGCTTTCACACTCATTATTGTTCCTCGTTTGAGTTTTGATATCACTGACCTGAGCCTCTACTCCTGCAGAAAATCCAGTGATCCCGCCACAGCTGACGAGCAGCCGCTCGGCGTTATCTCTAATAAAAGCTTTGAATCTTACCACTGTCTGAATTCTTGGTCCTACATTCCGAGCTACTTACATATAGACTCACTAGTGACACGAATGGCGCTGCGGGTGACTGCAGCCACTAGCTAAGCAGCAACAGGAGCGTAGAGAATAATTCGGACACAATGGTGATGCTGTAATGCTATTTACTACGTGATGGTTTACTATAAAACCATCCTGCATATTTCATGACAGCAACAAGAGCCATGTGAAGCCATTCTTCTATTACTACGGCTAAAACAAATTCTACTTCCTGTATCAAAGCTGTCTGGGGGTGCTTGCTGCACCACTCCTATGGATGTCCCATCCTGTGCGGGATAATCGGCCCCCAAGGTGCAGCATATTATGTAGAACACAGCCTGTTAAAGGCAATGGAGAGATACGTGGGTAGCTCATAGGTTTTGTTTTTTAACGCTTTATCACCCATTATCATTAAAAAGCTGGATACGAATGTGGATTCTTTCACATTTCCTGTCCCTAGTTCCTGAAAAAGCTTCTTTTAAAAGTTGCACAATTTGCCTGTTAAACATTCGTCTTTGCATAACGTTTTTGTTCAATGTCTTTTGTGAATATGTATACTTATTTTAGGTTTATTTAATGGAATTGCAGGGAAACTGCAGGGAAATCCGACATTTTAAGCATCATGTTAAAGAGATAGCTGTAAGGTGTAATTCGTGGGGTTTGACCATTTATTTAGGATTTCAGATACACTAAGCAGTGCAAATGATGGCCTAAAAGAATAGAAAAAACATTCAGAGAACCTGTATTAATCCACTGGAGGAATAATTGTGAGCTCAATAATAATCTTTTTAGGCCTTGAAAAGTTGGAGAGGGTTTCCTAAATTTGATTGACTGCCCTGATCGTCTCAGAGTAAATAACTGATCTTTTCTTATTATTAAGGTTATCCTGAGCATCTCTATAGTTATGCTGCTATAGGGTTAGACTGCTGGAGGACATAGGGACCATTTTTTCATCATTCTGCTTCATTCTATCTCTATTCTCCCACTCTGCAGAATCTGTTAGTTCAATCGCTAACATTCTGCTCTCTCTGCTTTTTCTCATAGTAGCTTCATCTGGTCTGTTCCTGTTTGGCTGTGACTCCATCCTGGAGAGAAATATCAGCTGTGCTGCTGCCATCAACACCTTTGTTTATAGATGTTGGAGCTTGGCCTGTTTTTCAGTGTACTCCTGTTTTTTCATCATTCTGCTTCATTCTATCTCTATTCTCCCACTCTGCAGAATCTGTTAGTTCAATCGCTAACGTTCTGCTCTCTCTGCTTTTTCTCATAGTAGCTTCATCTGTTCTGTTCCAGTTTGGCTGTGACTCCATCCTGGAGAACATCTATAAACACCTTTGTTTATAGATGTTCAAGATCGGCCACAAAGTCCTGTTTCTCTGACTGTGACTGGCTGGATGTGCTCTCTTCATCCTCTGACATGGGAGCTGGCTCGGAGCTCGTCTGCCTGGATGTGTGTTTCCTGGATGGGGCCACCTGTGGAGCTGGTTTACAGTTGCCTTTTGTATCTCTGCTTCTTTTTCTATGTCTGCTTCTGTCTCCTTGAACCCCAGTCGCCCTCGGCAGATGGTCGCTCACACTGAGCCTGGTTCTGCTGGAGGTTTCTTCCTGTTAAAAGCGAGTTTTTCCTCTCCACTGTCGCTACAAGCATGCTTAGTGTGAGGGATTGCTGAAGAGTCAATGAGTCGATGCAATCAACTGGTTTTCCTTAGATAGAAAACTTTGAATCAATCTGACTGGATGATCTGGTGAACTGTAACTGCCTTGAGATGACATGTTGTGAATTGGAGCTAAAATAAACTGAATTGAAACTGAATTCATTTCTACATACCATCTTTTCTACTCAAATTCCTCATACAGTTACTATATTTAATCTGCAATGTATTGAGATCATTAAAAAGCAGAAAAAGCTACTTTTTTGTTACTTTAAAGATCATTTCTTTCCCCTGTATCCAGACATATAGTCACCTGGTTTAAGATATTAAAGCACAACAAAATAAACAAACATTAAACAACTAAAACCTAAACCAGTCTAAATGGTTAGTTGTTTAATGTTTACATCATTAAAAAACATTACAGCTGATCAGTTCATTGGTGGAAAGTAACCAACATCCTGTGATAGATGAAAGTTTTCATGAGAAAATAAAAATACATTTCAAGGTAAACTTAAAACTGATTATTTTTAATGTTTCTATAATGGGAGATGGAGCTGTGTTTGACTGTGTCAGGAATTCAGGGCATCCCTCCTTCTCAGCAGAATCCTCTGCAGCTCCTCATCCGGGTTCACAGAGGGCGGCACAGCTTTCGGAGGAGGCCGAGCTTTGTTGAAGTTCTCCTGGACGGGTGAATAAATCACATGACTGCAGGGAAATGACTAGAAATATCCAAAATATAATTGCAACGTTTCATTTTTTAATTTCATTAACTGCAACTTGTCAACCTAAAAAACATTTCTGCATTTATTATTTACTGTATATATGTACATCCAACAAGTTAACTGACCAATTAATTGTTTCCACTTTGAACTTTACATATGCTTTTATCTTTCATATTCCCATATATGAGGATTTGTTTTTATCAACTTCTTTCTTAAATAAAATTTATGCAAATATTTCTATGTTCAAATATTTTTTATAGCTAAAATAAAGAAAAAAAAGCAGGGTTTAAGCAGTAAAACACAGCTTCAAAGTCCCATTACCATGATTCCTTTAAGTTCTTGAATGGCAGAATTAGAGGGCAGCCTCTCCATCTGATAAAAGGAAAATAGGAGGAGAAAATGGCTTTGGTAAATAAACAACGGCCCTGACACATTATGCTTATTTTACCTCATTCAGCACTTAAATGATAAATTGCTTCTCTCACCACAAAGATGAAACATTGTACTCTAGAATAAAGATGTATGGTTTCTACAAGAAGCAAATGTGTTAACACATAAGCATTTCGAGTCATGACCATTTTTCCATCCTCATTATTTCTAATGACCTCGCAGAGCAGCCGCTAATGCTATCTAATTTGACAGAGTTGTTAAGGAGGACTGAAAGAAGTCCTGACCGTACAGCATCTTTAAACAAAACAAGAAGCTCTTAGATAATCCTGAACACTGATGGATTTGAGAGCACTGAACAATATATGCTCACACACACACAAACACACATCTGTGTCACGCTATCCTTCTGAGGACTTTCCTTTTGACTTCTATTCATATGGGATTTATTTCTACGACCTAACGCTAACCGTTACCAACAGACTTGACCCTCACCTGAACTCAATTAACACCTTAGCCTTAAAGCTAACCCTCACCGCCAAGAGGAGAACTTTTCTTCATGGGGACCAGTCGTTGGTCCCCACAAGTACCTATAGTATAACTCCAACACCCCCCCACCCCCATCCCTAAACACACATGTGAAAAACTGGCCCCAAAACACTTGATATCTGCTGCTGGTGGTTTACTTCAAGGATTTTAGCAGCAAAGACACATTTTCCGTGTGATTAGTGGTTAATATATTCTGCATTTAGGGCTGCTTCTCTCCTTCTTCTCAAACTCTGCCAATGATGTTGTCTTTGGTGTGAAGCAAAAGTCCTTTTAAGGCTTTTTTCAAAGGTGGAGAATAAGGAAGATATCATGCAACCGTCCACTAAATTCACACGTTTGAATATTAGTGTATTAAAACTTGCTTTGAATGTTTGCTATTTAAATGCACTAAAGCTAGAACTAAATTACTTTATTTTGGATATTAATATTTAATCATCAATAAAGTATGCAAAGTTTGTTAGCTTAGAGGTCATAGCTACACCGTTTTAACCAAAATGATTCATTAAACCATAACCTTTACTAAAGAAAATAAATGTTGTATTGTTTGGACTATTTTAATTGGTGATGTGTAAGTCAGTTAACGCTAATAATACCTGCCTGTTGTCATGCTGTCATGATCTTAGCACTGATGACTGGTCTGAATACTCATTTCATTCACCTGCTTAGCTTCACCCAGTTCTCATTACTGCTCATTTGATCTTCCTGCTTCAGCCTTTTTTTAACCAGCCTTCAGCCAGTCATCAGGGACAGATTGTTTTCCAACCTGTGGTGAGAAGTTTTCTAGCAATCCTGTATTTCTGATTGACTGATCCTGACCCATACTGCCTCTGAGCCAGTGGCGGCCGGCCCATAGGGGGCGCTGGGGCACCGCCCTCCCTGATAAGAAGAGAGAAACGTAAAATATATTTTTAGAAATTAACTCATAAATCTCAGTTTTACTCTCTAGAGTGTGTACCTATAAGCAAAACAAATTATATAAACTAAATTTCCCTACCTACTGTCATTCATTTGTGGATTTCCACAGACAGACTCCTACCGTCTCTGTTCTGGGGGCTGTGATCAGACAGCCCCACATTTGCAGAGAATATGTCAATCATGTACTATTGCTAGGTGAATTTAATGGCCAATCAGCGTCTCAGAACTTTATGGTCTTGGGGCTCTGAAAATATTGCACTTTAACAGGCTTCTGAACCCAAGCGCAGGTGCAGACAATTAGAGGGACGATGGCGAACGTAACGAGCGAGATGCAGCTTCCACCAAATTCGGTGAGATCCTTATTTATCTACCCGTTTGCCAGAAGAACATCCCTGTTGTAGGGTAGGAAAATTTCATGTCATGGTTATTGTGACTGTGACGAATCCACCTAGTCGCTTAAAACAACCTCTAACTTTGCGCGCCACACACACATTCCTGTTATACTGTGTTTGTGAGGACCAATACGCTCGCGCTGAGCCCAGTAGCTCCATTAACTTAAAACACACAAGCTGTCCTGGTTACCTGCTGGCGTATTGAGGGTGCACACTTAATATTTCAGTGGGGTTAGCTGTGTGTGTGTGTGTGTATGGGTGTGTGGGGGGTGTGGGTGTGTGTGCTTATGCTACGGGGACTTGTCATCTTCAGTCTGGCTGCGTCTTTGCTGGGTTCAAACCCAGTTTGGTGTAATTGAATAAGTCAATGAATCTGTGTAAAAGAATTAAGTTGTAAAAATTATTTGTTTTTGTACATCAATTGTTTGTGGAGGTAATATATGGACAAAACTGATTTATGAGAAGAAATCAGAAATAAGAGAGCCTGAGGTGAGGGGCTTAAACTATTTAATGAGGGCTGTGGGAAGAAGAGCGGCCATTTCTGTTTTCTGTTTCTTTGTTACATTGCTGGTAACTGGAGGGAGGCTGAGGCCCAGAGTATCTTGTATATGTTTAGTTTCTTTTGCACCCTGTTTTGAGTTTTTGAGCACAATAAATCACCAACACCGGTAACCCGACTGAGCCTGGATTCTTGGAGGCCAAAGAACCCCGTCACAGTGACCCAAATCATCACTGTTACTGTTATTATATAGTAAATTAAATCATTACTGTTAAATTGTATATATTGTCCAATTGTTTATTTGAATTCTTATTCCGGATTAGTTGGAGACATACACTAGGCTATATCAGCCCCACCAAAAATATTTTTCACCAGCCGCCACTGCTCTGAGCCTCCCGGTTTCCATTATGATCTGTTTGGCTGACCTGTCTTCCGACTTGTGCTGGATCTCTGCCTGTATATGACCTGAACTTAGAATTCTCCCTTGATACCTCACTGTATCTCTGATCTCCTGGCTCTGACTCCCAAGCACATCTTCGACACCGACTTTGGCTTCCCACTCTAGATTATCCTGCTAAAATTCATCTGCTTGGTTCTGATCTCCTGTAGGTCCTCTGACCTCCAGGACTTCAGCACCTGGGCTGGAATCAACCTAATCCTCTTCGCTCGGACTGAACTGTAAGCTTTTTCAATTCAAAATTAATTTTGAATTGAAAAAGCTTCTTGGATGGGGAATGAAACGTCTTCAAACTTTGAAAACATGGAAAACTCTGACTTTCTGCACAATGTTTTTCTCCCGAGTTTCTCCTAGTTTTAATTCCTGAATTCCCCACCAGTTATTTCTGGATTTATGTTTTTATACCATCTACTTCACGATTAAAACTGCAAGAACCATCTCTGCCTTCCAGATCCTTACAATGGGGATCAGCTGGGAAATAAATAGGATGTTTTGTCTTTTCAACCTCCCTGTGTTTGTCTCTGGATTTAAGTGCTCTCATTGGCTATCAGCCACAGCTGCTAAGAAAATAGATCAATGATGATCTTCTAGCCTAATTTAAATTGCCTCACCTTTGGTTCATTCCTGTTGGGGGACTGGTTGACTGGTCGAAGTTGAACTCCTCTCTTTATTCTCTGCATCATCTCCTCTACAGCCTGGTGCCGGATGTCTTCTAGGCAGGGAAATATCAGATTACACCAAAACTGTTAAACAATTCAGCTTTTAGTGAAACTGTCAAGCTGTAACATAATCTATAAACATAACAAGATATGATCTTCAGATTAATGACCAACCTGAGCGCCATGCTCTTAAAATGGAACTGATAAAGGAATTTAATACAGAAAACTATGGAAACTAGAAAACTTAGCAAAACTCAGCCACAAAGACTTTAATGTTACAGAAATATTTATAATTTCAATATGTGGGGAGGATGATGTAAAGTAACTGTTACGATAATTATGATTGATGATGTGTGAGTTTATTGCACAATAATATAACCTACCCGTTGCGTGTCAGAACTGATACCAGTAGTTTATCTAATTGAGATAGTTCCTCTGTCTGGATATACAGTTATAATCTTCATTCTGTACGTGGCAAAGATTTGGGAATAAGATGAGAGTGGTATCCTTCAGCTAAGAACAAAGTGGATGTCTAATCATCTGCTAACGTCTATGATATAATGATGTGATGATGTGGCAGACTGGAGATGTATAAAGTGCTTCTCTAACTGTGAATCGGTGCCACTCCAGCGATAGCTGAGCCCGGTTGGTAAGCAGCTGCCTTCTGTAACTCTAAGCAACTTCTCTGATCTATGAAGATTATAATTTCTATCAAAATCTGTTGTCATGTCTCCTGGTTAATTTATACATATACATTATGAAAACTTATTTAAAGAGTTTGTCCCAAGTGATCTCTTCTCATGAAAAAAGAAGAGGAGAGAGAGAAAGCTCCAAGGTGTAGAGACAGCTTTCCTTTAACACACGCAGTAAAAATGAGTGGCATTTGTCCTCCATTGTCCTTCATAAGGATCCTAATTGACCCATATTTTTTATTTTCACATCTGCTTACCCTAGTTAGTAACTACAGTCAGTAATATTCTATTTCTAAAGCACCTTTAACAGAAATCGAAATGACAGAATTCCTCACGAGCAAAGACACCATAAACTCAGAAACACAGACATGCTTTAGTCGATGTGTGTCTAATTAAAGATGTTTCTTGAAATGACTAGATGCTGTGCAACGCAGAGACAGCAGGAGAGCACTTCCTGCAGAGCATGTCCTGAAAAGACAGAAGCGAACCTCAACCAATCCAATCTTTTCTAATTTTCTAGATCTCAATATTTGGATGCTTTGAAAATCAGGCGCTTAGCCACATGTAATGTCAGACGTGTGAAAAACTCTTTAATAGCTTTCGCCAGACTCAGAAGAAATATCTCAGACTAAAAACTCAACATCTTGTATTAAAACACTTGTATTAAAACATTGAATATTTTGAGCTCCTATAAATACTGTCTGGTTCACTCATTTGTAATATGAGCTTCAATAAGTGTCGATAACAAATAATTAATTCAGAATATCATATATTTATGTTGGTTATTCATGAGCTGTAAGCAAATATTTTATATCATTTACAGGAACAAAGGCTTGAGAATATAAACACTGTGTTTATTTAATCAACATCATCTACTTCACCTAATGATTCGATTCAAATTTTCCATCACACTTATCCCTGCTGGGGTGGCGAGGGGTGCTGGTGCCTATCTCCAGCTGTCTACGGGTGAGAGGCGGGGTTCACTCCAGTCCATCGCAGGGCAACACAGAGGCAAACAGGACAAACAACCATTCACGCACACGCTCACTCCTAAGTAGAGTTTAGAGAAGCCAATTAACCTAAAAGTTGTGTTTTTGGACCGTTGGAGGAAGCCTAAGTACCCAGAGAGAACCCACGCATGCTCAGGGAGAAAATGCAACCTCCATGCAGAAAGAACCCGGGCTGGGAATCGAACCCCGAACCTTCTTGTTGCAAGGCACTACAGCTAGTCATCCGGGTCATAGTGATTCCAAAAAAGGAAATTAAAAACAATCTACTGGACTTTGTTTCCAAATTTGAAGACGTTCAACTTCCCATCCAAAATGTCAGAAATAACGTTGAGTTCAAGGTTTTATTCAGTAGCCCAACAAAGTCTTGTTTTTGTTTGGAAAACATGCAAATTGAATCCGACGGACGGGTCCGCTCCTTTGGAATGGGGGTCGTTTGGCCAACAATTCCCTTTAATGACCCCCATTTCAGACCCTTAAACGGGTATGGGGCATTGCAGGGGAACAAAGAAGAACGAGCCCCATATTCCAAAGGGGTGGACCCCTTCATCCGTTTCATTTTTCATGTTTTTATAAACAAAAGCAAGGTTTAGTTGGGCTGTTGTATAAAACCTCAAACTCAAAGCTATTTCTGACATTTTGAATTGAGAAAGCTTTCTGGATGGGATGCTAAATGTCTTCAAACTTGGAAACAAAGTGCAGTGGATTGTTTTTTATGTTCTTTTTTCGGAATGTCTACTTGTCACGGTCTTGGTTCTGTTTTCTTTTGAGTATTCAGTTTTACTTTGCTCAATGTTTTCTGGTTTTATTGGTTTAATTCCTATTTTGTTTTGTTTTCTGGATGTATTTGAGTTCTTAGGTTTCTCTTTGTTGCCTTCTCGTGTTGGTCTCCTTTTCCATAGCTCCCTTCTGGAATCCTCTGTTCACACCTGCTCCCAATCTGCTCATTAGTCCTGTCTCTGTTCTGTCTCCTATATATACTCTCCCTGTGCAGTTCTTCAGTGCTGGTTCCTCGTCTTCCTGGCTCATAGTGTATGTTTTCTCTGATGTCTCCAAGGTTCTGTTTTTTCTGTATTTTGTTATGTTGGATTTTTTGGGTTCCTGCCTCAGTTGCCTGTGATTACTCAATTAAATCTTTAAGAACACACCTCTGCCTTCTGCATTTGGGTCCTGAAAACCTCAACTCAAAACTGACATCTTAATGAATAAAGTTCTTGAAATGAAGGAACTTTTTATATTTGTACTAATTTTGATTGGGGAAACATGTTTGCAGTACTAAGAACTCAGCCCTGTGCTGGACCGTATGTATGGAGTTTCAATTCAGTTCAGTTTATTTCTATAGCTTCAGTTCACATCATGTCATCTCAGGTCAGTTTGCAGAGACTATTAAACCAGATCATCCAGTCAGATTGATTCAAAGTTTTGTATCTAAGGAAAACCAGCTGATTGCATCGACTCATTGACTCTTCCGCAATCCCTCACAGTTAAAGAACCTTTCATTTAATCTTCTGACATGTTTAAAAAAGGTTTGTTTCAGGTCTAGCAGCTCTGAGCTATTAAGTATTTTATTATTGTGATGCTGAACCTTACTGTTGTCATGAAAATAATTGTAGTAGTTGCTACGACAACTTATTTAGCAACAATCACATTTTGGGCGTCTGTTATTAGGATGTTTGAGGCTAGCAAACGTAGCTAAAAACATCTCTCTCTATCGAAGCATTCACTATTTTGCAATTTGCTGTGCAAAGTTTTTCAAGGAGACGTCCAAAGGGGATGACAGCAAATCATTGAATCCAGCAGAAAACGCTGCCCATTTGCAAAAAATAAGGATGTAAATCCCCAATGTTCCAAAATGAAGCATTCAGGGATCTTCACAATAGGACTTTTTTTTTTTTTTTACAAAAAAGCCTTTTAAAATGTTACATAAAAACTATATTGTGTTAAAGTAATTGCAAAATATTTTCCTTCAGTGCTTAAAATGAAGCTATTATTCAGGAGTCAGAGTAGAAGATCCTTGGGTGGTACCTATTCAATCGTCTATGTAATTTTAAAATACTGTGTGCATGGTGCTCAATTCAACCCTCACAATTTCAATCACCAAGTCCACAAAATGAGGACGGAGCTTCACCTCTTTAGTCAACATGACATCTAACCTGCTTGGACAAGTCAAGGCTTCAATTTAAATTCACAAATTAAAGAATTTGAAATGCTAAGCATGGAGGTCAAAGATGCAGAGATGGAGAAAGATGGCGTCATAAACCTTTTAAAAACACACATTTGTCCTAATCTTTTTCTTTGTTTTAATAGAGCAAGGGTCTAAATAAAGAATATCTAATATTAAAACCAGTTCTGCTGAACACAATGCAACACAGAGATAAATGAGCCTGTGGTTTGAATAAAAAATCTCTGAATATGAAGTGGGCTTCTGGGTAGTAATGAAACACCTGAAGGAGGTTTAGGGATTTCAAAAGAAGGAAAACAGAGAATGAATAATAAAATCCGACTGAATGATTCATCTGTGCCGCTAAAAGCTCACTGAATGGAGCAGAAACACACAGGTCTCATTTTAGATCTGAAAGCAGAAAAATGTACATTTCATCATGCTGGTGAAGATTCTCACTCATCCAGTTCATAGTCATTCAAAAAAAAGAA
The DNA here is from genome assembly GCA_030533445.1 of Cyprinodon diabolis. Classification (NCBI taxonomy): domain Eukaryota; kingdom Metazoa; phylum Chordata; class Actinopteri; order Cyprinodontiformes; family Cyprinodontidae; genus Cyprinodon; species Cyprinodon diabolis. The sequence goes on from CM060083.1 coordinate 6,337,188, forward strand.
ATTTAAAAACAATCCACTGGACTTTGTTGCAAGTTTCAAGTTCAAACTTGGAAACAAAGTCCAGTGGATTTTTTTTAAATTTTCTTTTTTTGGAATAAATTTCATCGTCATTCTGGACTTTTTGATTATTTCCAGCGATATACGTTTTTTTTTTTTTTTACCCGGTTTTTGAAAACTTTAGGGATCTTTTATATAGAGGGACTGTTTACATAGAGAACCCGTTTATATTAGAGTGACAGTTTATATAGAGGGACCGTTCATTAATGGTGTGCAAAATAATCGTCATGACGATGCATTGCGATTCTATTTTTTGTGATCTACTGCATCAATTCTTGAAGGCAAGAATCGATTATTAAAAAAACAAAAATGAACAGATAAAATACATTAATGGTTGGCGCCCATCAGCCAAATCAAGTGGAATACAACTTCCAGTCCAGCAGATGTCGCTGCGGATGTGTTGACGCCCGCTGCCTTGTGTCACAAGCATTTCCGGCCGCGGGATACTGCGACGAGTCATATGAAATAAAACATCACATCACGATTCAAGTCAGATGCTTTGATGCATTTAGGCTTTAAAAACAAAGAAATTAAAAACGAAATTGATATGCTGCACGTAATTTGCAAAAGGGGAAATGTAATACATTTGAATGTTTTCATTTCATTGGTTTAAAGGACCACTGAGGCCATGTAAACGGCACTGATTATCCTTATTTTGTTATTTTAAGTTTGATAAATCCTAAGATCTTTTTGTCAGTGTGTCCACACCAGTAACAGTAATATTTCTGTCCAGTATTTGTTTTCATGGCAACACCTCCAAAAGTTATTTCAATAAATACAGCTATGTATGAATTCAGTTGCTTTCAGTTATGTATCAGTTGAAGACACTATCCAGATCACACCCAGCCAGTCAGCCACTGGTAAGGGCTGTATCTTTTTCTTACAGTGTTCAGTGAACATATCGCAATGCATCGCAATATTTCAAGTATCATGATGCATTGCGATAGAATCGCATCGTGGCATGTGAATCGTGATTTGAATCGAATCATGACTTCTTTGCCAATACCCACCCCTACCGTTCATATTGTTACATCCCCAAGTTGGATGTCTTTGTTCTTGCATCCAGTTAACACCTTGCTCCGTTTTAGGCCCCGCCTTTAAGACTGGCTGCTGCTTCCTGAGTCTGTCCAATCAGGAATAACTGAAGACTATTTAAGGCCTGTGAAGCAGTACTTCAGGGCCTCTGAGCCATTTGTCTGCCATACACCTCTGTGTTCCTTGTTGAATCTAATGGGCTGTTAAGTAAACCTGCTTGGATGTTTTTGTAGGGGAGAGCTGCCCTTTTGTTTAACCCCAGTTTTCTCCTGTGTATGTGTTGGTTAGGTAGGTTATTTTGTAGGTTTGTATATTTTGGTTTCATATTGAGTTAGGTAAGTCCACTTTTCATTCTTCTGTAGGGTTGTTTTGTTTGTTGTTTTGGCCTGGGCTCTCCCTGAAGCTTTTACCATAATTTATTCACAAGAACTGGCAGAATAAAACCTTTAAATGCCCTTTTGACTCCTTCGTTCACTGTATAAATTTCTTTTGGTCCCTTACACCCCCTAGACTCAGCCAGGGGACGTCACATAAATTGGGGGCTCGTCCGAGATAAGTGTGAAGAAATATGGCAGCCCATAATTTCAATCTAAGTGCGTTCTTGAAAAATCCTTCTTGGGAGGAGTTAAATGTGTGTAGAAAACAAGATTTGTTTTCTATAGCAGTACATTTTGAGTTGAATGTAACAAAACAAATGGTGAAAAAAGAGATAAAGTTTGTTGTTTCAAACAAATTGGTGGAAGAAGGATTGCTTTCTGTTTCTGATTCACCTTGTTTGAAAGTCCCTCTTAACAGGACTCCTAATGAGAGATTGATTCCTGCTGTTCTTGAGGAAGAGCAGAAGCCTGCTGCTGAGGATCAACTAAAGGTTGGGAACTTCAGATTTGATGCCTCGCCTTCTGTGGTGAATTCAACTCCTTCTTCTTCAAAACAGGAAGCATTAATTAAGGCAGTGGTTCCCAAAGTGTGGGGCGCGCCCCCTTGGGGGGGCGCAATGCCATTGCAGGGGGAGCGCGGGAAGCGCTATGGATGAATGAAGAAAAAAAAAAACAGTGCTTGCTTGACTGAGCATAATGGACAGTTGTGACACTGCAACCCAGAAGATCTGCAGCAACAAGCAGGTTCACTACAGCCACTGAAAAGATGGGAGGATTAAAGTACAAAGAAAAAACTCTGAGGGAGCTGTTCAGTGTTTTCACTCCATTTTGCACAGAGGCTTTTTTAATGTATTGATGATAGCAAAGTTAAATATTGTTACAAATAAAAAAAAAAAAAGAAATATGTTTAAAATAACACCGAAATCAAAGAATCCTCTTCTCATATACTTATTATTATATCTGGTTGAATGATGTGTGTGAAAATCTTTGGGAACCACTGAATTAAGGTACGTTTGGCAAGATTGCAAATGGAGGCTCATGATAAAGCCTAAGCTCGTCAGGCAGAGCTTGAACTCTGTAGGACTCCGTTTTGGAAGCAGAGACATAAAAAAGTTGGAGCTGGAGTTGCAGATTGAAAGGGAAGTCAAGCTGCGCCAGCTGGAGTTACAGGCTCAAACTGCCAATATTCAGTTCTGTATTTTCATCTGCTGTTGGTGGAACAACTGGCTCTCCTGAAAAGCCAGGTTCTTTTGATGTGAGCGAAAACATTGTGCTGGTACCTCCATTTCGTGAATCAAAAGTTGATACATATATCAATGTTTTTGAACATGTTGCAGCTTCATTGCACTGGTAGAGGGAGGCTTGGCCTTTATTGTTACAGTCTAAGTTGGTAGGAAAAGCTCAAGAAGTCTGTTCTGCTTTGTCTCTGGAAGAAAGTTTAAATTATGATGTAGTAATGTCTGCTATCCTTGCTGCATAAGAACTTGTTCCAGAAGCATATAGACAACGCTTCCGTAACCACAAAAGAGCAGCAAATCATACTTTTGTGGAGTTTGCTTGTGAAAAAGCAACTCTTTTTGACAAATGGATTTCAGCAAGTAAAGTTACGTAACAATATAGAGAACCCGTTTATATTAGATTGACTGTTTATATAGAGTGACCGTTTATATAGAGGGACCGTTTATATAGAGGGACCGTTTGTATAGAGGGACCGTTTATATAGAGGGACCGTTTGTATAGAGGGACCGTTTATATAGAGGGACCGTTTATATAGAGCGACCGTTTGTATAGAGGGACCGTTTATATAGAGGGACCGTTTACATAGAGGGACCGTTTGTATAGAGGGACCGTTTGTATAGAGGGACCGTTTATATAGAGTGACCGTTTATATAGAGGGACCGTTTATATAGAGGGACCGTTTGTATAGAGGGACTGTTTATATAGAGGGACCGTTTATATAGAGGGACCGTTTACATAGAGGGACCGTTTACATAGAGGGACCGTTTGTATAGAGGGACCGTTTATATAGAGTGACCGTTTATATAGAGGGACCGTTTGTATAGAGGGACCGTTTATATAGAGTGACCGTTTATATAGAGGGACCGTTTGTATAGAGGGACCGTTTATATAGAGGGACCGTTTATATAGAGGGACCGTTTATATAGAGGGACCGTTTGTATAGAGGGACCGTTTATATAGAGGGACCGTTTATATAGAGGGACCGTTTATATAGAGTGACCGTTTATATAGAGGGACCGTTTATATAGAGGGACCGTTTGTATAGAGGGACCGTTTGTATAGAGGGACCGTTTATATAGAGGGACCGTTTATATAGAGGGACTGTTTATATAGAGGCACCATTTATATAGGAGGGACAGTTTGTATAGAAGGACCATTTATATAGGAGGGACCGTTTGTATAGAGGGACCGTTTATATAGGAGGGACCGTTTGTATAGAGGGACGGTTTATATAGAGGGACCATTTATATAGGAGGGACCGTTTGTATAGAGGGACCGTTTATATAGAGGGACCATTTATATAGGAGGGACTGTTTATATAGAGGGACCGTTTATACTGTATAGAGGGACTTTTTATATAGAGGGACCGTTTATATAGAGGGACCGTTTATATAGAGGGACCGTTTGTATAGAGGGACCGTTTATATAGAGGGACCGTTTATATAGAGGGACCGTTTGTATAGAGGGACCGTTTATATAGAGGGACCGTTTATATAGAGTGACCGTTTGTATAGAGGGACCGTTTGTATAGAGGGACCGTTTATATAGAGGGATCGTTTGTATAGAGCGACTGTTTATATAGAGGCACCATTTATGTAGGAGGGACCGTTTGTATAGAGGGACCGTTTATACTGTATAGAGGGACTTTTTATATAGAGGGACCGTTTATATAGAGGGACCGTTTATATTGAGGGACCGTTTGTATAGAGGGACCGTTTATATAGAGGGACCGTTTATATAGAGGGACCGTTTACATAGAGGGACCGTTTGTATAGAGGGACCGTTTATATAGAGTGACCGTTTATATAGAGGGACCGTTTGTATAGAGGGACCGTTTATATAGAGTGACCGTTTATATAGAGGGACCGTTTGTATAGAGGGACCGTTTATATAGAGGGACCGTTTATATAGAGGGACCGTTTGTATAGAGGGACCGTTTATATAGAGGGACCATTGATATAGAGGGACCGTTTATATAGAGGGACCGTTTATATAGAGTGACCGTTTATATAGAGGGACCGTTTATATAGAGGGACCGTTTGTATAGAGGGACCGTTTGTATAGAGGGACCGTTTATATAGAGGGACCGTTTATATAGAGGGACTGTTTATATAGAGGCACCATTTATATAGGAGGGACAGTTTGTATAGAAGGACCATTTATATAGGAGGGACCGTTTGTATAGAGGGACCGTTTATATAGGAGGGACCGTTTGTATAGAGGGACGGTTTATATAGAGGGACCATTTATATAGGAGGGACCGTTTGTATAGAGGGACCGTTTATATAGAGGGACCATTTATATAGGAGGGACTGTTTATATAGAGGGACCGTTTATACTGTATAGAGGGACTTTTTATATAGAGGGACCGTTTATATAGAGGGACCGTTTATATAGAGGGACCGTTTGTATAGAGGGACCGTTTATATAGAGGGACCGTTTATATAGAGGGACCGTTTGTATAGAGGGACCGTTTATATAGAGGGACCGTTTATATAGAGTGACCGTTTGTATAGAGGGACCGTTTGTATAGAGGGACCGTTTATATAGAGGGATCGTTTGTATAGAGGGACTGTTTATATAGAGGCACCATTTATGTAGGAGGGACCGTTTGTATAGAGGGACCGTTTATACTGTATAGAGGGACTTTTTATATAGAGGGACCGTTTATATAGAGGGACCGTTTATATTGAGGGACCGTTTGTATAGAGGGACCGTTTATATAGAGGGACCGTTTATATAGAGTGACCGTTTGTATAGAGGGACCGTTTGTATAGAGGGACCGTTTATATAGAGGGACCGTTTGTATAGAGGGACCGTTTATATAGAGGGACCATTGATATAGGAGGGACCGTTTGTATAGAGGGGCCGTTTATATAGAGGGACCGTTTATATAGAGGCACCATTTATGTAGGAGGGACCGTTTGTATAGAGGGACCGTTTATATAGAGGGACCATTTATATAGGAGGGACCATTTGTATAGAGGGACCATTTATATAGGAGGGACCGTTTGTATAGAGGGACCGTTTATATAGGAGGGACCGTTTGTATAGAGGGACCGTTTATATAGAGGGACCATTTATGTAGGAGGGACCGTTTGTATAGAGGGACCGTTTATATAGAGGGACTGTTTATATGCAGGGACTGTTTATATGGAATATATATAGTTTATATATATTCCAATGCGAACAGGCCTCGGCGTTGCTTTATGATGTAATCCAGGATTGGGCAATTCCAGTTCCTGAGGGTCGGTCCCCTGCAACTTTCAGACGTGCCTTTGGTCCAACATACCTGAATGAAGTAATTGGATGATTGAGAGGAATCTGGAGGAACTGACTGCATACTGAGGAGGGAACTCAGCCATTTGATTCAGGTGTGTTGGACCAAAGTTGGATCCAAAGGTTGCAGGATACCGGCCCCCAGGAAAGCAAATTTCCCAATCCTGACATAATCAGCTGATGAATCTGGCCTTTAGAGGACGCAGCCACTGGTTTCAAGCACAGCCGCCATTTATATAGAGGGACCCCTTAGTTCTAAGAAGTTATTTTTAGAGTATAAACAAAGTTGGGGCTCTTTCATAAATTTTTAAATTTGATTAAATATTTGGCCAAGTAATAATTAACGTCATGGATTTTCATTAAGAAAAAATTTTAATCTTCAAAGATAAACTTTGATTCTCAGACATAAAATTCCGGGTAATCTGTGACAGAACTGCATCATCTAATTGATTATAGTTTCCAACCATGTTTTTCCTTCTTCTTTGTTCATAGTAGTTCTGCTGGGTTTCAATAGTTTTTAGTATATTGTTTTGAACTGACATATGTTTGACTTGGAGCTGAATGATTTTTGTTAATAAATTCTTATATTTGGTTTATATATATATATATATATATATATATATATATATATATATATACAGTGGGGCAAAAAAGTATTTAGTCAGCCACCAATAGTGCAAGTTCTCCCACTGAAAAAGATGAGAGAGGCCGGTAATTTTCATCATAGATATACCTCAACTATGAGAGACAAAATGAGAAAAAAAAATCCAGAAAATCACATTGTCTGATTTTTAAAGAATTTATTTGCAAAATATGGTGGAAAATAAGTATTTGGTCAGTTACAAACAAGCAAGATTTCTGGCTCTCACAGACCTGTAACTTCTTCTGTAAGAGGCTCCTCTGTCCTCCACTCGTTACCTTCATTAATGGCACCTGTTTGAACCCGTTATCAGTATAAAAGACACCTGTCCACAACCTCAAACAGTCACACTCTAAACTCCACCATGGCCAAAACTAGAGAGCTGTCAAAGGACACCCGAAACAAATTTATAGACCTGCACCAGGCTGGGAAGTCTGAATCTGCAATAGGTAAACAGCTTGGTGTGAAGAAATCAACTGTGGGATCAATTATTAGAAAATGGAAAACATACAAGACCACTGATAATCTTCCTCGATCTGGGGCTCCACGCAAGATCTCACCCCGTGGGGTCAAAATGATCACAAGAACGGTGAGTAAAAATCCCAGAACCACACGGGGGGACCTAGTGAATGACCTGCAGAGAGCTGGGACCAAAGTAACAAAGGCTACCATCAGTAACACACTACGCCGCCAGGGACTCAAATCCTGCAGTGCCAGACGTGTCCCCCTGCTTAAGCCAGTACATGTCAAGGCCCGTCTCAAGTTTGCTAGAGAGCATTTTTGATGATCCAGACGATGACTGGGAGAATATCATATGGTCAGATGAAACCAAAATAGAACTTTTTGGTAAAAACTCTACTCGTCGTGTTTGGAGGAGAGAGAATGCTGAGTTGCATCCAAAGAACACCATACCTACAGTGAAGCATGGGGGTGGAAACATCATGCTTTGGGGCTGTTTTTCTGCTAAGGGACCAGGACGACTGATCCGTGTGAAGGAAAGAATGAATGGGGCCATGTATCATCAAATTTCGAGTGAAAACCTCCTTCCATCAGCAAGGGCATTGAAGATGAAACGTGGCTGGGTCTTTCAGCATGACAATGATCCCAAACACACCGCCCGGGTAACGAAGGAGTGGCTTCGTAAGAAGCATTTCAAGGTCCTGGAGTGGCCTAGCCAGTCTCCAGATCTCAACCCCATAGAAAATCTTTGGAGGGAGTTGAAAGTCCGTGTTGCCCAGCGACAGCCCCAGAACATCACTGCTCTAGAGGAGATCTGCATGGAGGAATGGGCCAAAATACCAGCAACAGTGTGTGAAAACCTTGTGAAGACTTACAGAAAACGTTTGATCTCTGTCATTGCCAACAAAGGGTATATAACAAAGTATTGAGATGAACTTTTGTTATTGACCAAATACTTATTTTCCACCATATTTTGCAAATAAATTCTTTAAAAATCAGACAATGTGATTTTCTGGATTTTTTTTCCTCATTTTGTCTCTCATAGTTGAGGTATATCTATGATGAAAATTACCGGCCTCTCTCATCTTTTTGAGTGGGAGAACTTGCACTATTGGTGGCTGACTAAATACTTTTTTGCCCCACTGTATATATATATGGCTTTCGTGCTACTTGCTTCTGAGGAACAAAAGGTCAGCAGAGTGGTCAGACAAATCTCAAAATATTGAGACACACTCAATAAGTTTGAAACTGTGAATTGCAGATATAACTGTTTTACGGAAAAGCAATTCATAGTCATTTGTTCACAGTGTTTACCTGAAGTCTTTACTGAGTGCTGCTCCACCAGCGGAACGTCATTACAGATGTTTCTTCTCTTTCGAATCAATGCCAGCAATGAGCTATAAGAAAAAGAAAAAAACCTCATAATTCCTTGTTAATATTTGTGTATGTCTAGAAACATCCACAGAACACACACATCATTACAGAGTACAGTGTTGCGTCATCTACTGTAAGTAAGGGCTCAAAGATGTAAATTCAATAGAACTTTATTACTGAGGGTAATTAAATGGGGCTGCTCAGTAGGCCCGTGGGAAGCACTGCTGCCTTGCAGCAAGAAGGTTCTGGGTTTGATTCCCGGCCCGGGATCCTTCTGCATTGAGTTAGCATGTTCTCCCTGTGCGGGTATCGGTTCTCTAAGGGTACTCCGGCTTCCTCCCACAGTCCAAAAACATGACTGTTAGGTTAAATTGGCTTCTTTCAATCCTCTTTAGGTGTGAGTGTGCGCGTGAATGGTTGTTTATCCTGTTTGTCTCAGTGTGTCCCTGTGATGGACTGGCGTGAATCCTGCCTCTTGCACGTAGAGACCACCCCTCACATCCCCACTTGGGATAAGTGTGACAGAAAATGAATGGATGGAAATTAAATGTTGCTGTAACTCATACGTTGTTTTTAGACAGGTGTTTTAGGTGTTGATGCTGCAGGCAGGAAGGATCTCCTGTAGAGGTCTGTCCTGCCTCGGATCTGGAGAATCCTCTGACTAAAGACACTGTTGTTTAACAGTCTGATGAAGAGGATGCTCACTGTTGTCAATCTTCTTTTTATTCTCTATGAAATCATCTCCAGAGGTTCTAGAACAGAGCCGGTCTTCTTTATCAGCTGGTTGAGCTTCTTTCAGTCATTAGCTCTGATGCTGTTACCCCAGCAGATGATGGAGGAAGAGATCAGACTCTCCACAGTAGACTGATAGAAGAGCTGCAGCATCTGAAGGACCTACAGTAGCAGCCATTGAAAATGCCTTTCCCAGTCAAACACCAGCCGAATGGCAGCCCACTTCGGCAGCCAACTCCGAATGAAATCCCCTCCAACTTCCAACTACTGGAGTGACCCCCTCTTGCATATTTTTTTACTCTGAGTCCAGCATTTCACTGAATTACAGGGTCTGACCAGGAAGTGATGCTTCTCTTTAGATCATAATGGCCACAAATCATGACTGAAAGAATATTTTAGTCCAAAGATTGATCTTTAAAAAGGATTATTAGGGGACCAGCCAAGGAAAGTGGGGACATTTTAAATGGCTACTACTATAGGCTTCCTTAGGAAGTACAAAGTAAAGGTGGATTAAGTAGCCATTGAGATAAAGCTTTTATTATTAGTTCCCATAGGTTGAGGTAAGGAATGTTCTTTTAAAAAGCTCTTTTAATAATTAGCACTTTAAAAAGACTTAAATCAATCATCCTCCTCCTGTAGCTTCAGAGTGTGTCAACAACCTCTGCCTGACTCGGCTCCTCTTGGCCTCTGGTTGGCAGCTGCTCCTATCTGAACTCCTCAGCTTTGTGCGCAAAATGTCATCAAAGCAGGATAAGAGTGTCACATCCTGTTCAGACAGAGGTACATTGGGAAGTGTTACAAGTGATCCAAGACAGAGAACATCTGGAGGATCTGTTTAACACTGGATGCTGTTTGGCATTCATTCACATTACTTATAGCACCAGGACTTTCCCCCCAAAAATTCCAGTCTGCTTTGAAACCAGAAACCCACTAGAAGCTTCTCCTATTTGTGACACGGGGAGGCCAGAGAACTGTTATCCACACCAATAATTGAAAAAAAATGGGTTTAGACATGTCTGCTCTGCCCCCTATTACACCGCCTCAAATGGACCAGCTGAGCGAGCTGTGGAAACGCTGAAAGATGGATTGTGAAAAAGGACAGGACATTGTCTAGAAACTAAGCTCTCTCGCTTCCTTTTCCAGTACCGGATCTCTCCACACACCACAACAGGGGTATCTCCAGCAGAGATGCTTTTTGGGAGGAGGCCAAAGTCACACCTCGATCTCCTTCATCCAGACACCACAGAGAAAATGGTCCGGGGGCAGGACACATATAAGCTGAGGCGGGATCAGCACACAAAAGACAGACTCTTTCAGCCAGGTGATCATGTGTATGTTAAGAATTTTGCTACTGGTCTGACCTGGCTGCCAGGAGTTATTCAACACAGAACAGGGCCAGTGTCCTTTGTTGTGGATTTGGTGGACGGCAAGCAGGTGCGCAGGCACCAGGATAAACTACGTGAGCGCCATGATGCAGGATGGGAGGGGCGTCAACGTGGGGCACAGAAGAACAGTGCATTCAGCCCCGCCGGCTCAGCTGGGGTGCCCCAGGCACCAGAAGAAGACCAAGTCACACCTGAAGAGCCAGCTGATCCAGGCACTCCGTCGGCCCTCAGGCCGACCCAGCTCAGGGAAGCACCAGAACCGAGGAGATCAATGAGGCCACATAGACCTTCAGACAGACTGACCTGGTAACACCTTATGTTAATTAAAAAGAAAGTTGAGCACTTTGGTTTCATGTGAATGTGCTTTACTGGAGGCATCCATGTTTGTCAAAGAACACTACTGCCACCTACTGGTTTGTGACGTCACGGTGCGGTATCGGCTGTTGATCAAGTCCCAGTGCTGTATCTGGTGTTTGTCACAACGCGCTATTATCCGAGTCATCTTAAAAACATTCTTCTTCCAAATGTTGGCTACATATTACGTGTTTTTTCTGTGGCCAGAAGTTCGATGGCAAATCCTCCCTCTTCAAGTTGGCAATCCAATGATGAACCCGTCCGTGGAGAATCAGGAATCAGTAAGGAGAAATAACTTTTTTTTTTCTCTTTTACTCGATGTATTCCAACAACCAGCTGCCACGCACGTGGGCATTGTCAGTTTCAATCAGTGTATTCTCATTATGAGTTCGTATTAAATCGTACGAAAAGTTATACCTCGTAATTTCGTACGTTTTTGACGTGTTTTTGGTCGTATTTCGTCGTATTTTTACGTCTTGCCTCGAGACAAGATATCCTTGCGCATGGGCATCTTACGCACCCTTCAATAACATTGAATTTAAGATACAATTAACCCTAACCCTGACCCTAAGATACAAAACAACAATCAACGTAGTTAGAGACATGAAGAAGTAATTATTGCACTGTTTTTCCCAGTTTTACATCCGCCCGTGGATCTGATTTTTTTGTCTGTCTGCCTGCGCATGCGCACTGATGTGTTTTTTCTAGGAAAAACGTCAAAAACGTACGAAATACTGTGCATAACTTTTCGTACGATTTCATACGAACTGATAATGAGAATATGTTGTTTCACTATAGCTCTGGTGAATTTCAGTGGTGAAGTCCTCCTGAAATCTTCAATAATTGTTGTTGATTGCAGATGTGTCTAGTAGTTCCCATTGATTCTGCTTGTAAAGCAGGGAGAATGGCGCTAGGCTTACCGCACCGTGACGTCACTGCTGGAAGATGTCAGGAGGGAGGGGTCACCATATTTGGGCAAAAATGGCCGCTCCCAGACTCAGTGATCGCAATGAAAATTATTATTTTTATTTTTTTACTGATTAACGCTAAATTTATTCAATCACTGCAAACGTATTAGTTTTAGGTATAAATAATGATCCACTGATTATTCCTGGCTGACTGAACTTTTCCTTTAAACTTCTTTGTTTCTGGCCAGGAGCTGTTATCCTCTACCTTGATCTCCCAACTAAAAAGGTGAACTAATCAGTATTAAAATTAGACTTCTTTTCTCCCCTTAAATGCTTTTATTTAGTTTGGTCCGTTAGCTCGGTTCATTATAACTCTTAATAGGACTTTTTAAATTGTCCTGACATAGGCTGGGTATCACTGGAATGCGCTGGAATAAACCTTTGTTACAATGGTATTTAAAATAAACATCTTTAGATCTTTATTGTAAATACCATTGTAACAAAGGTTTTTATGATCTGCTTCATTTAAATATTTCATTGTAAATTAATTGGACTTTACCTTACCTTTATTTCCTTTATTTCGATATTTTACAGATTCCTAAAAAAAAAAAAAGTTCAATAAAGACATGAGCAAGGTCACTGCTCTGACCTGAGGGGGTTAGAAGGCGCCTCTGGGGCTGATGGAGGTAAGGGTGGAGGGGGAGGTGGAGGTGCTGGAGGAGGGTTAGTCACGGCTTGCAGCTTCTTCTGGAGTGTCTCCACTAGGCAACAAAGCACACAGAAAAACAGCAGCTGGAGGATTAAACACAGAATAAAGATAATCTTTTTAACATAAATAATAATTAAATTATTATTTAGGTTAAATAATAATTAAATTATTTACATCTGTTTATGTTTTATAGAGAAAAGATCATGTTCAAAAAATGATCTAGAAATATGTCAACATTTCTCAAATTAAGGGTATTTACCCATAATTTGAGCATGTAAATACTACCAGTGGAATGTGTATTTTTAATCTTAAATGAGATAATTAGGTAAAAAGCACTTGAAATCAGACAATGCAGTTGTATTTTCTTATTTTAAATATATTCCAAAATATTGCTCCAATGGGAAAGTGCCACACTTTCCTCCTCAATTCAAGAACAAATTATTTATTTAGATCTCAGTTTTTTGAAGTGAGAATATACTTTTATCACAGTGTTGTGGTCTCCTCTTTGCAGATGCTGCAAATATTATTACAGTACACCCTCATCACTCTAAAAACTAAAAAAATTAAGTCTTTTTTAAAAAGTTGTAATTTCCCTCGATTAGATGTCATACCGAATCATCGGCCGAGGGGTGTAGATTTTTGTGATCGGCTTAAATGATGGTGTAAGGTCATTGGTTGCAAATCACAGCTAGTCATGGGAAGTCCACACAGAAATGTTCAGAAAGCACTGGTAGTTATGACATTAAGATGTAATTATGGATTCATCACATATCTTGTCAATTTAAATTTCATGTTCTTGTTTGAACCACTATGTGAATGTTTGGATCACATAGATGAGCTGGTTAACCCTTTATAGGGCAAGTTACCATTTTTGATCAGTTGCATGACCCTGATTAATGTAGCACCCTCCTCCCCTTCAAAAACCCACCCACCCCACCCCCATATTCAACCAGACTGTAGATATAATTTTATATATATTGTAAGAAATTGTGTTCTATCAAACTGGTCCTATAGTCACTCTATTACAGATGGAGTCATGTAATGAAAGTAATTTCTCCCTGGGATTATTAAAGTATTTTGGATTCTGATTCCTGGTTGATGGGACAGGTGTTGTGAATGAAACAGTGTCCAGCTTGAAAGAGCTCCTGTGTGTCGCTGAATGTGAGCATTGATGACTGAAAGACATATTCTGCCTCCATTTATCTGTTAACCACAGTCTGTTGAACTCATGTCAATGTGGATTTAAAGACATTTCAATTACTGGAAAAAATTGCAGGGGGAATATAAAAAAAAGGTCTAATCGACAAAAACTTTCACAACCCCCATGCAGTACCTCCATGGACCCCCTGGGGGTCACGGATCCCCTGGTGAAGACTCTAAGACTATGATGTAACAAAAAAATGTGTATCTTTGTTTTTCAAGAATTTCTCATAGAAGCACTATAGTAGCCGTTTCTTGTTATTACATTAACCTTAATTTTTGCCATGAAAATATAAATGTTTCTTGGATGTTAAACAGCTAATAAGGTCTTGTCCTGGACTCCAATAATACTCCTGGCTTGAAATGTAGATCTTTTAAGTATTTCACTGAGTAAAGGGTTTGTATCTCTGCTTCTGTCTCCTTGAACCCCAGTCAGCCTCAGCAGATGGCCACTCACACTTAACCTGGTTCTGCTGGAGGTTTCTTCCTGTTAAAAAAATAGTTTTTCCTCTCCACTGTCGCTACAAACATGCTTAGTGTGAGGGTTTGCCTTTCGAGTCAGTGAGTCGATGTAATCAACTGGTTTTCCTAAGACAGAAAACTTTGAATCAATTTAATTGCATGATCTGGTTGAGTCGTCTCTGTAAAGTGCCTTGAGATGACCTGATGTGAATTGGCGCTATATAAATAAACGGAATTGAATTGAAGGACTAATATTCAAACTCTTCTAGCTGCATAAATAGCTAGCTATTTCATTTCAAGAACAATAATTCATTATCAGCTCATCTTATCTGAAATGAAATTATTTTAGGAAATCTGCAAGATTTTAGATTCCTTTTTGCAGCAAATATCAGGTCACAATGGTTAGGTGTCCAATCATTTCCTGGTATTCATGCAGTTCCCCCTAAGGCTCAAACTGGCCTATAGTCGGTATCTTCTGTTGTTTTCTGTGTGTTGAACGCCAGCCTGTGAAAAGCAGTGGAGGCAAAAATCTCACCTGTAATTTTGAGATCCTTGAGTTCTTGTTCAGCCTTGAAGCAGCGGGTGCTGCTCTCCTTCTTCTCTTCCTCCAGGAGAACCAGTTTGTGTCTCAATGCAGTTATTTCCTTCTGAGTCTCACAGTTGTTTAGTTTTTCTTCCATCTGCTTGAGCTAATAAACAAACATAAATAATGTTTATTGTTCAACATAAGAAAAGTCAAAAAGTACAAAACCAATGCTCCTTGAATGAGGAGTGAAACGATAGATTCAACACAATCTTCCTAGTGACATAATGTGCAGCAAGTCTGAATTTCAAGGGAGAAATCGATCACATTATCATTATTATACTTATTGTTATTTATAACGAGAAAAGCCTTCGCAGAGCACAGACCTCCACCAAGTCACTCATTTCCAGACACATCCTGATTTCCACCTTCAGGTAATACCTGTATTCCCAGAATCTTTGAAAACATTCCTGGATTCAAATGGTGATCCGGATCATGACCCAAATGGAATGGATTGTTCCTTGGACTGAGGCAAACCTTTGGTAAAAAGTTTCATTAAATCTGTTCATAACTTTTTGAGTTACCCTGTTCACAGACAGACAGAGAGACTCTCCTAAAAATCAGGACCTGCAATTTAGTTATCAGGCTCCTCTCCTGTGGAACCAACTACCAGTTTTAGTCTGTGAGGCAGGCGCCCTGTCTACTTTTAAGACTAGGCTTAAAACTTTTTCTTTTTGATAAAGCTTATAGTTAGAGTGGCTCAGGTTATCCTGAGCTATCTCTATAGTTATGCTGCTATAGGCTTAGACTGCTGGAGGACATAGGGACCCCTTTTTCTCTTTCATTCTATCTCTATTCTCCCACTCTGCAGAATCTGTTAGTTCAATCTCTAATGTTCTGCTCTCTCTGCTTTTCTCATCATAGTAGCTTCACCTCGTCTGTTCCTGTTTGGCTGTGACCAGGGGCAGATTTAATAAATTTGGGGCCCTAGGCAAAGACATGCAGGGGGCCCTCTGAATTGAGAAGACAACACATAAAACAGACCCATTATACAGATTGTTAATTTTAAAGGAATAGACATCCATTATTTGTTCTAGCTTTTGTCCCTCTCTTTTTGTCCCTTTTCTTGCTGTTAGGGATAGATTGTCTTTGTTTTTGTTGGGATCCAGAGGTTTGCTCTCCAGAGGGCAACGTGGATCCCTTCCTGTGGGCTTCTGTTACTGTTGGGATCCAGGGGTTTGCCCTCCAGAGGGCGACGTAGATCCCTTTCTGTGGGTTTCTGTTTTCTCTGTTGGGATCCAGAGGTTTGGCCACCAGAGGGCGCCGTGGATCCATTCCTGGGAGCTGCTGCTCAGCGCTCACAGCTGACCCCCATCAGCTGATTAGGAGCTCTCACTTTATAAGCTGTTGAGGAGCTCCATTCTGAGCCGTCCTTGCCATGGAAGCAAACCTGAGCCACCCTGCCTGTTTGGCCCTGTAAGTCAGAACCTGAACCTGTAAACCTGAACCTAACCTGCTCTGTTTTCTCTGCCTTCCAGGGCAGAACCCTGTGTGAGTCAATAAATATTGGACTTTAATCCTGCCTGTGTGTTCTGTGAGTTCTGCATCTGGGCTAGTAAACCTGCAACATCATGACAGAACAATCCGGCCAACAGACCAGCCCAGCAGACTCACTGGAGCCGCCCCTGTGGATGTGGAAGGAGGAACCGACTAACTCCACGGAACCACATGGGTTGGTTTAGTACCGTTGATGGCTGGAGATTCTGACCCATCTGGAGACCCCTGAGCCCTCTCTGAGCCATCTGGAGACCCCTGAGCCCGCTCTGAGCCGTCTGGAGACCCCTTAACCCCGCTCTGAGCTGTCTGGAGACCCCTGAGCCCGCTCTGAGCCATCTGGAGACCCCTGAGCCCGCTCTGAGCCGTCTGGAGACCCCTGAGCCCGCTCAAAGCCATCTGGAGATCCCTGAGCCCGCTCTGAGCCGTCTGGAGACCCCTGAGCCCGCTCTGAGCCGTCTGGAGACCCCTGAGCCCGCTCTGAGCTTTCTGGAGACCCCTGAGCCCGCTCTGAGCCGTCTGGAGACCCCTGAGCCCGCTCTGAGCTGTCTGGAGACCCCTGAGCCCGCTTTGAGCTGTCTGGAGACCCCTTAACCCCGCTCTGAGCTGTCTGGAGACCCCTGAGCCCGCTCTGAGCCATCTGGAGACCCCTGAGCCCGCTCTGAGCCGTCTGGAGACCCCTGAGCCCGCTCAAAGCCATCTGGAGATCCCTGAGCCCGCTCTGAGCCGTCTGGAGACCCCTGAGCCCGCTCTGAGCCGTCTGGAGACCCCTGAGCCCGCTCTGAGCTTTCTGGAGACCCCTGAGCCCGCTCTGTGTCTTCCAGAGATTCCTGATTCGGAGCCACAGTTGGTGGTTTCCGGCGCTCCTGATGCGGAACCGCAATCGGTGGCTTTCTCAGTTCCTGATTCGGAGCCGCAGTCGGCGGTTTCCGGTGCTCCTGATTCGGAGCCACAGTCGGTGGCTTCCGGTGTTCCTGTGGAGCCACAGTCGGTGGCCTCCTCTGCTCCTGATATGGATCCGCAATCGGCGGCCTCTTCAGTTCCTGATTCGGAGCCGCAATCGGCGGCTTCCTGTGTTCCTGTGGAGCCACAGTCGGTGGCCTCCTCTGCTTCTGATGTGGAGCCACAATCGGTGGCCTCCTCTGTTCCTGATCTGGTGCCGCAATCGGCGGCCTCCTGTGTTCCTGTGGAGCCACAGTCGGTGGCCTCCTCTGCTTCTGATGTGGAGCCACAATCGGTGGCCTCCTCTGTTCCTGATCCGGAGCCGCAATCGGCAGCCTCCTGTGTTCCTGTGGAGCCACAGTCGGTGGCCTCCTCTGCTCCTGATGTGGATCCGCAATCGGCGGCCTCTTCAGTTCCTGATTCGGAGCCGCAGTGGGCGGCCCTGTCTGAGCCTGTTGCAGAGCGGCAGAAGCAGAGACGGCTTCCTCCTCGGAGCTTCCTGCAGAAGCAGAGGCGGCGTCCTCCTAGGAGCTTCCTGCAGAAGCAGAGACGGCGTCCTCCTCAGAGCTTCCTGCAGAAGCAGAGGCGGCGTCCTCCTCGGAGCTTCCTGCAGAAGCAGAGACGGCGTCCTCCTCGGAGCTTCCTGCAGAAGTAGAGACGGCGTCCTCCTCGGAGCTTCCTGCAGAAGCAGAGACGGCCTCCTCGGAGCTTCCTGCAGAAGCAGAGACGGCGTCCCCCTCGGAGCTTCCTGCAGAAGCAGAGACGGCGTCCCCCTCGGAGCTTCCTGCAGAAGCTGGGATGGCGTCCTCCTCCGGGGTCCCTGCAGCTTCTGAGACCCTGGCCCCCGGAGTGTCTGCCTCTGCTCCGGTCCCGCGGCCGGCCTCCGGAGCGACTGCTTCAGCTCCGTTTCCACGGCCGACCACCTGAGATTTTCCCTGTCCTCGCCCACCCTGGGTGGGTTGTTTTGATTTCTGGACCCTGTTTCTTTTTCTGTGCCTGGCCCTCCTTGCCTGTTTCCCCCTCCGCCCGCCCTGGGTGGGTTGTTTTTGGTTCTGGTTTTTTGTTTTTGGGCGGTATCCGCCCTTAAGGGGGGGGGGTACTGTTGGGATCCTGAGGTTTGCCCTCCAGAGTGCAACGTGGATCCCTTCCTGTGGGCTTCTGTTACTGTTGGGATCCAGGGGTTTGCCCTCCAGAGGGCGACGTAGATCCCTTTCTGTGGGTTTCTGTTTTCTCTGTTGGGATCCAGAGGTTTGCCCACCAGAGGGTGCCGTGGATCCATTCCTGGGAGCTGCTGCTCAGCGCTCACAGCTGACCCCCATCACCTGATTAGGAGCTCTCACTTTATAAGCTGTTGAGGAGCTCCATTCTGAGCCGGATTGTTGTCCTTGCCATGGAAGCAAACCTGAGCCACCCTGCCTGTTTGACCCTGCCTGTCTGAACCTGTGAACCTGTAAGTCAGAACCTGAACCTGTAAACCTGAACCTAACCTGCTCTGTTTTCTCTGCCTTCCAGGGCAGAACCCTGTTTGAGTCAATAAATATTGGACTTTAATCCTGCCTGTGTGTTCTTTGAGTTCTGCATCTGGGCTAGTAAACCTGCAACATCATGACAGTTTTCTTTTGTCCCTTTTTTTTTTTTTTCATATTGGCAATTTGCTGTTAGGCTATATTGCCACAACAGAGCCAAATCAATTTGAGGAACCATTTCAAATCATCCCCTTTTCTTTTGAACAAAGAGAACAAATAACATTCTGGAAAACTCCAGCCAAAGGACCAATCAGCTGACAAGAAGGCTGAAACCTCAACAGTTTATACCCCTACTTGATTCAGGGTTTAAATTCCAGAGTGCAGGATCAATCGATCTCTTCCCCTTTGGTTTTAACATCTGTAAGGAGAGGCCCGTTTCACATGAAATGCTAAAAGAAAGCTAGCTGGAAGTAGCTTTCGTTTTTCTGCGTCAAAAGTCACGGATCGCAGTGTACCAGTGTGCATAGCCCCTCCTGAACAGGGTAAGACGGAGAAATCCCGAGGCTGAGGCTGACTTAAAACTCTTCCTTCAATTAATAATAATAATTAATTGTGTATAATTTCTTGATAATGTCTTAATAGTATTGGACCTTTAAACAACAGAGAGCTTTATGTTTAAGAACAGCACAGAAAACATGACAGAAAAGACTCTAACTTTGTGTTAGTTTAGCAGGCGACACTTTTTCTGCCTACATGTACAATTAGACAGGCTGCAGTGGAGATTTGAACTATTTTTGTATGTAGTTTTCTACTTTAGGACGAACGAGGAACAGGACAGAATATTACAATATTTTACAATATTGAACGCTGCCACATGATTTTTAACAAACACATCCAAGCGTGAACACATTACTCCTGTGCTGTTGTCACTCCACTGGCTTCCACTCCGTTTTAGAAATGATGTTAAACTTCTGCTGTTTGTTTTTAACACCATTCATGGCTTTGCCCCCTCTTACTTGTCTGAGATTTAAATTTTTCGCAATTGTAGCAGAGCTTTATGCTTCTTGGGTCAGCTTCTGCTAGAGGTCCCTAGGTCAAGACTCAAACAGTGGGGCGGTCGTTCTTTTGCCATCGCTGCTCCCAGACTGTGGAACAAACTACCTCCTGACATCCGCACCACTACTGACCTCAGCCTTTTTTTAAAAAGGCTTAAAACCAACTTTTTAAATTAGCATTTAATTCTGACTAGGATAATACTGTCTCTTAGATGTCCTCTTTCTGTGTGCTCCTTTCTATGCACCTCTGGAAGGCTTTTAATGTCCTGCAGCACTGCACCACTACACCACTTTTAATTGTATCTGTATGTTTTATATGTGTTATGTATTGTTTTATGGCTTTGTTGAAAAGCACTTTGGGTACCATTTGGCTATTGTAAAGGGTTATACATATGAATTTTGATATTTCACATGTATATAAATATACAATATTTTCATAGAAAGGGTCTCATTGTTCTGTTTGATTTTTAACTGTAGCCCTCTGAAATACTTTAATTTCTTCAAGGGACAATTTACTTGCAGAGTCCACAAAATTAGCCACCCAATCAGCACTCGCCCTAAACATTAAGATATTAATCAATAAAACAACATTATAGGAGCAATAAGAGATGCTCAGGCAGACTGAGCTATCGGTTAGATCTTCTGGTCTGTGCCTCATTCGACCCCGATGAGGTTCAGCAGCGTTTCTTCTCCTCATGTCTGGCTGGGTGAACATAACTACGTAGTTGTAGCTTAAAACAAGCAAATTCACATTTTTCACGTCAGGCAAAGCTCTGCTTCTTTCACGCACCAGGAATCATTTCTCCATTCAGCTGCTCAGAAATGCCATCCCTCCTTCTGAGGCACCTCTGCCTGGAATGAAATGCCATTCAGGACTCTTCCAGAAAGAGCAAACTACCGATCGACCAAGACTTCACTAGCCTGAAGTCTTAGTGCCACGTTTCTGTAAATTTTTATCGCTCTGTCTTCTACAAACTCAAGACATTTTATTTTAGATAAAAATGTAAATCTAATGCGGTTTTGAGGCTTGTACATCTTGTTAACACAAATGCAAGTGTAGATGTCCTCTCCCAGCAGACAAAATTGTACCTGGAGCTAACCTAAACACCTAAACACTGGCATTCATGGTGTGTCTGCACGGACAGGCCTGTGTGAGCACTCTAGTCAAATATCATTTTCCCCC
Organism: Cyprinodon diabolis; assembly: GCA_030533445.1. NCBI lineage: Eukaryota > Metazoa > Chordata > Actinopteri > Cyprinodontiformes > Cyprinodontidae > Cyprinodon > Cyprinodon diabolis. The sequence continues at coordinate 6,358,121 of CM060083.1, forward strand.
TTTTTTTCAAGAAGTTGGTTTCGACCAAAAATTTATCACTTTTACATAAATTATTGAAGGCTGGGTAGAAGGAAGGGTTTGGGAAGGGACACCTAGTTTTTGGCGGGGAGGGAAAGAGCTTGAAGAGTTTGGAAGTCTCTCCATGTCATTACAAGGGGAGCTGGAAGAAACGTCCTGCAGGGTCTGATTTTTCAAAACTGTATCCTCCCGCAACCTTAGAGTTCAGAACCAAGTCCCAGGCCGTTACCCGCAATTATCCCCACTTAAACCGAGCTGGGACTGCACAGACCCGTAAATAATAAAGTGCGACCTGACCCGTGATCACAAAGTAAACACACAGCTGTTTATAATAACAGAGGAAGTAAAGATCACGCTTTCATCCAGTTCGTGCTGCACTCACAAATTAACAGCTGTAAATTGACCAAACTAAGAAGGTTTGCCTCATTGCTTAAAAAAATACTGTTATCTGGATATTCTTAAATCAATTAATTTTTTAAGATAATTTTTAAGATAAAAATAAAAAAATATAAATACGTTTCATTCTCTACTTCTCTGTTACTCTAAGATACCTGCATTTTAATCATTTATACCTAAACCCATGATATAATATAGGATTTTTCTACCCGTAGATCTACATTTAAAGGAAAAGTCCTACCTAAAACAAATATGTTTGCAGTGATTTAATTAATTTATTGTAATCATATCATAAAGAAATTAAAAATAATAATTTTCGTTGCGATCTCTGAGTCTGGGAGCGGCCATTTTTGCCCAAATATAGTAACCCCTCCCTCCTGCCATCTTCCAGCAGTGACGTCACGGTGCGGTAAGCCTAGCGCCATTCTCCCGCTTTACAAGCAGAATCAATGGGAACTACTAGACACATCTGCAATCAACAACAATTATTGAAGATTTCCAGAGGACTTCACCATTGAAATTCACCAGAGCTATAGTGAAACTGACAATGCCCACGTGCATGGCAGCTGGATGTTGGAATACATCGAGTAAAAGTGGGAAAAAAAATAGTTATTTCACCTTTCTGATTGAATATCTTCCATGGGTGGGTTCGTCGTTGGATTGCCAACTTGAAGAGGGAGGATTTACCATCGAACTTCTGGCCAGAGAAAAAACACGTAATATGTAGCCAACATTTGGAAGAAGAATGTTTTCAAGATGACTTGGATAATAGCGCGTTGTGACAAACACCAGATACAGCACTGGGACTTGATCAACAGCCGATACCGCACCGTGACGTCACTAACCAGTAGGTGGCAGTAGTGTTCTTTGACAAACATGGATGCCTCCAGTAAAGCACATTCACAGGAAAATTACTCTTAATTAAAAATACCTATGTGGGTAATAATGAATTGTGAATATGACCAGACTTTTCCTTTAATACGGGTACCTGACCCGGTGCAGGACTCCGGCTTGAAGCGTGAATCGTATCAGACACAAAGGCCCCAACCCAATCCGGACGCAACGTCAGACAAAAAAACTTTCAGGGACTTTCAAGGAAGGAGTCTTCTTTTAGCGGTTTTCAAAACTTTCCATTCATTGTATCCTGCAAATGTCAGCATCCAAAAATACGTGTTTAATTTTATAAACTGGACAGTTTCTGTGGAACATGTCCCCACACCTGGTTGTGGTGCTCCAGCCTTTGTCTCTCCACCTCTGCTGTCAGAACAGCCACCTGGCTGAGGGCATCTTGCAGAGCTTGGCTGGGCGTGCAGCTCTGCAGCAGGAGCTGACTCTGTCTCTTCTGTTTTTTCTGTTCAACCAGCATCTGAATTAACCAAAAGGTAAAAAAAATCAACAGAACATAGATAAGATTCAAGAATGCGATGCTGGAGGTTAGAGAAAAGCTTGGACTCACTTCTCGGGCAAAGCTCTCTGCTTCAGTCCTCAGGTTTTGCTCCAAATCCAAGGTTTGTTGCAAGGCTTCATATTCCTCCACAGCAAACTGAGAGACTGATACATCCAGAGTATGTTTGATTCATTTTTATAAAAATAAAATGAGTAAAATCACAGTAAAGGCCATTTCAATGCATCTAAAGAGAAGAGGCCACCAACAATTAACTAACAATAATTATATACTTTTCTTTTAAAAGCTGGAGGAAAACAGCATAGTTTGAAACCTGTTGGATTTTCATGTCAGATGTTCAGTTTTGCATGTAGAAATACCGGTTTGCTCCGCCTACTACTCTGATGGTCAGAGTGAAAAAACCCACAGTCAGAATCAAATAGGGACCCTAACTCTGAGCTGAAAATGATCATCAGATCCTCCTTTGGATTTACTTCAGTTAAGTGAGGGGATTTTAAAGCTTCAATTGTGCATTGAGGACAGGTTTATAGCCTTGATCAGGATGTGATTCTATCAAATCGAAGTTAGAGTGAGGCGGCGGCTAATGGGGAGGACCTGGACCAATCCTGGGAGGCTGGTCTCATTTCTGGCAGCTTTTTTTTATCTGTACTACCTGATGTAATCTGGTGATCTCAGTCGATCAATGGTGTCTTAAAGATGGAGAGTAGAAGAGCAAAGGTGGGAGGAAGCCACAAAGCTCTGGAAACAGACGCTGCTAAATGTACAAAAATTTGCAGCTTTTTAGTTAAATGAGGTCAACATTGGACTCTCTGAAAGACATTGATAGAATGGGAAAGGAAAGATTACGAACTTTGCCTGCACACCAGGCAACACGTTAATTATCCAGTCATTGCATTTTGAGACGTTTTGAGACGTTTTAATTCAATATAATCTCATTAAAGCATAATGCAACGCTACAATTAGAAGCACCCTCCTCTCTTCTGCTCCATTCATAGATCCTCAAAATAAGATTCTTCCTGATTAAAACTACATTCCTAGCGGTCAGAAATATAAATATACATATCCTAAATTACATGTTTGTCTGAAAAAATGTCATGATCTTGGAGCTGCTGACTGGCTTAATTACTGATTGGATTCACCTGTCTAACTCCATGTTGTTTCTCAATACCGTTCATCTGATCCACCTGCAACAGCTTCTATTTAACCAGCCCTCTAACCAGTCATCAGGGCCAGATTATTCTCAAGCTGTTAGTGCGAATGATTCTAGCGTCCTTATATATTCTAATTATGTGATCCTAACCTGTTCTTCCTCTCGACCTCTGAGCGTTTCAGCATTACGTGAGTGTTTGTGATTTCCTGGTCTCCCTCTCAACCACTGAGCCTGCCTGTTCCGGTCCGATCTGTTTGCCTGACCTGTCTTCGACTCCTGCTGAATTCTTGGATTCTGCCTGTTTGCTGAACATGGAGCTGTTTCCTGTCACCGACCTAGATTTCCCTTCGAAACCTCTTCGGACTTCTGATCTCCTAGTTCTGAATCCTGAGCACGTCCTCGACACTAGCTTTGGCTTTGGCACCTGGATTATCCTGCCTTCCGTCATCTGCCTGGATCTGATCTCTTGCTTGTTTTTGTCCTCTGGGGCTGCAGCCTCTGGGACTATGAGAGGCCCCCGCCGCGTATTGTAGTCAGCTGACTGGCTGGGATCAACCACGTTTTCCGGGCACAGACTGAGCTATTAAACCAGAGGTTCCTGCCCTAGACGCCCTAGCTGCTGTTAATATGGATCCCTTTTTTAATAAACACTTTTGAATTAGCTGTCTGTCTCGAACAGCGCGTCCCCTGTTCTGAGCCTTGACAAAAAAAAGTATTTCAGGATGCAAAAATAAAACTGAACTAGTAAGAATAAAGTTTCTGACACAGAGAAATCTTTGCAAATTATAATCTAACGACTCATATAAAAAGTAGTTGATAACTGAAAGGACATTTCTACCATTATAAATATATTCATAATTTCAAAAAATGGATTTCTGGATATCTAGAATATTATACTCCTTTTTGATATCTGAAATGGTCATTTTGACAAGAAGTAATTGGATTATGGAGATCTGAGATTATAGTTCATCCTCCTCAGAATTCAGTTTAATGCATCTGGAAGTAAAAGCCCAATACACATGAATGGGAAACATGATGTCATTAGTACTCGAGTTTTAAGATTTATATTTAAGATATTTAAACTGTTCATTTTCAGAAGAAATTCATTTGAGACAGTCAAACTAATAAATGTCAAAACAGCATGCCATAAGTAGCAGCCATGAGTTGATAGGTTAGATTCCTCATGAAGTGAATAATAAATGAATCTAATGAAGAGGATGGTGCAGTTCTGTAGGATCAGAAGTACAACCATTTTATTCTAATGTTAAACCAGCAGTGATGATGGGATTATTGCTCCTGTTAGTTTGGAAGAAACATGGAGTGAACAAACAAGCAGAAGGTCTAAATGTTTCTATACCAAAGCCACATCAGTGACTGGTTAAATGTTTAGTGGGCCTGAGACAATTAATTGGATTAATCGATTATTGAAAAAATCGGCACCTAATTTAGTAACCTATGAATCGTTAACTGGAGTATAGAGACTCTAAAAGATGTCTTTAGCTGACAGAGCGACCAACTTAGAGCAGGAGTTATATAAAAAAATGTGAAAAGTAAATATAGAAACATTTTGCATGTCAATCTGCTCCATTCAGAACTCCTTATATGGAAAAGTTTCGTAAAAACTAATCTTTAAGAGACATTTTGCTATCTAATTATTAATCAATTAATCAAAGAATCAACACATTTGTTGATTTTTAATATTATCGTTAGTTGTAGCCTAACTTTTTAGCATTAAAAGTAAATAGTAAAAACACAAAACCCACGGGTGAAATGTAACATTAAGAAATATGAAATAAATCTGAACATTTAGCCCTTGAAATATCTTAATTGGTGAAATTCAAATGTGTTTCCATCTCAAATGTCTTAAAACTTTGAATATTACTATTGATTATGTGATGCAGATCCAGGAGAGTCTGGGGTAACTGAGGGAATCCTGAAATATGAATATTTCCAGTGAAATTACCCCTTTTTGAACAGAATTTTATTTCTGATTTTGTTGAAAAGGATGTTATGGGGAATAATTTTGGGTATTTGCTCTAAAGTTTGAAAACTGTCTTGAATACTTATCACAATGTGATATTTCAGCTTTTCTCTTTTAATAAATTTGCAAAGATTTCTACATTTCTGTTTTTTTCTGTCAAGATAGGGTGCTGAGTGTGAATTAATGAAAAAAATAACATGAACTTTATTGATTTTGGCAAATGGCTGCAATGAAACAAAGAGTGAAAAATTTAAAGGGGTCTGAATACTTTCTGTACCCACCATAATAATATACAAATTTACCACATACTAAGCAAGTTTTCAAATTTGAGAATCATTAAAAACATAACTGAGCACAAGGCAGGATAATTGGGAGAATATTCCCTAAATGCTGAATATTGACTTGAAAAATCATTTAATGGAGTCAAATTAAGGTAATAAGTTGCTTCAAAGTTACAGTTATAGAGCATTGTTTTAAGATGTTGTTCATTTTCGACTTGGAGACCAGGACAGGGTTACGGAGGCCTCAGGAATTTCAATAAGAAAAAAATAAGATAAACACAAAAAAAGAAGCCAATATTTTAGATTATATTATCTTTAAATATACTTTGTAATAATATATCCTCTTACTATGTGAAGGAAATTAACTAAAACCATGAGGCTTTTCTAACTATAAGTCAAAGAAAAGCCTTATTCATCGTGTAGTAACCTACTTTGTGTAAGCCTGCTTTTTTAATGATGGAGCGCTAAAAAAACAAAACAATATGGAGCCCATAGACATTAAGCCAAAGCTTCCATTCTAATTATCATGTTTACTGAAAAGTTTGTTGTTCGTTTAAAAAATGCGAGTCCTGACAATATTCTAGATTCTTATGTTATTGTAAAAAAAAAAAAAAAAAAAAAAGGAGAATGAAAAGAATAAGCAAAACACGCTACAAGTGGATATTTTTTTATTTTGTCGGAAGCAAAGGGGTCCCCTACTCTGGTGAAGTGGTTCTACTGGTTATCTCAGAACCAGATTCTGTATATCTGAGTTTATGGGAATGACTCTAAAGCCTCTTTGCCACTGAAATTAGCAGGTTATTGCCACTTGGCCTCAATCCCCCCACCGCTGCTTGTCTGGTGACGCCATCATGCTGGGTTAGCGTTGACGTCACCAGTGTGACAGAAATCAGGAAAGTAAAAAATGGAGAGCAACATGTCAGGAAGCCAGGGCGTAGTCAGTGTCCTTGTTTCGCTCTATTATCTGTCTGAATCCCTCTCACCAGAGCTGCTCCATGTTTATCAAATGTATACAAAGTTGTTTCTGCTTGTTAGATCAGAAGCGACCGGCCAGTGTGTTGACGTCCACATGCTGTGTTCAATGGTATCACATAAATTAGCGGGTCGACCCAGCTCTGGTGTTTCCACAGCATGATATTTTAACATGGGTTGCTCGTTTGACACGCATCAGCGAGCTGTTCCCTCTACCACTTAAACTGCTTATACTGAATCCAGCAACTCTGATCTATTTCTCTTTCCGTCAAACACAGCTGACTGTAACACCGGGGTTTGGGACGAACAAAGTGAAGGCATGGATTTTAATGATGATTTATTCGTCTATCGCTAACGATACATGTCTGTATGAGGGCTTTCTTCAAACTGCACGTTATCTAACCTTCTGCTTTTTAGTTCTCCAACCGGTGCAGATCTATTTCCATAAAAAACCAAGCAAAGGTGAGACGATGCTATTGATGGGGACACTTCGTAAAATAATAAAAAACACCACCGATGAATAAACAAACATTGAATAGCACATTTTCCTTTTATTGACCTTTCACTAAAGTTCTAGAAACACATGAATGAAGTAGCACTGACCTATGAATGCTGAGGTAATACTGAACAGAAATGAGCCATAAACATTATTGGCTCCATACCTTAAAGGGTTTGCATCTTTTCACACAATCATTAACACCAGCACTGCTTTTTTTAAAAAGCACAGATGTTTTTCTCACCTCGGGTGTACTTCACCAGGAGCCTCTTCTGTTGCAGAAATTCAGCAGTTAAAATCGTGTTGCTGTGTTTCACTTTCATCAGCTGCAACAGTTAGAAAGGACGTTAAAACTGTTATAGAAGATAAAATAAAAAGTCTCTACTTATCACTCTTGTTCATTCTAGTCCTAATACAGTACATGCAAATAACATTAAAAGTCACACATTCAGCTTTTGGAGTGAAACTAAATATGATTTCTAATCTACTGTGAAGGCAAACATCAAAAGGAGCACTAATGCAAGGTCCATGTTATACAACACACATTGAAAAGATAAAGGCTATTCTGCATCCCGAACCTCAAGCATTTGCAGGAATGCAAAGATAAATATTTACTGGCAAAAATTGAAGTTGTTTTTATGTTATAATATTTACAGAGAATCAAAAACAAACAGAAATAATAGAAGGAGGGCTAAAGAGGCTTAGAGAGGTATACCATGGCAAATTACCCATAATAAAATAAAGGAAAAAAAACACCTCTTTATGCACAGTGTGACTTTTCCAAGTTATTAAGGCATTCAGATTTTTCCATGTCGACTATTTCAAAGTAAGAGTTCATGTTGAGTTGATGCCCTGTTTTATGACATCGTCACATAAGTGGGCAGCAGAAACAGCTGGTTTACTTGCAAAGTCTGTGGTTGAAATACTCAACAGTAGTACTTGACTAAAACTATCGATACTCGTAGTCAAATCTTACTCAACTAAAAGTAAAAGTTACTCAGTCAAACATCTAATTGGTTAAGGGATTAAATAACTCACTTTTGAAAACTAACTCAATATTCAGAAGTACGTGTATTTAAAAGTACTAAAGTATTCAAAGTATTCTCTGCAAAAGTACTAATTAAATGTCCTAATATCAGCACATATCGGTCCAATTTTCAGAGTAATTTTAATAAACCTGTAACTTTCAGAAACCAGCTGATATATCGCTGCGTAAAATCACAAATAAGGACGGATATTTAGATTATTATTTCTTATTTAAAAACAAACCACACCATCTATTGAACATCTGAACACTTTAGAGACAAAAGTGGCTGTCTATCTGCACAACCCCTCTTCTCAGTGTCTGGAAGAATTAGTTGGCTGGGGGATCGTGCCATTACATCTTATTTACTAAAATTCTGGAGCAGGACAAATTTTAACAATAGGGACCTTACTAAAAAACTACAGAATCCAGTTATCTGTTTTTAAATATATAGTATTTGTAGGGGTGAAAACAAGTAGTATAGTATAATCTAGATCGCATGCAGGCTGCTGAATTGACATGCTAGTTTTTCCGTTTTCAGGAGACGCTTATAGGAAGTATTTTTTCTGTTTAATAATAATTATGAGAACTTCAGTCATGTAGTATGGTATAGTAAGCCAAATTATCCAATAGCAAACTTTAACTTACTTCATCACAGTTATTCTTTAGTTGTTGTCTTGTTAACTCAAGATCAGAAATAAGTTGGTTTTTCTCCTTTAGAGTCGCTTCCAACTTACCCTGTAGCCCTGAAACAATAGCAGAACAAACACAGTAATTCAAGCTTTAACTGTCTTTTTATGAGGTAAGATAACTTAATAAAAAGTATGCTCACGCTGTCTGAATATGTAATATAAGTCAGGGATAGTGAATCAATTTAATATCTTTATTTGTTCCTAGTTGTTAACTTATACAAACTTTTAAAACCCAATGTTTCAGGTCTAACTATATTGTTTAAAAGTTACAAAGTTACAGCTTTAAAAAATTACAACTATAAATCAAGTTTCAAAGTATGAATCACAAAATTACAAGCATAAAACTACAACCCCTGATTAAGCTTTTCCACTCCTTACCAATTGGTGGCGGTGATGTACCAGAAGGCTGCTCATCAACCGGCATTAATTAAGAAGAAGAAGGCAAAAACAGAGCCATTTCATCATTTTTTTTATGTTTGTTTTAAGACATTCACAACAGATGTTCAGCCAATGGTTGTTTTTGTTTTTTTTCTCATGCAGGTTATTAATTAACCTTCAGTTGCATTACTGCCACCATGTGGTAAGGGGGGAAACAGCTTCATCACGGGTCAAACTATTTGTTGTTTGTACTTGTAGTTGATCAAAGTTGGAATGTTTTAACTTGTATTAATAACTTTCAAACTTGTATTCTCACAGATAAAAAATTTGTTGTATTTAGGAGCTCACATGGAACAAATACAAATCTTAAATGTGTTGATGTGTATTGATTTACATTTAGAAATTCAGACTCCCAAGCATATATAAGCCATGTCTGAAGGTCTAACCCCTAAACCCCTCCACAGACACAGAAGCCTTGAAGAACAGACAGGAGATCAGATCAGAGCACGGACGACGGAAGGCAGGATAAGTCAGGAGACAGATACAGGTACAGTCCACAAACACAAGTCCGAAGATGGGTCAGGCAAACAGATCAGAACAGTGACAGGCAGGGTCAAAGGTGCAAAGACAGTTCAATCTGAAGAACCCACATGGAGAAAAAAAGACAATTAGAAGAATTTTTTAACGCAATTATTTTAAGCCTTTGGCCCTCAGAACTTGGCAGGAAACATTAGTGCTGAACTTTACTCTAATATGCATATGCAGGTGTATGAGCACAGGAATGTTTCCCCCCCAGGCCTGAAACTGGTGGTGGAGTGGAGATAGATGAAGTTGGACTGCTGGTTGGCAAGACGATCTGCTTGAGCTGTGCTAGTACGTCACTCGGGACCAGAAGGATAGATGTCCAGCTTGATTAAACACAGGTTTGCATGAACCTGTCCATGAGGAGCAAACACGAAGCGAGAGGGATAGAGAGGAATAACTCCCCTTTGAGAAGAAACCTCTGGCAGAACCTGGCTCAACATTGCGATTTTCTGCCGGACCAATTGAAAAATGATGAGGAAGTTAGACTCTGATAGGGACAAGGTTGAAGAAACACCATGGAAAAGCCAGATGGAGCTTAGCTACGATGGTGGAGAAGGGGATGGAGGTTGGTTGAATCTGGGTCATCTGAGTCAAAATCGGACATAGTGCAACCACTGCTTGCACTTAGCTGGGTAGCAGGCTGAGTTGTGGATTTGAAGACCTTTTAAAATGAACTCTGGATGCTGATTGGGCTTCATGGAGGTGCTGTTCAAAGCTGATTGATTTGCATTAGAGGCAGGTGAACCTCTGATGATGATGGAAGGTAGTTAGTTTCTTCAGTTGAACTTCCACCTAGGCTTCATTTCAGGAAAACGGTTGAGATGCTAACAGGCAGGCCTAGTGGTTGAGAGGCAGAACAGGCAGGAAATCAGAATCACCAATGTACTCTTAAAACAGTCTCACCACTGGCTAAAGAGAACAAGAATAATCCAGCCCTAATGACTGAATGCAAGCAGCTTAAATATAGGCAGGAGCAGGTGGATCAGATGAGCACTGATTAGAAACCGGGAAGAGTTAGACAGGTGAATGAAATGAATAATTAGGCCCGTCATCAGCTCCAATATCATGACACATAATGCAGGGCCATTACAGTGTTTTTTTTTTAAGCACAGCATGCTGTATGTGAGCATGAGGCAATGATCTTTACTGCCTCTGTTATTATAAACATAGTGATCACGGGTCGGGTCGTACTTCCTTATTTATGGGTCTGTGTGGTCCCGGTTGGTTTTAAATGTGGATAATTATGGGTAAGGAGTTGGGTCTTGGTTCTGAACTCTATTGGTGCGGGCGGATACAGTTTTGAAAAAATCATACCCATGCAGGACTCTGAAGGACATATATAATATGATATAAGCGCTAGGTGACCATTCGAACAGATGATCACTACTTTTCACGTCATCTAGGTCACTTGACTCCGGCTTTCCTCCATCTTTGTTCTTTCTTGCACCCAAAGCAAATCCCATGATGCTTTGTGAGGAGAGCTCCTGCAAAGCATTCTGGGATATATCTGTTCGTTTAGTGACCATCGGATGATCACTGCTTTTCAAGGTGCATTGTGGGAATTTTGAGTCCACTACTTTTTCCTCCATTAGATAATCGGACACTCATCTAAAATGGCGTAACCACTCTATTTTGCCCTATATAGTGATTATTGTGGACATTCAGACACAGCCATTGAGATTCAAAGTTATTGTTCATCATAATTTTAAAAATAGGACAAATAAGATTTTAGGATATAATAATTTGTATAGAAATATAAACTTTCAATGTAAAGAACACATTTTGATGCTACTTGGCTATAAGACCAGCATTATGGGTTTGACATAATTCTTCTTAACATAGTTAGAAAAATAATGTGACATTCAGTAGTAAGTTTCTATGATGGTAGGAAATGATACTGATTAGCTGATGTTAGATTTAGAGGCTGGAAAAAGGTCCTCACATGCTATGGGAAATATTAGAAAATAATAAATGCGTTAAATAAACGTTTTGAAAAAATCAAAGAGCGGTTTCATGATTTTTGTTATTGAGCTATTTACATAAAGACAAAACGATGTAGAACAAAAGAACATCGAGATTGGATCTGGTATGTTAAACATCTTTATATTGGCTTACCAATCAAAATCAAATAAATTTATTGCAATTTTTTTGGTGAGATAGGATCACTTTTTTGTCATTCATCTATATTAAACCTCTTCCATTTTTCTCGCAAACTGAATGATTTCCTATTCTTTCGAACCTGACAAACTCAAAAATCACAATCATTTTGTTGTCAGACAATGCTTCTGCCTGCCCAAAAGGCCCTCAATTTATAACCGTCTAGATAACGTAAAACCAGAGTACGAAATACGGGGGGGTCCGGGGGGGCTCGACCCCCCAGATTAACCCATGAGCCCCCCTGAAAGCCTCAAAAGCAAAATTTAAGGGGGGTCTTAAATTGTGTCAAGAAAAATTAAATAAAATGTTCTGGCTCTTAGGAAGCCATTGCTCATATTTGCGTATTGTTTCTAAGTTATATACTATAAGCTTTCTTATGTCTAATATTTGATAAAGTCTTATTTTGAAAGCACCGGAAGTTGAGCAGTTGGTGTCTTCCTGTTTAACGAGTAAACACTGCATAGCTAAATCTGTTCGCACTGTGCTGCGTTTTTGGTCAGTACAGCATGTAATTTGATGTGAAGGGTGTATTTCATTTATGTACATATACTACTATGTTTCATGTTGTGTTTGGAGGTTTATTGCAAGAAAGGTCACCGAGAAGAGAAGTTTAAAAAGACGCTAGCATAAGCGCTAACTAGCCGTTAGCGATGCCGCTAGCTAGCGGCTAATGTTAACATGTTGTTTGTGTCATTATGTGTTTCTGTATATATTGAGGGAATATGTTGAGTTTATTATTTAGGAGAATTGTGCCTGTTTATTTGGAATTGTGCCTGTTTACACAAAGACTTATGCACATTATTTCTTTGTTGCAGTTTTACCATTCATTCATCCATCCATACCAGCCAGTAAATCCAAAGAAAAGGCTTACGGTGTGGTTATTGGAAATGACGGTTATCTACCTGCTAAGCTAAGAGTGAGGGCAGGACAAAAATATTTTTTTTGTCGCTAATGGTCACTAAAATGTTTTTAAGCTCAACATGTCCAGTATTAAAATTCAAAACCTTTATTCACAAACATGCTGTTTTTTGCAAAGTTGAGCCTGACGATCCTGTTCGCGTATGCAAATTAGCCATGTGCTTTTCCGCTGTTAATAACACGGGCAACGCAGAACAGATTGCGTGAAGACAGCAGGTCTTCACTCCTGTTTGTGGACCTCAACGGACCTCCTCTGGACAAATTCGACCCATTTCCATTCGTCAGAAACTGGATTAAAGCAGGACATGTGCGTGCATGAAAGAGAGAGACAGACAGACAGTCTTTGTGTGTGTGTGTTTTCAGAGACTGACTGTCTATTCAGGCTCTTGCCCGCTCTGATTCACAGAAAGCTTCATCCACCAAGCTGTCTGGAAGCTGAGCCCCCCTCAAAAAAAAAATCACTCTGGACAAACTGTCTCCTGCACTACTATTAATACTATATTTATTTACTGTTCTTTTGCACTGTTACTCTTACAAATGCTATATCTTACATAATTGGTAATAATAATAATTTTTCTGCTGCCATTACCATCTGCCTTTTTGCACTAGCATAAGTATTGCATATTTTATATTATTGTACATTTTATATTTTATTGTGAAATTGAATGTTTAAATTTTAGTATTAGGAACTGATCTTATCTGTTGTGCCTGGGCACTTTATCTGTTTCACTGTTGGTGAATGAGAAACGTCCTCTCGAGTCCTTGTATGTCTGGTGAATCTGAAGAATTGACATTAAAGGTATACTATGCAACCGGTGTTGATTTTCCAGCGAGGCTCCCCCCAGAGGAAAAAGCAATAAAATTCTCTATTAGTTCATGTAAAAATATATACAATTTGCTTTATTTTCATATATATGCACATTACATATTTTAAGAAAATACCTGTAAACAGAAAATTTAATTTTTATAGATTAGTTATTAATTTAAAAACTCATAATATAGAAGTTAATATGATTAAAATATTTTCTTTAATAATACTTTGTAGAAAGACATTGGTAGTTTCTTTACTCATTTTGCATCCATTAACATACGTAAATCTTACATTTTGGGGGTAGGGTAAAAGTTTTCACTTCTATCACTGACCAAAAATTGTAATTTTTCAAAGAGGACTAATGTATGTGCTTGTTAAAATTTGACATACTTGTTAAGTGTTAAGGCTAATGTTTTGCAGGGTAGTTCACTTAAAGCTCTGGGGGGATATAGGCCAGGCAGCTGCCTGCGAGGGGTTAGATCAGCTATTTTAGCCAAATGCCGATTGTTAGTGGGTCAAACCATGTTTGAAAAACATGTTATTTTCAGTAGGAAAGATGCTTCTGAATCCTTCTTGCAGGAGGAGCACTTCTTGATGCTCGTTGTGTGAAATGCAGGTTTGTTTTACTTAAACACTTTATTATTGTAGCAGATGAAAAGCACTAAGATTAAGTTTGATATAAAAAGCTTTTTATAAAGGAAGAGTTCAGTTAAATTCTCTCACTGTTCCCAAATCTAATTTCATGAAATAAAAAAAACAGCACTACATATCTCTACATCTTATTTCATTTTCAAAACTATTCAATTCTTGTTTGTTTTTTTCTTTGAAAGTGGCACTCATTGGTTGTTCTCTTTTTGCAAAAAAGATACAGTGGAGCCTAGGTGGAAGTTCAACTGAAGAAACTGATTCCTCACCTACATGCACCTACAACACAGCCAATCAGCTTTGAACCACGCCTCCACGGAAGCCAATTGACATCCAAAATTCATCTTAAAAGGTCTACGATCCACAACTCATCTGCTCCTAGTGTGCAGGTGGTGGTCGCGCTGTGTGACTTCATTCAGATGATCCCATTTCATCCACCTCCAGCCCCTCCTCCAACCTCATAGCTAAAAATTCATCAGACTGTCATTCCTCCCGGACTCTTATTGCATTCCGCGTCTCATTTTAACCGGTCCGGGAGAAGACCGCCATGTTGAGCCTGGTTCAGCCAGATCAACTGGTTTTCCTTAGAAAGAAAACTTTGTGTCATGATCAGGCCTGTTTGCTCTCCCTTAATTATTGATTCCTTTCACCTGTCGTTTTTCCCTCCCTGCCTCATTATAATTTATTCCTCTCACCTGTTTCCTCTAGTTTATATTCAGTTCAACCTGAGCATTCGTGGCCAGATCATTGCTTGTCTTTCTGTCAGTCTTTCTGTTAGTTTTATTTTATGGTTCATGTCCTGGATCCTAGCTGCCAGTGGAAAGAGGGTTTTAGTGTTTGTCTCGTCTCCTGATTGTCCACTGTTCCTCCCCTGCGAAGTCCTCTGGGTTTTTGGCTCATTATGGGGGGAGGTTCAGTTTTTATCCAGTAAGCCTGGCTCCAGGGTGGAGACCAGTTTAAAGTCCTGCTTCAAGTTCCGGTTCCTACGTCCTGTCTCGACTACCCTCTTCCACTGAGCCTGCCTGTCTGCACCTGATCCTGTCTGCTCCTGTGCGTGACCACCTGGTCATGCTTCTGGTCCCTGTCAGACTCTGAACCCTCCTGGAAGCCTGTGGATGCCTGGAAGTCTGGATCCTGCCACCTGTTTCTGTTCCTGTCTGATCTGGATCCTGCCTGTTTCTGTCTGTTCCTGTCTGTTCTGGATCCCTCACCAGGATCAGCTTCCAGCATAACCTCTGGGACTGCAGCACTGGGGACACTCGTGGTCTGGACTGTTAAACCAGGTAAGTGACCAACCCAGATAATCTTATATCGGTTTATCGTGGTCACTTACCTGTGTTTCCTCTCTAGAGTGTCTGAGATCGGGCGGTGCCCCGCCCCCCCGCCTGCAGTGTCCGTGTTTTGTTTGTTTATTTAATAAACGTTTTGAACTTTCCTACTGACTGTCTCTCCTTGAATACTGGGTCCATCTGTCCTCGGTTCATGACACTTTGAATCAATCTGACTGGATGATCTGGTGAACTGGAAAGTGAGATGACATGTGTTGTGAATTGGAGCTATAAAAATAAACTGAATTTATTTGTTTTCCTGCCAGAGACTGACTTTATTTCAATGCTCCTTGTGTGAAATACAGATGCACTATTAAAGATGATAATATATAAGTATATAATATTAGTATAAAGATGCCTCATTTCAAGCAGCTCCTTGTGATTATTTAAACACCAGAGCGGCACACATCACATTTGCAGTAATAAAAATGACCCATCATGACATGTATTCCTCCACACAGCTATGTAGTTATAAGGCAGGCAGTCTTTCTGCATAAATTACAGTATTTTCCTATTTTTTAAGAGTCACTGAATCTTGATTATGTAAAAACTGGTTAATCAGCAGCTTATTTGAATTTGATGGAATTAAGTGTATGAACAGGCATATCATGAAAGGCAGTAATACTTATTTTCTGGTATGAAGATATTAGCTTTTCTTTTAAAACATCCAACTTTAGTCTTACTCATGTTGGGTTTTTTTCCCCTATGAATTTTGTTTGCATGAATATGGTATTTTGTCATGAACAAATCTATCTATATGCCACATACGGCAATTTTCAACTAAAACTGACAGTTCAATAATGCCAGAAAATTTGGATGTTTTTCCTGCTTCTCATCACCAGCAGCTGTTTTTCTTCAGTATTTTAAATGGGAACATTTTATAGAGATTCTTTAAAACATTAATTATTACCAGTATTTGAAAAATTTTTAGCAGTTAGGAAGTAAAAGAAAAACTTTTCCACGTCTTCCATTTTCACTCATATTTTGTTGGTTTGATTGAACCAGAAGGCAACTGGATATCTTCAAAGTTGAAGAATCCATTTACCTGATATTGTGGTGGAGCAGCAGGCGGAGATGCAGAGTGTGTTTGAAGATCCCAATGGTTCTTGTTCCTCCTCATCGTCGTCTGCGGCTCGCTCTTCTTCATCCAGGTTGATGTCTTTGATGGTTTCTGGGCTGAGGTATGATAACATCATCATGCTCTTCCTCTTTAGTGAACGGTTCTCACGCTTTAACTTTCAGCCCCAAAGAAAATGAAACAACAATGCATTTTAGAGTGTGCATGTGTACTTTATCTTTTCACATTAAAAACAATTTTATTGGAATTTCATTTGAATGAACAAAAAAAGTGGTGCATGATTATAAAGTTAACAATGCAACCATGAGCATTTTTTCTAAAATTACCATTGTCCTCCAGGCACAACTCATTATGCACATATGTCTCTAACAGTTTAGCATATCTAAAGATTAGACTTTTAAATTCTTGATATAATTTTACCATAAATGTTCCAGTAGGCATCAGTATTCCTTTGTGCTGGGGAACACAGCTCCAAATCAATGGCAAAGATCACATATAGCACACAGACTAAGGACAAACACATTAATCCTTCAACACAAAACAGATTAAAAGGTTTATTGTAGAAAAAGCTAAAGGTCGTGTAGCTATTTTGGGTTTCTGTAGTTAGTTATTCCAGTTATTATGCAGTGAGGAATGTTCTAATCTTTATATTGTAGACATCAAACAAAATAAAGATGCATGGCCCAACACAGAAGAGCTACCTCCTCAAGATAAGGCTCTGCAGTATACCTGCACCATATGAACAAACTGCATTCTTTTGAGGACCGGAATGTTCACATTTTGGATATAGAAAATAGGTGGTTTGAGTGGGGCATGAAGGAAGCCATTTATGTTAAAGAAAAAACAGAGGGGATGGACTCAGATTTCACAATACATCCTAACAATCGCATCAAAAATGAAATTATTCTCATAGCTTAGCATGAACTCCACAGGTGCCAGTGTATTCAGGGGAGGACGTCATGTTGCTTTTGGATGGAAACCTTGTACTGTATGTCTAAAACCATTCCTTTGTTGTACATTTTGCTAGCTTGTCTTTCTGCTATTTTATTGTTTAATTTTAACATGTTTTTATAAAGTAGGGCATTAATTCATTAAAAAGTTTATTTGAAATCTATTAATCAAAGTTTTCTGTCCAACAGCAATATCTCTCTCTCTCTCTCTCTCTCTCTCTCTCTATATATATATATATATATATATATATATATATATATATATATATATATATATATATACATATATATATCTATATATATATATTTATATATATATATAGATATTTATATATATATATATATATATATATATATATAGATATATAGATATAACTGCAGAATTGACAAAAATTCATGGATATGTGTCAAAACGTCTTAAAAAATGAGTAAAAATCCAGTTGCCTCAATCTAAAGCCTGTTTCTTTTTTTTGGCTACCCTGACCCTGATAATAGGAATATTTAGAGGCATGGTTGTTATAAGATAGAGTTTGAAATAATAATGACAGTAAATCCTTCAATAAGAAGGTCACTCCTAGAGTAATATTTGCACATTCTACAGACTATTAAAAGGTTTCTTTCAAAGGCCAGGTGTTATATATCCTTGAATTATATTTAAACAGAATACCAATGTAAGTGGCAACTTCCTTTAACATTTATCAGACCATAATATTCTGAACAGTTGATCATGTGAGTCCTTTGCACCCCCACCAAAGAGCAATAGGGTGTTTGTCAGGTTGTGTGGAGGTTTGAAGAGGACTCAAATGCAGAAACTGAAGCTGAAGTGGTTTCTTGCAGATTTAATAATGAAAGGTGGCAACTGAAGTAAAATACAAAAAACTAGAAAACTTCAAGGATAACTAACATGAAGGGCAAAGAAATGACGACGAACCAACAAAAGTGACTGAGCAGGAGAACCATATATGGGATTGAGAATCAAAGACCAGGCTAATCAGCAGATTGGGAGCAGATGTGAACAGAGGAGACTAGAAAGGGAGCTAGGGAAAATGAGACTGACACAAGAGGCAACAGAGGCCAAACAATAAATACCAAAGAAACTCAATTACAATCAAAAATAACTAGAATAACACAAAATGGAAATAATACCAATGAAAACTCAAAGATAAAACTTGAACAGAACCAAAACCATGACTAGTGTTGTTCTGTAACACAATCATTTTAATGTTTAACAGCAGTAAAATCATTAGCTAAATAGTAATGTTTAGGTTAAAAAAAATTGATCACATCTGTATCCTTTAAAAAAGTTATCCTAACAAAATCCAACATTCTCCTTTTTTTTGTTTTTTGCATCTTCGAACTACTAAAATTTAAGGAATTGTTTCTGCAGCATCCATGGTTTTGAGATTTTCCCCCCCAATATATATATATATATATATATATATATACACACACACACACACACACACTCACCGGCCACTTTATTAGGTACACCTGTCCAACTGCTCGTTAACACTTAATTTCTAAGCAGCCAATCACATGGCAGCAACTCAGTGCATTTAGGCATGTAGACATGGTCAAGACAATCTCCTGCAGTTCAAACTGAGCATCAGTATGGGGAAGAAAGGTGATTTGAGTGACTTTGAACGTGGCATGATTGTTGGTGCCAGAAGGGCTGGTCTGAGTATTTCAGAAACTGCTGATCTACTTGGATTTTCATGCACAATCATCTCTAGGGTTTACAGAGAATGGTCCGAAAAAGAAAAAACATCCAGTGAGCAGTTCTGTGGGCAGAAATGCCTTGTTGATGCCAGAGGTCAGAGGAGAATGGCCAGACTGGTTCGAGCTGATAGAAGGGCAACAGTGACTCAAATAACCACCCGTTACAACCAAGGTGGGAAGAAGAGCACCTCTGAACGCACAGTACGTCGAACTTTGAGGCAGATGGGCTACAGCAGCAGAAGACCACACCGGGTGCCACTCCTTTCAGCTAAAAACAGGAAACTTAGGCTACAATTTGCACAAGCTCATCGAAATTGGACAATAGAAGATTGGAAAAACGTTGCCTGGTCTGATGAGTCTCGATTTCTGCTGCGACATTCGGATGGTAGGGTCTGAATCTGGCGTCTACAACATGAAAGCATGGATCCATCCTGCCTTGTATCAACGGTTCAGGCTGGTGGTGGTGGTGTCATGGTGTGGGGAATATTTTCTTGGCACTCTTTGGGCCCCTTGGTACCAATTGAGCATCGTTGCAACGCCACAGCCTACCTGAGTATTGTTGCTGACCATGTCCATCCCTTTATGACAACAATGTACCCAACTTCTGATGGCTACTTTCAGCAGGATAATGCGCCATGTCATAATGCTGGAATCATCTCAGACTGGTATCTTGAACATGACAATGAGTTCACTGTACTCAAATGGCCTCCACAGTCACCAGATCTCAATCCAATAGAGTATCTTTGGGATGTGGTGGAACGGGAGATTCGCATCATGGATGTGCAGCCGACAAATCTGCGGCAACTGTGTGATGTCATCATATCAATATGGACCAAACTCCCTGAGGCAGTTCTGAAGGCAAAAGGGGGTCCAACCCGTTACTAGCATATATATATATATATATATATATATATATATATATATATATATATATATATATATATATATACAGGTGCTGGTCATAAAATTAGAATATCATGAAAAAGTAGATTGATTTCAGTATTCCATTTAATTCCATTTAAAAAGTGAAACTTGTATATTATATTCATACATTACATACAAACTCATATATTTCAGATGTTTATTTTGTTTAATTTTGATGATTACAAATGACAACAAATGAAAATCTCAAATTCATCATATCAGAAAATTAGAATATTACTGAAGACCAATAAAAACAAAGGATTTATAGAAATGTTGGCCAACTGAAAAGTATGAACATGAAAAGTATGAGCATGTACAGCACTCAGTATTTAGTTGGGCCTCCTTTGGCCTGTATTACTGCAGCAATGCGGCGTGGCATGGAGTCGATCAGTCTGTGGCACTGCTCAGGTGTTATGATAGCCCAGGTTGCTCTAATAGTGGCTTTTAGCTCTTCTGAATTGTTGGGTCTGGTGTATTGCATCTTCTTCTTCACAATACCCCATAGATTTTCTATGGGGTTAAGGTCAGGAGAGTTTGCTGGCCAATTAAGAACAGGGATACCATGGTCCTTCAACCAGGTACTGGTAGCTTTGGCACTGTGTGCAGGTACCAAGTCCTGTTGGAAAATGAAATCTGCATCTCCAAAAAGTTGGTCAGCTGCAGGAAGCATGAAGTGCTCTAAAACTTCCTGGTATGTGGCTGCGTTGACCCTGGACCTCAGAAAACACAATGGACCAACACCAGCAGATGACATGGCACCCCAAACCATCACTGACTGTGGAAACTTTACACTGGACTTCAAGCAACGTGGATGAAGTGCCTCTCTTCTTTTCCTCCAGACTCTGGGACCTTGATTTCCAAAGGAAATGCAAAATTTACTTTCATCAGAGAACATGACTTTGGACCACTCACCAGCAGTCCAGTCCTGTTTCTCTTTAGCCCAGGCAAGACGCTTCTGACGCTGTCTGTGGTTCAAGAGTGGCTTGACACAAGGAATGCGACAGCAGAAACCCATGTCTTTCATACGTCTGTGTGTGGTGGTTCTTGAAGCACTCACTCCAGCTGCAGTCCACTCTTTGTGAATCTCCCCCACATTTTTGAATGGGTTTTGTTTCACAATCCTCTCCAGGGTGCGGTTATCTCTCTTGCTTGTACACTTTTTTCGACCACATCTTTTCCTTCCCTTCGCCTCTCTATTAATGTGCTTGGACACTGAGCTCTGTGAACAGCCAGCCTCTTTAGCGATGACCTTTTGTGTCTTGCCCTCCTTGTGCAAGGTGTCGATGGTCGTCTTTTGGACAACTGTCAAGTCAGCAGTCTTCCCCATGATTGTGTAGCCTATAGAACTAGACTGAAAGACCATTTAAAGGCTTTTGCAGGTGGTTTGAGTTAATTAGCTGATTAGAGTGTGGCACCAGGGGCCATCAATTTTGAACCTTTTCACAATATTCTAATTTTCTGATATGATGAATTTGAGATTTTCATTTGTTGTCATTTGTAATCATCAAAATTAAACAAAATAAACATCTGAAATATATGAGTTTGTATGTAATGTATGAATATAATATACAAGTTTCACTTTTTAAATGGAATTACTGAAATCAATCTACTTTTTCATGATATTCTAATTTTATGACCAGCACCTGTATATATATATATATATATTTTATTTATTTTTTTTTCACTTCTTTCACTTCACTTCTTTCCTTGTTTTGCATCTCCTGTTGTTAAAGTTGATGTCACAACTGAATTTCTCCATTGCGAGATCAGCAAAGTCCTATCTTATCTGAGACTAACAGACTAACAGACAGACAGACAGACAGGACTGTAGATTTACTGATCGATCAATAGAATGAGATTTGACTGATTTATAGATAAAGGTTGATTACGTTTTCTGTTGGACATGATATATGTGTGCTCTACTATGACAATCACTGTATTTTTGAAAGTTCCATAACAAGTTAGTGACATGTATTAACAAAGCATCGAGCCTAAAGAAAAACATCCTCATCTGATGCATAATTTGCATCAGATCCGAAGAAAGAAGTGTGGAAAAAAGAAGAGGTATAAACAAGTCAAAAAATATACAAATGCATTTATTAATGTTATCCCGCAGAGAACAGATTGCAGCAAATCTTGTTTTTGATGACACCCTTCAGACTGAATCTATTTTTTCGCTGAAACGCAATCAACAATACATAACCCACAATTGCATTCTTCCAACAGAAATGAACAGCTCCGTGCAGATGCCCATATAAATTGCATACTCAGATGAATCAGGAGAGACATAGTATTGGCTTTCTCTACGAAGGTAACTATGATGAAGTAACAGCCCTACATCTAACCTTGATTACATATCAACACAAAAATATGAAGCTTCAAGATCACATTTTCACCTTTCAAATCTCTGCTCCTCAAAGCTGCCTTTTAATTAGAAACGTAGGAGGGTGAAGAGATGGCTCTAGGTTTTGGCCTGTTTCCCAGGTCTAAAGGAATACACCAAATTATGACAGATTTAACAAATCAACCATTATTGAGTAAAAAATAAATAAATAGAAATCATCTCGAGGTTAATTCTTTTGTCCTTTTCTACAATTACTCATATGCTGTTGAATTATATGCTATAGAATTTGTATTTTTTATTGGTGGGTGGGAATAAATCAGAGCTTAATATTGGGCTATTATTATCTACAGACTAACTGACTGATATTTACCAGAACATTTAGTATTGTTTTCAGTCAGCTTTTTTTCTCTGATTGACCCAGATGCTGCACTAAAGCAGGGTTAAACTTCTAGAAAATCTAGGATTTTAAGGAAAACAGATAAACTTCAAAAATCTTAGGGCCCTGACACTCCTTGCAGATTTAACCAGTGTATCCCTGATGACCTAGAATCTCCTAAATCGCTGCATACGCTGAACTTTCTATGTATTTTTTTCAATTTTGGACGTATACATATAGTATTTATAACGAACTTCCAGAACTCCTGTCCAATGACAGCCTAACTAATGCATAACGCATGGCAGATTAGCGCCCATGCATCATTTCATGGGTATTGCGAAGCATCAGCTGGTCCCCTCAGGCGCATCGCTGCTCCTTATATATTGCTATTTTTAATATAACTCTGATATAAAAGTTCAGCCTGTTTTCTAGTAATTCGTCTGTGTTTGTTTCCTCCATTTTCTCTTGCATCGCTGCTAACCCTCTGCTGACTAAATATATGGATGAATGAACGATTGGACAATTTGGGGTCTACAATCCATGTAGATTAAAAACACATAGATGTAAAATTATTATGAGCTGGGATATATAAAATCACATTCATAGACAACAATACATTTTATTTATTAGCACTTGTAATAAAATTAATATACTTTAAAAGGTTATTGAAAGCTTTATAATGTGGAGGAGAATCTTGAAGTGGATCTGCTGCTTTATGGAGCCACTGAAGGTGAATTAGGAGGGATATATGCCCTTTATGGACTTCTGTTTCAGTTTCTTTTTAACTTCCCAGTTACACTTTGTTTTATGTTATTCTGTGTTATCTTGATCATTGGTTTCTTTTTCATTTTGTGTTACATTTAAGCAGGGTTTTATTTTTTAAGTTACTCTTCCTTGCCCCCTTGTGTCAGGCTCCTTTCCCTTAGCTCCTTCTAGTTCCTTTTATCCACACCTGCTCCCTATTAGCTTTTCAGTCCTCTCATTGTTTCTGTCTCCCATATATACACCTCCTGTTGAGTTACTCTTTGCTGGATCCTCGTCATTCTTTTGGTTTATTCCTCCTTAGTGTCTTCTAGCTTTTTTTTGTTCTTAAGTTTTCCTTGTCGATTAGTTCTGAACTTTGTATTTTGTATTTTTAGGTTTGTTCATCAAATGTGCAAAAAAACACCTCAGCTTCCGTCTCTACCTCTGGATCCTCTAAAACCCTCCACACACTTTGAATATTAAAGAAGTCTCTTGTCTCTCAGCGTACTTCGGTGGTGCAGTGTTTAGCGTGCCTAATCCATGTACAGAGGCTTTAGTTAGACCCCGGTTTTAGTCCGACCTGTGGTCCTTTGCCACATGTCTCTTCCCCTCCCTCTTACCCCCTTTACTCTTAGCCTATCGTCAAAAAACCAAGCCACTAGTGCCGCACAAACTAAAAGAAAAAGACTCTTTCTTTTTCAGACATGTTGGCTGTGAGTCTAATAACCTAACACACACACCAATTCATAATTTAATAATTCAAATTAATACACCTGATATAAAAACCCTTCTAGATTACATGACCAAGAGAAGAAAAGATTTTTCATATACAGCAGCAGATTCCCTCACCATCTGTCGTCTTTTACAGACCAAAACTCCTGGACTGTATTAGATATCTCAGAAATCCAAAGCGTACCAGAGAGCAGAGAAAAAGACTTGCGATCAGCTCTAATTTCAGTAGCTTGTAGGACTTAAAGGAATAGTACACCCAAAACATGATTAGTCTTCATTTTCTACTCACCCCCATGCTGAACAACACTCTGGAGTACTTTTTTGATATCTCAAATGCATCTGGAGATCTGGGAGGCTTCTTACTGTCTGCTGACATTCAAATAATGGAGGTCTATGGCGCCCGAGACAGAAAGGTCCATAAAGTTCTGTCTGAATCCAATAAACTATTGGACTTTTATCCTGCCTCTGTGTGTGTGTTCTGCATCTGGGCTAGTAATCCTGCCTGATCATGACAGAACAATCCGGCCAACAGACTAGCCCAGCAGACACACTTCTGTGGATGTTGGAGGACGTATGGATTAACCCAAACACCCTGGATGGATCTGATCTGTGAGTCACGCAGAGTTACTGAGGAATCAAATCGCAAATGGCAGGAACTTCTGCGCCGTTGGGAGACACTTGAGTTCGTTCCGAGCTGTCTGGAGACCTCCGAGCCCGCTCTGAGCCGGCTGGAGAGCCCTGAGCCCGCTCTGAGCCCGCTTGAGACCCCTGAGCCCGCTCTGTGTCTTCCAAAGACTCCTGATATTGGAGCCACAGTCGGTGGTCTCCTCTTCGTTCCTGTACGTGGAGCCACAGTCGGTGGCCTCCTCTGTTCCTGATGCGGAGCCGCAATCTGCGGTCTCCTGTGTTCCTGATTCGGAGCCGCAGTCGGCGGTTTCCTGTGATCCTGATTCGGAGCCGCAGTCGGCAGTTTCCTGTGTTCCTGATTCGGAGCCGCAGTCGGCGGTTTCCTGTGTTCCAGATTCGGAGCCGGAGTCGGCGGTTTCCCGTGTTTCTGATTCGGAGCCGCAGTCGGCGGTTTCCTGTGTTCCAGATTCGGAGGCGCAGTCTGCGGTTTCCTGTGTTCCTGATTCGGAGCCACAATCAGCGGTTTCCTGTGTTCCAGATTCGGAGCCGCAGTCGGCGGTTTCCTGTGTTCCTGATTCGGAGCCGCAATCTGCGGTTTCCTGTGTTCCTGATTCGGAGCCGCAGTAGGCGGTCCTGTCTGAGCCTGTTGCAGAGCAGCAGAAGTTGAGGCGGCGCCCTCCTCGGAGCTTCCTGCAGAAGCTGAGGCGGCGTTCTCTTTGGAGCTTCCTGCTGAAGCGATCGCGGCGTTCTCCTCGGAGCTTCCTGCTGAAGCGGAGGCAGCGTTTCCCTCTGAGCTTCCTGCTGAAGCGGAGGTGGCGTCCTCCTCCAAGGTCCCTGCAGCTTCTGAGACTCCGGCCCCCAGAATGTCTGCCCCTGCTCCGGTCCTGTGGCCGGCCTCCGGAGCGTCTGCCTCAGCTCCGGCTCCACGGCCGGCCATCTGAGACTCTGCCTTGCCTCCGGCCTCGCGGCCGGCCTCGCGGCCAGCCTCCTGAGACTTTCCCTTTCCTCGCCCACCCTGGGTGGGTTGTTTTGAATTTCGGACCCTGTTCTGTTTTTGTGCCTGGCCCTCCTCTCCTGATTCCCCCTCCGCCCGCCCTGGGTGGGTTGTTTTTGTTTTTGGGTTTTTTATTTTTGGGCGTCTGGTATCCGCCCTTGAGGGGGGGGTACTGTTGGGATCCAGAGGTCTGCCCTCCAGAGGGCGACATGGATCCCTTTCTGTGGGCTTCTGTTGTCTGTTGGGATCCAGAGGTCTGCCCTCCAGACGGAGACGTGGATCCCTTTCTGTGGGCTTCTGTTGTCTGTTGGGATCCAGAGGTCTGCCCTCCAGAGGGTGATGTGGATCCCTTTCTGAGGGGTTCTGCTGTCGGTTGGGATCAAGAGGCTTGCCCACCAGAGGGCGCCATGGATCCTTTGCTGAGAGCTTGTGCTCGTCCGTGGCAGCTGATCCCCATCTGCTCATTAAGTTCTCCCTTCATAAGCTGGATGAGAGCTCCACTCTGAGCCGGATTGTTAAACTTGCCATGGTTAGCGAGCCTGAGCCAGCCTGCCTGTTCTGACCCTGATAACCTGAACCTGTAAACGTGAACTTGTAAACCTGAACCTAACCTGCTTGTCTTCTCTGCCTCCCAGGTAGAACCCTGTCTGAATCCAATAAACTATTGGACTTTTATCCTGCCTCTGTGTGTGTGTTCTGCATCTGGGCTAGTAATCCTGCCTGATCATGACATCCTGAGTGGGTAGCGTCCATAATTTACTCGAAACGAAGTCATTTAAAATGTTTTTAGAGCATAAACAGTAGTGTATAGGATTTCCTAAAAGCGCGTTCACGAGCCTACGGACACCGCGGCAGACCAAACCAGATGAAAGTGCGCATTCAGCTCGGCAAAGAACTCATGCTCTTCCTCAACACTGAAGTCCTCAGACATTTTTCTTTCGTTGTTTCTTTCTTTGCACAGGTAAACAGCACATTTCTTCTTCTACGCTTGCATTATCGGCAGAGCAGACGCTGAATGCGCACTTTCATCTGGTTTGGTCTGCCGCGGTTTCCGTAGACTCGTGAACACGCTGGCGCGCGCTTTTAGGAAATCCTATACACTACTGTTTATGCTCTAAAAACATTCTAAATGACTTCGTTTCGAGTAAATTATGGACGCTACCCACTCAGGACACTTGGAATACATTGGACGAGCAGAATGGAGGAATATTGACACGTTTTTTTGTGGACTTTTATGGACCTTTCTGCCTCGGGCACCATAGACCTCCATTATTTGAATGTCAGCAGACAGCAAGAAGCCTCCCAGATCTCCAGATGCATTTGAGATATCAAAAAAGTACTCCAGAGTGTTTTTCAGCATGGGGGTGAGTAGAAAATGAAGGCTAATCATGTTTTGGGTGTACTGTTCCTTTAAGCCGCACTCTGACCGACCAATCACAGATGCGATTCACTAGTGCATCAGATAAAAAGTGAGCTTCTCAGGAGTCATAGTGGTGACAGCCAATCACACAGGAAAAGACGGAGGGTCATAAATCAGGGAAGCGGGCTTCAGAATGAGCTACACTGTCTGCTTGGTCCTAGTGCTCGATAATTGTCTGTACTGTAACGCAACATTGTTACACTGTTTTTGGGCAGTAAAAAGTGCAGGGGATATTTCAACCCCCCTTACCCAAATTAGATACATTAAGTACAATGACAATGACAGCATATATATATATATATATATATATATATATATATATATATATATACATATATATATATATATATATACATATATATATATATATATATATATATATATATATATATATATATATATATACATATATATATATATATACATATATATATATACTCACCGGCCACTTTATTAGGTACACCTGTCCAACTGCTCGTTAACACTTAATTTCTAAGCAGCCAATCACATGGCGGCATTTAGGCATGTAGACATGGTCAAGACAATCTCCTGCAGTTCAAACCGAGCATCAGTATGGGGAAGAAAGGTGATTTGAGTGACTTTGAACATGGCATGATTGTTGGTGCCAGAAGGGCTGGTCTGAGTAGTTCAGAAATTGCTGATCTACTGGGATTTTCACGCACAACCATCTCTAGGGTTTACAGAGAATGGTCCGAAAAAGAAAAAACATCCAGTGAGCGGCAGTTCTGTGGGCGGAAATGCCTTGTTGATGCCAGAGGTCAGAGGAGAATGGCCAGACTGGTTTGAGCTGATAGAAGGGCAACAGTGACTCAAATAACCACCCGTTACAACCAAGGTGGGCAGAAGAGCATCTCTGAACGCACAGTACGTCGAACTTTGAGGCAGATGGGCTACAGCAGCAGAAGACCACACCGGGTGCCACTCCTTTCAGCTAAGAACAGGAAACTGAGGCTACAATTTGCACAAGCTCATCAAAATTGGACAATAGAAGATTGGAAAAACGTTGCCTGGTCTGATGAGTCTCGATTTCTGCTGCGACATTCGGAAGGTAGGGTCAGAATCTGGCGTCTACAACATGAAAGCATGGATCCATACTGCCTTGTATCAACGGTTCAGGCTGGCGGTGGTGGTGTCATGGTGTGGGGAATATTTTCTTGGCACTCTTTGGGCCCCTTGTTACCAATTGAGCATCGTTGCAACGCCACAGCCTACCTGAGTATTGTTGCTGACCATGTCCATCCCTTTATGAACAATGTACCCAACTTCTGATGGCTACTTTCAGCAGGATAATGCGCCATGTCATAAAGCTGGAATCATCTCAGACTGGTTTCTTGAACATGACAATGAGTTCACTGTACTCAAATGTCCTCCACAGTCACCAGATCTCAATCCAATAGAGCATCTTTGGGATGTGGTGGAACGGGAGATTCGCATCATGGATGTGCAGCCGACAAATCTGCGGCAACTGTGTGATGCCATCATGTCAATATGGACCAAACTCCCTGAGGAATGCTTCCAGCACCTTGTTGAATCTATGTCACGAAGAATTGAGGCAGTTCTGAAGGCAAAAGGGGGTCCAACCCGTTACTAGCATGGGGTACCTAATAAAGTGGCCGGTGAGTGTATATTTATATATATATATATATATATATATATATATATTAGGGTGACCAAACGTTCGTATTTCCTGGGACATATCCGTATTTCACGTCCTGTCCCGGCGTCCCAGGTTTTTTTTTAGAAAGAGAGGAAATGTCCTGATTTTTTAAATTACCTTAATTGGACCATTAAATTTACAGGGACTAGGGCACTGCGCACGACGCTGCGTGTGATGTAATCCCTGAGCCGCGTCAGTGCGGGCAGCCCTGTTCTTAATCAGAATATAGATTGCGTGGCTGTCAGTACGCCAACAACATCCAAAAGTGCAAATGTTTGTTTACCGACGATTTATAAAAGAGTTTCCCCGCTTTCAGACCGGGTCGAGACAAATGGGAGGCCTTGTGCACATATGTCTCGGTGTCCAATGGAGGTGCAAGGGATCTGAAAAGCCACCTGGAAACCGAAAGTAAAGATAGTCTATTCATATGTTTGTTCGTTTTTGGTACATTTTGAATAATTTTTGCTACACAAGAGGTATTTTTTGTTAATTAGCTCATTTGTTAATTTATTTTTTCCTATAGCCTACAGAACAGACATTATTTCGTTCATTGCTGAGGCTGAGTATCATCTGTTATAGGGAGTTGAGAGTTATTGTTAACTTTTATTGTTAAGTGAGGGATGTTTAGATGAGACATTATTTCTTTCATTGTGCTATTCATTCATTACAGGAATTGTTAAGCATTTTTAATAAATACATTTTGAATAAAATTATCGTTTGTTATTGGAGTTATTGTTGACTTTTACTGAAAAGCATTTTTAATAAATCAACTGTAAATATCATGTTATTGTAGGATTATGTAGGCCTATGTTAAGTGAGTGCATGCCAGAGACATCTCTATGTATGGGAACAGAGACACCCCCCCCATCCC
Source organism: Cyprinodon diabolis (assembly GCA_030533445.1). Taxonomy (NCBI): domain Eukaryota; kingdom Metazoa; phylum Chordata; class Actinopteri; order Cyprinodontiformes; family Cyprinodontidae; genus Cyprinodon; species Cyprinodon diabolis. The sequence continues at coordinate 6,387,815 of CM060083.1, forward strand.
CCCCTCCAAGATGTCCTGGTTTTCCAAATGAAAATATGGTCACCCTAATATATGTGCAAAACAAGCAGGATGAGGAGACATTGACTTGAAGTTAAGGTACAGCAACAAAACAAGGCTAAGAAAGGCTAAACCTTGACCTTCACTATAAGTCACCATCAGCCTCCCATTTTTCCAGAATTTGGTCCAACTAGGTGGACTTTGGGAGCTTTTGTAGAAAAATTTAATAAAAAAGATTACAGTTATAATCTCAGCACCTGCTGTAAAGGTTGTAAAATCACAGAGCAGGGCTCCTCCGCCTCAATCACAACCTGTGGAGGAAGGGTTTCAAAAAGCCTGTTCTGAGAAAGAGCATCCAGTCATTTTCAAGTGTAGGACGGCCATCGACAGCAGCAGCAGAGGCACCTTCGATTGCAACAGGCAGGGATCATAATGGCATCTCAATAACCAGAGGGCTTTCAAAGATCCATCTTTAACCAGGCTGGATGTTAATGTAGCAATACTTTATTATTTAGATCACTGCTGGCTTAATTTTTTTAAAACATATTTCTACTTTTAGCATGTTTGTTTGATGTATGCCAACATGACCAAAGCAAAGCAACACGTTTCATTTCATTAAAGATTATATGTACCTTTGAGGCCAGAGCTTCAGCACTTTCTCGACATAGCCTCTCTATCTCCAGGTCCTCCTGAATCGCACTGACTTCTTCGATGACCATCTGAGACACTGAAAAAAGAAAACAACAATGAAAAATACAGAAAGATATAAATAATATGACACATTCCTGCTGTTTAACACTGAATGTTTTCATTGCGTTAACCATAGTCAGTGGGGGATTTACCATTAGGCAATATTAAGCAGTATCCTAGGGCCCCAAGGTCCTGGGGGCCCCATAGAACTCTGTTTATAATATTACGTGTGTCTCAGCGTGAAGTGTGAAGAGCTGGAAACTCTGATCAAGGTCTGCCATTCAAAGTCAGAAGCTAGACGCTGCAGCTGCTTGAGCACTCTGCTGAACCAACAGTCTCTGGACCCAACGGTTCCCTCTCTCACAAAGAGAAGCCTGGACCCCGTCAAGGTAGAATCAGAATTATCTAAAGGACTCTTTAATCATCTGCCTGCCCAGCTAATCAAACTATCATCTCTGCAGACTTCAGTGAACCCAACCCCGGACCTGTTCCAGATCCAGTTCATGTCTTTTGTGTCAAACATCTTTCATAAACTCTGTTAAACTTTTACCCAGCCTCCTTTGTGTTCTGCATGTGGGTTTGATATTAAACCGATCATGACAGAACACTGCGGCCAAATACAAAGCCCAGCAGATCACCTCTGGAGGAGGCTTGAGGAACAGGATGCTCAGATCCTTGGACATGCGCATACCCTCCGTGAGTTACACACTAAAATTGAACATCAGAACCAAGTGCTACAAACGTATACCAGCTACATGGGAAATGGTAGTGCCACGCCAGCTGTACGTCCCGTTCCGGATCCACTTCTGCCTCTAAGGTCACCGGCAGTGACGTCATTTCCTGAGTTCCGTCCAAGTCCGCCTGAAAGATTTTCGGGTAACCAAAGGGATTGTAAAGGATTTTTGTTTCAATGTCGTTTACTTTTTGAACAATCTTCCGGCAGTTTTCAGAATGATAGGAAAACAATATTCTTCATTCTCTCTCAACTCACTGGACGAGCTCTTGAATGGGCGGAGGCAAGGTTCTCTTCAGAGTCCAGTTTTTCTTGTACATTTTCCGAGTTCATATCTGAGTTTTCCCAAGTATTTAACCACGATTCAGATAAAACAATTGATTCCCGAGCCCTGCTAAATTTAAAACAGGGAAATTCTACAGTGGCTGAGTTCTCCATTGACTTCCGGGTTAAAGCCGCAGCCTCAGGTTGGAACGAATGTGCACTTAAGAGTGCTTATTTTAAAGCTTTAAATGATAACATCAAGGACGAACTAGCCACAATCAACGAACCAGCTAGTTTGGAGGACTTAATCCGTTTAACCATCAGACTGGATAACAGACTCCGAACTAGAAATGACTCTAGACAAAGAAGTCTAAATTTTTCTGTGTCAGCTCCTGCATTTAACAATGCTTCTGTTTTTTCTGGACCCGCAGAACCCAGTTCCAAGCCTAAGTCTAAAAACCAGACTTCTTCTGTGCCTGTCCAAGTCTCTCACTCAGATGGAGCGGAGGTCGAACTCATGCAGATTGGACACACAAGGCTATCCCCTGAGGAAAGACAACGAAGATTTAGAGGCAATCTGTGTCTGTACTGTGGTGAGAGTGGCCATTTCATAGCTTCATGCACGGCTAAATCAAAAGTCAGGGCCCGTCAGAGGAATTGAGGAGTCTGATGGGCCATCTGAAAACTGAAAAAACTCCTCATCTGATGTTGCCTGCTACTCTTTTTTCATCTCACCTTGTCAGCTTTCATTGACTCTGGGTGTGAAAGAAATCTCATTGATTCAGATCTGGTCCAGCAATTAAATATTGAGACTGTCCCTTTATCTAAGCCTCTCAGAGTATCTGCTATTGATGGAAAGAAGCTTCATCAAGTCACTCATCAGACACAACCTCTAGAACTTTTAATCTCTGGAAACCATCGTGAAACATTAACGTTCTTTGTTTTTCCTTCTGCATGCTCCCCTCTGGTGCTGGGATTCGAGTGGCTTGAACGTCATAACCCCCATATCAACTGGGCTGAACGCCACATTGAGTCTTGGTCCACTTCCTGTCACGAGTCATGCCTTCGTTCTGCGGCTCCTGCTATTCAGTCCCCTAGAGGTAGGGGGGAGATGGACTCTCCTGACCTTACTTCTGTTCCTCCCGAGTATCATGATCTGGCACCAGTCTTCAGTAAGGTCAGTGCGACGTCTCTTCCACCTCAAAGACCATATGACTGCGGCATAGATTTACTACCAGGAGCCCCCCTTCCCAGCAGTAGACTATACAACATCTCCAAACCTGAACGCGAGACCATGGAAAAATATATCAATAAGTCTCTAGCTGCTGGAATTATTCGTCCATCTTCATCTCCTCTTGGTGCTGGTTTCTTTTTTGTGGGTAAAAAAGATGGTTCCCTATGACCCTGTATAGATTACAGAGGCTTAAATCAGATAACCGTCAAAAATAAGTACCCACTACCATTACTGGCATCAGCGTTTGAACCTGTTCAGGGTGCAACAGTGTTCACTAAACTCGATTTGAGAAACGCTTATCAACTCCTTAGAATAAGAGAAGGAGATGAATGGAAGACAGCCTTTAAGACCCCCTTAGGCCAATTTGACTATTTGGTCATGCCTTTTGGTCTCACAAACGCTCCTGCTTGCTTCCAAGCTCTTGTCAACGACGTTCTCAGAGATTTTTTGAACATATTCGTTTTTGTGTACATCGATGATATTTTGATCTACTCCAAGAATCTCTCTGACCACAAGAAACATGTTCGTCTAGTTCTTCAGAGACTTTTGGAAAACAAACTCTTTGTGAAAGCAGAAAAATGTGAATTTCACCAACCATCTGTCACTTTTTTAGGGTTTGAGCTCGAGGGCGGGCAGGTGAAGCCATCCGAAGACAAGATAAAGGCAGTTCTGGACTGGCCAACACCTGAAAACCGCAAACAGCTTCAGAGATTTCTTGGGTTTGTAAACTTTTACAGACGCTTCATAAGAAATTATAGTCAAACAGCTCTACCTCTCACAACTCTGACTTCTGTGAAGAAGACCTTTCAATGGACACCTGAAGCCCAGAACGCTTTTGATAAATTAAAAAACCTGTTTTCCAGAGCACCCATCCTTATCCAGCCAGATCCCTCTAAGCAGTTTATCTTAGAGGTGGACGCATCTGACTCCGGTGTTGGAGCTGTTTTATCTCAGCAATCAGACTCAGACCAAAAGACTCACCCCTGTGCCTTTTTTTCACGTAGACTCTCACCAGCGGAGCAAAATTATGATGTTGGAGACCGAGAACTTCTAGCCATTAAACTCGCCCTTGAGGAATGGAGACACTGGCTCAAGGGGGCCACAAAAACCTGGCTTATCTCCAATCGGCAAAACGATCCAACCCACGTCACTCTAGATGGTCATTATTCTTTTCCCGTTTCAACCTCATTATTTCTTACAGACCTGGTTCCAAGAACGTCAAGCCCGATTCTCTCTCTCGTCTGTACTCCACTGATCAACCTGAGACACCCGAGCCTGTTCTTCCTGCCTCCTGTACTGTTGGAGTCGTCTCCTGGGAGATCATTGATCTCATCAACTCTGCCCTAGCCTCTGAACCTGACCCAGGTAACGGCCCTCTAAATAAAACTTATGTTCCATCTTCCGTCAGACCCCGACTGATCGAGTGGATGCATGCAGCTAAATTTTCTGCCCATCCTGGAGTGAGCAGAACCATTGCCCTCATTACAAGACGTTTCTGGTGGCCATCACTACACAACACGTTAAGGAGTACGTTTTGGCATGTCCCATCTGCGCCAGAAACAAGAACTCTCATCAACCACCTTCTGGCCTGCTGCATCCTCTACCTGTTCCAACCCGTCCTTGGTCACATATCGCCGTAGATTTCGTCACAGGTCTCCCGATTTCCAGAGGTATGTCCACCATTTTAACCATCGTTGACCGTTTTTCCAAGGCCTGTCACTTAATTCCCCTCAGGAAACTTCCCACGGCTTTCCAGACGGCCCAGCTTCTCGTGAAGCATGTTTTCCGACTCCATGGTATTCCACAAGAAATCCTCTCTGACCGCGGTCCTCAGTTCATCTCAAAGGTCTGGAAAGCTTTCTGTTCTGCGTTAAACTGTAAGTCCTCCCTCACCTCTGGTTATCACCCACAGTCTAACGGGCAGACGGAGAGGATGAATCAACAACTAGAATCCACTCTCCGCTGCCTAACATCCAATAACCCTACTGACTGGAGTCAGTTTCTGACCTGGATCGAGTACGCCCATAACTCATTAAAATCCGCTTCTACTGGTTTATCCCCGTTCCAAGTTTCCATTGGTTATCAGCCTCCACTTTTCCCTGCAGACGAGAGAGAGATAACGGTCAGATCAGTCCATCACCACATCCGCCGTTGTCATCTGGAAGGACACCATCACCACCCTCAACCGCTCATCTGCTTCTTCAAAACGCTTCGCAGATTCTAGGAGACGTCCTGCCCCTGATTACACCATAGGCCAAGAGGTTTGGTTGTCAACACGTGACATTCCCCTCAAAGCCATGTCTAAAAAACTGTCACCTCGGTTCATCGGCCCATATAAGATTGCCCAAATAATCAACCCCTCTGCTGTCCGCCTGCACCTGCCACCGAATCTCCGCATCCATCCTGCGTTCCATGTCTCCCAAGTTAAACCTGTCGTTACTAGCCCCCTGTGCCCACCAGCCGACTCCCCTCCACCCGCCCTGGACATCGACGGCCATCCGGCCTTCACTGTTCGCCGGATCGTGGACTCCCGTCGGCGAGGTCGACTGGGAGGGCTACGGTCTGGAGGACCGCACCTGGGTTCCTGGCTCATACATCCTCGATCCGTCCCTGATCGAGGATGTATGAGAGTTCCCTCCCGTCCACTTCCTCGGGACCGCCAAGAGGCGGTCATTGAGAGGGGGTACTGTTGGGATCTGGAGATGTACCACCTTCCACCAGCAGAGTGCGCTGTGGGTCTCCTGGGCTGGAGCCCTCCAGCACACCTGAGACGCATCTACTCATCAGGAGACCTGCCCTTCATAAGCAGCTGCCAGACCTTTCTTCGACGCCGCAGTGTCGACCTTAGTTTGGAAACCTGTCTCAAGCCTGAAGCTCTGGGTGAGCTTAACCTGCCTTCCAGCCCTGGTGAGCCAAACCTGAAGATTCCTATTTTGGATTTCCCCTGCTGCTCTCTGTGAAGAGCTGGAAACTCTGATCAAGGTCTGCCATTCAAAGTCAGAAGCTAGACGCTGCAGCTGCTTGAGCACTCTGCTGAACCAACAGTCTCTGGACCCAACGGTTCCCTCTCTCACAAAGAGAAGCCTGGACCCCGTCAAGGTAGAATCAGAATTATCTAAAGAACTCTTTAATCATCTGCCTGCCCAGCTAATCAAACTATCATCTCTGCAGACTTCAGTGAACCCAACCCCGGACCTGTTCCAGATCCAGTTCGTGTCTTTTGTGTCAAACATCTTTAATAAACTCTGTTAAACTTTTACCCAGCCTCCTTTGTGTTCTGCATGTGGGTTTGATATAAACCGATCATGACAGGATCAGTCCATTTGCTGCACATGTTCAGAAAGATGCAAACAGACAGTAGCAAACCATTTGAAAGCAAACGAGGCAAAGAGCAGTGTTGCAAACTTAGTGCTTTTGTTGCTATTTTTAGTGACTTTTCAGACCCCTCTAGTAATTTAGTTTCAAAAAAGAGCCTAGCGCCAAACTTTTTTCTGCTAGTGGAGACTTTGGAGACAACATCTAAAAGCAGCGAACTCTGCTCTCCAGAGCCAGTAGATTGTAACCCCGCCTCCTGATCTCCTCTATCTTGTCTGCTGTCATGAATCATGCAGCTATTATTTCATCCAAATGAAAAATGTAGAAGAGAGAAGCAGATCATGGCTTGGCTACAGTGAAAAGAATGACTGGGTTATTTACTTTGGCCTTTTTGGAAACACAGGAAGGAGCAATCAGCTAAGTGGGCTTAGTGCTTGGAAAAAATTTTCATTCCTTTTGAGACAGCATGAAAAAATAACAAATAATGGATGTCTATTCTATTAAAATTTCTGTATCTGTATAATGGGTCTGTTCTATGTGTTTTCTTCTAAATTCTGAGGGCCCCTGCCTGTCTTTGCCTAGGGCCCCAAATATCCTAAATTTGCCCCTTATCGTAGTCACATTCTACATTTTAGACATTGTACAACACAACCACTACACCTGTTATTTTAGAAATTAAAAAGCGCTGTAAGAGAACCGATCAGGAGATGAAGGATTATTCTTTTCTATCTCTGGCATTCCAGAAAATCTCTGATGTGCACATGGACTTAAACAGAGTAGTCTTTTTGTTTATTTACGGCATGTGCAACGTGTACAACGTGTACAAACAAATATAAACCTACATACATGGTAATAGGACTGCCATAATGAGACAATTACCAAACATATGATTAAAATTAAATAGTTAAAATAAGTCTCTCAGCCCTGATTTTGCTGTTGCTTAATTTCTTTCTTTTTTTATTGGTTTAACCCTTTATAGGGCACAACCCAGGACAAGATCTTATTGCCTTTGTAACATTAAAAAATATGGATATTTTGATGGCAAAAATTCATGTCAATGTAATAACAAAAAATGCAAACTTGCCCGAATATATTGAGAAAAATAACAAAAGTGCTTCTAAAAGAAATTCATGAAAAACATTCTGAGAGTGAAAGGAACACATTTTTGTTGGTCCAACATAACCTTAGAGGCTTTAATGCTGATACTGGCACTGACATTTTATAGTTTATAAATATAATTGTTAACTAGATTTATTAACTTTTAAATGTACTTTTTACCTCTTCAGTTAGCTTTTTACCTTTTTTTCTTGACTTAACTTTTTTCAGCTCAATTTAAGGAGGCAATTCAATTCATTCAAGGGCTCATCTAATTGGTCAAATGCCAAATTAAGATGTACAGCCATGTAGCAGCATCTTTGCTGAATGGCTGGATATAGATCTTGTGCTTCTAGACCTCACTGAAGGACGGGGGGGACTCCATTTGTAAGGGGGATGCAAGTGATCACAAACGTTAACTTGTACCATAAAGGGTTGATTAAAAAAAATTCATACAAGAAAAGTCATTGTCACATGCATCAAATGCGTTGGAAATGAAAGAAGGATTTTTCTATTTTTACTATTATTATTATTATAAATAAAACACAAACACAATCTGTCATAAAAGCAGTTAACGTAAAAAAAACATGGAGCTGGATATCAAATATTTTTGGCTCTAATTACTGTCTATTCCTCTGACCTTCCTCCATAGTCCAACACTTTACTCATTTACGCATCCACTATATGGAAGCCTTACTTTCCCCATTTTAATCCTTAATCAACTGAACGATGTAGAAAAGGAAATTTCATCCATCAACTAAAATCCTTTCACTCAACTCATACCTATGCATTCTGCATTCCATCAACCATAACTGGTCTTTCACACTTTCTGACTAGTTTTTTTTATGAATACAGCAAACCATTATAAGGACAATCACCAGGCACCTTCTACATGCCTAAATGGGAAAAAAGGAACATTAATTTCCAGTGGCGGTGTTCTGTCAGATGAGCATACCCGACCAGACCAGCATACCCATAGTTAATACCCATTTATCCCTTTAGTAAACAAGAAATAAACTTTAAACTACATCAACGGGTGTGTATCCCTTTAGTTATGTACAAAAAAAAAAATTTAATTAATTACTTTTTTGTGTTTTTTGAAGCATATGGCAATCTCACCTAAAATATATATTTTTTGTACAAGAATAAAGGGAAACCTGCCCGTTGAAGAAGTTTAAAGTCTATTTTTCGTGCAAAACTAAAGGGATAAACGGGGATAAACACAAATCTGACGTCTTCCACATGCGTATTGACTATGGGTATGTTGGTCTGACAGGGTATGCTAATCTGAGAGAACAGCGGTTCTAGATCAAAACAACTAGGGAGCAGGGTGGGGGCTTTTTTTTTAATGGGGCAGAGAAACAAGAATGAAACAAAACAATTAAAAACACAACTTGTTCATAGTGTGATATAAACAGCAACCTGTGGCTTTGGAGCTGCATGTTTCAGCAGATGGACACTGTGATCCTATGACTCAAGATTCACTCTTAAATCACTGGTAAAGGAAAAGTGTACACATAATAAAAAAGGAGTTCAGTTAACAAAGGAAATTGGTTAAAATAATCGTAGCGTTACTTTATTCACTAATCGTGGTAAGAATAAGAAAGACAAAGAATCCAATCAAAGCCACCTCTTGCTCTTCACTTTCTGCTCTGACAGAGATGACTAACGTTCTGCAGCTCTTCTCACAGCTGGAGGTGTCACCAGGAACCATTTGGCTAAACAAAGGGACAAAACAGTCCTTGAGCAATCAGGTGTGCCGCCGACCTTAAGAACCTGGACATTCCTCTCACATAAATCAGTAAAAGAGATAGCCTTATGAGGTGCATACAGGCTGAACTGATCAGGATCTGGTTTAAGACACACATATGAAAACAGAAGACATTCAGAAGTGACGACTGACCTAAGAGACGCATCCTAAATCTGATGGCCTTTTTACACTAAAATGCAACAAAGAAAATTGTTTTAAAGCAAAAGTCTGGTCATATTCAGAATACAAACTTCTGAAAGTATTTAAATATGAAATTATTACATACTGTTCAATAAATGATAAGTGTTTTTAGTTAAGAGTAATTTTCATGTGAATGTGCTTAACTGGAGGCATCCATGTTGGTCAAAGAACACTACTGCCACCTACTGGTTTGTGACGTCACGGTGCGGTATCGGGTGTTGATCAAGTCCCAGTGCTGTATCTGGTGTTTGTCACAACGCGCTATTATCCAAGTCATCTTGAAAACATTCTTCTTCCAAATGTTGGCTACATATTACTATAAGTCAAGGTTAAAAAAAGAGTTTTTAGACTTGCCTTCGAGTCGGCCATTTAGTCGTAATAAGTTTATGGTCTAACTTCCTTCAACATTTTTATTTTATCATTCAGTTTTTCCTTTAATACTAATGTTTTATTTATCTCTTTATCTCCCACTATGCCACTGCAATCTATTTTGTTAATGTACAGCACTTTGAATTGTCTTCATACAATAATTTTCTAGATAAATAAACTTGCCTTGTCATTAATTATAGAGTTTGATACTTCAGGCCTGTTTCCTGACATTTTAACAATAATGGTTTATTGCTAACAAACCCTCTGAATCCAGTTTCTCTTGATCGGATTGGACAGCATTTCCTAAAGTCCACATTTAACAGAGTCTGCCAGGAAATTCCTTCCTCCTATTCATAAGCTTAATGGAGATGCTGATTTTATTTTCAATCGACACAATGAGACCAAATGCCGCTTCATTGACCATGCTGTGTTAAATAAGGTGAGGTTTGCCTTGTTTCCCCAAAAAACATTATTTAAAAAATCCACAAAACTAAATAATAAAGTACTAACATCTAACGTCTAAACTGATAGTCTGGAGCAAAAGAGGAAGGGATGGGTTACATCTGTAAGAGGCACAAAAAGGGGAAGTGAATCTTTTTTAAGAAACCAGAAAGGGGGAACCTGCAAGAGCTACTGTCATCATGAAGGAAGAGAATTATTCCCACCACCAAAGCTTTACTAACCAACCGGAGAAAAATTTTGAAGAAAGTACAAAATTAATTAACGCCTCACTTCTTTCTTAATATTATCTGAGGCCATGACATTCTCATGGCCTCAGATAATGGATTTGTATCTCTACTTGTCCTGTTGGATGCTGTGCTCAGTGATGGTACAGTTGATCATAATATTTAGTAGGAATTAAAGGTGTCATATAATGCAAAACAGAGTTTCAATTGTCATAGATGATTAATGATAGTTCAGTGGGTGAAACAGACGTAGAGAGAAGTTCACGCCAGTGTCCAGGCCGAACCCGACCCTGACTCTTTAGTCCTGTTTCTCTGACTGTGACTGACTGGATGTGCTATCTTCAACCTCTGACATGGGAGCTGGCTCAGAGCTCGTCTGCCTGGCTATTTGTTTCCTGGACGCGGACGCCTGTGGAGCTGGTTGACAGTTGCCTTTTGTATCTCTGCTTCTGTCCCCTTGAACCCCAGTCGGCCTCAGCAGATGGCCGCTCACACTGAGCCTGGTTCTGCTGGAGGTTTCTTCCTGTTCAAAGGGAGTTTTCCTCTCCACTGTCGCTACAAGCATGCTAAGTGTGAGGGATTGCCTTAAAGTCAATGAGTCAATGCAATCAACTGGTTTTCCTTAGATAGAAAACTTTGAATCAATCTGACTTGATGATCTGGTTGAATTGTCTCTGCAAAGTGACCTGAGATGACATGATGTAAACTGGAGCTATAGAAATAAACTGAAATAAATTCTTCTCACATATAAAGCCCTAAATAACCAAGCTCCATCTGATATTAGGGATCTGAGTGTTGTTGATGTTCCTAACCGAGCACTTTGATCTCAAAGTGAATAAAAATGTATACAGCCAGCTGAAAAAAACACTAAAATCTTTTGACCTTTGTAATGTAATCATTCATTTGTCAAGGTTTTACTTTGGTATAGATTTATTTCACAGCTGGTAGCAGTTGGTAGATTTTACATACAAACAGATCTTATATGAACGAATTAGTTAGCTGTAGATTTGATATTAACCTTTTTAAGCCGAGGTAGCTGCGGTCTGATCTCTGCTATCATCACCCGTCTGTTTCCAAGCTCTCCATATCTACACCTCAAGTGTTTTGCCCCACAATTTAATTTTCCAACCTGATTTCCCTACCACGGCTGAATGCTGTGCTGTGACCACTTTTGTGAAGACAGAATTTGAAATAGGGTACCACATGTCAACAGATAGAGCAAATAGTTTGTCTTTGTAATGATGACAGTTGGGTGGATTTTCATTTGAATAAATCTGACATGTGCCTGTGTATTCAGTGATTCTCCAGCCCAAACACATATTGTGTTTGACTTACACATTAATGGCGGCTGCCTCACTGTGCCAAGCAGCTGCATATTAGGGCCTATTACGTGATTTCATAGCTCTTAGAAAATTGCTCCTATTCACAACGAATTGGCTGGGGTGGGGCAGCAGGGTTGGTAGAGGGAGGAGGGGGTGGAAGGACAGGAGAAAAAAAAGCCTGCAACACACAATCATGCCTTTTCAAGCGGAGATGGCAAGGTTGATGACAACATGACCATTGTGTTATAATGATAACACCACAAAGGCATCTGCCCTGCTCATCAAGGCTTTACAGAGGCTGCAGATACAATTTAATTCACTGCTCCGTTGGCGGTGCTGATACCATTATGCTGCACGTTGGCACGGGGGGTAATCACTGTCTTTCTTGAGAGCAAAATTTAAAAAAAAAGACAAGCAAAAAAAAAATATAGGGCAGAAAAAAGATGGAGTGATGATGATGATGATGGGGAAGCCAAACTTACAATTAAGACTTCCATTTGTGAGGTGTCAGAGCCCCCTGTAGTACTGTTTATTTACCATGGCTACCAGTAATTATAATTAACACATCATTCAGCTGTAAGTGTATTTTCATCGGTCTGGCCGCGGCGGCATCGCTGAGACGGACAGATAGGACAGCTGAAAAGGTTGAGTATGAAAACTGGATTCAGAGTGCGTTTGTGTTGGCTGGTGTGGACGGCATCGCTGTAGCGTGGATATCACTCTGCGCCGCTGTTCATCAGTTCCTTAATTAGGTGTCACCATGGGAAAGGAATTGGCCACATCACTGGGATTAATGGTGAATGTTTTCCCTGCTTAAATATAACGTTTAATTAGTTGAATGGCAGAGGACGCTCTATGGGCATTTCTGCTTGAGCTTTCTTACTTTTTAACTCTTTTGGCTTTTTCAGGCGAGGGGTTTCCTTTTGAATATTTTTGTACTTGCGTAAATATTGCACATCTAAAAACGAAAAAAAAAAAGCAAAACACTTAAATAGCCTTTGGAACATGTGACTGCTCTGAGCATGTCCGATGATGACATCACGCAATACAATAGAGAGAATGTGACACGTATCCATTTCTTCCAGAAAATTCTTCAATATATTCTATATGATGTAGTTTAGCATTCTTTAATGTTTTAAGTGTATAAAAAAGTAATTTCAGTACCGTTTTTACAAAGTTTTCGGCCACCCGGATCTTATTATTCTTTTCGTGCATGTGCAGGACGGATTGGCTAGTGACAGGCAGGAATCTTACACACTTTTATTATTTATTTGGTAGTGTGAAATATTAGAAAAGGTTTGATCAAGTAATATCAATCAAGTAAATAATAAATAAAGAGTCAACAACAATAGGGATGAGAAAAATGGACACATTGATGGGTTACATACATTTTAAATCATAGTGATTAACTATCAGACCGCCAGATATCTTACACGAAGGCTAAAACTTGAAAGATTTCAAAGATCAACATCGGATCAGCACATACCCACTATTTTTAATTCCTTTCTTAGCTTTTCTGCTGGGCTGTATTTCTTGTTCTTTATTTATTTTTTTATTTTTTTATTTAGTTCGTGTCTGGCGATGTGGCAATAAAAATAATTGTCTTGATGCCAAAAAAGAGCCCAACAGATTTTACTTTCACAAGTGGAGCAGTATGGCAATTGCCATAGTGTTCTGCTTGATTCATGCATATATTTAGCTTTATTATAATCCATGCAGGGAGTTTTGCAGATTATATGGACACTGCAATGGGGAAGTAGAACAGGAAAGGAACAACAAGAAAAAGGAGAAAAAATGATAATAGATGAAAGAAAGAGGAGATAGAAGGGAGATAATGATAAAACATTTTCAGTCTGCTTCATCACCAGCAAAGAGATGTAAAAAGAACAGCATAACCAACAGATATAATATAAGAGATACAATAAATTAACACCTTGATACTGTCGCTGAAGTATTGTGTATTATTATTTAACCCTTCATAGGGCACTCAGTGAAATACTTTGAAAATCAAAATTTCAAGCCAACCTTAATTTCTTTCTTTTTTATTGGTTTAACCCTTTATAGGGCACAATCAAGGACAAGATCTTATTACCTTTGTAACATAAAAAATACGAGTATTTTGATGGTAAAAATAATGTCAATGTAATAAGAGGAAAGACCAACTTGCCAGAATATATTGAGAAAAATAAAAGTTTTTCTATCAGAAATTCATGAAAAACACTCTGAGAGTGAAAGAAACACATTTATTTTTTGGTCCAACATAACATTAGAGCCATTAATGCTGATACTGGCACTTACATTTTTTAGTTTATAAACCTAAATATAATAGTTAATAGAAAATAGCCTTATTAACTTTTTAACTCTACTTTTTAACTTTTTAATCAGCTTTCTACCTTTTTTTTTACTTGTTAACTTTTTTTCAACTTAATGTACAGTAGGTAATATATCATTCAAGGGCTCATCTAATTGGTCAAATGCCAAAATAAGATGTACAGCCATGGAGCAGCAGCTTTGCTGAATGGCTGGATATAGATCTTGTGCTTCTAGACCTCACTGAAGGACGGGGGGGGACTCCATTTGCAAGGGATATGCGAGTGATCAAAAGTAGTAACTGCTCTATAAAAGGTTAATCTGACATCTATAATGCGGTGGCTGAAGATAAGAATTAGGCTTTCTGTATGGAAGTTAATCTCTGTAACTGGAACCAAGCACCTGTAGTTGAAAAAGATCAAACTTGTAACTGTAGGAATGATGTCCTTAGACATTCAGTCAATCTGTAGACAAGATGCAAAAATATGAATGGATATAGACAATAGAGATGCATTGACCAAAATAATATATAATACATAAAAATATTATATATATTATAATATATATTATATTATATTATATTAAAAAGCCCTATCTGTATGCTGTTCACACAGATTAAATTGTTATACACTAATTATAATGCAAAAACCATAATTAATCTAATAATTGTAAATACATTTATAGTTTATATAGCGGTATCCTGCCAGCCCCCTGCCGTTTGCAGTGCTGTGCTATTTAATCACTTGCAGTGATTATACGATCAATAGGGATCAATGGGATACATAATACAGAGTAGCCTTGTAATAAAATATTATAAAACATTACTATACGCAGATGACATCATGAATATTTGACTAAGCAACAGACTTTTACATTGGCTTTACTACACACTCAACTGTTTAGAAGCACTTGGAAAAAGTAGTAAACTGTGGAAAAATTGAACTAATGCCAATCTATTGTTCATTTAGAAATTGGATAATCTGTTCACTCAAATATAATCTATTAAATTATCATAAACCCTATTTACATGATTTAGCTCTTTTTGTCCAAAACTTCCTGTAGGTTGGGTTTTGGCTCTAACAAGGTTGCTGTCATGGTTTTGGTTTCGTTCAAGTTCTATCTTGAGTTTTCATTGGTCTTATTTTTCATTCTAGTGTTCTAGGTATTTCTGATTATATTTGCATTCTTAGATATTTCCTGTTTGTCCTCTTGAGTCAGTCTCCTTTTCCCCAGCTCCCTTCTTGCCTCCTCTGTTCACACCTGCTCCCAATCTGCTAATTAGCCGGGTCTTTGTTTCTCTCTCTCATTTATTCTCCTCCTGCTCAGTTACTCTTTGCTGGTTTGCTGTCATTACCTTGTCCCCTTCTTGTTGTGAGTATTCCTGGTTTTCAGCATTTTCTTTTATTTTTGTGGATTTATGTTTTGGATTTTTGCTTTTGTTTAACTTTTGGTTAATTAAACTTTCAAGTGACAACCTTAAGCTTTTATGTCTGCATTTGGGTCCCATCAAACCTCCACCCCCACTTGACAGTTGCATGTGGAGCCCAGAAGACACCAAATCCGATTTTGCATCCGATCCGACTGAAAATCCTGCCTCACAGGTCGTGGTGTTGAGCGCTCATTGAAAGTCAATGGGGATGATTTCCTGGGGGCAGCGTAGCTCCGACTGAGATGTAGCCCAGGGCTATTTTAGTCGGACTGCGCAGCAATTCAGCAGTAATTTAATGGGTCTGACAGGAAGAGAGACGCAGTTACAAAGTAAAACACATCCGCTTTGGGGGAAAATAAAAATAAAATCTGCTAATTATTGGATTCTTTTAAATTTATTTTATTTTATATTTTTTTGTGGGAAATTGTCCTTGATTTGTAAGGAACAGAAAAGAAAATAAATCTGCACAGATCCGGATCTGCTCTCCCTGCATAGCAGGAGTGTTTCTATACTCAGTCAGTCTGACATGGAAAAAATCGGATCTGATTGGAGAATAAACTTTCGTACAGTGTGACCGGATTTAGACCTGCTGTTATGATGCACTCTAGCAAGAATTGATAGGTTTCACTACTGTTATCCTCAGAATGACTTGTTTTACTTCCCATAGTAAGAATTTGATACGTTAAAAAAGGGTAAAGAGGACTCCAAGTTTGTTTATCATGGGGTTTGGCCGATGTACACTGACTAACTTGCTTTTGATCCATAAAGCCTTGAAATCAATGCTATTTCAGACATTTTGAATGAAAAAAAGCCTCCTTAATTGGAGGTGAAATGTCTTCAAACTTACAAAGTCCAGTGGATAGTTTTGTAACTTTTTTTAGAATGACTATGACCTGGATGACTGAGAATCTTAATTTTTTATTGAGACTGTGATATTTACAAAATTCTTTGGCTACTATTCAGGCCCCAAAAAGGCTAATTATTCAACATAAGATGGTGGAAGTTAAAGGAGATGATAGCCAGTAAAAAGTAGGTATTTATGTCAACTCTAAAGTGTTTGAAAGCAAAGGTCAAAAGATGCAAATATGCAGTGCACTGTATACAACCAGACAGCAAAGAGAGAAAACTCACCCAACTGAAACTCGGTAAGCTTCTCCATCGCCTCGTCCCTCTCCTTTTCCAGCGTCTTTCAGATTTTAAATAAAAAGAAATAAAGCACATTTTAAAACATTCTTCATTTTATAAAAACAGGTAAACAATGTTAATAAAGTAAAAGTTTTGTTTGTTAAATAAAAACAACAAACGACATACGACCAGCTAATCTACATGAGGTTGGAGAAACTAGGATTAGAACAAGAGCATGTTCCAAGCACTTTTTTTATAACAGAAAATAATCTACCAGAATCTGACCAGAATCTACATTAAGATCCAACATTCTTAGATTGATGTCAGAATTTTGAGATTAAAGTCAGAATTCCCATATTAAACTGAAATAATATCTAGAAATCAGTTAACTTTTTTTATTTCTTCAGTGACCCTAATCCCCTTCCTTACAATCTATACTTTAGAGTCTAGGGTTTTGAATTTTTTCTCTTTATCTCCAGTTTAATATCTGGATCTTGGTTTCCTAACTTTTCAAACAATAAAAAAAAGAAAAATGTAATTTTGTATATTTGAGATCAGGCTTTATTGGTTGTATAATTGGTTAAGAGCAGATGAGCTTTGTACTAAAACCTTTGAGAGATGATGGTTTATAACTGCTGACTCAACCAGCTGCTAGATCGTTGCAAAGGGAATGATCTGTTAACTGACCATTTGGCTCTACGGATCTCACTTTCCTAATAGAAAAGGTGCTTATTGGTCTCACAATAGTTTTCACTATCGTAGTGATGTGAGCCTTGAGGTACATGGAGGCCCAAAATGTATCATGAAATAATTAGATTTAACATTTATTTATCTATCTCAAATATGATTGTTCGGAGTATTTGGAAATCATTCTTAGATTTGCTTTTTAAACAGACAAGATCTCGCAACCGGTCCCTGAACCTCTCTATAGCTATAGATGTATACCTAATGATGTGAGATCATATCATTATTTGTAACAAAGACCTTTGAAAGATAATCCTGCATATTTAGTGAGTGTTTTGAACACTTACGGTCTTATCTTCATCCTCCTTCTTCGGCAGAGCCTCATCTTTGTGCAGCGCTGTAGGGAGTAAAGGATGCCAGTAAGCCATCTGCATTACAGTGATGAAAAGGTCAGTGAGAAACCCAGGAGCTACCATCGTCTTTCAAAAGAGCAGCAGGACAGTCATGCATCATAAGATCATGTCTCAGAGACTGACACTGTGACTCGTCTCCTCGATAATTTTAGCACAACTTATTGAATATAAAAACACAAATATCCAGTTTATGTTTATTTTATCTGCAATACAAGCTGGAAGTTTTTCACTATTTTTTTATAAACAAAATAAAATTTAATCCATGATAAAATACAGACCAAATATTTATTTTCTTCACAAGAAACAAGTTGAGACATGCTTCAGCCAGCAACCAATCAGCTGTATCCAAAGAGGCATTTTCCTTGAACTGATCTGAAGAATAGCAAGCAGTGGCGGCTGGCCAATAGAGGGCGCTCCACCCACCCCATGACCTTAATTAAGACATTAAAATTTTTTTAAATTAAATAAAAAAATTGAAATATTTAAAAAAATATTGATATATATGTTTTGGATTTGCAAGATAAATATTTAATCTTTAATAACGACTAAAGCGTCATTAACTTTTTCATCGGATTGGTGAAGTATTTCCGCCCTAGGGCCCAAGAAGGGCCGAGTCCCAGGAGGGAATCAAACTTACCAAGAGAATCCGAAGGTGAAATCATTTGGACCTAATCAGCTGAACATCAAATTGGCTAGGCTAACTGCATGCAGCGAGGCTAAGGCTTTATTCTGCTTTCCCTTCCTTCTTTTTCAAACATCAGGATCTGACCCAGCATGATAAACACAGGAAGGACTGATTTAAAGCACTTTTTAGAAAACGCAAAGCAGAATGAACAATCTGGGATTCACATGGAAAATAATAGAATATAGTCTACTTTTTCATAGATGTTTGTTCATTTGCACAGTTGCTCTTAAATAAACACATTCTCAGAAAATAGTTTTTATATACATAAAAAAATATAAAGCTGACTAAAAGCTTTTCCATTATCAAACTGGTACAATATTTAATTAGGTTAGTAACACAATATTGGACCGTAAGATACACAGGTTAACCTTCACAAAGCCTCACAAGGGCAACATTTATGTACAAAAAGTAAACCTGTATATGAAAATATCTTTTATTAGTATAAAGTGTTTTTATGATGTTTTTTGTTGTTGGTATTCATATAAATATACTGGTGTGATAACTTAATATACGTTTGATTGGTTTTTGGTATACGTCTATTTTTAAGCAATAGCCCTCCTGGAGAAACTCCACCAGCCGCCACTGAATACAAGTGATTTAAACAGATGATTGAGGTTCAGAGAAGTTTCTATACCCTAAATCTGTTGGATCTATTTCTTAAAGGAATAGTACACCCAAAATTTGATTAGCCTTCATTTTCTACTCACCCCCATGCTGAACAACACTCTGGAGTACTTTTTTGATATCTCAAATGCATCTGGAGATCTGGGAGGCTTCTTGCTGTCTGCTGACATTCAAATAATGGAGGTCTATGGTGCCCGAGGCAGAAAGGTCCATAAAAGTCCACAAAAAACGTGTCAATATTCCTCCATACTGCTCGTCCAATGTATTCCAAGTGTCCTGAGTGGGTAGCGTCCATAATTTACTCGAAACGAAGTCATTTAGAATGTTTTTAGAGCATAAACAGTAGTGTATAGGATTTCCTAAAAGCGCGCCTACGAGTTCACGAGCCTACGGAAACCGCGGCAGACCAAACCAGATGAAAGTGCGCATTCAGCGTCTGCTCTTGATAATGCAAGCGTAGAAGAAGAAATTTGCTGTTTACCTGTGCAAAGAAAGAAACAACGAAAGAAAAATGTCTGAGGACTTCAGTGTTGAGGAAGAGCATGAGTTCTTTGCCGAGCTGAATGCGCACTTTCATCTGGCTTGGTCTGCCGCGGTTTCCGTAGAGTCGTGAACACGCAGGCGTGCGCTTTTAGGAAATCCTATACACTACTGTTCATGCTCTAAAAACATTCTAAATTACTTCGTTTCGAGTAAATTATGGAAGCTACCCACTCAGGACACTTGGAATACATTGGACGAGCAGTATGGAGGAATATTGACACGTTTTTTGTGGACTTTTATGGACCTTTCTGCCTCGGGCACCATAGACCTCCATTATTTGAATGTCAGCAGACAGTAAGAAGCCCAACTATACTGAACTTTGACCATGGCGTGCAGATGTCCTACCAACAGAAACTGTTTCATCAGGCAGGACGGCCAGAAGGCAATATGGAGAAGCTAGTTGTATGTGTCTGAATTCCCAGAAAGTTTTGACACAATTTTAAGATTAATGAGGGATATTGGTAGGAAAGCACAGGATTAAAAAAAAATTTCCAGCCAACTAGTCATGCGCGATTTATTTTAAGCCATGTACATGTAGACAATATTAACCTCCCAAACAGCAGACGTCATTCAGACGTTGGTTTTTAGGCTTAATCTGGTCGGTCAATCATAGTCTTGATTTAGTCCAGAAATAGTTGTTGAAAATTGGGCTGTTTGGTTGGTCTGATTTTTATTTCAATAATATACATTAAAAAGACACACAGCTGGGTTTCATCTACATCGCTATGGTAAATGATGTTGTTGTTTATTAAGATCTGAGTTAGTGCGAGCATAAAGACACTGAATAGGAGGGACTCGAAGATAGAGCCTTGGGGAACACCATGTGATTATTGAAGTCTCTGAAGTAAGGTTACCTATTGACACAACAAGGCCTTTCTAGCATGGTCCTATATTCTACTTGCTATCTCTTTTTTTGGACAGTAGGCTGACAGGAAAGGGGGTATGAGAGAGTAGGAGACATGCGGCAAGGGACCAAATGTCGGATTCAAATCCGGGTCGGCCGAATCGAGGAATAAGCCACCGTACTTGGGTCATGTGCGCAAACCACTTCGTTACATTGTTTCAACAACTAATTTGTTTCACTACAGTATTTTTCTTGTGAAATGGTGCTCAGGAAGCACTCTTAACTGACATTGGGCATTGGATCCTCTGCCCATTTCTGAATATTTTTATGGATAAAAATACTCCGGAAAATGTAACCAATATTTTAACCAACTCAGTGGCATTATTTCTATACTTTTGTGTTTAATTGTTAAAATTGTCTTATAAGAAAAAGTGAGTTATATTATTAGCAGAAGTTGGACTTTTTAACTCTATGTGACTTTTCACATCTTTCCTTAGAACAATAAAGACAATTCAGAAAAAAAAAACACTAATGCTAATACCTGCAAGCTTATTAAGATGGAATGCTGCAAAGTTATTGGCACCCTGTATTTAAGTATCCAATGTCTGTGCTTTAATCAGGAGGAATGATTGCTGCAAAGTCAGTGACTCAATTAAAATGGATAGAAACTATTTTCCCAACTGGAATAACAAATTAAAATTAACTACAATTATTTCCATATAAAATTATTTAAAGAACTTTAAATTTATTTTTTGTGCATGCCTTGGAAGGACAATTGTAAAGGATTTGGGATAAATGACTGAATATAATGAAAAGGTCTGAACTTGAAATAGTGCATTATAAGTACAAGCTATTTACTATTTACCTTGAATGAAAAGACTTCGAATTTTGTCTTATTTACCCAGGTTATTTAATTTTTTTATATATAATTGTTGTTCAGTGACCCAAAACACTTACGTTTGACAAAAAATGAATAAATAAAGAATAAATCTTTAAAGCTGCTTATAATTTTCAGCAACAATTGAAAGCTTCTCATTTTAAGCATATTAATATATGCTGATTGATTGGAATGTATATTTTCCATTTTTACAGGCAATGAAAAAGGTTTTAGAAATTTTCATGTGAAAAAATATGCATTATGAGCTTTTACAAATAATTTAGAAAGGTTTGAAAGGGACTTTGCTATTTTTCTCTCATTTAATTTTTACAATATTTTTAAAAAATTAACTGATTATATTTTTTTTGTATTCTATTCAGATTTCTCTTTTTCAGACTGAGTTTTACAATTTGCATTCTTTTCAAATTGCATTTCACAGATCACACTATCTTCACTTCATGCCAGATTGAAACACTTGGTCTTAACTGACCAATAAAAATGTAGGTCCATGAAAACCAGTAGAAATGCATCTTTACAGGAGAAAGATAATATTTGAAATAAGATATAGATAAAAATAACAGGTAAGATTTTAGTAAAATCTTTAAGTAAAAAATCTTGGTATTGTTTTTGATCAGGACCTGTCATTTAAATTCCATATCAAAGAAGTTTCTAGAATTTCCTTCTTTCATCTGCGGAATGTTGCAAAAATTAGAAATCTCCTTACCAGGATTGATGCTGAGAAACTAGTCCATGCATTTGTTACTTCCAGGCTGGACTATTGTAATTCTTTACTATCAGGAAGTCCACAAACTGTAGTTAAAAGCCTTCAGCTGATCCAAAATGCTGCAGCCAGAGTTCTGATGAAAATTAAAAAGAGAGATCATATCTCTCCTATCCTGGCTTCTCTTAATTGGCTTCCTGTTAAATCCAGAATAGAATTTAAAATCCTCCTTCTCACATATAAAGCCTTAAATGGCCAAGCTCCATCTGATATCAGAGACCTGATTGTTCCTTATGTTCCTAACAGAGCACTTCGCTCTCAATCTGCAGGTTTACTAGTGGTTCCTAGAATTTCTAAAAGTAGAATGGGAGGCAGATCTTTTAGTTATCAGGCTCCTCTCCTGTGGAACCAACTACCAGTTTTAGTCCGTGAGGCAGACACTCTGTCTACTTTTAAGGCTAGGCTTAAAACTTTCCTTTTTGATAAAGCTTATAGTTAGAGTGGCTCAGGTTATCCTGACCAGTGTTGGGCACGTTACTTTGAAAAAGTAATTCGTTATAGTTACTAGTTACTTCTCCCAAAAAGTAACTGAGTTACTAACTGAGTTACTCCACAATAAAAGTAACTAGTTACTAGTAAAAGTAACTATTGCGTTACTTTTGCGTTTCTCGCCCCGTATCCCTCACCACCCAGCCCCCACCTTCTCGCCGTGTGTTTTCAAAGCCACCTGAATAGTGCGGACGACAAAGACAAGAACCTGCAGAGAGTTTTGCATTTATTGCAACTCAACGTAAATGACATCAGGGGGGAACGCCATGTGAAGTTTTTAACAGGGCATTCAGATCTGGTGAGTATATGAAATTAATAACTGGGGATGTCTAATTCTGAAATCCTGTGTGTTTGGGTTGTTATAGATACTGCAACATCTATCTATCCATCTATCTATCTAGATGTATACTCTGTGTGTGACATAAAATATGGATCTCCATCCCTGCCACAAAGGCCATCAAATAATGTTTAAAACAAAAAATACAGTAGGTTGAAAAGTCAGAGTATCCATCCATCCATCCATCCAGATTTCTCCCTTTCATTTGATCGTTCACGCTCTCCATAGTTCTCCTGTGGCGCGAGCACAGGGCGACTGGTGCGCGCCGCGCCTTTAGCGAGCATGCGCGTTTCCTGTCGCTTGCGCGGTGACTCTTGCCGCCTGCGCTGTGCGGAGATGCAGAGGAAACCGTATCTGATGGGGAAACGCAGCTCGACGTAACACCGGTATTTCCATCAGGAAAACGCTGTTTTGCTGCTGGATCCTCCTCACTCTCCATCTCTCTGTGTGCTGTACGTTAACACCCGCCAGCAGAAACACCCACCTACCAACTGACAGACGGAATCTCACTATACATCAGCCATTCTCATCCTCCCCTCTCTCATGACAAGGAGCGCACCCCTGGATGACCTAAAAAAATAATCTTTAATATCTCTTAAACAAAAGTAGCACAAACAATATTTTTTTCTGCACAAATCTGCACTAACGTTGCACTAACCATTCAGTCTATTTGCAGAGTTTTTTGACGTGGGTGGGGTGTCAGCCTCACGCAGCTGCGCACGAGTCCTATCATGAAAAAAGGTTCATTGTGCGACCCGAGTAACGCGCAGTAACGGGGTGTCTGCAATGGTAACTGCGTTATAGTTACAGTCAAAGTAATTAGATTACTGGCGTTAGTAACACTGTTACTTTCAACGCCAGTCCCATCACTGATCCTGAGCTATCTCTATAGTTATGCTGCTATAGGCTTAGACTGCTGGAGGACATAGGGACCCCTATTTCATCATTCTGCTTCATTCCATCTCTATTCTCCCACTCTGCAGTATCTGTTAGATCAATCTCTAACGTTCTGCTCTCTCTGCTTTTTTCTCATAGTAGCTTCATCTGGTCTGTTCCTGTTTGGCTGAGACTCCATCCTGGAGAGAAATATCAGCTGTGCTGCTGCCATCAACACCTTTGTTTATAGATGTTGTAGCTTGGCCTGTTTTTCAGTGTAGTCCTGTTTCTCTGACTGTGACTAAGTGGTTGTGCTCTCTTCATCCTCTGACATGGGAGCTGGCTGAGAACTCGTCTGCCTGGCTGTGTGTTTCCTGGACGGGGCCGCCTGTGGAGATTGTTGACAATTTTCTTTTGTTTCTATGCTTCTTTTTCTATGTCTGGCTGACTGGATGCCATCAACTGGTTTTCCTAACCAATCTGACAGAGTGACAGAATTGCTTCTGTAAAGCATGTTGACGATTGACGTTACATTAAGTAAATTGAATTGAAATGAATTTAAATTGCCCATCCATATAATTCAACAGAATGAAATCTGAAAAACTCAATTAGAACAAAATTACATCTTAAAAAGCAAAATAAAAAATAAGATTATTTTAAATTATATTTTACATTTTATAGATGAAAAAAAAAATCTAATGCATAAAAATCTTTTAAAAATCAACACAGTTAACTTCAAAAGCTTTTTTTTAATAATAATTTTTTTCAGTTTGATTTCTGGGTTGCATTTTTTATTTTTTTAGTTTTCGTTTTACAAAATATGTTCTTTGTCTCTAACAACAGAAATAAGATGTACTTTATTAGATCACAGTTGAAATTAAAATGGGAGAGTTTTCTTACCTAATCATTACCTGATTGATCATAGAGTTAGAACAGTGAGGAAATTCAGGATTTCATTCATTTATGACGTTCAGACATGGAAACAATCACCAGATGTTTCCATTTTTTCCCTGATCAATGATGATGGAGCAGCTTTCCAAAGCCACTACAGATTATCTTTATATCCTTTTCATTGTTGGTTTATGGTTTTGAAATGTTTTCATTAATTTATCGTAGAGTGGAAACAAGAAGTAACCAAAGAAATAAAAATAAAAGGTGCTCTGAAAGAATTACCTTTGTTTTGCAGGTCTACTAAAACTTCCATGTTTCGTTCCTCTGCTGCCATGGCCAGAAGATCCTCAACTAAAGTTCAACCGGAAGTGAGTTCTTTACTTGTGAGTTGCGACACGCCTGCAAATAGAAGGCTTGCGTGGCAGATAAGGAGCAGGAATTGAATGAGGAAAGGCCACAGTCCATTGGCAGTAAAACTCCGTCGGTAACGATGAAAAAGAAGTAGATCCAGTTTCCATTCTTAGACATACGATAAACATTTGTTGGGTCTATAACCTTTTTGGGAAACAGGGTCAGAAATTAGAAGCTGTGAGTAAAAAAAGCTGCACAGGCTGCAGTTTAAAAAGGACAGATTTGCACCATGTATATTAATGCTCTGAACTTCCACATCAATGCATTTTCTGCTCCATGTATTTTTTTATTGTTTCTGTTTACATTTGATCACTGTTGCACTTTATGGAATGGAAATGTTCATTTACTGTTGAAAAAGCTGTACTAAATGAAATTTCCTTTTGTATACATGTGATTGCATTGGCTATTCACTGCGTATGCTGTAGTGATCGGAGCAGAGACAACACAGCAGCAATAAATTTAAACCGGCAGCTACTTCACGTTTTATTTTGAACTAAGAGTTACGAGACAGGTTGTTTAAGAACAACAAATAAAAGAGATGCCACCGAAAAAGCCTTTAGTCGTGCACAGCTTTAGAAAAATCAACAGCAACAGAGTGTTTATGTTAGTTTTTAAAGGCAATAAGTTTGACACATGCAGCATTTAAATGTTTAAATGTTGTTTTCTTCTTCACTGGTTAAAAAGAAGCAATTCCTCTCAGCTCCTCAGGAATAAAAAGCAACTCATATTTATCGTTTTCTGATTTAACAGAAATTTACCAGACTGCAGCAGTTCTAGATATAGTTTCTCTAGCATCATTATTTTACACTGGAGAAAATCGAAATCTAGATAAGTCAAATTCTATTAAAATAAGTGAATAAGCACAGAGACAGAAGCAGAGACAGCTTCAGATATAAAGATAAAACAGATTTACTAGGATATGAAACATGCAATAAAATCTCAGAAATCATTTACAAGGAAAAAAATTCTAATGTTATTCTTTTGTCTTTTGTAAATCAGCAAGATTTAGAAATTGCAGCACAAAATTTAAATGTAAGAAACCTACAAGATTCAAAGCAAAAACAATACGGTAAAAATCAGTGAATCGATGAATTAAAATCAAACGTTCAATATTCAGACTTTGTCAAAGACATGTGGGTAAAAAACTCTAAATTAGATTGTGCTGTTTGTGAAGGAGGATAATTATCAATGAACCAGAAGAAATGGAAGCCATCCGTCGGTATCTGGGAATCATCATTGGTAGTCAGTTAGTTTTAGTACCTTTCAGTTTTAATATTTCTCTTATTACAGCAATAGATGCATGGATGGATAGATAGATAGTTTTCCTATTTTAAATTATATATATGCAGGGATGCCCAATATATTGCCGTTGACATCAGTATCAGCTGATACTATTTGTTTTTTTTAAATATATGTCGATTTTTATTAATATTGCTGATGATTTAGAGTAGTGTATAAATGAGACACTAAAAGGTATCTGTCTATCTATCCATAACTATAACATTGGTGTATTTTGTATTTCCTTCTCAGCAATAGGGAAGCATCTGCCTGGCTGTGTGTTTCCTTTTACAGCTGCTTTTTGTATCTCTGCTTCTGTCTCCTTGAACCCCAGTCGGCCTCAGCAGATGGCTGCTCACACTGAGCCTGGTTCTACTGGAGGTTTCTTCCTGTTAAAAGGGAGTTTTTCCTCTCCACTGTCGCTACAAGCATGCTTAGTGGGAGGGATTGTATTTGAGTCAATGAGTCGATGCAATCAACTGGTTTTCCTTAGATAGAAAACTTTGAATCAATTTGACTGGATGATCTGGTTGAACTGTAAAGTGCCTTGAGATGACATGTGTTGTGAATTGGAGCTATAGAAATAAACTGAATTGAATTAAATACACTGAAAAAAATCGAAATCTAGATAAATAATTTTTCTTAGAGTAAGTGCATTTGTTCTTGGATTAAGGAGGTAAAAGACATATTTTGCCAATGGAACGAGACAATTTACGTTTAAAATTAGAAAACACAATTGCATTGTCTTATTTCACGCGCATGTTATCTAATTATCTTATTTTAAGAGTAAAAATCCTCATTCCATTGGCAAACTATCTCATTTACCTTCTCAAGTCAAGGGTAAATACACTTATTTTAAGACATTTTTACCTATTTGTGAATCGTTTTTCCAGTGTAGACATATGGCATTGCCATTTATGTTTGAGCTCATTTTTAGCCAAATATCAAAACCTAACGGAAGCGGTTGAGTCCTGTAGCTGCAGCACCGGCCCTTTAAAAAGCGTCCCCACCGACTTTAATAACAAACTTATATCCTTGCTACAAAGGTGGTATGGAAATAAACACAGGGTTGTTTTATTGTTATCATATTGTTGTAATATATAGTATTATATTCAATTTAATACATTTTTAATATGACATTTAACTATATTATTCATAATGTTACATGTGTTTTTATAATTTTAAATTTATTGCGCATTTTACTATTTATCAGTATATTTAATATGGAGTCATAGTTTAAAAATAGATAAGTTGATGTATCCTTTTTGTTCGCCCATTAATGTTCCATGAGCTATTTCGGCGCTCCATACACCCCCGGGATCCCATGGCAATAAATCTGAAAATCATTTCTGGTTTTTGCAGTGTTTTTTTTTTTTTTTTACCACAAACCTTAAAAACTCTTTCTATTCACTTCCAGCCACTATGAACGGCAGCAGGAAATCCCCCACAGGCTGGCTGCAGCAGAGAGCTTTCACAGGGATTTCCAGCGCTGCCTCCTGGCGGAATGCTGGAGGTCTGGAGCAGAGGCGTAGCTAGGACATTTTTATAAGGGTGGCCAGGTAATTACCAATGAACACTGAGGGGGGGCCCTAAAGCCGATAAACGCCAGAACCTCAGGGTCAATCTACACTGTTACAGCAGGAAAATTAACCAGCAAAACATCCATATTTTCTAAATAAAGACAAAATATACTTTCTTACACTGGAAAAAATAGAAATCCAGATAAGTCATTTTTTCTTAAAATAAGTGCATTTGTGCTTGGATTGATGAGGTAAAAGACACATTTTGCCAATAGAACAAGGCAATTTACACTTAAAATAAGAAAACACAATTGCATTGTCTTATTACAAGTGCATATTATCTAATTATCTTATTTTAAGAGTAAAAATACTCATTGCATTGGCAAACTATCTCATTTACCTGCTCAAAGTAAGGGTAAATACACTTAATTTAAGAAATTTCTACTTATTTCTGGAGCGTTTTTCCAGTGTACAGCCTTTGCTAACAAATAGGCGAATATATTCAAACATCAACATCTTTCAGTTTTGAGTTCTGGGGCTTATATCTTTTCCATCCTCATTTACTTACCTTTTTTTCTCAATAATCATTCTGCATAAAATTGAGATTTAAAAGTACTAATATCTACATAAATTGATTATTTGATGAGTTTTTATTAAAATTGTTATTTATCTATGATTTCACTGAAGACTCTCAGATGACTTGCAGAGACACATTTTCTCTTTACCCCAGATAACACAAAACGAACAGGAACTGCAGATTTTAGTGGGATCATAATCCTGATGAACTGATGAACAGAGGATGTTTGGAGGTGGACTTTCTCCCTGAAAAACATGTTAAAACTATTTTTCCAACTCATAAAGTAAATAAAGCCGAGCTGCTCTCTAGCTTGAACAGAACAGAGCAGATTAACCAACCAGAGCGCCGAGCAGCAAAGCGGCTGAAATTCAGTTTGATCTAGAATCCAGATTTCTGCGTTTATGCGTTAACACTCATAACGCCTTCAGCATCAACGCAGCATCAGTCTGTGGTTTGGGATCTGCTTGCAAACCGCTTTGGAGCAGCAGATTGAGAGTTCATGGAGTCCGTGCTAAATACCAGACCGCATCACTCGTCTAAATTAAAGCCTACTTAAAAAACGTCTCTGATCAGGGAAGGTCCAGCTCTGTTTAAGCTTTGAGCTAATGTTTAAGGGGAATGCAGTTAGGTGGTGATTTGCGTCACATGGCAAGTAGTAAGAATGCCATAAGGAGTTACTGAGTTAAACATTTACTGTTTTAAATCCTCACAGTATAACCAGCTCTGACCTAAATGACCTCTCCTAAAGCCCCTGTCACACTTTGACTATTCATACCAGTGTATGCCTGACGTACGAAAAATCTGGCAGAAATCCTGGAATACGTTGGATAAGTTATAGGTATGTTTTTTGTAAGTTAGCAGCACATTGAAGTACGCTGAAGCACGCTGAAACACGTGGACATACGGCATATGCCAATGTATGCCATATGTGGGGCATAAGTTACAGGTAAGTGATCTGATTGTACGTTCAGTGTAAGTTACTCATAAGTTGTGGCGTCTAGCTTGTCCAAATTCTCTGTGTAATTTGTGCATAACTTCTGCATTACTTATCAAGAACTTCTCTCCAACGCATATCAACGTATCTGACGTGTTCCAGACGAGAGCTGAACGTGTTTCTAACTTCCAGCTACTGTATAATTAACCTGACTCCGCCAGATGGATTTGCTCCGCATATCCATCTGGAAACCTTACGTTCAAGTAATTTTGGGAAGGGGCGAAAATACTGGTTAGCTGATTGGCCTATGTTGGTGATAGACGGGCCAAATAAACCAATCAGATCAACGAAGCATATGACGTACTAACAGCCAGGCTACTCTTGCCGAAACCAGTGGGGAGAAGAGCAAAAACATCTTTTCCTCTGAGAAAAGCCTCCAGAGCAGTGCTTTGCTCTTCTTTCAGTGGAGAAATACTCTGTAATTCCGATCAAACTTGCTCGATAGCCACGCTAACGCTAGTTTCATCGGCTGAAGCCGCCATGTTCTTTAGACTGAACTGTCGCGCTTCTCGTTGCGTCACACCTCAACCCGCCTCAAAGCCAACGCTGATTGGACGTTCGTTTGGTGAACTGCTCCAAATTTTCTTTAACGGAGAGTCTCCAGACTGATCTGCGAGTGAAACCTTGAAAGCTCGCGAGATCAGGATGGTGTCATGAGGCTACTGTATAATGGCGTATTGGCAGCGTTTTGGTATAAAGGGAGTTCACAGGAGGAAACTGTCAGTTCTCCTCCAGACTTCATCCCCATCCAACAACAAACTTCCTAGCAGACATGACGCTGAATCTGCTGCCACTGCAAACCTTTCTTACTTTATTTTTTTTTGGAGGGCGGTACACAGCAGCTAGGTTAATATCGTAATCAAAGACATCTTTATCTGCAGACCGAGCTCCTCTAGGCACATCGCTGCCCCCTTCAGCACACTGACTCATGCATCATTTCATGACAATCAGATGCAGTGCGTTATGCATAAGCTAGGCTGTTGTCAGACATAAGTTCTGGCCTATTTATGAATACTCTCTGTATACGCCTAAAATTGAAAAAATACATAGAAAGTTCAGCATATGGCAGCGTTTTCGGAAATTCTGGGACGTCAGGCATCACTGGCTAAATCAGCAAGGTGTGAAAGGTGCCTAAGGTTGAATGAATCCTGATCGTATTACAGTATTCACATACATGGGATTATTTGCTGCAAGCTTTGCAACAAATTCACTTTAAATTGTTTGTTGAACGATTAGAATAAGTATTATTGTGTGTAATAAATATGTAGATGAAATGAGAGAGCAGAAGGCTGCAGTTTGTGTTTTGAGTTATTTAAGCTAGAACATTTTTTTTTTAAACCTGATCCTACTCCTTGCCTGAGCACGCTAAGTTAATAAGTAACTTATAAATATCTCCTCCTCTGAGGATTATAATCATAATGCAAATCAGTAACCAGAGGTTCCAACAAGATCTATGCAGATCCTGTACTATTACAAACACTTTATTCACTTAGGATATGCCTCCTGGGAAAAAGGGTGCAAAGACGTATCCACTGCTTGTTCATGACAGCTTATAATGCAGGTCGTCACATATTAGCAGCAGTCATTGGAACAGAGGCGGAGGACACCTTCACTGCAAAACCATCTAGAAATAAGTCAAAATGTCTTAAAATAGATGTATTTTCCCTTCATTTCAGCAGGTAAATAAGATGATTTGCCAAAGGAATGATTATTTTTACTCAGGAAATAAAATGAATAGATAATATGGACCTGACATAAGACAATGCACTTATTTTAAATGTAAATTGTCTTGTTCCATTGGCAAAAATGACTTATTTAGATTTTGGGTTTTTTGCTTATTGACTGCTGGACGATCTGTCACATAACAACCAATCATACATAAACACAATTAAAGCTACAGGTGGGAGACTCAGTCTGCCAATGATTCATTCAAATATGAATACATATGAGTAGTAGTACTTTATTTCAAATGTATTTTTGAATATAAAAATAAAAAAAACAACCACAGGTAATTTTGGAAAACCCAGCTGCCTGGAAGGTTCAGTTAGATTCAACTTTGATCTCAGGCTTTGTGCTTTAGGTGTACGTTTTATTTTTTTTATCCAGGATGTCTTTGTACAGTGCTGGACTCTGTATTTTCACTCAGACCAGTTCCCACTATCGAAAAAAAAAAATACACCAGTTTCATGCTGCTGGGTAAAGAAACCCTGGTATTTTTATGCTCTCGACCACACTGCTCTGAAAAGGATGCAAAAAAATTATGCAAAGGCGAAAAGGCAACTGTCAACCAGCTCCACAGGCGGCCCCTTCCAGGAAACACACAGCCAGGCAGACGAGCTCCAAGCCAGTTCCATGTCAGAGGATGAAGAGAGCAAATCCAGTTAGTCACAGTAGGAGACACAGGACTACACTGAAAAACAGGCCAAGGTCCGTATACATATATATACCTACACACGTGTGTAGGTATATATATACATACACATACAATTTTTCATCCTTCATTTTAGTTTGTGTACCACAACTCTTAGGTAGGATTTGATCACCAAATTAGTTAATTTCAATGCTCTAATTTAAGATCATGATTGATTTTTATAATTTAGAATAAGATCTGTAGTTCTACCCTAAGGAATGCCAGCATGAAAAACATTTATCCACGGATCACGTCACACAAAAGCTACCATGGCTGCAATAAAACAAAAAAGCCCAAAAATGTTTTCATGGACTTTAATTTATTCACAGACACAAACTCACAAGGATCATTTTCCACAACAAAGATTTAATTTCTGCACATAGTTTGGGGGAATGTTCAATATTCTTTATATACGTTTAACAACACAAATAATGTAAACATTCCCTTTATCTGATAGTTGAGTGAAACCTCTGTAATATATTTGAGTTTGAACACCTCTCAAAACAACAAGAAAAACCAAAAACACAGAAAGCAGCCTCCTGCAAATAGCAATCAAACATGACAATAAAACCAGCAATACGGGATTATTACGTCCATTTAATGATGTTTTAATCTGTTAATCTATACATAAATCTTTATCTGGTTTCCAACAAGCTGCATTCATTAAAAATAATATTGATGGAGGAGCAGAATAAATAGAGACTGATTTAAAACTACATCGATATGCTCACTGGTTTGCACTTAAAAGTCGATAGAAGAACCACCAAAACTTTCCACTCATGAACACAGATAAACTACAGTAGAGTCACATACTGGAATGTTCTCTGTCCTTATGGAGGGAGGGAGGGAGGGAGGGAGGGAGGGAGGGTGGTGTGGGTGGTGTTTGAAGGGCAGATGTGATTCATGGAAATAAACAGACTGGAGGCTAAAAAAAAAAAAAAAGCTGGAGATGAAAGAAGGCTTGATGACAAGCTTCCAGCTAAGGTGAGGAGAGGGTGAACAGAAGGGTGCCTTAGTGACGGGCAGCAGATTCTCTGGGGTAGAACTCCGCCAGGGTGCTCTGAGGAATCCTCTTCAGCATCTCCTTGGGGAAAATTCGCAGCAGCTGCCAGCCGATGTCCAGGGTTTCATACACAGTCCTGTTGTCATACGGGCCTAAATGGAGAACGGGAAGAACAAACAGCGTTAAGCAGGGCTATGATGTGAGCAGCTGTTCTGACGCTCTAAATGTACCTGAACTTGAACAACACATTTCCAAGTCAGCCAAGTCCAACACAACCACAGGTTAACCTTTTGTTAAACATCAAACATGCCAGAACAGTCCAACAGTTACCAGAAGCTTCTTTAGGTTAAGGAAAATCTCACTGGTTCACCTGCCTGCTGATTTCTCTTTGCCAGAATCTTCACATGCATCCCTGCAAAAGGAGTTTTCACAACAAGCTGCAGAGTAAACGGCTGGTTATCCTCCCTCAGCAGTGTGTCGCAGTGAGCGTGTCGCAGATATTTTAGATTTATGCCCGTTATTGAAGCGTGGTCTGCACTATGTTGTTCCACGCCACAACGCAAGAGGGACAATCAGGAACTAGCTGTGGGTCTAGATACGGTCAATTTTGTGCGACAATGGAGGGACATGAGGGTGAAAAAGAGCAGGGATCCAGGTGGAAAAAGGGTCTCGCTGGTCCAAATTTACGAGTTGTTTTCCACAATGGCGGTCATACAAACAAAATAAGCAGGCAAGGTACCAAACAGGAAATACGCATATTGTAGAGCGGATGTAGATTTGACCAATCAGAGGCCTCCTGTCTGCGGTCACCTACAATATTGGAGAGAGGGGGGGGGTGCACATTTGCGTTCACTGCGACACACACAGACGACCTGGTTTCTGAGTATTAATCAGCCCTTACTGGTCGGCCTCCTACTTGGAGAAAAAAAATAAAAACTTTTTTGTGTCAGTAGATGAAGACCAGAGAAACGGCGTTCCTCAGGAATCTCATCCTGGAGCCCCTCCTTTTCAATATCTACATGCTTCCTTCCCCACTGGAGATCATCATAAACAACGACACAGAGCAGTCAGCTGTGAGCATGTCAGAGGGTGACTGGATAAATGCAGAGAGGAGATCAAAAATGTTAAGCTGAATCAAAACTAAAAAAAAGGTGTTTGGACCAAAGGAAGAACATTTCAAAGTTTCAGCTAATCCAGCTAGAAAGCAACAACCAGGCTCTAAATCGGACCTGAAACTTCAGAGGCTCATAGAGACGGGAACAAAGTGGATCTTCTATCACCAGAAGAACATCTCAGGGATTAAAGGTCTAACGTTGCCCTGCCCAGAGTCAAACACTGTCCTGCAGGTTTTAGAGGTTTCTTGCTTCAGCTCAGCAAAGGCCTGTTAGCTATCACTGAAAACCAGCTGCTGCTGCCTGCATCCTCACTAGAGCTAAGAAAGTAGATCAGACAGCTGCAGCTGATCCAGATGCTGCTGCCTGCGTCCTCACTAGAGCTAAGAAAGTAGATCAG
Organism: Cyprinodon diabolis; assembly: GCA_030533445.1. Classification (NCBI taxonomy): domain Eukaryota; kingdom Metazoa; phylum Chordata; class Actinopteri; order Cyprinodontiformes; family Cyprinodontidae; genus Cyprinodon; species Cyprinodon diabolis. Next base: position 6,422,084 of record CM060083.1, read on the forward strand.
ACAGCTGCAGCTGATCCAGATGCTGCTGCCTGCGTCCTCACTAGAACTAAGAAAGTAGATCAGACAGCTGCGGCTGATCCAGATGCTGCTGCCTGCGTCCTCACTAGAGCTAAGAAAGTAGATCAGACAGCTGCGGCTGATCCAGATGCTGTTGCCTGCGTCCTCACTAGAGCTAAGAAAGTAGATCAGACAGCTGCAGCTGATCCATATGCTGCTGCCTGCATCCTCACTAGAGCTAAGAACGTAGATCAGACAGCTGCGGCTGATCCAGATGCTGCTGCCTGCGTCCTCACTAGAGCTAAGAAAGTAGATCAGACAGCTGCAGCTGATCCAGATGCTGTTGCCTGCGTCCTCACTAGAGCTAAGAAAGTAGATCAGACAGCTGCAGCTGATCCATATGCTGCTGCCTGCATCCTCACTAGAGCTAAGAACGTAGATCAGACAGCTGCGGCTGATCCAGATGCTGCTGCCTGCGTCCTCACTAGAACTAAGAAAGTAGATCAGACAGCTGCGGCTGATCCAGATGCTGCTGCCTGCGTCCTCACTAGAGCTAAGAAAGTAGATCAGACAGCTGCAGCTGATCCAGATGCTGCTGCCTGCATCCTCACTAGAGCTAAGAAAGTAGATCAGACAGCTGCTGCGGCTGATCCAGATGCTGCTGCCTGCGTCCTCACTAGAGCTAAGAAAGTAGATCAGAAAGCTGCAGCTGATCCAGATGCTGCTGCCTGCATCCTCACTAGAGCTAATAAAATAGATCAGACAGCTGCAGCTGATCCAGATGCTGCTGCCTGCATCCTCACTAGAGCTAATAAAATAGATCAGACAGCTGCAGCTGATCCAGATGCTGCTGCCTGCATCCTCACTAGAGCTAAGAAAGTAGATCAGACAGCTGCGGCTGATCCAGATGCTGCTGCCTGCGTTCTCACTAGAACTAAGAAAGTAGATCAGACAGCTGCGGCTGATCCAGATGCTGCTGCCTTCATCCTCACTAGAGCTAAGAAAGTAGATCAGACAGCTGCGGCTGATCCAGATGCTGCTGCCTGCGTCCTCACTAGAGCTAAGAAAGTAGATCAGACAGCTGCAGCTGATCCAGATGCTGCTGCCTGTGTCCTCACTAGAGCTAAGAAAGTAGATCAGACAGCTGCAGCTGATCCAGATGCTGCTGCCTGCGTCCTCACTAGAGCTAAGAAAGTAGATCAGACAGCTGTACCTGATCCAGATGCTGCTGCCTGCATCCTCACTAGAGCTAAGAAAGTAGATCAGAAAGCTGCAGCTGATCCAGATGCTGCTGCCTGCGTCCTCACTAGAGCTAAGAAAGTAGATCAGACAGATGCGGCTGATCCAGATGCTGCTGCCTGCGTCCTCACTAGAGCTAAGAAAGTAGATCAGACAGCTGCAGCTGATCCAGATGCTGCTGCCTGCGTCCTCACTAGAGCTAAGAAAGTAGATCAGACAGCTGCAGCTGATCCAGATGCTGCTGCCTGCGTCCTCACTAGAGCTAAGAAAGTAGATCAGACAGCTGCGGCTGATCCAGATGCTGCTGCCTGCGTCCTCACTAGAGCTAAGAAAGTAGATCAGACAGCTGCGGCTGATCCAGATGCTGCTGCCTGCGTCCTCACTAGAGCTAAGAAAGTAGATCAGACAGCTGCTGCTGCCTGCATCCTCACTAGAGCTAAGAAAGTAGATCAGACAGCTGCAGCTGATCCAGATGCTGCTGCCTGCGTCCTCACTAGAGCTAAGAAAGTAGATCAGACAGCTGCAGCTGATCCAGATGCTGCTGCCTGCGTCCTCACTAGAGCTAAGAAAGTAGATCAGACAGCTGCGGCTGATCCAGATGCTGCTGCCTGCGTCCTCACTAGAGCTAAGAAAGTAGACCAGACAGCTGCAGCTGATCCAGATGCTGCTGCCTGCGTCCTCACTAGAGCTAAGAAAGTAGACCAGACAGCTGCAGCTGATCCATATGCTGTTGCCTGCGTCCTCACTAGGTTAACCACCAATCTGCTCCTAAGTGCTTTTTTTTTAATATTAAAAACTATGAACATTCATTTAGAAACCTATTCGATCAAACACTAATTTGTCAGAAAGGACCAACCTCTATTCATTAAAGATCTTCTTACCTTGAGCAATAAAATTCTTCTCAAACTTCTGTAGGAACTCCAGATAAAGCAGGTCATCGGAGGTAAGGGCCTCTTCTCCCACCACAGCCTTCATGGCCTGGACATCTTTACCGATGGCGTAACAGGCATACTGGAGGCAGACAGACACACATCATGGTCGCTCTTCAAACATCACTGCCTGCATTTCAAAAAGTGGCTAAGGTTCGTTACCAGCTGGTTGGACACATCCGCATGGTCTTTCCTGGTCATCCCTTCACCAATGGCAGACTTCATTAGACGAGACAGAGAGGGCAGCACGTTGATAGGAGGGTAGATCTAAAAGACAGAAGTATACAGTGCGTAAAAACGGCAAGACAACAAAAAATACATCATTTCCAGTTTAAGAACGATAAAGAGAGCAGCTATGCCAAAGGAGACCTCTGTCAATAAATACCGTTCCAGAACAGCTGTATAACTCGCACAGACCTAAACACATTAACATAAGCCCCATTTACATTACTCTTTTAAAATCATGTCGAGATCGGTCCGAGGACGGTAACCAATATACCCGTTTAGTGTAAATGGCACGCACAACAGAACTGGACCACGCCAGACACAACCCAACCGCATTAACGTGGTACTAGTCCATCAGATCTGGCTCATGAGCAGACGGTATCATCTCCTTTGGCTACGTTCAGACCGCACGCAGCAAGAGCAGCAAAAACGCAAGTGCTCCTTCATTTTTAATGCTTGTACAAGTTTAGTTCTGACACGCTGCTGAAGCATCTTTGCTGCTCTAGGTGCGCGGTGGGTCTGACGCTGCTTGGGTGGAGCTACCCTATCCTTTCTTTGCCTGTAACAATGGCAGCTATATTTGCTTTGATTAGTGGGTAAAAAGCAGTTCTAATATATTTTTAAGTGAGAAAGTCCTGAAAACATCATCTGTGCAGTCAGTTCATCCAGATTACCATCCTGCCTTCAAAGATTATTTCTCTGTCGGAGCGGCTCAGACCCGCACATACCGGCTGTACCGTTTTCATGTACATAATTCAAACTGCAGGACCAGAATGATAAAATCAAACATTTTTTCGGCAGGTTTCTAAATTTTAAGTTATTTTAGGCATTAATAAACCGCTTCAGAGGAGTGATCATAGCTCTCTGCATCAGCACTGCTGTGTCTGTCTCCCTGCCAGCTCCCAGATCAGCTTCTCTGATTGGTTGATGTGGTGCGTCCAGCAGCAAAAGTTCAATTTTTCCAACTCCAGCAGCTGCTGCTTCTGAAGCGCATCTGATGCTCAGAAGCTCATGAGGCGCTGCGGGACCTTTTGCTGCACCTTGATGAGTGTCAAGCATTGACTTTACAGGTAAACCAGCTGCTGCGTGTGAACGTAGCATAAAAGTCAGCCTCTGTAATGATGAAGTTTCAGACATTCATAAAAATACTAGCTTTCCTACCGTGCCACACAATTTCCAGTGATGATTCTGCTTAGCAGTGTGTTAAACCTCAATGTCTGTCATTTTTTCCTGCGTCTGTAAGCCCTGATTAGACTAACGTTATTGTATCAACTTCCCAAAACAGACTCTGTCAACTAAAATTCACCAAAGGTAGCCTTCTTTGCACGACTCTCCGCAAACATCTTGAATGTTACAGGTGCCGTGTTGATTTGCTCGTTTCCCTCTAGAGCGCAGTAGTACTGTAGATCGGCACTAGGCGGCGAGGAACCACGCTAACGTGGTGTGTAAACGGCCGCAAGGAACCGAGCTCAGAACACTTAACAGATCGGTTTTATGTAGCAGTGATTTGGTCCTCAGACATGGGAGATAATTCAAAATCTGTCAAAAGCATTTTTATAATATGTTACTTAGATAAATAGTGCCTAGTTCATCTCTCCAAAGGAATCATCATCCAAAAATCTGACTTAAATATGAAAATGTGTACGTTAGTGCTGGGCTTCAGTTATAATTGAAATACACCTAATGGTGCAACCTGGACACATCTTCAGTGACTCTCCCGAGATCACTGGGTGTTTTGGGTCTTAGTCATACACCCTCACTCGGATGACCCAGCTGTGGGTGATCAGTTCCCCGACTTGTGTCCAGGAAGCGCTCTACGCCACGCCTCCCCCCTCCTCAACCAGAGCCACCGTAAAAGTTTTTACAGCTGCTTCCAAGATGTTCTTGGTGGCTCTTCGTCTCTGCAGACCGCAAATCCCTAGGAGTCCAAGGACACGGTGTAGAGATCTGCCTGCAAAGCCCCTGGAACCCACTTCGATAGTCTCGCAGTGGGCCTTTCAGCCATTCCTCCGGCGCTCAGCCAAATTCCACTGGACTTTGTTTCCAAGTTTGAAGACGTTTCGCTTCCCATCCAGGAAGCTTTTTTAATTCAAAATGTCAGAAATAACGTAGAGTCTAAGGCTTCATAGAGTGGACATAAAAACAAAGCCTTGTTTTTGTTTAGAAAACATGCAAATTGAACCACAAGAACGGGTCCACCTCTATGAAATAGGGGTCATTTAGCTTATCTGTTAGCCTGCAAAGCCCCATACCTGCCAAAGCCAAAACAAGGTTTTGTTGTTCTACTGTATAAAACCTCGAACCCAACACCATTTCTGAAATTTTGAATTGAAGAAGCTTCCTGGATGGGAAGCGAAACATCTGCAAACTTGGAAAAAGTCCAGTGGATTGTTTTCTAACTTTTTTGCAATGACTGACCTGGATGACAAAGAACCTCACCAGTACATACTAGCGATGGAGCGGTTTATGAAAACCGTCCGAACCATTCGGTTCGACTGTCTCGGTTCGATTCGCGTGTGTTGCGTTCGGTTCATGCACGAGATTATTTAATTAAATTCAAAGCAGCAAAACATGTGGAAATGATCCTGGGTTTCCAAGGATCATTAAAAATAATGACAATTCATTAATTTTTTGGGATTTTTTTCATTAATTTCATAAATTTGTATTTTTTCATAAATTTTTATTAATTTTTTTATTTTTCGGTGTAACAATAACCATATACCGAACCAAAAACCGTGACCACGAAACCGTGAACCGAACCGAACCGTGGATTTTGTGAACCGTTCCACCCCTAGTACATACATGTAAGTGCATTTACAAGTCAATTCCACACTCAGTGAGATCAGAATGAGCTCCATTGAAAAAGATTGCTCCTAACAATGTTTATAGATTAATTTATAGACAATTTTAAAAGAATGTATATGTAAAATACCAGGTTAGGACTAGGGCTGGGCGATAATAATAATAATCGATAGACGTGTGGCGCAATAGAAAAAAAGAGGGTCGATAAAAGTTCGATAAAGAGACACAGTTTTCCTTCCTTCTCATTGTAGCCTATCATGTAGGTTTATGCTAGTCGCTACTTCCTCCCAACCAATCACAATCGCGGACCCAGGCATGGCGTCACAAAGCGCCGCCCTCTCAAACCACAACACAGAGCACATGAAGATGTCGCAGCAGGAGAGGCGGAGGAAATTGTTTCAAAGAAGGGTTTTTGTAGTTCGGCAGTCTGGTAGTATTTAGGTTATGGCAAGTTGGACCAAAAACAAACCACAGTCATCTGTAAAATGTGTCGGGAACCAGTGAAAACGAAGTCTGATAACACAACCAACTTTTTTTTTTTTTTTATCATCTCAGCCGCACACACCCGCAGGAGTAAGAGCTGTGTAGGCCCCGCCGCGACTCTCCTCCGAGGAATCTTCGGGAAAATATATATATATTTTCAGTTCTGGGCAGTTTCCCACGTAGTTCTAACAATTGAGAGAAAAATGCTGAGGGGCCAGAAACTTCAAAGTAATAACTCAGGTTAAAGCAGGAAACGGGGGCGGTGGTGGGGGGGGGGCCCATTTATTTATTTGTTATATTTATTTTGGTCGCTTTTCTGGTCACTTTAGTTTATTCTTTGTCAGTATTTAATAACATAACTCAGGTCTCTTAAGTTATTTTTCTTTAAAACAATTCTGTTATGGTTAAAAAAGTTGGTTAAATAAATATTTAATTCGAAGTCTGTGTTTGTGTTCTTTATTAAAATTAAATTATTTAGCAATATTATAAAAAGTCCAGGCAGAGCTGCACATAAAATATGGTTTCAAATCTTTTCAATAATTATCGATATCGATCAAAATGCATTTTTTTTTTAATCGATAAGCTTTTTTTCTATATCGCCCAGCCCTAGTTAGGACTCCTTAAAGTTGCTAAAGTTACGGGTAATGTTCTAGACTTTTGGTAAATTGTGCAGTTTGGAAAACATTTCACTGACTCACTAACGGAAAGAATTGATAAGCACTGTTGTTTACTGTAGAGTCTGATTGGTAGCTGCTAGTATTGAACAAAAAAATCTCACCAGTTTTACCCCTCCATGATATAGAAGAGTTTTCTGAAAAAAGGATTCAGAACTTCCTTTTTTCTTTAAAGACCATGTATAGTTAATACAACTATTCCTTATATGTGCACATTAATCATGTTTTTGATAAAAGTTCTTATGCTAAAATGCCATCAGAACGCTTATAATATCAAGTGTCTTTGCCTAGGGCCCCAAATTTCCTAAATCTGCCCCTGACTCCAAGCTCAGAGCAGCAATGATGCATGAAATGAATCTCCTACCTGCCTGTTGTGCAGCTGCCTGTCCACATAGACCTGACCCTCTGTGATGTAACCAGTCAGATCAGGAATTGGATGGGTAATATCTGCAAGACACAAAATGAACATTTAAAAGAAAATGATCCAGAGAACAGAGATCAACCTGCAGTCTTGATAAAAGAAGAAATAGTGTAATAAACGAGCGGTTCTTCCTGCTCACCGTCATTCGGCATAGTCAGAATAGGGATCTGGGTGATGGAGCCATTTCTTCCCTCTACTCGACCAGCACGCTCATAGATGGTGGCCAGATCGGTATACATGTAACCTGGAAATCCTCGACGGCCTGGCACCTCCTCCCTGGCAGCAGACACCTGACAGGTGATAAACAGACAAAAAGTTGTGAAGGCAGATTAATGATCAATGCTCCCTCTTATTGAGGATCATTGTGAGCAACATGAGATGTGCACGCTGTGGCCACACCATTATTACACCTGCTAATTAAACACTGGCTCATAGCAAGTGAGACTGGTCATTAAAGGAAAACTCCTGGTCATATTCAGAATTCAAAATTCTGAAAGTACTTAAAATATGAAATTATTACATCCTGTTCAATAAATGGTGATTTTAATTAAGATTAATTTTTATTTGAATGTGCTTTACTGGAGGCATCCATGTTTGTCAAAGAACACTACTGCCACCTACTGGTTTGTGACGTCACGGTGCGGTATCGGCTGTTGATCAAGTCCCAGTGCTGTATCTGGTGTTTGTCACAACGCGCTATTATCCAAGTCATCTTGAAAACATTCTTCTTCCAAATGTTGGCTACATATTACGTGTTTTTTCTCTGGTCAGAAGTTTGATGGCAAATCCTCCCTCTTCAAGTTGGCAATCCAACGACCAACCCGTCCGTGGAGGATCAGGAATCAGAAAGGTGAAATAACTTTTACCCGATGTATTCCAGCTGCCATGCACGTGGGCATTGTCAGTTTCACTATAGCTCTGGTGAATTTCAATGGTTAGGTCCTCTGGAAATCTTCAATAATTGTTGTTGATTGCAGATGTGTCTAGTAGTTCCCATTGATTCTGCTTGTAAAGCGGGAGAATGGCGCTAGGCTTACCGCACCGTGATGTCACTGCTGGAAGATGGCAGGAGGGAGGGGTTACTATATTTGGACAAAAATGGCTGCTCCCGAACACAAACATATTACTTTTAGGTATAAATAATGATCCATTTGTTATTCCTTGCTGACCGGCATAAGGCAAGTTAAATTTAAGACTTTTTAGGACTTTTTAATGCCACGTGAAATAAAAATCTAAGACCAAATTCACAAGACAAACCCACTAGCGACAAACTTAGCCCAAAGGTTTATTTTAACATAAACCACTGCACTAATGTTTTAAATTTTGAAAAGCTTCCCATACAGGAAGAAAGCTAAAAACACACAAAATGACAGATATATTTTAATAATTATTTAACTGAATTCACAAACTTTGTTTTAGCAGGGAACAAAACAAATCAGTTTTAAAGCCCCAACATAACCAGTGCTAAGTCTTTTTTTGCAGCTATTTTTCTTTGTATCGTTTTCTTAGTATTTTTTATTTGGTGATAAGTGGAGGCGTTGCAGAGACAAGGGAGGAACAAAACTGAGAAATACCGGCTGTTTCTCCGTAACTCCATTTTGACGCTTTGTGTTTCGTGCTTCGCATGCGACTCCACTGCCTTAATTCCCATCGTTCCGAGCTTGAATGAGTTCTTGCACAAAATCCACTGAGCCTCATGTATGTTCCCTGGTTTTAGCCACGGAGAAAACTCTTGGCTGCATAACCAGTTTTCATTACATTTACACTTGCTCATATTTTCCAGACAAAAAGTTAATGGTGCATCTCCCAAATGTCCCGGCCGCAACAACGCTTTTATTGGTTCCGCTATCGGGACGGAACCAATAATGACGAGCTTTATTATTTATTTTTTTTTATGAAAAAAAATGAATAATAATTGTTATTTTTAACGTTTTATTTAGATTACAAAAATAAATCGTAATAAAAAGAATCCTATTTATGATGTTTTAAAAATTAAGACCTACGAAAGACTGATTTAAGACATTTTAAAACCAATTAAGGCCTTAGTTTTATTTTGAAGAATTCAATGCCTTTTAAGACTTCTTAAGGACCCGCGGGAACCCTGTTTAATACGAGGCTCCTGCTCTGGAAGAAAAGAGATGTTACACCTTTCAGCTTTTTGTTCACATAAAAAAAGAAGAAAAATGCACTTTGTAAGATATTTAATTACAGATTAAAAAGCAAAATAATCTGTTTTTCAATTGGAAACCAACATTGAAAACATCAGAGTACTTTGTCCCCCCAGTGGGAAATGGGGGTATGAGATTTGTAGCGTTAATAATGAAAAGCTATTACTGTCATATATTCTCTTCCATTTGAGCAGATTTCTTTCTTTTATTTAGCAGTAATATTGCGATATCTTGAAACCACCAAGTGGTCCATGCGGAATTTACAGAATTATTTTCATTTAATCCATTGAGAGGGTTCTTTCCTTCAGGATCTTCCACTAGAGAACAGAATCCGCGGCTTTATCAGTTACGATAAATCCTCCAGGTTCTTAAAGACCAAAGCAGTTACAGATGATATGCGGTTTGGACGATTTTCTTTTACTAAAAGCAGCATTAGTTTTATAGCAGATGCTACAAGTCATATGCGTTCAAAAAAATAGCAACAAACTGTAGAGGAAATTCTAAATTTGGATTGTGCAAATAAATTTATCAGATTTAAACTACAGCATTGTTTTTTCTTGGTCTACTAAAGATTGAAATCAGTCAGCAATGAAACCAATAAATGCTAACATTCTTCTCTTTATTGTCCCACCTCACCACAACCTTCATAAAATGTCTAAACTGCTGGGACATTAAGCAGCTTTTATATTATCTAGAGATTCACAAATCAAGATATGAGAGGACATCCAGTCTTACAAACCAGAATAAACACTAAATGTGATGCATCTAAAGTATTAATAAAACTCTATGCTGGTTAATAAAGACAATAATACCATCTCTTAAAAGCATGAAATACATATTTTCTCTCTAAGTTTGGGGAAATCAATAGATAAATTGTTACTTAAGCATCACAAGAGGCAAACAGCTGGTTACCCATGCAGCTGTTTCGCTATCAGACAACCAAGAGCAAAACTGACAAAGTCATGAAATTAGAGTAAGAGGGACGAAAAATGCATCCCATTTATCATTCGATTCAAAGGTTGATGGGTATGGCACACTCATAAACAGCCAACTCAACGTAACAAAAAAGGAAAAAAAAACCTCAACCTTCACATGTGAATAAGAGCAGAAGTAGGCGATAATACCCTGGCTCTTTGTACGCACTGAATCACCCATAAAGCTGTCTGAGTATTAGCTGACGATTGGCGCAGCTGTACGTGGACCAAGGTTATGTCCAGGCACCACAGAAAATGGAAAATTAATGTTCAACATTTAAAGACATCAATTTTGCTGCCAACACATCGAGACGGCAAACTGTACAACATGAAAAAGGGTATTACGGCAACACAATAGATCCAGACGAGTCTAGATTCTGCTCAGCTTCTTTTCTATTTAAGTTTAGTTCTATTCAGTCATAGAAAAGAGCTCTATTTAAGATCCTCAAGTATCTTAATCTTTAATCCCTCATTTTTAATTAACCCCACTATTCAACTTATTTTTGGAATTCAAACTTTTTTTTTTTAAACTTAGGACAAAAACACCGACACCTGGAAGGCTTCACCATAAAAAGTATCACAATAATCAATAACCAATCGATAAAAGTATAAGAGTACTATCATTATCACAAACTATTAGTGGTAGTACTAAGAGTACTATAGTACTAAGAGTACCATTTTTGATTGTAATACTAATTAACACTAGTAATCGGGATTACTCCTACAAAACCCTGACAGCCCAGGGAGAATAAAATAGAAAAAAAAAAGAATCCTAAAGGAGTAGATAATGATAATCTAATAAAATAAAACTAACTCAAAATGGGGAAAGAATTAAAACGATTAAATGTGGTTTATTTAACACATCTTCAAAAAATCTGCTAGTTAATGACTTGATTTGTGATAATCACATTTATTTATGTTGCCTTATAGAAACTTGGCTGCAGCAAAAGGATTATGCGAGCATAACTGAGGCAACTCCTTCTAGTTATTTAAATTTTCACATACCATATTTTCGCGACTATAAGGCGCATATAAACGTCTTTTTCCCTCAAAATGTGCGCCGCACCCTATAGTGCGGTGCGCCCTATGTGTGTTGTTACTGTAGACGTTGTTGAGACCACCATGAGAACGTTAAAGGGGGAAGTGTGGGCGAGGATTGGCTGTTACGCAAATGGACAGAAACTGCCGCCTATGGTGAATTTGCCTAAAGAGACTTTTCCAGCTAGAGTCGTTATTAAGTCAAATAAAAAGGGCTGGATGGAGGTGTATGTGAGGAGACCAGGTGGTTTTTTCCATGCATCACCATCGCTGTTAATCTGTGACTCAATGCGTGCCCATCTCACAGCCGATGTGAAAAACATGGTGAAACAAATAAACGCTGTGCTTGCTGTTATTCCGGGAGGTCTGACAAAGGAACTTCAACCGCTCGACATCGGTGTGAACGGGCCGTTCAAAGTAAGGCTGCGAGCGGCGTGGGAGCAATGGATGACAGACGGAGACCACAGTTTCATGAAAAGTGGAAGGCAGCGCCGGCCGAGTTACGCCACAGTTTGCGGATGGATTGTAGATGCTTGGGCTAACGTGTCTGCTGGCACTGTTGTTCAAGCTTTCACAAAAGCCGGCATCATTTCCGAGGAGCTGCATGGCACAGAAAGTGACTCTGACAGCGAAGAAGGGGAAATTGGCATGTCTGATTTAGCGCAGCTGTTTAATTCAGAAACAGAGGATGATGACTTTGATGGGTTTGATTAATACTTTGTAATAAATACACGACTAAAGCACAAACATTCTCAGTTTTGCTCCCGCTCTATTTTTAAATACGCAGTAGAGGTATTTAAATGTAGTAGAGGACATGTACCAGTATATAAAACCTGCGCCCTATAGTCCGGTGCGCTTTATGTGTGTGTTAAATACAGTAATGGCACACATAACTGAGACTGCGCCTTTTAGTATGGTGCACCTTATGCTCGTGAAAATACGGTATGTAAGCATAAATGAGGCAACTCCTTCAAGCTATTTAAATTTTCACATACCCAGAAGTTCTGGGCGAGGAGGAGGAGTAGCAACAATCTTCCAGTCTGACTTACTGATTACTCCCAAAACAGTTAATACCTACAACTCTTTTGAACATTTAACCCTTAGTTTCCCTCATCCAAATTGCAAAGCCAGAAAACCTCTTTTTCTCACTTTGTATCTTCCACCAGGTCCTTACTCTGAATTTTTAGATGAGTTTTCAAAGCGTCTATGTGATTTGGAGTTGAATACTGACAGGGTCATCATAGTGGGGGATTTTAACATCCATGCTGTCATTGAAGCGGATGGCTAAAGAGCAGCCTTTAATGTCATCTTATCCACTATTGGCTTTGTTCAAACCATGAATAGTCCCACACATTCTCATCTTCATACTTTGGACCTTGTGTGGACATATGTCATTGAATGTGAAGAAACAGTATAACAGCACTCTTATTAAACCAGGGCTAGTTTTCCATAGCCACTGAAAAGCCTCTAGCTTTTGAAAAGCTGGATGGTGCGTGTAATTTTCCTTTCCCAGGGCTTTGAACCTTGTTCAGACCAAGTACTTTTTGGGCTTTCGAGGGGTGGTATGGTATGGTTTTCATAAGTTACGCCTGTAACAAAATATGATTCAAGATGTTTCAAAGCGAGAAAGTACGACTCAATAAATCACCTGTGTAGTCAGTTTGTCAACAAATAGCCTCCGTGTCACAGAGGTTAGAGCCCCATGTTCAGGTTGGCTGCCTGCGCCGGGGTATGGAGAGGAACCTCCAGCTAACCGCAGCCGTGACGTCAACCAGTCAGTCGGTCATTACCAATTAAAAAGTAATTTAAAGATGTTTTTAAACGGATAAGCCATTTCCATCTGAATTCCTGTTACCTGGGTAATCCAAAACCTTGAACTTTCAATAGAACAGGAGAATAGCGACAGTACCATCAGACACAAAGATCTATTGAAACCATTGTGGATCAAATATGTTTCAAAAACCTACAATGCAGCAATTGAGTTGATCCCTTCCAGCCATCATCGCAACCCCAACCCCTTTACAGGGGAACAGAAGACCTCGCCTATTCAGCAAGGCCAACAATTCCCTTTAACGACCCCCCTCTCAGAGAGGGACAGGTATGGGGCATTGCAGGCTAACAAAAGAAGCCGAACGACCCCCATTCCAAAGGGGGTGGACCCGTTCGTCTGTTGCTGTGCTACTGTATAAAACCTCTAACACTATTTCTGACATTTTGAATTTACAAAGCTTCCTGGATCGGAAGAGAAACTTCTTCAAACTTGGAAACAAAGTCCAGTGGATTATTTTTTGTTTTTTTTTTACTTTTTTCGGAATGATTATGACCTGGATGACTGAGAATCTTCACTAGCATGGCTCAAATATGCTTCAAGTCAATCAGTCCTATTTGCTTGTTTTTTTTTTTGCAGTAGTAGTTAAGAGATTTATAAATATAATCTGAGGCGTATCTTAGGTTTTCAAAAGGACTTTCTAGGCATTTAATCAATAACACAAAGTTAAGCATCAAGCAAGGCTAAAAAATGTTTTTTTTTTTATTGTTTAAAACAAGAATTAACCTAACATAGTAAGTGGTTATAGTGGGCATTCTGTTATTCCTTTGCTTTGCAATCTTATTTGCAATTGGATGAATACTTGTGAAACCCTTAGAGCTGAACAGATTGAACTAAAGTTTAGGAGCATTTCAGATTGATTTTCTATGTAAAACCTCAAGTTACAACTGTTTTAGGAACACTGCTGTTGACCTCTTCCACGTTCTGAATCACAGACGTACCTTTTGGTCAAGATGCTCACCAGTCACCTTATTTAACTCTGGCACTGCCTTTTTCCATTTGCATCTACAAACCCCCCCCCCCCCCCCCACACTAAGACTAGTGTAAATATATATTGAATCGATACTCTGTTCCAAGTGACACCTGGAATTAGATCAGGAGAGGGAACATGAATCCATGTTAAGCAGCCAAACATGTTACAAACAAAATTTCAAGCACACAAAAACGTTTTGCTACCCTTGAAACAAATATTTCAGGACAGTTTAACCTCAATGACAGCTTTATTCAGCCCCATTTCACGAAAAAAAAAGGCCAATAATTTGATTAAATTCCAGCGTTTCGGAGAACAATGTAAATACCATCACTGCTAAAGGGAAACAATTAATGAGAAACATTTTTAAAACCACCTGAAGTCATCCAGTAAACTGCATCTAAATAACGAGTGTTTTAAAGTTCTAAGTGAAAAAAATTGCAAGAATGCTCCATTTTGGAGTCACTGATGTCAGACGTAGTTGAAGAGAGACCTAAACTCAATGGCTGACCTCAAGGACGTTCAACAAGCTCAGATGGGGTCAATATCTGTGTATGAGGCAACAAAAACTCCAAGGCAGCATTTCAGTGACAGTAGTAAACTATTTGGGTTTTTAGTGCAAGCTTAGAATGAAAGTGACCTGAAGGACCAGAGCAATGGTTCATCCACTGAGGAGTTAGTTTTACAGAGCAACGGCTGCGAGGAGAGGCTAATTATACAGACGACTACTCCTTACTGCAACTCTGGAGCTTAATGGCCTCTCTGTGATTAAACTATTTAAGCTTTAAAGTACAATTCATCCCAAAATCCACTTATTTTGCATTTCAATATTACTGAATAGATGTCTGAAAACTGAATCACTGCAGGCAATGTGGTTGAAGTTCCGCTGCTTCGAGACAGAGCTACTGTACCTATGGAGCTGGTTTACCATTACCTTCACTGACAGACACTATTGTGGATCTGTCTTCCCTTTGGGTTTCTACCCACCGTCTTCTAAACCTCCAGTCGGCGTCGGCAGATGGCATCTCACACAGACTGGTTCTGCTGGAGTTTTTCCTCTCCACTGTCACTGCATGCATGCTCGGTGTGACCCCTGCCGTACGCCTCTCCCTGAGGGCCACTCCAGAGTAGAAGAGAGTCAGCCCCTCATGGAGCTTTGTTCCAGAGTCCACGCTATGCATGGAGGAGAGCCCGACTATTTCTAGCCAGTATCACTCCACTTCCTGCTCAAGCTCAGGCTGCTTCCCCCTCAGCGAGGCGACATTCCATTAAGCTTCCAAGGAGCAAGTCGTCAAGGCTTCACCTCTGACCGCTTCCCAGTCCTCTCTGCACCAGACCCTCATGGGTCACATGAGGGGCTGGTGCCAAACTGGTCCCTTGAGGAAGAACCGCTCGCTGACGAACCCCAACCACAGGCCTGGCTCCAGAGTGGGCTCCCAGCTCTGCCCAATACCGGCCGCTCCCAGACTCCGTGATCGCGACGAAAATTATTTCATTTTTCACTGATTAACGCTAAATTCATTAAATCACTGCAAACTTATTAGTTTTAGCTAATAATAATGATGATCCATTGATTATTCCTTGCTGACCAGACTTTTCCTTTCAGCACCGTTTTAAAATAGTAAACTTTAACATCTATAATATCACACTCAAGCTGGCCAATGGATTATCACAACATTTGAAAAGAAAGACTATTTTTTTCATTCCAAAGCACAAACTTTAGAGTAATGAGATCTTAATTTCTGTTCTGGTACCTCTCTGAGGGCCTCAGCGTAGGAGCTCATGTCAGTGAGAATGACCAGAACATGCTTCTCACACTGGTAAGCCAGGTACTCTGCTGTGGTCAGCGCCAGGCGGGGGGTAATGATGCGCTCAATTCTGGTAAGATATGAAAAAAACAAAACACCATATTCAAATATATCTGTAAAAGAAAACAATCTACAGTTGTAAACACTGAAGTACAAGCAGCAGAAACAAAAAGGATGATATAATGGAAAAATTTGCATCTTACGTGGGGTCATTGGCGAGGTTGAGGAAAAGGCAAACATTGTCCATGGAGCCGTTTTCCTCAAAGTCAGACTTGAAAAAGCGAGCAGTTTCCATGTTGACCTGAGGCAGAAAGGTTTTAGTTTGAATATGTTGTGCTTACAGAGCAGTCACAGCATGCTATAGCAATTCTGCACTAGAAAGGTAATAACAAAAACCTTATTAAATTAAAGTTCTAGAGATACCGTGTCAAAATGTGCAGCTTAACCAGTTATTTTTGTTTATTTTAAACCGTAAAAAAAAAAAGCCATTAAATGAACCTCCTCGGGACAAGACTCTGGTAAATCTACACTTTATGGACATTCTTTTGAGGACCAGAATTTTCACAGCTTGGACAAAGAAGACAGGTGGTTTGAGAGGGAGGTGAAGGAAGCCATCTATGTTAAGAAAAAACAACCTTAAACAGAGGGGTGGGAGTCAGATTTCAGCTTTTTAAAACCTACAATACAGCCATAGAGTTGATTCTTCGCTTGAAACAACAATGTAATAAAATTCACTCCAGGTTTCACTGAAAAACAGAACATTTGACAAGTGGCTTGTCAAATACCAAAGACTGATAAAACAACAACAACAACAGGGGAATAGAAAGAAGCATGTGTCCGGCCAAACTGGAGAAACAGATGTGCATCCTCTCCTTTTTAAAATGCATGTTCTTCACATGCTACCTCCAGAGAACGACTCGGCTTTTAACCAGACATAAATGTTTGCGTGCGTGCGTTTTGGAGTGGCTCATGTTGTCACAATGAAGGCATTACTGCAGCCAGAAGGAGCAGCTGAGAGGCAGAGAACCTGATACTGCAAGGCTGTCGGTGTGAAAAGGCTGTTGAATAAGGAAGTCGTCTACATGGCTGGAGAATATGCTCAAAAGTGCAGAAGTAAGAAGATGAACTTAAAAGGTTAAATCGCGTGATGAATAAGAGAGCAGGGCTCTAGGAAGAGGGCAGGGTGTCACCTCAGGGTTAAGTGAGAGATTAACAGCAAAAATTCAGACAGACTTTAGAAAGAGAGCGTGTGTGGGGGTGGGGGGACTCTAAGTGGTTAAATAGAAACGAAGGTTCAGGGTGTCATTTTTCGGGCTTACCCCCATGGCTGCAAAGACAATAGCAAAGTTCTCAGCGCTGTAGTCCATCACGTCCTTCGACTTCTGCACCAGGCCCGCCTGCCGGCAGATCTGAGCAGCAATCTGAAAGGAAAACCACACACACCAAGACTCAGTGATTCTTACAGAAAAAAAAAAAAAACTTTCCACCAGATACTTCAGGTTTATGAGTCTGTATGCATTTGTACTTAATGGTAGACATGCTATTAACTGATTGTTATCAGCTGGGAGGGGGGGGGTTCAGGAGTTTATGTACCTTTATGCTCCTCCCTGTCTTCATATTTTCAATAACTTAAAACATGGATGATTAGGGTGAGATTTCTGTGGACTGGATTGTTAAACATCTGGAGAAAATTTTACTCAATTACATTCATTATTAACCTGTGATGGGTTCAACAGTTCCTTTAACTGATCAATGATTATAAACCACTCTGTGACCTTATCCCAGTGATTAGCTGATATCTTTGCAGTTTTATTTTAGATCATTACATTATTTATATTTAATAATTAATTTAAGTGGATGGAAAGAAAACCATGAAAGTATAGAAGAACAGAAGGAAGGTCTCACCTCATTGTGGGGCAGCCCAGCAGCAGAGAAAATGGGAATCTTTTGCCCTCTAGCAATGCTGTTCATGCCATCAATGGCAGAGATCCCCGTCTGGATCATTTCTTCAGGGTAGATACGGCACTGAGGATTAATGGGCTGACCTGATCCAACACACAAACACTTCACATCACTTCCAGTAACTTGCTGTGAACGACTGTAATTCAGCAGATTTTAATGATCTCACAGCCTACAGATAACATCTACATGGGAGACATTGCTGTTAAAAACACTAAGAAGTCTAACCCTTTTTAGTTTTCAAATCAACTCCCTTAAAGAAAAGAAAATAATTTGTGCTGCAAAAGATGAGAGCTTTTAATTTATAATGCCGGCTTATAAAGTCAATTAAATCACATATGTTTGATGAACAAAGAAATGTCAAATTAAATTTTTGCTTAAAAATGGCTGTTTTTACAGACCGCCTCAGACCTGGACCTTCGGTGTCAGAGGTAGCAGCCTGGTTCTGAGACTCCAGATGTTTTGTAATGAATTACAAGCTTGAAAAGTTGAGTTATCTGAGCGAGTCGAATTAATCCCAGGATATAAACTAGTCAGACAGCTTTTATTTCCGGTGACTCTCCATTTACAGCTGAAGAAAACATCTCCGGTCTCCTATTAGAACATTACTGAAGACCAATTATTTCTAAAGCGTAGGAACTAGTAAAATGACTAAAAAAGCTGTCTGACATCTATCATTGCTGCTCACCGTAGTACAGAGACAATGGCCGTTTCTCAATGTGTACTGCGTTCTCATGTCTCTAATACTGTTCAGCCCTAGTACTGTTCAAATTCACAAGAACAAGAAAAGTCCCCGCATGTTGTTGTCGCCCCTCCCTCTTTACCCAGCATGCATCAGAGCAGATTTGTCCATTCTCCAGACAGCTGTCCCAGCATGCACCTTCCAGGTTAGCGCTCACAGAGCTCAGAGTATTAAGTTAAAAGTTCTGTTTTCTGTTGCCGTGATTGAATAAAAGTATTTTTAAGATCATTTGAAGCGAGAACATTATACTTTAAGCTTCACAATATGGCCCATTTACTGAGTTTGTGCGTAAATAAAAAAAAATTCCCATGTTGAGGACCACGGCAACCAGCGGACCTCAGAGGGTAGCAGCAGCCAGGCCTGACGTTAGCCCGTCTGCAGCGGCCAGGGCTGACGTTAGCCCGTCTGCAGCGGCCAAAAACAACAAAAATAAAATCGCTATCAGAGCGAGCGGTACTTCACAAACGGCTATGCAGAGAGAGGGCTGCTGCAGACACCCCAACGTTAGCCCTGGCTGCTGCGGAAAAAAAAAAAGATATGAAAGTCAGGTCTATATACCGAATTGTGAAAGATTGTTTCAAAAAGTGTTTGAAATGGAAAAACTTTCTAATTTTTTTTATTATTAAAAATTCAATGTATAACATGGATGCATAAATACTTGCATTTTATATGACTATTAAATGCTGTTTATAGAAATGGATTATAATTAAAAATGTCCTCTGGCCTTTACTGGTTGTTGATTCTCTTTGTTTGTACTTCTAATTAGTGACCCCTGACAAGAGTAACCATGACTTTCTCAAACAGGCCGGCATACATAAAGCTTAACGTGTACAAAGAGGGGTTACCACCATGTCATCCTTTCTATGGCGTTTCATTGGCCCAAAAAGACTGAATGTTCAAATAAAGGTTGGTACCCATGATGTCCAAGTAGTCTTCGGCCAGAACGGTTGGACCGCGGTCGATGGGTTTGCCTGAACCGTTGAACACACGCCCTGAAAAAGAAGATTTTCTTTTTAATCACATCTTCATTTGGATAAATGTCTGCCTGATTTGTGAGGCTGATGAATTCATTAGCAAAACAGCAGCCATAAATTGAAATTGGTTAGATGACTCCCCAGAATGTGTGATCTGTTTCTGCTCTCTGTCAAACTCTTCAGAGCTGCTCTGAGTACAGGTCTGTTGGCTAAACCCACAACTAAGAAGTACAAATACTTAATTATAAATTCAGGGACATGATTAATGACACTTGAATAACAAAAGCAGGATTCCTGTCTGTTTGCACTCCAGTGTATTTAACCTTGCGCTCACTGAGATAATCACATTGATTGAGACATTCAGGAACATTCAAATTAAGGCTTTGATTCCGGCTATTTTTCTTCCTGTTTACCAAGGAGTCAATTGAGGAGGAGAAAATGAAAAAAGGGCCCATATTAACAGCAACTTCTGTAAGCAGATAAATGAAATAAAAAAACAAAACAAGGAGAACTATGCAGCAAAAGTTGGGTCTAAACCAGATCTGAGATTTAGTGAGTGAATTAGGAGAACTTGTGGTGATCGTACCCAACATGTCCTCTGACACTGGGGTACGCAGGATGTCGCCGGTGAATTCACAGGCCGTCTTCTTGGCATCAATCCCCGATGTTCCCTCGAAGACCTGAACCAAAGCAAACAGATGGCATGTAAAGGCAGGCCCCAGGCAGGCATCATTAATCTTCACTGACATTGAGACACTAGCAGTGGCGGCTGGCCAATAGAGGGCGCTAGGGCGCTGAACCACCCACAGATTAAGGTAATGTAATATTAAATTAATAAGTAAAATATTTCAAAATATATTCATATATATATATTTTTAGATATGCAAGATAAATATTTAATTTTAATGACAGAGAGAGAGAGAAATTTTTCCAGGACCTTGTTTAGCAACAAGGCTTGGCTAACTGCATGCAGCGAGGCTAAAGCTTTATTCTGCTTTCCTAGGCTCCTTTTTCAAACGTCAGGATCTGACCCAGCATAGATAAAGACAGACTGATTTAAAGCATTTTTTAGAAAAGCCAAAGAAGAATGAATGATCTGGGCTTCACATGGAAAATAGAATATAGTGTAGCCAGGAAAAAGTACACTTGTTTTATGGTTTAATGGTCACCGTTTCCTGCATGATGCATCATTTGTCTCATCTTGTATGTGTATCAATATTTTTTAAATCTTGATAAGCTGCCAAGCCCTGAAATCAGACACCATTAAACCAAATCACAGGACAACATCTTCTAAAGGCGATAAATCTTATAAGCTCCGTTTTTGTTGGAATCAAACAGCCTGTCAGACAGAAACCCAGTCCTGAGTTTATCTCAGCGAGGTCATGAAGATCATACTCCTCACCTGAACAACCGCCTTGCTCCCGATAACCTCCAGGACCTGTCCACTCCTCTTGGTGCCGTCTGGGAGGGTCAAGTGTACAATCTCAGCGTACCTGGGAAACTAACAGAGACGAGGTGGGGGCGGGGGTCACACCTTTTTTAACCAGAGATGGCCCAAAATCTAAAACATGAACATCACTCAACAAGAAATTAAATCCCCACAGTAGCTTTCGGGTGTTCGCTTAAAAGAGATTATTTGTAGTGGCCTTACCTTCACATGGTCCAGGATTACCAGAGGTCCGTTGACTCCAGACACAGTGGAGTAGGCTGAAACAACATGAGGCGTCTCCATTAAACCACCAACAAAAACCACTGCTTAGCCAGTATCACCTTATCTAAGGCATCGATAATCTGGGGAGCATCGGCCTAGTGGTTAGAGCAGTGCCCTTGTGCTCTGAGGACGTTGCAAGTAAGCTTTAAATGTGCCATCAGTTACTGTTCATTCATTTTTAATCATACATTTTTATTCTCATAAATTAGTAATATTATTATAATTTGGCTACCTTGATGCCCATGTAATGTACTTTTCTCTGTGTTTTCCTTTCTATTATCATTTCTTTGTGTACAGTAGTTTTATTTTTTTGCTATTGAAATGAGCCATAAGCTAGCTTGCCTTGCTTGAATTATTAGGGCACAGAGTGAAGATAAACTATATGAAATCAAACATGAAGAGTTGGTTAAGGGAAAATTTCACTATAGCCATCACTTCATTCTGACTCCATTTCTGAGCCTAAAATGGAACAAATGTTTCTACAGATGTGCTCTCACTGTTGTTAATCACACCAAAGCGCTGATTTATCAGCTGTATGTTATAGGCTGACTGTGTGATGCCATTCACAGCTCAGACTGACTCAATGTTTTAAGGGTTTTTCAACTTGGAGAAGCACCATGGCTTCATAGGCCCACTGGTCAAATAAACATTATACACGAGTTCTCCGAATAAAGTTGATTCCAACAGAAGCCGTATAAGGTTTAATGTTTAACCCATTTCCAAAGGAAGGTAGAGCACATGTTTTTACTTGTGAAAGCAGAGAGAAGTCATCTAAGAACAATGTTTATACAGGAATGAGTAACTAATGCTTTTTAATTATCCTAGAAATAATTTTAATGCCATCCAAAAAAAAAAAAAAATATATATATATATATATATATATATATATATATATATATATATATATATATATATATATATATATATATATATATATATATATATATATATATATATATATATATATATATATACATACATATATATATATAAAAACCATATTTTATGTGCAGCTCTGCCTGGACTTTTTATAATATTGCTAAATGATTTAATTTTAATAAAGAACACAAACACAGACTTCCAATTAAATATTTATTTAACCAACTTTTTTAACCATAACAGAATTGTTTTAAAGAAAAATAACTTAAAAGACCTGAGTTATGTTATTAAATACTGACAAAGAATAAACTAAAGTGACCAAAAATAAATATAACAAATAAACCTGGTTCAGCTTAATTTCATGCTTTAACCTGAGTTATTACTTTG
Source organism: Cyprinodon diabolis (assembly GCA_030533445.1). Taxonomy (NCBI): domain Eukaryota; kingdom Metazoa; phylum Chordata; class Actinopteri; order Cyprinodontiformes; family Cyprinodontidae; genus Cyprinodon; species Cyprinodon diabolis. The sequence continues at coordinate 6,444,292 of CM060083.1, forward strand.
AAGTTGCTGGCCCCTCAGCATTTTTATCTCAATTGTTAGAACTACGTGGGAAACTGCCCACAACTGAAAATATATGTATATTTTCCCGAAATTCCCGAAGATTCCTCGGAGGAGAGTCGCGGCGGGGCCTACACAGCTCTTACTCCTGCGGGTGTGAGCGGCTGAGATGATAAAAAAAAAAAAGTTGGTTGTGTTATCAGACTTGGTTTTCACGGGTTCCCGACACATTTTACAGATGACTGTGGTTTGTTTTTGGTCCGACTTGCCATGACCGAAATACTGCCAAACTGGCGAACTACAAAAACCCTTCTTTGGAGCAATTTCCTCCGCCTCTCCTGCTGCGACATCTTCATGTGCTCTGTGTTGTGGTTTGAGAGGGCGGCGCTTTGTGACGCCATGCCTGGGTCCGCGATTGCGATTGGTTGGGAGGAAGTAGTGACTAGCATAAACCTACAGGCTAGGCTACAAAGAGAAGGAAGGAAAACTGTGTCTCTTTTTTATCAAACTTTTATCGACCCTCTTTTTTTCTATTGCGCCACACGTCTATCGATCGATATATATAGTTATTGAATTATCGCCCAGCCCTATATATATATATATATATATATATATATATATATATATATATATATATATATATATATATATATATATATATATATATATATATATATATATATATGGCAAAATCCTTTGTAATCTTTACGGTCAACAGACTGCAGCCATGTCCCAAATTCCTCATTTTCCAGCCACTTTTGTTGAAATCTGCATATTCAATTCAATTCAGTTTATTTCTATAGCGTCAATTCACAACTCATTTCATCTCAGGGCACTTTCCAGTTCAGCAGATCATCCAGTCAGATTGATTCAAAGTTTTCTATCTAAGGAAAACCAGCTGATTACATCGACTCATTGACTTTTCAGCAATCCCTCACACTAAGCATGCTTGTAGCGACAGTGGAGAGGAAAAACTCCCTTTGTACAGGAAGAAACCTCCAGCAGAACCAGGCTCAGTGTGAGCGGCCATGAAATTGAGTTCTTTCTGTCAAATTGACAAACCGTAGAAGCCACGTTTGCTCGGCCATGTCTTCGTCCAAATACGTCATCGTCTTTTCTTTTTAGGACTTTCAGCACAAAATTGCGCTAATAGGCTTAATAAGGTAGCACGTTTCATTCTAGTGAGCTTAATATTTAAAAGGAGGCATGGACATTTCTGTCTTTGTCCTCTTCTACTCGATTGACTTCTAGACGAGTCCCAGTAGCGCCATCTCCCGTGGAGCTGAGTCCGACATGGTGTTTAGACGTACAGTGTGAACAGGTAGATCGTATAAGATTGTCGGGTCGCACAGTGCGAGAACAAACAATGAGCTGTGAACTTTTAAACCCTGAGGTTTCGTCGTACAGTTTTAGCTGTAGCTGCGTGCAACGAAGGGAAAAAAAATTATTTGCACAATGTAGGAGAAGCTCTCTGCCTAATCCTGTGGTTTTGTGTAACAGACCTCCATCTCCAGTCATCCTCTTACAGTTTTCTATTTTCACTTGGGGGGGGGGGGAACGATAGTTCAAGGTACCCACTTATATGTATTGTAACAATTAAGTACATGGTTTGCTCTTTAATTTTACAAGGTAACAAGTGCTCAATGGGCTATATGTTCATGGGGTGTGAAGGAGCAACATTTCCCATTAGGTTTGGAAAACTTTCTCCACCCCTCTTTTGCTATTTCAGCTCAAGTGCAGCGGTTCTCTGGCTTGGCATGCAACAGCAGTGCGGGTCACCCTGCAGCCTGTTCAGCTGCCAGAGCCCTTTGTGTACAGAGATGTTAATTGGTTCTAATCCGCCCCTAGAAGCTGTTTTGGTAGCCTGACCTCGCACCCTGAAGGACATCTTGGTGTGAAATACTAAAGAGCCCATTCAAGTGGGAAAGAAAAGAGGTCCAGAGCATTCCAACACAATTCAATTTCCCCACTGAAAGAAGGAGAGGACTCAAAGGAAAAGGGGGGAATAGGTGCTGGGATGAAGATGGGAGTGCATCATCATTCTGGCAATCAATGAACAGCACAAAGCAGTGGGTGCTGTGATGTGCAGCTTCACAATCACATCTTAGCCTCTACTTGAAGGGATTCCCACAGTTAAACTGAACATGGGAATGCTTGCTGCCTGGAGGCTGCAGAGCCTCATCAGCGCTGGAAATGAGCGCATGCAGAAACGAAGACGCATCGGGAAGCAACGACTTTCATTCCCAGTCAGAATATCCTGTTGAGGCAATATGAAAAGCAGAAGCACAAACCGCTCCAGAATCTCTGAATTTAGGGCTGTTCGTTCGTCTTTGCTTTCACATCCCAGCAGCAGAAATGACTTTGTACGTATTAGGGCTGAAACTAACGATTATTTTGCAAATCGATTAATGGGACAATTATTTTTCTGATTAACTGATTAATAAAATACTTTTTACCCAATTAAACCGGGTCCACTTGAGGAGTTCTGGATAGAGCAGATTGGCGAAAATGTTTTTCTTATCTAAAATGCAAAATGTTTACATATTTTTTTACAATCTTGGTATAATCACTGCTGTAATTGGGTCAGCTAAAGACACGTGTTACAGTCTTTACACTCTAGTTAACGATTAATTGATTGTTTAATTAGTTAAAGACTATTTCAATAATCGATTAATCCGGGGTGCAATTGCTTTTCTCATATCTGCTTTCTGTTTTTCCCTCTTTGCCTGATACAGAATTATGAAGTAATTCAGAATTGGTGAAAAAAGGATGAAATGCCAATTTTAAATGAGTATTTTTGATATTTAAAAAGTTATTTAATGCTTAGACTGCTGCATCTGCGACCCAGCCTCGGATAAAGTGGAAGAAAACAGATGAATGGAAAAAATTATGTATATCCTTCACTTGAAAGGTTATTCTTCTATTAAATGTAGATTATCTAATTTCTTTGTCAAATTGCCTGACTAAGCTGCTCAAAACAAGGGAAAATGCATTTTCACAAGAAAACTTACTTTCATTACAATTTTTGTAGCGTATGAACTTCAGTGCTTGATTAATCTAACAGGAATGTATTAAAATGATCTCAATAGAAATACTTCTACTAAATATAAAAGCTGAATAAACAATTATCTTGTTTTTTGTATTATATAAGGAAATATATTGTAATGGGCAATATAAGCAAAAAAAAAAAAAAAAAACAACAAAAATCAATGCTGTAAATGTGGTTGGAATAACAACATCTTCTACTCTGAAATACTTTGGGATGTAGTGAAAACCACAACGATTACAGCAATTCGACCATTAATGGAATCTGTTAGCAGCAAAATAATCAGGCTAATGTTGCTAAATTGGATTTTGTTAGTCATGTTAGTTATTTAAATTCAGCCCTACTTCCTTCCACAAAAAAAAAAAAAAAAACGTCTTAAGATGAGGAGTTTCAGGAAGTGAGTCATGAGCGGTCAGAAAAACATTCCCGAGGTCTGGTGTCTCTTCATGCTGTAGACAGAAATGGTGTCAAAGCTTGGATTTTAATGCCCTTTCAGGAGAAAGAATAAAGACTTACGCCCACTGGACTCTTTCTCTCCTCGCCTTATTAGAATGTGAATTGCAGAGGTGTTTCAAAACTGATTTCATAGAAATTATTTCCGTAATGACAGATGAAACATTTGTTTATCATGACTACATTATTACCAATAATTAAATCTTCACAAAGAAGTAGTGACTTGCTCGTTTCCTTTTCATAGCACTAAATGACAGAATGCAACGCTAAAACAAAGACGAGTCATTTTGACTGCTAATAGCTTTTGTCCCATTTGACACGAGAGAGACAAAGGCCTCTTAAAAGGAAAGACAAGGTCTGATGAAAAGTCTCCTTATTTGTTTATTTTCCTGCTCTGTCTCAACAAGGCTTTTCACTAGCTTCATCGATTAGGTTGCTGGCAAATGAATACAGTAAAGCACCTTAAAGCTGTGATCTTATAGTAAAACAGCTGCAGCTGTCAGACTCTGTCTGCATCAAACACAAGTAGCAGTTATACAAGAGGGAAGGTTCGGGTTATCAAATCAAGCAAAGATTCAATCTGATGCAGACATGCTAATGTCAGAGTTTAAACTACGCATCATGCAGCGCTAGTTTCTGATAACCAAACAAAGAAAAGTCACAGATGCAGAGTTTCACAACAAACTAAATATAAAGCAAGAATAGAAATGATTGAATGGGTAGCTGCGTCTTTCAGAGGCTTCACAGCTCCACATGCTGGTTTGAAGCCGTTAACCCTTTTGTTCACGCGTCTCTGGGTTTCAACAAGATAATTTATTACAATCCCAAACACACAGATAACCTGTTTGTTTTTTTCATTGCTTTTCAGTCTGAGGATGAGTGGAGCGGTTCACAGCCGAGTGTGAAGCGGCCGGGATGAAGATCAGTGCCTCCAAATCAGAGACCATGGTCTTGAGCCGGAAAAGGGTAGAGCGCCTTCTCCGGGTTGGGGAGGATGTACTGCCCCTAGTGGACGAGTTTAAGTATCTTGGGGTCTTGTTCACAAATGAGGGGAAGATTGGGCGGGAGATCCATTGGTCAAGCGTCTGCTGTGAAGCTCGCACTGTACCGTTCTGTTGTGGTGAAGAGAGAGCTGAGCCAAAAGGCAAAGCTCTCAATTTACCTACATGTTGTACATGTAGGTAAATTGTACATGTTGTACATGTTGCTGTGACTAAAACAAGAGCTGCGAGCCCACAGCCAAACCAAAATAGACGTGGCAGCGCAGGAGGCTGCACACGTAGCTGCTGCTAACACATCTGGTTTTTCAGATATAACTCTGCTAGGAGAGCAGGACTTAAAATGTTCAAACTTTATGAGCCCTCCTGTTTAAAATAAAAATTATAATCAGAACTGAGAATCAACAGGAACCGGGATCGAACAACGAACTGCTCCATTTATGCAAACTAGCTCTGGCTCTTCAAATCCTTGAAGCATAAGGTACATAATATATTGCAAACACTGGCCCTCCATACTATTCCTATATTTGTGCAGCTCACAAACAGGGTCGGATTTAGGAAATTTGGGGTCCTAGGCAAAGACAGGCAGGGGGCCCTCTGAATTAAGAAAAAAATACATAAAACAGACCCATTCTACAGATAGAGCTACAGATAGAGAAATGTTAATAGGATAGACATCCATTATCTGTTCTAGGTTTTGTCCCTCTCTTCTTGTCCCTTTTCTTCTTGTTTTCATCTCTATTTTTTGTATTCAGCTGACTTTTCATGCTGTCCCAAAAGGAATGGAAGATTTTTTCCAAGCACTAAGCTCACTTATCTGATTGCTCCTTCCTGTGTTTCCAAAAAGGCAAAAGTAAATAACCCAGTCCTTCTTTTCACTGTAGACAAGCCATGATCTGCTTCCCTGTTCTCCATTTTTCATTTGGATGAAATAATAGCTGCATGAATCATGACAGCAGACAAGATAGAGAGCAGGAGGCGGGGTTACCAAACTACTGGCTCTGGAGAGCAGAGTTCGCTGCTTTTAGATGTCTCCAAAGTCACCACTAGCAGAAAAAAAGTTGGTAGATTTGGCGCCAGGCACTTTTTTTTAAATCAAAGTGCTAAAGGGGTCTGAAAAGTCGCTAAAAATAGCAACAAAAGCGCTAAGATGGCAACACTGCTGTTTGCACCATTTGTTTTCAAATGGTTTGCTGCTGTCTGTTTGGACCTTTCTGAACATGGGCAGCAAATGGACTGATCCAATATGGTGGACACTGAAGGGGGGTGGGGGGGTGGGGGTGGCTGTTGAGACACACGTATTATAAGCGTTCTGATGGCATTTTAGAGAAAGGATTTTTATCAAAAACATAATGTGCACAAATAAATAAAAGCTGTATTAACCATAAATGTAAACAGAGTTTTATGGGGCACCCAGGAACTTGAGGCCCTAGACAACTGCCTAGTTTTGCCAAATGGTAAATCCCCCCCTGGACACATAGATATTTTAAATCAGCACAAAAAGTTGATAAATTACAAATGTAGCATTAGACAATCAATTTTGAAACTTAACTCTCGCCATAAAAAGGTGCCTTAAAGATTTGATAAAAATTCAAACCAGGGAAGCTTAAAATATGCTACTTAAGGAGTTCTGGATAAAGCATATTCACAAACTAAAAAGGTTTTTCCATCTTAAAAATAAAATCTGAGTGTTTTTTTTTTCCATTTATGCACAACTATTACTCTTTAGGCTATTTGAATGTGTTAAAAGTCTGTATATTCCAGTTAACAATCGATTATTAAAATACTGGACGATGATTTTCCGTATTAGATATAGCACGATTAATTTGATTAATTGTTCCAGCCCTAATTAAGATTTGTGAAAAATTCTACATCTTATATGACTCAATGGAGAGTTTTAGGAAATTAATGATCCAGTTGTTTAGACTAAACTATTGATTTAGATTATTTGGAAAAGAGCCTCAATCATTTTTAATCACAAACTGTCATGGTTGTGATCATAAGATAAAAACATCCATCTGTACTGTGACAGTGGGGGAATTTGGGTGTGACAGTGGCAAAAAGTCCACAAACACTAAACATTAAATAACAGGCATTTAAGTTATAGAGGAGAAAATATTATGCAGTTATTAAAAACCAAATAATAAAACTTAAAAAGGTAAGACTTGAGTTGCAGCCCTATAGTTTTAGGTTTTCCATGGATTGCTGCAACTAGCACGTGACGGAATCACATGATCTATCATCCATCTGTCACCTGCTCTACTTCTGCTAGCGACCAGCGATGGTAATCACCATTCGGTATAATAAAAAACCTACATAAAATATACCAACGGTTGATTAATTAAATCTGTACTATTGAGGAAAAAAGAGAAAAAGAAAAACCATCACAGCACTTAGCTAAAACAGTAAGCACTTAGCTTCATTCATCTCAAAGCTTTCTACAGTGCATCTCTGTTCCATGGAGGAGGAGATGCAGAAAAAAAAATATTGTATAAATAAATTTTATATAAATAAACAGAGAACGTTTTTTATCAATAGAGATTATTTCAATAGGCCACAATGCCAGCAGCATTTAGCACAATTAAATACCGATAAACCGGGTGAGAGCTTCTTTAGCTAGCATTTTAACACCATTCATTTAACCGTAATGGCTTCTAATCCGTTTCCTAAAGACTAATAAACAGCATTTTAACTGAAATTTAGCATTATCGGACCATAAAAAATAACTTATTTTCTCATTCTCCGCCTAACTGTGACATTAAGCGGTGCAGCAGCCTCCTAGGAAAGGCTAGCAGCTATCTAGTAGTTAGCAGCTAACAGTAGCAGCCTACTTAGCCTCGGCTGGGAGATGTAATTCCTCGTCACAGCTTGGGTGTGTGTCCTCGCAGCAGCTCCGATGCTGTTAACGTCCATCGCTCGGTTTGCCACCAGCGTTGCCATTTTCTATTTTAAGGAAACTAAAGACTTGACCAGGCTGCCGAGGTGCTCCACTGGCGTTAATGCAGTAAATGACAACAGAAGGTAGGTCATATGAGGGTGACCAACCGGAAGTTCTCTGCTAAGTCTGCGCATGCGCAAACAGCACAACAACTTCATTTTAAAACGACCCTCACAACTACCCCATTTATCTATTAATTATGGAACAGGGTTAGGGCCACTGAAAAAATAGTAAAAAGTTAACATGTTTTAAAAATATATTTCCATTTAATATGGTGAAAAAGTCAGAATTCTGACTTTAATCTCAGAATTCTGACTGAATTCTGACAGCTATCAAACATGTTAGCATCAAGCCATAGCCATGTCTGTCCAAAACAACTCCCATCTTTGTCAGTGAAGCTGAGTGCTGAGTGCTTCACATCTCTTCCTTCATTAAGGTCCAACATTCTGAGATTAAAGTCAGAATTTTAAGATTAAAGTCGGAATTCAGACTTTTTTCCCATATTAAACGGAAATAAAATCTTAAAATCAGTTAACTTTTTCTTTTTTTGTTTTCAGTTGATCCAATCACTGACCATAAATTCAATAACCACACAATTTGGAACTGTCTAAACGAAACTTTATTCCATGGGAAAAATAAACAAAATAACATTCTTTGCAAATTTGAGAAAAAATCTATTGAAATACTGAAAACTCTTTATCTAAAACTCCTCACACAACCAAAAGCTAAAGAAACTCACTTTAAAATTTTAAATGCAATTTACCCCTCAAAAGAACTACTAAGAATTGGTTTTAATATTGATGACAAAAAATGCTCGTTCTGTGAAAGTGATGTAGAAACGATAGACCAGGGAAAACCAATTAAAAATCAGCATCGTCCGAATAAAGAAAATCATCAACCAGTAAAGGTCCGGAGACATTTTTAGTTATAATCTGTTACTTTAAACAGAATTTAACACTAAAATAAAATTAGGTTTTTATGCATCCATGTTATACATTGGCTTTTCATAAAAATGTAAAAAAAAAAATAGAACATTCCTCCATTTTAAAATCTAAAGTGCTTGTAAGTAGAGAACAACAATCATTCAGTTTGGTAAATAGAATATTTTCCTGATTTAAATATTTTATAAAACACCTGAACTGACCGTTTGTTATTTTCTTTCTTATTTCTGTCTTAATGTTCGCAGTGGGCTTTATGCTGCCCTGCAAGGCTTTAAACCTGGTTTGAATGGAGACTAAGCCATTCTAAAGCTCATATCAAGGAGCTCATTTTGTGCCTGGATCCATATTTATTTTTTATTCTGTTCATGGTGGAGAATCCTGCTTCACAGCAGCAGGTTGAGCCAAACATCCTCTAAATGTTCAGGATCATCTTTGAGCACCATTTCACTTTTCTTTCAGCAGTTCACCACAGTTCTTCCAGCAGTCCACACTTTCTCTGCTCTGTTTTTCTCAACATCTTCTCCTTCTTTCCCATCGCCCGGCTTGCCACAGGTTTGCCTGCTGTGTCTAAAAGTAGCAGCAGCAGCAACTCAGACTGACAGCAGCTCATTGGATCATTTGGATCACGTGCAGCCTGGAGCCGGACGCTCTGTAGGGCTTTACCGTATTAACAGGAGAAGCGGCGCAAGTGAATTTAGACAATGACATCAGACAACATGCAGTAATTTATAAATGTCTTAAATCAGGTTGGGTCCGGATCCGGACCGCGGTCTGCCAATCCATAAACTCTTCCATAGACCTTCTATGAATGCGATATAACCAAAACATTTTGGAATTGCTTAGAAAGATGGATCAAATTAAGAATTGCACTTCCTGAATCTATCTCTAAAGAATTTGGAATGCTATTGAAAAACAAAACAATAGAATTCTGTGGTAACCTTATTTTATGTTTAGTAAAATCCTTTTCAAGAAAGAGTGTTGATATCATCCCCAGTCTTTAATTTTTTTTTTTTTTTTTTTCTGAATTCAAGTTATATTTGAAATCTCTTTAATGTATCGAATCATATGAATACCTGACTGAAATACTAATGGGATTGCTCTCCGATGTACATCAGTCCTAACATCCCGTTAGGACGGAGGATGGAGTTCCGTTAGGTTCTGATGTAGGTATGGGGGTCTGTTCGGTTCTGATGTAGTTATGGAGGTTTGTTCGGTTCTGATGGAGGGATGGAGGCTTGTTACTTTCTGATGTAGGTATGGGGGTCCGTTATGTTCTGATGGGGGGATGGAGGTCTGTTATGTTCTGATGGGGGGATGGAGGTCCGTTTGGTTCCGATGTAGGTCCGTTGGTTCTGATGGAGGGATGAAGGTTCATTACGTTCTGAAGTAGGTATAGAGGTCCGTTTGGTTCTGATGTAGGGAAGGAGGTCTGTTTGGTTCTGATGTAGGCATTGAGGTCTGTTTGGTTCTGATGTAGGCATGGAGGTCTATTTGGTTCTGATGTAGGGATGGATGTCCATTTGGTTCTGATGTAGGACCGTTTGGTTCTGATGTAGGGATGGAGGTCCGTTTGGTTCTGATGTAGGGAAGGAGTTCCATTTGGTTCTGATGGAGGGATGAAGGTCCATTTGGTTCTGATGTTGGTCCGTTTGGTTCTGATGTAGGTCCGTTTGGTTCTGATGTAGGGATGGAGGTCTGTTATGTTCTGATGTAGGCCTGGAGGTCCGTTTGGTTCTGATGTAGGGAAGGAGGTCCGTTTGGTTCTGATGTAGGCATGGAGGTCAGTTTGGTTCTGATGTAGGTCCGTTTGGTTCTGATTTAAGGATGGAGGTCCGTTTGGTTCTGATGTAGGTCTGTTTGGTTCTGATTGAGGGATGAAGGTCCGTTTGGTTCTAAATGAGGGATGGAGGTCCGTTTGGTTCTGATGGAGAGATGGAGGTCTGTTAGATTCTGATGTAGGTCCGTTTGGTTCTGATGGAGGGATGGAGGTCCGTTTGGTTCTAAATGAGGGATGGAGGTCCGTTTGTTTCTGATGGAGAGATGGAGGTCTGTTAGATTCTGATGTAGGTCCGTTTGGTTCTGATGTAGGTCTGTTTGGTTCTGATGGAAGTCAGTTTGGTTCTAAAGTAGGTCCGTTTGGTTCTGATGGAGGGATGAAGGTTCATTAAATTCTGAAGTAGGTAGGGAGCTCCGTTTGGTTCTGATGTAGAGATGAAGGTCTGTTATGTTCTGGTGGAGGGATGGAGGTCCGTTCGGTTCTGATGGAGGGACGGAGGTCCGTTCGGTTCTGATGGTGGGAAGGAGGTCAGTTTGGTTCTGATGTAGGGAAGGAGGTCCGTTCGGTTCTGATGTAGGGATGGAGGTCCGTTTGGTTCTGATGTAGGGAAGGAGGTCAGTTTTGTTCTGATGTATGGATGGAGGTCCGTTTGGTTCTGATGTAGGGAAGGAGGTCTGTTCGCTTCTGATGGACGGATGGAAGTCCATTCTGTTCTGATAGAGGGATGGAGGTCCGTTCGGTTCTGATGGAGGGATGGAGGTCCGTTCGGTTCTAATGTAGGCATGGAGGTCTGTTCTGTTCTGATGGAGGGATGGAGGTCAGTTTGATTCTGATGTAGGCATGGAGGTCTGTTTGGTTCTAATGTAGGGATGGAGGTCCGTTTGGTTCTGATGTAGTGAAGGAGGTCTGTTCGCTTCTGATGTAGGGATGGAGGTCCGTTTGGTTCTGATGTAGGGAAGGAGGTCAGTTTGGTTCTTATGTAGGGAAGGAGGTCCGTTCGGTTCTGATATAGGCATGGAGGTCCGTTTGGTTCTGATGTAGTGAAGGAGGTCTGTTCGCTTCTGATTTAGGGATGGAGGTCCGTTTCGTTCTGATGTAGGGAAGGAGGTCTGTTCGGTTCTGATGTAGGGATGGAGGTCCGTTCGGTTCTGATCTAGGCATGGAGGTCCGTTTGGTTCTGATGTAGGGAAGGAGATCTGTTCGGTTCTGATCTAGGCATGGAGGTCCGTTCGGTTCTGATGTAGTGATTGAGCTCCGTTCGGTTCTGATCTAGGCATGGAGGTCCGTTTGGTTCTGATGTAGGGAAGGAGGTCTGTTCGGTTCTGATGTAGGGATGGAGGTCCGTTCGGTTCTGATCTAGGCATGGAGGTCCGTTTGGTTCTGATGTAGGGAAGGAGATCTGTTCGGTTCTGATCTAGGCATGGAGGTCCGTTCGGTTCTGATGTAGTGATTGAGCTCCGTTCGGTTCTGATCTAGGCATGGAGGTCCGCTCTGTTCTGATGGAGGTATGGAGGTCTGTTCGCTTCTGATGGAGGTCCGTTTGGTTCCAATGGAGGGAGGGATGGAGGTCCGTTTGGTTCTGATGGTGGGATTGAGATTTGTTTGTTTCTGAATGAGGGATGGAGGTCTGTTATGTTCTGATGTAGGTCCGTTTGGTTCTGATGGAGGGTTGGAGGTCCGTTTGGTTCTGATCTAGGCATGGAGGTCCGTTCGGTTCTGATGGAGGGATGGAGGTCCGTTCGGTTCTGATGTAGGGAAGGAGGTCCGTTTGGTTCTGATGTAGGGATGGAGGTCCGTTTGGTTCTGATGTAGGGAAGGAGGTCCGTTCGGTTCTGATGTAGGGATGGAGGTCCGTTTGGTTCTGATGTAGGGAAGGAGGTCCGTTCGGTTCTGATGTAGGGATGGAGGTCCGTTCGGTTCTGATGGAGGGATGGAGGTCCGTTCGGTTCTGATATAGGCATGGAGGTCCGTTTGGTTCTGATGTAGGGAAGGAGGTCCGTTTGCTTCTGATGGAGGGAGGGATGGAGGTCCGTTCGGTTCTGATGGAGGGAGGGATGGAGGTCCGTTCTGTTCTGATGGAGGGATGGAGGTCCGTTCGGTTCTAATGTAGGCATGGAGGTCTGTTCGGTTCTGATGGTGGGAAGGAGGTCAGGTTGGTTCTGATGTAGGCATGGAGGTCCGTTTGGTTCTGATGGAGGGATGGAGGTCCGTTCGGTTCTGATGGAGGGAGGGATGGAGGTCCGTTCGGTTCTGATGGAGGGATAGACGTCCGTTCGGTTCTAATGGAGGGATGGAGGTCTGTTCGTTTCTGATGGAGGGAGGGATGGAGGTCCGTTCGGTTCTGATGGAGGGATGGAGGTCCGTTCGGTTCTGATGTAGGTATGGAGGTCTGTTCGCTTCTGATGGAGGGAGGGATGGAGGTCCGTTCGGTTCTGATGGAGGGATGGAGGTCCGTTCGGTTCTGATGTAGGTATGGAGGTCCGCTCGGTTCTGATGGAGGGATGGAGGTCTGTTCGCTTTTGATGGAGGGATGGAGGTCTGTTCGCTTCTGATGGAGGGAGGGATGGAGGTCCGTTCGGTTCTGATGTAGGGATGAAGGTCTGTTTGGTTCTGATGGAGGGGTGAAGGTTCATTAGGTTCTGAAGTAGGTATGGAGGTCCATTTGGTTCTGATGTAGGGATGGAGGTCCGTTTGGTTCTGATGGCGGGATTGAGGTTCGTTTGGTTCTGAATGAGGGATGGAAATCTGTTATGTTCTGATCTAGGTCCGTTTGGTTCTGATGGAGGGTTGGAGGTCCGTTTGGTTCTAATGTAGGGATGGAGGTCCATTTGGTTCTGATGGAGGGATGGAGGTCTGTTAGGTTCTGATTTAAGGATGGAGGTCCGTTTGGTTCTGATGTAGGTCTGTTTGGTTCTGATTGAGGGATGGAGGACTGTTTGGTTCTGATGTAGGGATTGAGGTCCGATTGGTTCTAAATGAGGGATGGAGGTCAGTTTGGTTCTGATGGAGAGATGGAGGTCCGTTAGTTTCTGATGTAGGTCAGTTTGGTTCTGATGGAGGGATGGAGGTTGGTTTGGTTCTGATGTAGGTCTGTTTGGTTCTGATGGAGGTCAGTTTGGTTCTGATATAGGTCCATTTGGTTCTGATGAAGGGATGAAGGTTCATTAGATTCTGAAGTAGGTATGGAGGTCCGCTCGGTCTTGATGTAGGTATGGAGGTCCGCTCGGTTCTGATGTAGGTATGGAGGTCCGTTCTGTTCTGATGGAGGGATGGAGGTCCGCTCGGTTCTGATGGAGGGATGGAGGTCCGCTCGGTACTGATGGAGGTCTGTTCGCTTCTGTTGGAGGGATGGAGGTCCGCTCGGTTCTGATGGAGGGATGGAGGTCCGCTCGGTTCTGATGGAGGTCCGTTCGATTCTGATGTAGGCATGGAGGTCCGTTTGGTTCTGATGGAGGGATGGAGGTCCGTTCGCTTCTGATGGAGGTATGGAGGTCCGCTCGGTTCTGATGGAGGGATGGAGGTCTGTTTGCTTCTGATGGAGGGACGGCGGTCCGTTTGGTTCTGATGTAGGTCCGTTTGGTTCTGAATTAAGGATGGAGGTCCGTTTGGTTCTGATGTAGGTCTGTTTGGTTCTGATTGAGGGATGAAGGTTTGTTTGGTTCTAATGGAGGTCTGTTTGGTTCTGATGTAGAGATGAAGGTCTGTTATGTTCTGGTGGAGGGAAGGAGGTCCGTTCGGTTCTGATGGAGGGATGGAGGTCCGCTCGGTTCTGATGGAGGGATTGAGGTCCGTTCGGTTCTAATGTAGGCATGGAGGTCCGTTTGGTTCTAATGGAGGGATGGAGGTCCGTTCGATTCTGATGTAGGTATGGAGGTCTGTTTGGTTCTGATGTAGGGATTGAGGTCCGATTGGTTCTAAATGAGGGATGGAGGTCAGTTTGGTTCTGATGGAGGGATGGAGGTTGGTTTGGTTCTGATGTAGGTCTGTTTGGTTCTGATGGAGGTCAGTTTGGTTCTGATGTAGGTCCATTTGGTTCTGATGAAGGGATGAAGGTTCATTAGATTCTGAAGTAGGTATGGAGGTCCGCTCGGTCCTGATGTAGGTATGGAGGTCCGCTCGGTTCTGATGTAGGTATGGAGGTCCGTTCTGTTCTGATGGAGGGATGGAGGTCCGCTCGGTACTGATGGAGGTCTGTTCGCTTCTGTTGGAGGGATGGAGGTCCGCTCGGTTCTGATGGAGGGATGGAGGTCCGCTCGGTTCTGATGGAGGTCCGTTCGATTCTGATGTAGGCATGGAGGTCCGTTTGGTTCTGATGGAGGGATGGAGGTCCGTTCGCTTCTGATGGAGGTATGGAGGTCCGCTCGGTTCTGATGGAGGGATGGAGGTCTGTTTGCTTCTGATGGAGGGACGGCGGTCCGTTTGGTTCTAATGTAGGTCCGTTTGGTTCTGAATTAAGGATGGAGGTCCGTTTGGTTCTGATGTAGGTCTGTTTGGTTCTGATTGAGGGATGAAGGTTTGTTTGGTTCTAATGGAGGTCTGTTTGGTTCTGATGTAGAGATGAAGGTCTGTTATGTTCTGGTGGAGGGAAGAAGGTCCGTTCGGTTCTGATGGAGGGATGGAGGTCCGCTCGGTTCTGATGGAGGGATTGAGGTCCGTTCGGTTCTAATGTAGGCATGGAGGTCCGTTTGGTTCTAATGGAGGGATGGAGGTCCGTTCGGTTCTGATGGAGGGATGGAGGTCCGCTCGGTTCTGATGGAGGTCCATTTGGTTCTGATGCAGGGATGACGGTTAATTAGGTTCTGAAGTAGGTATGTAGGTCCGTTTGGTTCTGATTTAAGGATGGAGGTCCGTTTGGTTCTGATGTAGGTCTGTTTGGTTCTGATTGAGGGATGGAGGACTGTTTGGTTCTGATGTAGGGATTGAGGTCTGATTGGTTCTAAATGAGGGATGGAGGTCAGTTTGGTTCTGATGGAGAGATGGAGGTCCGTTAGTTTCTGATGTAGGTCAGTTTGGTTCTGATGGAGGGATGGAGGTTGGTTTGGTTCTGATGTAGGTCTGTTTGGTTCTGATGGAGGTCAGTTTGGTTCTGATGTAGGTCCATTTGGTTCTGATGAAGGGATGAAGGTTCATTAGATTCTGAAGTAGGTATGGAGGTCCGCTCGGTCCTGATGTAGGTATGGAGGTCCGCTCGGTTCTGATGTAGGTATGGAGGTCCGTTCTGTTCTGATGGAGGGATGGAGGTCCGCTCGGTTCTGATGGAGGGATGGAGGTCCGCTCGGTACTGATGGAGGTCTGTTCGCTTCTGTTGGAGGGATGGAGGTCCGCTCGGTTCTGATGGAGGGATGGAGGTCCGCTCGGTTCTGATGGAGGTCCGTTCGATTCTGATGTAGGCATGGAGGTCCGTTTGGTTCTGATGGAGGGATGGAGGTCCGTTCGCTTCTGATGGAGGTATGGAGGTCTGTTTGCTTCTGATGTAGGTCCGTTTGGTTCTGAATTAAGGATGGAGGTCCGTTTGGTTCTGATGTAGGTCTGTTTGGTTCTGATTGAGGGATGAAGGTTTGTTTGGTTCTAATGGAGGTCTGTTTGGTTCTGATGTAGAGATGAAGGTCTGTTATGTTCTGGTGGAGGGAAGGAGGTCCGTTCGGTTCTGATGGAGGGATGGAGGTCCGCTCGGTTCTGATGGAGGGATTGAGGTCCGTTCGGTTCTAATGTAGGCATGGAGGTCCGTTTGGTTCTAATGGAGGGATGGAGGTCCGTTCGATTCTGATGTAGGTATGGAGGTCTGTTTGGTTCTGATGTAGGTCTGTTTGGTTCTGATTGAGGGATGGAGGACTGTTTGGTTCTGATGTAGGGATTGAGGTCCGATTGGTTCTAAATGAGGGATGGAGGTCAGTTTGGTTCTGATGGAGAGATGGAGGTCCGTTAGTTTCTGATGTAGGTCAGTTTGGTTCTGATGGAGGGATGGAGGTTGGTTTGGTTCTGATGTAGGTCTGTTTGGTTCTGATGGAGGTCAGTTTGGTTCTGATGTAGGTCCATTTGGTTCTGATGAAGGGATGAAGGTTCATTAGATTCTGAAGTAGGTATGGAGGTCCGCTCGGTCCTGATGTAGGTATGGAGGTCCGCTCGGTTCTGATGTAGGTATGGAGGTCCGTTCTGTTCTGATGGAGGGATGGAGGTCCGCTCGGTACTGATGGAGGTCTGTTCGCTTCTGTTGGAGGGATGGAGGTCCGCTCGGTTCTGATGGAGGTCCGTTCGATTCTGATGTAGGCATGGAGGTCCGTTTGGTTCTGATGGAGGGATGGAGGTCCGTTCGCTTCTGATGGAGGTATGGAGGTCCGCTCGGTTCTGATGGAGGGATGGAGGTCTGTTTGCTTCTGATGGAGGGACGGCGGTCCGTTTGGTTCTTATGTAGGTCCGTTTGGTTCTGAATTAAGGATGGAGGTCCGTTTGGTTCTGATGTAGGTCTGTTTGGTTCTGATTGAGGGATGAAGGTTTGTTTGGTTCTAATGGAGGTCTGTTTGGTTCTGATGTAGAGATAAAGGTCTGTTATGTTCTGGTGGAGGGAAGAAGGTCCGTTCGGTTCTGATGGAGGGATGGAGGTCCGCTCGGTTCTGATGGAGGGATTGAGGTCCGTTCGGTTCTAATGTAGGCATGGAGGTCCGTTTGGTTCTAATGGAGGGATGGAGGTCCGTTCGATTCTGATGTAGGTATGGAGGTCTGTTCGCTTCTGATGGAGGGATGGAGGTCTGTTCGCTTCTGATGGAGGGAGGGATGGAGGTCCGTTCGGTTCTGATGTAGGGATGAAGGTCCGTTTGGTTCTGATGTAGGTCCGTTTGGTTCTGATAGAGGGGTGAAGGTTCATTAGGTTCTGAAGTAGGTATGGAGGTCCATTTGGTTCTGATGTAGGGATGGAGGTCCGTTTGGTTCTGATGTAGGACAGTTTGGTTCTGATGGAGGGGTGAAGGTTCATTAGGTTCTGAAGTAGGTATGGAGGTCCGTTTGGTTCTGATGGCGGGATTGAGGTCTGTTTGGTTCTGATGGCGGGATGCAGGTTCGTTTGGTTCTGAATGAGGGATGGAGGTCTGTTATGTTCTGATGTAGGTCCGTTTGGTTCTGATGGAGGGTTGGAGGTCCGTTTGGTTCTAATGTAGGGATGAAGGTCCATTTGGTTCTGATGTAGGTCCATTTGGTTCTGATGGAGGGATGAAGGTTCATTAGGTTCTGAAGTAGGTATGGAGGTACGTTTGGTTCTGATGGAGGGATGGAGGTCCGTTTGGTTCTGATGTAGGGATGGAGGTCTGTTCGGTTCTGATGGAGGGATGGAGGTCCATTTGGTTCTGATGGAGGGATGGAGGTCTGTTCGGTTCTGATGGAGGTCCGTTTGGTTCTGATTTAGGGATGGAGGTCTGTTCGGTTCTGATGGAGGGATGGAGGTCCATTTGGTTCTGATGGAGGGATGGAGGTCCGTTTTGTTCTGAATGAGGGATGGAGGTCTGTTATGTTCTGATGTAGGTCCGTTTGGTTCTGATGGAGGGTTGGAGGTCCGTTTGGTTCTAATGTAGGGATGGAGGTCCATTTGGTTCTGATGGAGGGATGGAGTCTGTTAGGTTCTGATGTAGGTCCATTTGGTTCTGATGGAGGGATGAAGGTCCATTTGGTTCTGATGTAGGGATGGAGGTCCGTTGGGTTCTGATCTAGGCATGGAGGTCCGTTTGGTTCTGATGTAGGGAAGGAGGTCTGTTCGCTTCTGATGGAGGGATAGAGGTCCGTTTGGTTCTGATGTAGGGAAGGAGGTCCGTTCTGTTCTGATGTAGGTATGGAGGTCCGCTCGGTTCTGATGGAGGGATGGAGGTCTGTTCGCTTTTGATGGAGGGAGGGATGGAGGTTCATTTGGTTCTGATGGAGGGATGAAGGTCCGTTTGGTTCTGATGTAGGTCCGTTTGGTTCTGATAGAGGGGTGAAGGTTCATTAGGTTCTGAAGTAGGTATGGAGGTCCGTTTGGTTCTGATGGCGGGATTGAGGTCTGTTTGGTTCTGATGGCGGGGTGCAGGTTCGTTTGGTTCTGAATGAGGGATGGAGGTCTGTTATGTTCTGATGTAGGTCCGTTTGGTTCTGATGGAGGGTTGGAGGTCCGTTTGGTTCTAATGTAGGGATGGAGGTCCATTTGGTTCTGATGGAGGGATGGAGGTCTGTTAGGTTCTGATGTAGGTCCATTTGGTTCTGATGGAGGGATGAAGGTTCATTAGGTTCTGAAGTAGGTATGGAGGTACGTTTGGTTCTGATGGAGGGATGGAGGTCCGTTTGGTTCTGATGTAGGGATGGAGGTCTGTTCGGTTCTGATGGAGGGATGGAGGTCCATTTGGTTCTGATGGAGGGATGGAGGTCTGTTCGGTTCTGATGGAGGTCCGTTTGGTTCTGATTTAGGGATGGAGGTCTGTTCGGTTCTGATGGAGGGATGGAGGTCCATTTGGTTCTGATGGAGGGATGGAGGTCCGTTTGGTTCTGAATGAGGGATGGAGGTCTGTTATGCTCTGATGTAGGTCCGTTTGGTTCTGATGGAGGGTTGGAGGTCCGTTTGGTTCTAATGTAGGGATGGAGGTCCATTTGGTTCTGATGGAGGGATGGAGTCTGTTAGGTTCTGATGTAGGTCCATTTGGTTCTGATGGAGGGATGAAGGTCCATTTGGTTCTGATGTAGGTCCGTTCGGTTCTGATCTAGGCATGGAGGTCCGTTTGGTTCAGATGTAGGGAAGGAGGTCCGTTCTGTTCTGATGTAGGGATGGAGGTCCGTTCGGTTCTGATGGAGGGAGGGATGGAGGTCCGTTCGGCTCTGATGGAGGGATGGAGGTCCGTTCGGTTCTGATGGAGGGATGGAGGTCTGTTGGCTTCTGATGGAGGGAGGGATGGAGGTCCGTTCGGTTCTGATGGAGGGATGGAGGTCCGTTCGGTTCTGATGTAGGTATGGAGGTCCGTTCGGTTCTGATGGAGGGATGGAGGTCCGTTCGGTTCTGATGTAGGTATGGAGGTCCGCTCGGTTCTGATGGAGGGATGGAGGTCCGTTCGCTTTTGATGGAGGGAAGGAGGTCTGTTCGCTTCTGATGGACGGATGGAAGTCCATTCTGTTCTGATGGAGGGATGGAGGTCCGTTCGGTTCTGATGGAGGGATGGAGGTCCGTTCGGTTCTGATGTAGGTATGGAGGTCCGTTTGGTTCTGATGTAGTGAAGGAGGTCTGTTCGCTTCTGATGTAGGGATGGAGGTCCGTTTGGTTCTGATGTAGGGAAGGAGGTCAGTTTGGTTCTTATGTAGGGAAGGAGGTCCGTTTGGTTCTGATATAGGCATGGAGGTCCGTTTGGTTCTGATGTAGTGAAGGAGGTCTGTTCGCTTCTGATTTAGGGATGGAGTTCCGTTTGGTTCTGATGTAGGGAAGGAGGTCAGTTTGGTTCTGATCTAGGCATGGAGGTCCGTTTGGTTCTGATGTAGGGAAGGAGGTCCGTTCTGTTCTGATGGAGGGATGGAGGTCCGTTTGGTTCTGATGGAGGGATGGAGGTCTGTTCCCTTCTGATGGAGCGATGGAGGTCCGTTCGGTTCTGATGGAGGGAGGGAGGTCCATTTGGTTCTGATGGAGGGATGGAGGTCTGTTAGGTTCTGATGTAGGTCCATTTGGTTCTGATGCAGGGATGACGGTTAATTAGGTTCTGAAGTAGGTATGTAGGTCCGTTTGGTTCTGATTTAAGGATGGAGGTCCGTTTGGTTCTGATGTAGGTCTGTTTGGTTCTTATTGAGGGATGGAGGACTGTTTGGTTCTGATGTAGGGATTGAGGTCCGATTGGTTCTAAATGAGGGATGGAGGTCAGTTTGGTTCTGATGGAGAGATGGAGGTCCGTTAGTTTCTGATGTAGGTCAGTTTGGTTCTGATGGAGGGATGGAGGTTGGTTTGGTTCTGATGTAGGTCTGTTTGGTTCTGATGGAGGTCAGTTTGGTTCTGATATAGGTCCATTTGGTTCTGATGAAGGGATGAAGGTTAATTAGATTCTGAAGTAGGTATGGAGGTCCGCTCGGTCCTGATGTAGGTATGGAGGTCCGCTCGGTTCTGATGTAGGTATGGAGGTCCGTTCTGTTCTGATGGAGGGATGGAGGTCCGCTCGGTTCTGATGGAGGGATGGAGGTCCGCTCGGTACTGATGGAGGTCTGTTCGCTTCTGTTGGAGGGATGGAGGTCCGCTCGGTTCTGATGGAGGGATGGAGGTCCGCTCGGTTCTGATGGAGGTCCGTTCGATTCTGATGTAGGCATGGAGGTCCGTTTGGTTCTGATGGAGGGATGGAGGTCCGTTCGCTTCTGATGGAGATATGGAGGTCCGCTCGGTTCTGATGGAGGGATGGAGGTCTGTTTGCTTCTGATGGAGGGACGGCGGTCCGTTTGGTTCTGATGTAGGTCCGTTTGGTTCTGAATTAAGGATGGAGGTCCGTTTGGTTCTGATGTAGGTCTGTTTGGTTCTGATTGAGGGATGAAGGTTTGTTTGGTTCTAATGGAGGTCTGTTTGGTTCTGATGTAGAGATGAAGGTCTGTTATGTTCTGGTGGAGGGAAGGAGGTCCGTTCGGTTCTGATGGAGGGATGGAGGTCCGCTCGGTTCTGATGGAGGGATTGAGGTCCGTTCGGTTCTAATGTAGGCATGGAGGTCTGTTTGGTTCTAATGGAGGGATGGAGGTCCGTTCGAATCTGATGTAGGTATGGAGGTCTGTTTGGTTCTGATGTAGGTCTGTTTGGTTCTGATTGAGGGATGGAGAACTGTTTGGTTCTGATGTAGGGATTGAGGTCCGATTGGTTCTAAATGAGGGATGGAGGTCAGTTTGGTTCTGATGGAGGGATGGAGGTTGGTTTGGTTCTGATGTAGGTCTGTTTGGTTCTGATGGAGGTCAGTTTGGTTCTGATGTAGGTCCATTTGGTTCTGATGAAGGGATGAAGGTTCATTAGATTCTGAAGTAGGTATGGAGGTCCGCTCGGTTCTGATGTAGGTATGGAGGTCCGTTCTGTTCTGATGGAGGGATGGAGGTCCGCTCGGTTCTGATGGAGGGATGGAGGTCCGCTCGGTACTGATGGAGGTCTGTTCGCTTCTGTTGGAGGGATGGAGGTCCGCTCGGTTCTGATGGAGGGATGGAGGTCCGCTCGGTTCTGATGGAGGTCCGTTCGATTCTGATGTAGGCATGGAGGTCCGTTTGGTTCTGATGTAGGTATGGAGGTCTGTTCGCTTCTGATGGAGGGAGGGATTGAGGTCCGTTCGGTTCTGATGGAGGGATGGAGGTCCGTTCGGTTCTGATGTAGGTATGGAGGTCCGCTCGGTTCTGATGGAGGGATGGAGGTCTGTTCGCTTTTGATGGAGGGAGGGATGGAGGTTCATTTGGTTCTGATGGAGGGATGAAGGTCCGTTTGGTTCTGATGTAGGTCTGTTTGGTTCTGATGGAGGGGTGAAGGTTCATTAGGTTCTGAAGTAGGTATGGAGGTCCATTTGGTTCTGATGTAGGGATGGAGGTCTGTTTGGTTCTGATGGCGGGATTGAGGTTCGTTTGGTTCTGAATGAGGGATGGAAATCTGTTATGTTCTGATGTAGGTCCGTTTGGTTCTGATGGAGGGTTGGAGGTCCGTTTGGTTCTAATGTAGGGATGGAGGTCCATTTGGTTCTGATGGAGGGAGGGAGGTCTGTTAGGTTCTGATGTAGGTCCATTTGGTTCTGATGCAGGGATGACGGTTAATTAGGTTCTGAAGTAGGTATGTAGGTCCGTTTCGTTCTGATTTAAGGATGGAGGTCCGTTTGGTTCTGATGTAGGTCTGTTTGGTTCTGATTGAGGGATGGAGGACTGTTTGGTTCTGATGTAGGGATTGAGGTCTGATTGGTTCTAAATGAGGGATGGAGGTCAGTTTGGTTCTGATGGAGAGATGGAGGTCCGTTAGTTTCTGATGTAGGTCAGTTTGGTTCTGATGGAGGGATGGAGGTTGGTTTGGTTCTGATGTAGGTCTGTTTGGTTCTGATGGAGGTCAGTTTGGTTCTGATGTAGGTCCATTTGGTTCTGATGAAGGGATGAAGGTTCATTAGATTCTGAAGTAGGTATGGAGGTCCGCTCGGTCCTGATGTAGGTATGGAGGTCCGCTCGGTTCTGATGTAGGTATGGAGGTCCGTTCTGTTCTGATGGAGGGATGGAGGTCCGCTCGGTTCTGATGGAGGGATGGAGGTCCGCTCGGTACTGATGGAGGTCTGTTCGCTTCTGTTGGAGGGATGGAGGTCCGCTCGGTTCTGATGGAGGGATGGAGGTCCGCTCGGTTCTGATGGAGGTCCGTTCGATTCTGATGTAGGCATGGAGGTCCGTTTGGTTCTGATGGAGGGATGGAGGTCCGTTAGCTTCTGATGGAGGTATGGAGGTCCGCTCGGTTCTGATGGAGGGATGGAGGTCTGTTTGCTTCTGATGGAGGGACGGCGGTCCGTTTGGTTCTGATGTAGGTCCGTTTGGTTCTGAATTAAGGATGGAGGTCCGTTTGGTTCTGATGTAGGTCTGTTTGGTTCTGATTGAGGGATGAAGGTTTGTTTGGTTCTAATGGAGGTCTGTTTGGTTCTGATGTAGAGATGAAGGTCTGTTATGTTCTGGTGGAGGGAAGGAGGTCCGTTCGGTTCTGATGGAGGGATGGAGGTCCGCTCGGTTCTGATGGAGGGATTGAGGTCCGTTCGGTTCTAATGTAGGCATGGAGGTCCGTTTGGTTCTAATGGAGGGATGGAGGTCCGTTCGATTCTGATGTAGGTATGGAGGTCTGTTTGGTTCTGATGTAGGTCTGTTTGGTTCTGATTGAGGGATGGAGGACTGTTTGGTTCTGATGTAGGGATTGAGGTCCGATTGGTTCTAAATGAGGGATGGAGGTCAGTTTGGTTCTGATGGAGAGATGGAGGTCCGTTAGTTTCTGATGTAGGTCAGTTTGGTTCTGATGGAGGGATGGAGGTTGGTTTGGTTCTGATGTAGGTCTGTTTGGTTCTGATTGAGGTCAGTTTGGTTCTGATGTAGGTCCATTTGGTTCTGATGAAGGGATGAAGGTTCATTAGATTCTGAAGTAGGTATGGAGGTCCGCTCGGTCCTGATGTAGGTATCGAGGTCCGCTCGGTTCTGATGTAGGTATGGAGGTCCGTTCTGTTCTGATGGAGGGATTGAGGTCCGCTCGGTACTGATGGAGGTCTGTTCGCTTCTGTTGGAGGGATGGAGGTCCGCTCGGTTCTGATGGAGGGATGGAGGTCCGCTCGGTTCTGATGGAGGTCCGTTCGATTCTGATGTAGGCATGGAGGTCCGTTTGGTTCTGATGGAGGGATGGAGGTCCGTTCGCATTTGATGGAGGTATGGAGGTCCGCTCGGTTCTGATGGAGGGATGGAGGTCTGTTTGCTTCTGATGGAGGGACGGCGGTCCGTTTGGTTCTGATGTAGGTCCGTTTGGTTCTGAATTAAGGATGGAGGTCCGTTTGGTTCTGATGTAGGTCTGTTTGGTTCTGATTGAGGGATGAAGGTTTGTTTGGTTCTAATGGAGGTCTGTTTGGTTCTGATGTAGAGATGAAGGTCTGTTATGTTCTGGTGGAGGGAAGAAGGTCCGTTCGATTCTGATGGAGGGATGGAGGTCTGTTCGCTTCTGATGGAGGGAGGGATGGAGGTCCGTTCGGTTCTGATGTAGGGATGAAGGTCCGTTTGGTTCTGATGTAGGTCCGTTTGGTTCTGATAGAGGGGTGAAGGTTCATTAGGTTCTGAAGTAGGTATGGAGGTCCATTTGGTTCTGATGTAGGGATGGAGGTCCGTTTGGTTCTGATGTAGGACAGTTTGGTTCTGATGGAGGGGTGAAGGTTCATTAGGTTCTGAAGTAGGTATGGAGGTCCGTTTGGTTCTGATGGCGGGATTGAGGTCTGTTTGGTTCTGATGGCGGGATGCAGGTTCGTTTGGTTCTGAATGAGGGATGGAGGTCTGTTATGTTCTGATGTAGGTCCGTTTGGTTCTGATGGAGGGTTGGAGGTCCGTTTGGTTCTAATGTAGGGATGGAGGTCCATTTGGTTCTGATGTAGGTCCATTTGGTTCTGATGGAGGGATGAAGGTTCATTAGGTTCTGAAGTAGGTATGGAGGTACGTTTGGTTCTGATGGAGGGATGGAGGTCCGTTTGGTTCTGATGTAGGGATGGAGGTCTGTTCGGTTCTGATGCAGGGATGGAGGTCCATTTGGTTCTGATGGAGGGATGGAGGTCTGTTCGGTTCTGATGGAGGTCCGTTTGGTTCTGATTTAGGGATGGAGGTCCATTTGGTTCTGATGGAGGGATGGAGGTCCGTTTGGTTCTGAATGAGGGATGGAGGTCTGTTATGTTCTGATGTAGGTCCGTTTGGTTCTGATGGAGGGTTGGAGGTCCGTTTGGTTCTAATGTAGGGATGGAGGTCCATTTGGTTCTGATGGAGGGATGGAGTCTGTTAGGTTCTGATGTAGGTCCATTTGGTTCTGATGGAGGGATGAAGGTCCATTTGGTTCTGATGTAGGGATGGAGGTCCGTTCGGTTCTGATCTAGGCATGGAGGTCCGTTTGGTTCTGATGTAGGCAAGGAGGTCTGTTCGCTTCTGATGGAGGGATAGAGGTCCGTTTGGTTCTGATGTAGGGAAGGAGGTCTGTTCGCTTCTGATGGAGGGATAGAGGTCCGTTTGGTTCTGATGTAGGGAAGGAGGTCCGTTCTGTTCTGATGTAGGTATGGAGGTCCGCTCGGTTCTGATGGAGGGATGGAGGTCTGTTCGCTTTTGATGGAGGGAGGGATGGAGGTTCATTTGGTTCTGATGGAGGGATGAAGGTCCGTTTGGTTCTGATGTAGGTCCGTTTGGTTCTGATAGAGGGGTGAAGGTTCATTAGGTTCTGAAGTAGGTATGGAGGTCCATTTGGTTCTGATGTAGGGATGGAGGTCCGTTTGGTTCTGATGTAGGACAGTTTGGTTATGATGGAGGGGTGAAGGTTCATTAGGTTCTGAAGTAGGTATGGAGGTCCGTTTGGTTCTGATGGCGGGATTGAGGTCTGTTTGGTTCTGATGGCGGGATGCAGGTTCGTTTGGTTCTGAATGAGGGATGGAGGTCTGTTATGTTCTGATGTAGGTCCGTTTGGTTCTGATGGAGGGTTGGAGGTCCTTTTGGTTCTAATGTAGGGATGGAGGTCCATTTGGTTCTGATGGAGGGATGGAGGTCTGTTAGGTTCTGATGTAGGTCCATTTGGTTCTGATGGAGGGATGAAGGTTCATTAGGTTCTGAAGTAGGTATGGAGGTACGTTTGGTTCTGATGGAGGGATGGAGGTCCGTTTGGTTCTGATGTAGGGATGGAGGTCTGTTCGGTTCTGATGGAGGGATGGAGGTCCATTTGGTTCTGATGGAGGGATGGAGGTCTGTTCGGTTCTGATGGAGGTCCGTTTGGTTCTGATTTAGGGATGGAGGTCTGTTCGGTTCTGATGGAGGGATGGAGGTCCATTTGGTTCTGATGGAGGGATGGAGGTCCGTTTGGTTCTGAATGAGGGATGGAGGTCTGTTATGCTCTGATGTAGGTCCGTTTGGTTCTGATGGAGGGTTGGAGGTCCGTTTGGTTCTAATGTAGGGATGGAGGTCCATTTGGTTCTGATGGAGGGATGGAGTCTGTTAGGTTCTGATGTAGGTCCATTTGGTTCTGATGGAGGGATGAAGGTCCATTTGGTTCTGATGTAGGTATGGAGGTCCGTTCGGTTCTGATCTAGGCATGGAGGTCCGTTTGGATCTGATGTAGGGAAGGAGGTCTGTTCGCTTCTGATAGAGGGATAGAGGTCCGTTTGGTTCTGATGTAGGGATGGAGGTCCATTTGGTTCTGATGGAGGGATGGAGTCTGTTAGGTTCTGATGTAGGTCCATTTGGTTCTGATGGAGGGATGAAGGTCCATTTGGTTCTGATGTAGGGATGGAGGTCCGTTCGGTTCTGATCTAGGCATGGAGGTCCGTTTGGTTCTGATGTAGGGAAGGAGGTCCGTTCTGTTCTGATGGAGGGATGGAGGTCCGTTTGGTTCTGATGGAGGGATGGAGGTCTGTTCCCTTCTGATGGAGCGATGGAGGTCCGTTCGGTTCTGATGGAGGGAGGGATGGAGGTCCGTTCGGCTCTGATGGAGGGATGGAGGTCCGTTCGGTTCTGATGGAGGGATGGAGGTCCGTTCGCTTTTGATGGAGGGAGGGATTTAGGTTCATTTGGTTCTGATGGAGGGATGAAGGTCCGTTTGGTACTGATAGAGGTGTGAAGGTTCATTAGGTTCTGAAGTAGGTATTGAGGTCCATTTGGTTCTGATGTAGGGATGGAGGTAAGTTCGGTTCTGATGGAGGGATGGAGGTCCGTTCGCTTCTGATGGAGGTATGGAGGTCCGCTCGTTTCTGATGGAGGGATGGAGGTCTGTTTGCTTCTGATGGAGGGACGGCGGTCCGTTTGGTTCTGATGTAGGTCCGTTTGGTTCTGAATTAAGGATGGAGGTCCGTTTGGTTCTGATGTAGGTCTGTTTGGTTCTGATTGAGGGATGAAGGTTTGTTTGGTTCTAATGGAGGTCTGTTTGGTTCTGATGTAGAGATGAAGGTCTGTTATGTTCTGGTGGA
The DNA here is from genome assembly GCA_030533445.1 of Cyprinodon diabolis. Taxonomy (NCBI): domain Eukaryota; kingdom Metazoa; phylum Chordata; class Actinopteri; order Cyprinodontiformes; family Cyprinodontidae; genus Cyprinodon; species Cyprinodon diabolis. The sequence goes on from CM060083.1 coordinate 6,471,076, forward strand.
GGGAAGAAGGTCCGTTCGGTTCTGATGGAGGGATGGAGGTCCGCTCGGTTCTGATGGAGGGATTGAGGTCCGTTCGGTTCTAATGTAGGCATAGAGGTCCGTTTGGTTCTAATGGAGGGATGGAGGTCCGTTCGATTCTGATGTAGGTATGGAGGTCTGTTCGCTTCTGATGGAGGGATGGAGGTCTGTTCGCTTCTGATGGAGGGAGGGATGGAGGTCCGTTCGGTTCTGATGTAGGGATGAAGGTCCGTTTGGTTCTGATGTAGGTCCGTTTGGTTCTGATAGAGGGGTGAAGGTTCATTAGGTTCTGAAGTAGGTATGGAGGTCCATTTGGTTCTGATGTAGGGATGGAGGTCCGTTTGGTTCTGATGTAGGACAGTTTGGTTCTGATGGAGGGGTGAAGGTTCATTAGGTTCTGAAGTAGGTATGGAGGTCCGTTTGGTTCTGATGGCGGGATTGAGGTCTGTTTGGTTATGATGGCGGGATGCAGGTTCGTTTGGTTCTGAATGAGGGATGGAGGTCTGTTATGTTCTGATGTAGGTCCGTTTGGTTCTGATGGAGGGTTGGAGGTCCGTTTGGTTCTAATGTAGGGATGGAGGTCCATTTGGTTCTGATGTAGGTCCATTTGGTTCTGATGGAGGGATGAAGGTTCATTAGGTTCTGAAGTAGGTATGGAGGTACGTTTGGTTCTGATGGAGGGATGGAGGTCCGTTTGGTTCTGATGTAGGGATGGAGGTCTGTTCGGTTCTGATGGAGGGATGGAGGTCCATTTGGTTCTGATGGAGGGATGGAGGTCTGTTCGGTTCTGATGGAGGTCCGTTTGGTTCTGATTTAGGGATGGAGGTCTGTTTGGTTCTGATGGAGGGATGGAGGTCCATTTGGTTCTGATGGAGGGATGGAGGTCCGTTTGGTTCTGAATGAGGGATGGAGGTCTGTTATGTTCTGATGTAGGTCCGTTTGGTTCTGATGGAGGGTTGGAGGTCCGTTTGGTTCTAATGTAGGGATGGAGGTCCATTTGGTTCTGATGGAGGGATGGAGTCTGTTAGGTTCTGATGTAGGTCCATTTGGTTCTGATGGAGGGATGAAGGTCCATTTGGTTCTGATGTAGGGATGGAGGTCCGTTCGGTTCTGATCTAGGCATGGAGGTCCGTTTGGTTCTGATGTAGGGAAGGAGGTCTGTTCGCTTCTGATGGAGGGATAGAGGTCCGTTTGGTTCTGATGTAGGGAAGGAGGTCTGTTCGCTTCTGATGGAGGGATAGAGGTCCGTTTGGTTCTGATGTAGGGAAGGAGGTCCGTTCTGTTCTGATGTAGGTATGGAGGTCCGCTCGGTTCTGATGGAGGGATGGAGGTCCGTACGGTTCTAATGTAGGCATGGAGGTCTGTTCGGTTCTGATGGTGGGAAGGAGGTCAGTTTGGTTCTGATGTAGGTATGGAGGTCCGCTCGGTTCTGATGGAGGGATGGAGGTCTGTTCGCTTTTGATGGAGGGAGGGATGGAGGTTCATTTGGTTCTGATGGAGGGATGAAGGTCCGTTTGGTTCTGATAGAGGGGTGAAGGTTCATTAGGTTCTGAAGTAGGTATGGAGGTCCATTTGGTTCTGATGTAGGGATGGAGGTCCGTTTGGTTCTGATGTAGGACAGTTTGGTTATGATGGAGGGGTGAAGGTTCATTAGGTTCTGAAGTAGGTATGGAGGTCCGTTTGGTTCTGATGGCGGGATTGAGGTCTGTTTGGTTCTGATGGCGGGATGCAGGTTCGTTTGGTTCTGAATGAGGGATGGAGGTCTGTTATGTTCTGATGTAGGTCCGTTTGGTTCTGATGGAGGGTTGGAGGTCCTTTTGGTTCTAATGTAGGGATGGAGGTCCATTTGGTTCTGATGGAGGGATGGAGGTCTGTTAGGTTCTGATGTAGGTCCATTTGGTTCTGATGGAGGGATGAAGGTTCATTAGGTTCTGAAGTAGGTATGGAGGTACGTTTGGTTCTGATGGAGGGATGGAGGTCCGTTTGGTTCTGATGTAGGGATGGAGGTCTGTTCGGTTCTGATGGAGGGATGGAGGTCCATTTGGTTCTGATGGAGGGATGGAGGTCTGTTCGGTTCTGATGGAGGTCCGTTTGGTTCTGATTTAGGGATGGAGGTCTGTTCGGTTCTGATGAAGGGATGGAGGTCCATTTGGTTCTGATGGAGGGATGGAGTTCCGTTTGGTTCTGAATGAGGGATGGAGGTCTGTTATGCTCTGATGTAGGTCCGTTTGGTTCTGATGGAGGGTTGGAGGTCCGTTTGGTTCTAATGTAGGGATGGAGGTCCATTTGGTTCTGATGGAGGGATGGAGTCTGTTAGGTTCTGATGTAGGTCCATTTGGTTCTGATGGAGGGATGAAGGTCCATTTGGTTCTGATGTAGGGATGGAGGTCCGTTCGGTTCTGATCTAGGCATGGAGCTCCGTTTGGTTCTGATGTAGGGAAGGAGGTCTGTTCGCTTCTGATAGAGGGATAGAGGTCCGTTTGGTTCTGATGTAGGGATGGAGGTCCATTTGGTTCTGATGGAGGGATGGAGTCTGTTAGGTTCTGATGTAGGTCCATTTGGTTCTGATGGAGGGATGAAGGTCCATTTGGTTCTGATGTAGGGATGGAGGTCCGTTCGGTTCTGATCTAGGCATGGAGGTCCGTTTGGTTCTGATGTAGGGAAGGAGGTCCGTTCTGTTCTGATGGAGGTATGGAGGTCCGTTTGGTTCTGATGGAGGGATGGAGGTCCGTTTGGTTCTGATGTAGGACAGTTTGGTTCTGATGGAGGGGTGAAGGTTCATTAGGTTCTGAAGTAGGTATGGAGGTCCGTTTGGTTCTGATGGCGGGATTGAGGTCTGTTTGGTTCTGATGGCGGGATGCAGGTTCGTTTGGTTCTGAATGAGGGATGGAGGTCTGTTATGTTCTGATGTAGGTCCGTTTGGTTCTGATGGAGGGTTGGAGGTCCGTTTGGTTCTAATGTAGGGATGGAGGTCCATTTGGTTCTGATGTAGGTCCATTTGGTTCTGATGGAGGGATGAAGGTTCATTAGGTTCTGAAGTACGTATGGAGGTACGTTTGGTTCTGATGGAGGGATGGAGGTCCGTTTGGTTCTGATGTAGGGATGGAGGTCTGTTCGGTTCTGATGGAGGGATGGAGGTCCATTTGGTTCTGATGGAGGGATGGAGGTCTGTTCGGTTCTGATGGAGGTCCGTTTGGTTCTGATTTAGGGATGGAGGTCTGTTCGGTTCTGATGTAGGTCCGTTTGGTTCTGATGGATGGTTGGAGGTCCGTTTTGTTCTAATGTAGGGATGGAGGTCCATTTGGTTCTGATGGAGGGATGGAGTCTGTTAGGTTCTGATGTAGGTCCATTTGGTTCTGATGGAGGGATGAAGGTCCATTTGGTTCTGATGTAGGGATGGAGGTCCGTTCGGTTCTGATCTAGGCATGGAGGTCCGTTTGGTTCTGATGTAGGGAAGGAGGTCTGTTCGCTTCTGATAGAGGGATAGAGGTCCGTTTGGTTCTGATGTAGGGATGGAGGTCCATTTGGTTCTGATGGAGGGATGGAGTCTGTTAGGTTCTGATGTAGGTCCATTTGGTTCTGATGGAGGGATGAAGGTCCATTTGGTTCTGATGTAGGGATGGAGGTCCGTTCGGTTCTGATCTAGGCATGGAGGTCCGTTTGGTTCTGATGTAGGGAAGGAGGTCCGTTCTGTTCTGATGGAGGGATGGAGGTCCGTTTGGTTCTGATGGAGGGATGGAGGTCTGTTCCCTTCTGATGGAGCGATGGAGGTCCGTTCGGTTCTGATGGAGGGATGGAGGTCTGTTTGCTTCTGATGTAGGCATGGAGGTCCGTTTGGTTCTGATGGAGGGATGGAGGTCCGTTCGCTTCTGATGGAGGTATGGAGGTCCGTTCGGTTCTGATGGAGGGATGGAGGTCTGTTTGCTTCTGATGGAGGGACGGCGGTCCGTTTGGTTCTGATGTAGGTCCGTTTGGTTCTGAATTAAGGATGGAGGTCCGTTTGGTTCTGATGTAGGTCCGTTTGGTTCTGATTGAGGGATGAAGGTTTGTTTGGTTCTAATGGAGGTCTGTTTGGTTCTGATGTAGAGATGAAGGTCTGTTATGTTCTGGTGGAGGGAAGAAGGTCCGTTCGGTTCTGATGGAGGGATGGAGGTCCGCTCGGTTCTGATGGAGGGATTGAGGTCCGTTCGGTTCTAATGTAGGCATGGAGGTCCGTTTGGTTCTAATGGAGGGATGGAGGTCCGTTCGATTCTAATGTAGGTATGGAGGTCTGTTCGCTTCTGATGGAGGGAGGGATGGAGGTCCGTTCGGTTCTGATGTAGGGATGAAGGTCCGTTTGGTTCTGATGTAGGTCCGTTTGGTTCTGATAGAGGGGTGAAGGTTCATTAGGTTCTGAAGTAGGTATGGAGGTCCATTTGGTTCTGATGTAGGGATGGAGGTCCGTTTGGTTCTGATGTAGGACAGTTTGGTTCTGATGGAGGGGTGAAGGTTCATTAGGTTCTGAAGTAGGTATGGAGGTCCATTTGGTTCTGATGTAGGGATGGAGGTCCGTTTGGTTCTGATTTAGGGATGGAGGTCCGTTTGGTTCTGATTTAGGGATGGAGGTCCGTTTGGTTCTGATGTAGGTCAGTTTGGTTCATTAGGTTCTGAAGTAGGTATTGAGGTCCGTTTGGTTCTGATTTAGGGATGGAGGTCTGTTCGGTTCTGATGGAGGTCCATTTGGTTCTGATGGAGGGATGGAGGTCCGTTTGGTTCTGAATGAGGGATGGAGGTCTGTTATGTTCTGATGTAGGTCCGTTTGGTTCTGATCGAGGGTTGGAGGTCCGTTTGGTTCTAATGTAGGGATGGAGGTCCATTTGGTTCTGATGGAGGGATGGAGTCTGTTAGGTTCTGATGTAGGTCCATTTGGTTCTGATGGAGGGATGAAGGTCCATTTGGTTCTGATGTAGGGATGGAGGTCCGTTCGGTTCTGATCTAGGCATGGAGGTCCGTTTGGTTCTGATGTAGGGAAGGAGGTCTGTTCGCTTCTGATGGAGGGATAGAGGTCCGTTTGGTTCTGATGTAGGGAAGGAGGTCTGTTCGCTTCTGATGGAGGGATAGAGGTCCGTTTGGTTCTGATGTAGGGAAGGAGGTCCGTTCTGTTCTGATGTAGGTATGGACGTCCGCTTGGTTCTGATGGAGGGATGGAGGTCTGTTCGCTTTTGATGGAGGGAGGGATGGAGGTTCATTTGGTTCTGATGGAGGGATGAAGGTCCGTTTGGTTCTGATGTAGGTCCGTTTGGTTCTGATAGAGGGGTGAAGGTTCATTAGGTTCTGAAGTAGGTATGGAGGTCCATTTGGTTCTGATGTAGGGATGGAGGTCCGTTTGGTTCTGATGTAGGACAGTTTGGTTATGATGGAGGGGTGAAGGTTCATTAGGTTCTGAAGTAGGTATGGAGGTCGGTTTGGTTCTGATGGCGGGATTGAGGTCTGTTTGGTTCTGATGGCGGGATGCAGGTTCGTTTGGTTCTGAATGAGGGATGGAGGTCTGTTATGTTCTGATGTAGGTCCGTTTGGTTCTGATGGAGGGTTGGAGGTCCTTTTGGTTCTAATGTAGGGATGGAGGTCCATTTGGTTCTGATGGAGGGATGGAGGTCTGTTAGGTTCTGATGTAGGTCCATTTGGTTCTGATGGAGGGATGAAGGTTCATTAGGTTCTGAAGTAGGTATGGAGGTACGTTTGGTTCTGATGGAGGGATGGAGGTCCGTTTGGTTCTGATGTAGGGATGGAGGTCTGTTCGGTTCTGATGGAGGGATGGAGGTCCATTTGGTTCTGATGGAGGGATGGAGGTCTGTTCGGTTCTGATGGAGGTCCGTTTGGTTCTGATTTAGGGATGGAGGTCTGTTCGGTTCTGATGTAGGTCCGTTTGGTTCTGATGGAGGGTTGGAGGTCTGTTTGGTTCTAATGTAGGGATGGAGGTCCATTTGGTTCTGATGGAGGGATGGAGTCTGTTAGGTTCTGATGTAGGTCCATTTGGTTCTGATGGAGGGATGAAGGTCCATTTGGTTCTGATGTAGGGATGGAGGTCCGTTCGGTTCTGATCTAGGCATGGAGGTCCGTTTGGTTCTGATGTAGGGAAGGAGGTCTGTTCGCTTCTGATAGAGGGATAGAGGTCCGTTTGGTTCTGATGTAGGGATGGAGGTCCATTTGGTTCTGATGGAGGGATGGAGTCTGTTAGGTTCTGATGTAGGTCCATTTGGTTCTGATGGAGGGATGAAGGTCCATTTGGTTCTGATGTAGGGATGGAGGTCCGTTCGGTTCTGATCTAGGCATGGAGGTCCGTTTGGTTCTGATGTAGGGAAGGAGGTCCGTTCTGTTCTGATGGAGGGATGGAGGTCCGTTTGGTTCTGATGGAGGGATGGAGGTCTGTTCCCTTCTGATGGAGCGATGGAGGTCCGTTCGGTTCTGATGGAGGGATGGAGGTCCGTTCGATTCTAATGTAGGTATGGAGGTCTGTTCGCTTCTGATGGAGGGATGGAGGTCTGTTCGCTTCTGATGGAGGGAGGGATGGAGGTCCGTTCGGTTCTGATGGAGGGATGGAGGTCCGTTTGGTTCTGATGGAGGGATGGAGGTCTGTTCCCTTCTGATGGAGCGATGGAGGTCCGTTCGGTTCTGATGGAGGGATGGAGGTCCGTTCGATTCTGATGTAGGTATGGAGGTCTGTTCGCTTCTGATGGAGGGAGGGATGGAGGTCCGTTCGGTTCTGATGTAGGGATGAAGGTCCGTTTGGTTCTGATGTAGGTCCGTTTGGTTCTGATAGAGGGGTGAAGGTTCATTAGGTTCTGAAGTAGGTATGGAGGTCCATTTGGTTCTGATGTAGGGATGGAGGTCCGTTTGGTTCTGATGTAGGACAGTTTGGTTCTGATGGAGGGGTGAAGGTTCATTAGGTTCTGAAGTAGGTATGGAGGTCCATTTGGTTCTGATGTAGGGATGGAGGTCCGTTTGGTTCTGATTTAGGGATGGAGGTCCGTTTGGTTCTGATGTAGGTCAGTTTGGTTCTGATGTAGGGATGGAGGTCCGTTTGGTTCTGATTTAGGGATGTAGGTCCGTTTGGTTCTGATGTAGGTCAGTTTGGTTCATTAGGTTCTGAAGTAGGTATTGAGGTCCGTTTGGTTCTGATTTAGGGATGGAGGTCTGTTCGGTTCTGATGGAGGTCCATTTGGTTCTGATGGAGGGATGTAGGTCCGTTTGGTTCTGATGGAGGGTTGGAGGTCCGTTTGGTTCTAATGTAGGGATGGAGGTCCATTTGGTTCTGATGGAGGGATGGAGTCTGTTAGGTTATGATGTAGGTCCATTTGGTTCTGATGGAGGGATGAAGGTCCATTTGGTTCTGACGTAGGGATGGAGGTCCGTTCGGTTCTGATCTAGGCATGGAGGTCCGTTTGGTTCTGATGTAGGGAAGGAGGTCTGTTCGCTTCTGATGGAGGGATAGAGGTCCGTTTGGTTCTGATGTAGGGAAGGAGGTCTGTTCGCTTCTGATGGAGGGATAGAGGTCCGTTTGGTTCTGATGTAGGGAAGGAGGTCCGTTCTGTTCTGATGTAGGTATGGAGGTCCGCTCGGTTCTGATGGAGGGATGGAGGTCTGTTCGCTTTTGATGGAGGGAGGGATGGAGGTTCATTTGGTTCTGATGGAGGGATGAAGGTCCGTTTGGTTCTGATGTAGGTCCGTTTGGTTCTGATAGAGGGGTGAAGGTTCATTAGGTTCTGAAGTAGGTATGGAGGTCCATTTGGTTCTGATGTAGGGATGGAGGTCCGTTTGGTTCTGATGTAGGACAGTTTGGTTATGATGGAGGGGTGAAGGTTCATTAGGTTCTGAAGTAGGTATGGAGGTCCGTTTGGTTCTGATGGCGGGATTGAGGTCTGTTTGGTTCTGATGGCGGGATGCAGGTTCGTTTGGTTCTGAATGAGGGATGGAGGTCTGTTATGTTCTGATGTAGGTCCGTTTGGTTCTGATGGAGGGTTGGAGGTCCGTTTGGTTCTAATGTAGGGATGGAGGTCCATTTGGTTCTGATGGAGGTATGGAGGTCTGTTAGGTTCTGATGTAGGTCCATTTGGTTCTGATGGAGGGATGAAGGTTCATTAGGTTCTGAAGTAGGTATGGAGGTACGTTTGGTTCTGATGGAGGGATGGAGGTCCGTTTGGTTCTGATGTAGGGATGGAGGTCTGTTCGGTTCTGATGGAGGGATGGAGGTCCATTTGGTTCTGATGGAGGGATGGAGGTCTGTTCGGTTCTGATGGAGGTCCGTTTGGTTCTGATTTAGGGATGGAGGTCTGTTCGGTTCTGATGGAGGGATGGAGGTCCATTTGGTTCTGATGGAGGGATGGAGGTCCGTTTGGTTCTGAATGAGGGATGGAGGTCTGTTATGCTCTGATGTAGGTCCGTTTGGTTCTGATGGAGGATGGGAGGTCCGTTTGGTTCTAATGTAGGGATGGAGGTCCATTTGGTTCTGATGGAGGGATGGAGTGTGTTAGGTTCTGATGTAGGTCCATTTGGTTCTGATGGTGGGATGAAGGTCCATTTGGTTCTGATGTAGGGATGGAGGTCCGTTCGGTTCTGATCTAGGCATGGAGGTCCGTTTGGTTCTGATGTAGGGAAGGAGGTCTGTTCGCTTCTGATAGAGGGATAGAGGTCCGTTTGGTTCTGATGTAGGGAAGGAGGTCCGTTCTGTTCTGATGGAGGGATGGAGGTCCGTTTGGTTCTGATGGAGGGATGGAGGTCTGTTCCCTTCTGATGGAGCGATGGAGGTCCGTTCGGTTCTGATGGAGGGAGGGATGGAGGTCCGTTCGGCTCTGATGGAGGGATGGAGGTCCGTTCGGTTCTGATGGAGGGATGGAGGTCTGTTGGCTTCTGATGGAGGGAGGGATGTAGGTCCGTTCTGTTCTGATGGAGGGATGGAGGTCCGTTCGGTTCTGATGGAGGGATGGAGGTCCGTTCGGTTCTGATGTAGGTATGGAGGTCCGCTCGGTTCTGATGGAGGGATGGAGGTCCGTTCGCTTTTGATGGAGGGAGGGATGGAGGTTCATTTGGTTCTGAATGAGGGATGGAGGTCTGTTATGTTCTGATGTAGGTCTGTTTGGTTCTGATGGAGGGTTGGAGGTCCGTTTGGTTCTAATGTAGGGATGGAGGTCCATTTGGTTCTGATGGAGGGATGGAGGTCTGTTAGGTTCTGATGTAGGTCCATTTGGTTCTGATGGAGGGATGAAGGTTCATTAGGTTCTGAAGTAGGTATGGAGGTACGTTTGGTTCTGATGGAGGGATGGAGGTCCGTTTGGTTCTGATGTAGGGATGGAGGTCTGTTCGGTTCTGATGGAGGGATGGAGGTCCATTTGGTTCTGATGGAGGGATGGAGGTCTGTTCGGTTCTGATGGAGGTCCGTTTGGTTCTAATTTAGGGATGGAGGTCTGTTCGGTTCTGATGGAGGGATGGAGGTCCATTTGGTTCTGATGGAGGGATGGAGGTCCGTTTGGTTCTGAATGAGGGATGGAGGTCTGTTATGCTCTGATGTAGGTCCGTTTGGTTCTGATGGAGGGTTGGAGGTCCGTTTGGTTCTAATGTAGGGATGGAGGTCCATTTGGTTCTGATGGAGGGATGGAGTGTGTTAGGTTCTGATGTAGGTCCATTTGGTTCTGATGGTGGGATGAAGGTCCATTTGGTTCTGATGTAGGGATGGAGGTCCGTTCGGTTCTGATCTAGGCATGGAGGTCCGTTTGGTTCTGATGTAGGGAAGGAGGTCTGTTCGCTTCTGATAGAGGGATAGAGGTCCGTTTGGTTCTGATGTAGGGAAGGAGGTCCGTTCTGTTCTGATGGAGGGATGGAGGTCCGTTTGGTTCTGATGGAGGGATGGAGGTCTGTTCCCTTTTGATGGAGCGATGGAGGTCCGTTCGGTTCTGATGGAGGGAGGGATGGAGGTCCGTTCGGCTCTGATGGAGGGATGGAGGTCCGTTCGGTTCTGATGGAGGGATGGAGGTCTGTTGGCTTCTGATGGAGGGAGGGATGGAGGTCCGTTCTGTTCTGATGGAGGGATGGAGGTCCGTTCGGTTCTGATGGAGGGATGGAGGTCCGTTCGGTTCTGATGTAGGTATGGAGGTCCGCTCGGTTCTGATGGAGGGATGGAGGTCCGTTCGCTTTTGATGGAGGGAGGGATGGAGGTTCATTTGGTTCTGATGGAGGGATGAAGGTCCGTTTGGTACTGATAGAGGGGTGAAGGTTCATTAAGTTCTGAAGTAGGTATTGAGGTCCATTTGGTTCTGATGTAGGGATGGAGGTCCGTTCGGTTCTGATGGAGGGATGGAGGTCCGTTCGGTTCTGATGTAGGTCTGGAGGTTCGCTCGGTTCTGATGGAGGGATGGAGGTCTGTTTGCTTTTGATGGAGGGATGGATGGAGGTCCGTTCGGTTCTGATGGAGGGATGGAGGTCCGTTCGGTTCTGATGTAGGTATGGAGGTCCGTTCGGTTCTGATGGAGGGATGGAGGTCCGTTCGGTTCTGATGTAGGTATGGAGGTCCGCTCGGTTCTGATGGAGGGTTGGAGGTCCGTTTGGTTCTAATGTAGGGATGGAGGTTCATTTGGTTCTGATGGAGGGATGAAGGTCCGTTTGGTTCTGATAGAGGGGTGAAGGTTCATTAGGTTCTGAAGTAGGTATTGAGGTCCATTTGGTTCTGATGGAGGGATGGAGGTCCGTTTGGTTCTAATGTAGGGATGGAGGTCCATTTGGTTCTGATGAAGGGATGGAGGTCTGTTTGGTTCTGATGGAGGGATGGAGGTCTGTTAGGTTCTGATGTAGGTCCATTTGGTTCTGATGGAGGGATGAAGGTTCATTAGGTTCTGAAGTAGGTATGGAGGTCCGTTTGGTTCTGATGGATGGATGGAGGTGCGTTTGGTTCTGATGGCGGGATTGAGGTTCGTTTGGTTCTGAATGAGGGATGGAGGTCTGTTATGTTCTGATGTAGGTCCGTTTGGTTCTGATGGAGGGTTGGAGGTCCGTTTGGTTCTGATGTAGGGATGGCGGTCTGTTCGGTTCTGATGGAGGGATGGAGGTCCATTTGGTTCTGATGGAGGGATTGAGGTCTGTTCGGTTCTGATGGAGGTCCGTTTGGTTCTGATTTAGGGATGGAGGTCTGTTCGGTTATGATGGAGGGATGGAGGTCCATTTGGTTCTGATGGAGGGATGGAGGTCCGTTTGGTTCTGAATGAGGGATGGAGGTCTGTTATGTTCTGATGTAGGTCCGTTTGGTTCTGATGGAGGGTTGGAGGTCCGTTTGGTTCTAATGTAGGGATGGAGGTCCATTTGGTTCTGATGGAGGGATGGAGTCTGTTAGGTTCTGATGTAGGTCCATTTGGTTCTGATGTAGGGATGAAGGTCCATATGGTTCTGATGTAGGGATGGAGGTCCGTTCGGTTCTGATCTAGGCATGGAGGTCCGTTTGGTTCTGATGTAGGGAAGGAGGTCCGTTCTGTTCTGATGGAGGGATGGAGGTCCGTTTGGTTCTGATGGAGGGATGGAGGTCTGTTCCCTTCTGATGGAGGGATGGAGGTCCGTTCGGTTCTGATGGAGGGAGGGATGGAGGTCCGTTCGGCTCTGATGGAGGGATGGAGGTCCGTTCGGTTCTGATGGAGGGATGGAGGTCTGTTCGCTTCTGATGGAGGGAGGGATGGAGGTCCGTTTGGTTCTGATGGAGGGATGGAGGTCCGTTCGGTTCTGATGTAGGTATGGAGGTCCGTTCGGTTCTGATGGAGGGATGGAGGTCCGTTCGATTCTAATGTAGGTATGGAGGTCTGTTCGCTTCTGATGGAGGGATGGAGGTCTGTTCGCTTCTGATGGAGGGAGGGATGGAGGTCCGTTCGGTTCTGATGGAGGGATGGAGGTCCGTTTGGTTCTGATGGAGGGATGGAGGTCTGTTCCCTTCTGATGGAGCGATGGAGGTCCGTTCGGTTCTGATGGAGGGATGGAGGTCCGTTCGATTCTGATGTAGGTATGGAGGTCTGTTCGCTTCTGATGGAGGGAGGGATGGAGGTCCGTTCGGTTCTGATGTAGGGATGAAGGTCCGTTTGGTTCTGATGTAGGTCCGTTTGGTTCTGATAGAGGGGTGAAGGTTCATTAGGTTCTGAAGTAGGTATGGAGGTCCATTTGGTTCTGATGTAGGGATGGAGGTCCGTTTGGTTCTGATGTAGGACAGTTTGGTTCTGATGGAGGGGTGAAGGTTCATTAGGTTCTGAAGTAGGTATGGAGGTCCATTTGGTTCTGATGTAGGGATGGAGGTCCGTTTGGTTCTGATTTAGGGATGGAGGTCCGTTTGGTTCTGATGTAGGTCAGTTTGGTTCTGATGTAGGGATGGAGGTCCGTTTGGTTCTGATTTAGGGATGTAGGTCCGTTTGGTTCTGATGTAGGTCAGTTTGGTTCATTAGGTTCTGAAGTAGGTATTGAGGTCCGTTTGGTTCTGATTTAGGGATGGAGGTCTGTTCGGTTCTGATGGAGGTCCATTTGGTTCTGATGGAGGGATGTAGGTCCGTTTGGTTCTGATGGAGGGTTGGAGGTCCGTTTGGTTCTAATGTAGGGATGGAGGTCCATTTGGTTCTGATGGAGGGATGGAGTCTGTTAGGTTATGATGTAGGTCCATTTGGTTCTGATGGAGGGATGAAGGTCCATTTGGTTCTGACGTAGGGATGGAGGTCCGTTCGGTTCTGATCTAGGCATGGAGGTCCGTTTGGTTCTGATGTAGGGAAGGAGGTCTGTTCGCTTCTGATGGAGGGATAGAGGTCCGTTTGGTTCTGATGTAGGGAAGGAGGTCTGTTCGCTTCTGATGGAGGGATAGAGGTCCGTTTGGTTCTGATGTAGGGAAGGAGGTCCGTTCTGTTCTGATGTAGGTATGGAGGTCCGCTCGGTTCTGATGGAGGGATGGAGGTCTGTTCGCTTTTGATGGAGGGAGGGATGGAGGTTCATTTGGTTCTGATGGAGGGATGAAGGTCCGTTTGGTTCTGATGTAGGTCCGTTTGGTTCTGATAGAGGGGTGAAGGTTCATTAGGTTCTGAAGTAGGTATGGAGGTCCATTTGGTTCTGATGTAGGGATGGAGGTCCGTTTGGTTCTGATGTAGGACAGTTTGGTTATGATGGAGGGGTGAAGGTTCATTAGGTTCTGAAGTAGGTATGGAGGTCCGTTTGGTTCTGATGGCGGGATTGAGGTCTGTTTGGTTCTGATGGCGGGATGCAGGTTCGTTTGGTTCTGAATGAGGGATGGAGGTCTGTTATGTTCTGATGTAGGTCCGTTTGGTTCTGATGGAGGGTTGGAGGTCCGTTTGGTTCTAATGTAGGGATGGAGGTCCATTTGGTTCTGATGGAGGTATGGAGGTCTGTTAGGTTCTGATGTAGGTCCATTTGGTTCTGATGGAGGGATGAAGGTTCATTAGGTTCTGAAGTAGGTATGGAGGTACGTTTGGTTCTGATGGAGGGATGGAGGTCCGTTTGGTTCTGATGTAGGGATGGAGGTCTGTTCGGTTCTGATGGAGGGATGGAGGTCCATTTGGTTCTGATGGAGGGATGGAGGTCTGTTCGGTTCTGATGGAGGTCCGTTTGGTTCTGATTTAGGGATGGAGGTCTGTTCGGTTCTGATGGAGGGATGGAGGTCCATTTGGTTCTGATGGAGGGATGGAGGTCCGTTTGGTTCTGAATGAGGGATGGAGGTCTGTTATGCTCTGATGTAGGTCCGTTTGGTTCTGATGGAGGATGGGAGGTCCGTTTGGTTCTAATGTAGGGATGGAGGTCCATTTGGTTCTGATGGAGGGATGGAGTGTGTTAGGTTCTGATGTAGGTCCATTTGGTTCTGATGGTGGGATGAAGGTCCATTTGGTTCTGATGTAGGGATGGAGGTCCGTTCGGTTCTGATCTAGGCATGGAGGTCCGTTTGGTTCTGATGTAGGGAAGGAGGTCTGTTCGCTTCTGATAGAGGGATAGAGGTCCGTTTGGTTCTGATGTAGGGAAGGAGGTCCGTTCTGTTCTGATGGAGGGATGGAGGTCCGTTTGGTTCTGATGGAGGGATGGAGGTCTGTTCCCTTCTGATGGAGCGATGGAGGTCCGTTCGGTTCTGATGGAGGGAGGGATGGAGGTCCGTTCGGCTCTGATGGAGGGATGGAGGTCCGTTCGGTTCTGATGGAGGGATGGAGGTCTGTTGGCTTCTGATGGAGGGAGGGATGTAGGTCCGTTCTGTTCTGATGGAGGGATGGAGGTCCGTTCGGTTCTGATGGAGGGATGGAGGTCCGTTCGGTTCTGATGTAGGTATGGAGGTCCGCTCGGTTCTGATGGAGGGATGGAGGTCCGTTCGCTTTTGATGGAGGGAGGGATGGAGGTTCATTTGGTTCTGAATGAGGGATGGAGGTCTGTTATGTTCTGATGTAGGTCTGTTTGGTTCTGATGGAGGGTTGGAGGTCCGTTTGGTTCTAATGTAGGGATGGAGGTCCATTTGGTTCTGATGGAGGGATGGAGGTCTGTTAGGTTCTGATGTAGGTCCATTTGGTTCTGATGGAGGGATGAAGGTTCATTAGGTTCTGAAGTAGGTATGGAGGTACGTTTGGTTCTGATGGAGGGATGGAGGTCCGTTTGGTTCTGATGTAGGGATGGAGGTCTGTTCGGTTCTGATGGAGGGATGGAGGTCCATTTGGTTCTGATGGAGGGATGGAGGTCTGTTCGGTTCTGATGGAGGTCCGTTTGGTTCTAATTTAGGGATGGAGGTCTGTTCGGTTCTGATGGAGGGATGGAGGTCCATTTGGTTCTGATGGAGGGATGGAGGTCCGTTTGGTTCTGAATGAGGGATGGAGGTCTGTTATGCTCTGATGTAGGTCCGTTTGGTTCTGATGGAGGGTTGGAGGTCCGTTTGGTTCTAATGTAGGGATGGAGGTCCATTTGGTTCTGATGGAGGGATGGAGTGTGTTAGGTTCTGATGTAGGTCCATTTGGTTCTGATGGTGGGATGAAGGTCCATTTGGTTCTGATGTAGGGATGGAGGTCCGTTCGGTTCTGATCTAGGCATGGAGGTCCGTTTGGTTCTGATGTAGGGAAGGAGGTCTGTTCGCTTCTGATAGAGGGATAGAGGTCCGTTTGGTTCTGATGTAGGGAAGGAGGTCCGTTCTGTTCTGATGGAGGGATGGAGGTCCGTTTGGTTCTGATGGAGGGATGGAGGTCTGTTCCCTTTTGATGGAGCGATGGAGGTCCGTTCGGTTCTGATGGAGGGAGGGATGGAGGTCCGTTCGGCTCTGATGGAGGGATGGAGGTCCGTTCGGTTCTGATGGAGGGATGGAGGTCTGTTGGCTTCTGATGGAGGGAGGGATGGAGGTCCGTTCTGTTCTGATGGAGGGATGGAGGTCCGTTCGGTTCTGATGGAGGGATGGAGGTCCGTTCGGTTCTGATGTAGGTATGGAGGTCCGCTCGGTTCTGATGGAGGGATGGAGGTCCGTTCGCTTTTGATGGAGGGAGGGATGGAGGTTCATTTGGTTCTGATGGAGGGATGAAGGTCCGTTTGGTACTGATAGAGGGGTGAAGGTTCATTAAGTTCTGAAGTAGGTATTGAGGTCCATTTGGTTCTGATGTAGGGATGGAGGTCCGTTCGGTTCTGATGGAGGGATGGAGGTCCGTTCGGTTCTGATGTAGGTCTGGAGGTTCGCTCGGTTCTGATGGAGGGATGGAGGTCTGTTTGCTTTTGATGGAGGGATGGATGGAGGTCCGTTCGGTTCTGATGGAGGGATGGAGGTCCGTTCGGTTCTGATGTAGGTATGGAGGTCCGTTCGGTTCTGATGGAGGGATGGAGGTCCGTTCGGTTCTGATGTAGGTATGGAGGTCCGCTCGGTTCTGATGGAGGGTTGGAGGTCCGTTTGGTTCTAATGTAGGGATGGAGGTTCATTTGGTTCTGATGGAGGGATGAAGGTCCGTTTGGTTCTGATAGAGGGGTGAAGGTTCATTAGGTTCTGAAGTAGGTATTGAGGTCCATTTGGTTCTGATGGAGGGATGGAGGTCCGTTTGGTTCTAATGTAGGGATGGAGGTCCATTTGGTTCTGATGAAGGGATGGAGGTCTGTTTGGTTCTGATGGAGGGATGGAGGTCTGTTAGGTTCTGATGTAGGTCCATTTGGTTCTGATGGAGGGATGAAGGTTCATTAGGTTCTGAAGTAGGTATGGAGGTCCGTTTGGTTCTGATGGATGGATGGAGGTGCGTTTGGTTCTGATGGCGGGATTGAGGTTCGTTTGGTTCTGAATGAGGGATGGAGGTCTGTTATGTTCTGATGTAGGTCCGTTTGGTTCTGATGGAGGGTTGGAGGTCCGTTTGGTTCTGATGTAGGGATGGCGGTCTGTTCGGTTCTGATGGAGGGATGGAGGTCCATTTGGTTCTGATGGAGGGATTGAGGTCTGTTCGGTTCTGATGGAGGTCCGTTTGGTTCTGATTTAGGGATGGAGGTCTGTTCGGTTATGATGGAGGGATGGAGGTCCATTTGGTTCTGATGGAGGGATGGAGGTCCGTTTGGTTCTGAATGAGGGATGGAGGTCTGTTATGTTCTGATGTAGGTCCGTTTGGTTCTGATGGAGGGTTGGAGGTCCGTTTGGTTCTAATGTAGGGATGGAGGTCCATTTGGTTCTGATGGAGGGATGGAGTCTGTTAGGTTCTGATGTAGGTCCATTTGGTTCTGATGTAGGGATGAAGGTCCATATGGTTCTGATGTAGGGATGGAGGTCCGTTCGGTTCTGATCTAGGCATGGAGGTCCGTTTGGTTCTGATGTAGGGAAGGAGGTCCGTTCTGTTCTGATGGAGGGATGGAGGTCCGTTTGGTTCTGATGGAGGGATGGAGGTCTGTTCCCTTCTGATGGAGGGATGGAGGTCCGTTCGGTTCTGATGGAGGGAGGGATGGAGGTCCGTTCGGCTCTGATGGAGGGATGGAGGTCCGTTCGGTTCTGATGGAGGGATGGAGGTCTGTTCGCTTCTGATGGAGGGAGGGATGGAGGTCCGTTTGGTTCTGATGGAGGGATGGAGGTCCGTTCGGTTCTGATGTAGGTATGGAGGTCCGTTCGGTTCTGATGGAGGGATGGAGGTCCGTTCGGTTCTGATGTAGGTATGGAGGTCCGCTCGGTTCTGATGGAGGGATGGAGGTCCGTTCGCTTTTGATGGAGGGAGGAATGGAGGTTCATTTGGTTCTGATGGAGGGATGAAGGTCCGTTTGGTTCTGATAGAGGGGTGAAGGTTCATTAGGTTCTGAAGTAGGTATTGAGGTCCATTTGGTTCTGATGTAGGGATGGAGGTCCGTTCGGTTCTGATGGAGGGATGGAGGTCCGTTCGGTTCTGATGTAGGTATGGAGGTTCGCTCGGTTCTGATGGAGGGATGGAGGTCTGTTCGCTTTTGATGGAGGGATGGATGGAGGTCCGTTCGGTTCTGATGTAGGCATGGAGGTCCGTTCGGTTCTGATGTAGGCATGGAGGTCCATTCGGTTCTGATGTAGGGATGGAGGTCCGTTCGGTTCTGATCTAGGCATGGAGGTCCGTTTGGTTCTGATGTAGGGATGGAGGTCCGTTCTGTTCTGATGGAGGGATGGAGGTCCATTCGGTTCTGATGTAGTGATGGAGGTCTGTTCGGTTCTGATGGAGGGATGGAGGTCCGTTCGGTTCTGATGGAGGGATGGAGGTCCATTTGGTTCTGATGGAGGGATGGAGGTCTGTTCGCTTCTGATGGAGGGATGGAGGTCCGTTCGGGTCTGATGTAGGTATGGAGGTCCGCTCGGTTCTGATGTAGGGATGGAGGTCCGTTTGGTTCTGATTTAGGGATGGAGGTCCGTTCGGTTCTGATGTAGGGATGGAGGTCCGTTCGGTTCTGGTGGAGGGATGGAGGTCCATTTGGTTCTGATGGAGGGATGGAGGTCTGTTCGCTTCTGATGGAGGGATGGAGGTCCGTTCGGTTCTGATGTAGGTATGGAGGTCCGCTCGGTTCTGATGGAGGGATGGAGGTCTGTTCGCTTTTGATTGAGGGAGGGATGGTGGTTCATTTGGTTCTGATGGAGGGATGAAGGTCCGTTTGGTTCTGATGGAGGTCTGTTTGGTTCTAATGTAGGGATGGAGGTCTGTTTGGTTCTGATGGAGGGATGAAGGTCCGTTTGGTTCTGATGGAGGTCTGTTTGGTTCTAATGTAGGTATGGAGGTCCGTTTGGTTCTGATGGATGGATGGAGGTGCGTTTGGTTATGATATAGGTCAGTTTGGTTCATTAGGTTTTGAAGTAAGTATGGAGGTCCGTTTCGTTCTGATGGCGGGATTGAGGTCCGTTAGGTTCTGATGTAGAGATGGAGGTCCGTTAGGTTCTGATGGAGGGATGGAGATCCGTTCAGTTCTGATGGAGGGATGGAGGTCCGTTTGGTTCTGACTGCGGGATGGAGGTCTGTTTGGTTCTGATGGCGGGATGGAGGTTCGTTTGGTTCTGATGGAGGGATGGAGGTCTGTTATGTTCTGATGTAGGTCCGTTTGGTTCTGATGTAGGGATGGAGGTCCATTTGGTTCTGATGGAGGGATGGAGGTTCATTAGGTTCTGATGTAGGTCCATTTGGTTCTGATGGATGGATGAAGGTGCTTTTTGTTATGATGTAGGTCAGTTTGGTTCATTAGGTTTTGAAGTAAGTATGGAGGTCCGTTTCATTCTGATGGCGGGATTGAGGTCCGTTAGGTTCTGATGTAGAGATGGAGGTCCGTTCGGTTCTGATGGAGGGATGGAGGTCCATTTGGTTCTGATGGAGGGATGGAGGTCCGTTTGGTTCTGATGTAGGTCCGTTTGGTTCTGATTTAAGGATGGAGGTCCGTTTGGTTCTGATGTAGGTCTGTTTGGTTCTGATTGAGGGATGAAGGTTCAGTAGGTTCTGAAGTAGGTATTGAGGTCTGTTTGGTTCTGATGGCGGGATTGAGGTCTGTTTGGTTCTGATGTAGGGATTGAGGTCTGTTTGGTTCTAAATGAGGGATGGAGGTCCGTTTGGTTCTGATGGAGGGATGGAGGTTTGTTTGGTTCTGATGGAGGTCTGTTTTGTTCTAATGGAGGTCCGCTCGGTTCTGATGGAGGGATGGAGGTCCGTTCGGTTCTAATGAAGGCATGGAGGTCCGTTTGGTTCTGATGAAGGGATTGAGGTCCGTTTGGTTCTGATGAAGGGATGGAGTTCCGTTCGGTTCTGATGTAGGCATGGAGGTCAGCTCGATTCTGATGGAGGGATGGAGGTCTGTTCGCCTCTGATGGAGGGAGGGATGGAGGTCCGTTCGGTTCTGATGGAGGGATGAAGGTCCATTTGGTTCTGATGGAGGGATGGAGGTCCTTTCGGTTCTCATGGAGGTCCGTTTGGTTCTGATGTAGGGATTGAGGTCCGTTTGGTTCTGATTTAGGGATGGAGGTCCGTTCGGTTCTGATGTAGGGATGGAGGTCCGTTCGGTTCTGATGGAGGGATGGAGGGCCATTTGGTTCTGATGGAGGGATGGAGGTCCGTTCGGTTCTGATGGAGGGATGGAGGTCCATTTGGTTCTGATGAAGGGATGGAGGTCTGTTCGGTTCTGATGGAGGTCCGTTTGGTTCTGATGTAGGGATGGAGGTCCGTTCGGTTCTGATGGAGGTCCGTTTGGTACTGATGTAGGGATGGAGGTCCGTTTGGTTCTGATTTAGGGATGGATGTCCGTTCGGTTCTGATGGAGGTCCGTTTGGTTCTGATGTAGGGATGGAGGTCCGTTTGGTTCTGATTTAGGGATGGAGGTCCGTTTGGTTTTGATGTAGGTCAGTTTGGATCATTAGGTCCTGAAGTAGGTATTGAGGTCCGTTTGGTTCTGATGGCGGGATTGAGGTCTGTTTGGTTCTAAATGAGGGATGGAGGTCCGTTTGGTTCTGATGGAGAATTGGAGGTCTGTTTGGTTCTGATGTAGGTCTGTTTGGTTCTGATGGAGGTCAGTTTGGTTCTGATGTAGGTCTGTTTGGTCCTGATGGAGGTCCGCTCGGTTCTGATGGAGGGATGTAGGTCCGTACGGTTCTAATGTAGACATGGAGGTCTGTTCGGTTCTGATGGTGGGAAGGAGGTCAGTTTGGTTCTGATGTAGACATGGAGGTCCGTTTGGTTCTGATGAAGGGATGGAGGTCCGTTTGGTTCTGATGAAGGGATGGAGTTCCGTTCGGTTCTGATGTAGGCATGGAGGTCCGTTTGGTTCTGATGTAGGGAAGGAAGTCCATTCGGTTCTGATGTAGGGATGAAGGTCCGTTATGTTCTGATGGAGGGATGGAGGTCAGCTCGATTCTGATGGATGGATGAAGGTGCTTTTTGTTATGATGTAGGTCAGTTTGGTTCATTAGGTTTTGAAGTAAGTATGGAGGTCCGTTTCATTCTGATGGCGGGATTGAGGTCCGTTAGGTTCTGATGTAGAGATGGAGGTCCGTTCGGTTCTGATGGAGGGATGGAGGTCCATTTGGTTCTGATGGAGGGATGGAGGTCCGTTTGGTTCTGATGTAGGTCCGTTTGGTTCTGATTTAAGGATGGAGGTCCGTTTGGTTCTGATGTAGGTCTGTTTGGTTCTGATTGAGGGATGAAGGTTCAGTAGGTTCTGAAGTAGGTATTGAGGTCTGTTTGGTTCTGATGGCGGGATTGAGGTCTGTTTGGTTCTGATGTAGGGATTGAGGTCTGTTTGGTTCTAAATGAGGGATGGAGGTCCGTTTGGTTCTGATGGAGGGATGGAGGTTTGTTTGGTTCTGATGGAGGTCTGTTTTGTTCTAATGGAGGTCCGCTCGGTTCTGATGGAGGGATGGAGGTCCGTTCGGTTCTAATGAAGGCATGGAGGTCCGTTTGGTTCTGATGAAGGGATTGAGGTCCGTTTGGTTCTGATGAAGGGATGGAGTTCCGTTCGGTTCTGATGTAGGCATGGAGGTCAGCTCGATTCTGATGGAGGGATGGAGGTCTGTTCGCCTCTGATGGAGGGAGGGATGGAGGTCCGTTCGGTTCTGATGGAGGGATGAAGGTCCATTTGGTTCTGATGGAGGGATGGAGGTCCTTTCGGTTCTCATGGAGGTCCGTTTGGTTCTGATGTAGGGATTGAGGTCCGTTTGGTTCTGATTTAGGGATGGAGGTCCGTTCGGTTCTGATGTAGGGATGGAGGTCCGTTCGGTTCTGATGGAGGGATGGAGGTCCATTTGGTTCTGATGGAGGGATGGAGGTCCGTTCGGTTCTGATGGAGGGATGGAGGTCCATTTGGTTCTGATGAAGGGATGGAGGTCCGTTCGGTTCTGATGGAGGTCCGTTTGGTTCTGATGTAGGGATGGAGGTCCGTTCGGTTCTGATGGAGGTCCGTTTGGTACTGATGTAGGGATGGAGGTCCGTTTGGTTCTGATTTAGGGATGGATGTCCGTTCGGTTCTGATGGAGGTCCGTTTGGTTCTGATGTAGGGATGGAGGTCCGTTTGGTTCTGATTTAGGGATGGAGGTCCGTTTGGTTTTGATGTAGGTCAGTTTGGATCATTAGGTCCTGAAGTAGGTATTGAGGTCCGTTTGGTTCTGATGGCGGGATTGAGGTCTGTTTGGTTCTAAATGAGGGATGGAGGTCCGTTTGGTTCTGATGGAGAATTGGAGGTCTGTTTGGTTCTGATGTAGGTCTGTTTGGTTCTGATGGAGGTCAGTTTGGTTCTGATGTAGGTCTGTTTGGTCCTGATGGAGGTCCGCTCGGTTCTGATGGAGGGATGGAGGTCCGTACGGTTCTAATGTAGACATGGAGGTCTGTTCGGTTCTGATGGTGGGAAGGAGGTCAGTTTGGTTCTGATGTAGACATGGAGGTCCGTTTGGTTCTGATGAAGGGATGGAGGTCCGTTTGGTTCTGATGAAGGGATGGAGTTCCGTTCGGTTCTGATGTAGGCATGGAGGTCCGTTTGGTTCTGATGTAGGGAAGGAAGTCCATTCGGTTCTGATGTAGGGATGAAGGTCCGTTATGTTCTGATGGAGGGATGGAGGTCAGCTCGATTCTGATGGAGGGATGGAGGTCTGTTTGCCTCTGATGGAGGGAGGGATGGAGGTCCGTTCGGTTCTGATGGAGGGATGGAGGTCCATTTGGTTCTGATGGAGGGATGGAGGTCCGTTCGGTTCTGATGGAGGTCCGTTTGGTTCTGATGTAGGGATGGAGGTCCGTTTGGTTCTGATTTAGGGATGGAGGTCCGTTCGGTTCTGATTTAGGGATGGAGGTCCGTTCGGTTCTGATGTAGGGATGGAGGTCCGTTCGGTTCTGATGGAGGTCCCTTTGGTTCTGATTTAGGGATGGAGGTCCGTTTGGTTCTGATTTAGGGATGGAGGTCCGTTCGGTTCTGATGGAGGGATGGAGGTCCATTTGGTTCTGATGGAGGGATGGAGGTCCGTTCGGTTCTGATGGAGGTCCCTTTGGTTCTGATTTAGGGATGGAGGTCCGTTTGGTTCTGATTTAGGGATGGAGGTCAGTTTGGTTCTGATGGAGTTCCCTTTGGTTCTGATTTAGGGATGGAGGTCCGTTTGGTTCTGATTTAGGGATGGAGGTCCGTTCGGTTCTGATGGAGGGATGGAGGTCCATTTGGTTCTGATGGAGGGATGGAGGTCCGTTCGGTTCTGATGGAGGTCCCTTTGGTTCTGATTTAGGGATGGAGGTCCGTTTGGTTCTGATTTAGGGATGGAGGTCAGTTCGGTTCTGATGGAGTTCCCTTTGGTTCTGATTTAGGGATGGAGGTCCGTTTGGTTCTGATTTAGGGATGGAGGTCCGTTCGGTTCTGATGGAGTTCCCTTTGGTTCTGATTTAGGGATGGAGGTCCGTTTGGTTCTGATTTAGGGATGGAGGTCCGTTCGGTTCTGATGGAGTTCCCTTTGGTTCTGATTTAGGGATGGAGGTCCGTTCGGTTCTGATGGATGGGATCCTAAAATAGGAAAAGCAAAGTTCACTTTTTCATATATTTTTCCATATTAGAACATAGATGTACCACGCTGGTCTTCACCTACATCTAACCTTATCGAGACCAAACCAAAATGATAGAGCAGATGTGGAGTCTAATGCTGTAAATGGCTCCACCACACCATTTCAGATTTCAGCCACATATTTATATATGTACTGCCTGAAAACCTGCAGCCTCTTTTTCTACAGCTCCTATACCATAATATTCAACAAATCATTGTCCTGCTGAGGATGCTGCAGAGTAAAACACAATTATTACACACATTTTCTTCTTAGAAGCTCATACTTTGTCATTTTGCTGTTTTTCCAGTCTTGATCCATTGTCATGTTTTTCCTAGCATGTCTTGTACAATAGCTTTTAAGCAACTGTTTGAAAACAATTTTGTACCAATCATTAACAACCAACACACCAGCAGCTGCACATTGTGCTTAACTCCCTGAAAACAACATTATACACAACACACTACAGCCTGAAGTGGTAAGCACTGCCAGGGTGAAGCTTACTGTATTGCCTAAAGAGCTTATCAAAATATTTAAGCTGCAGGAAAAAAATAGCTTATTAATGCAAGTGTAGGGCTCTTGGCAATAGGAACATTGCCCTCATTTAACAGATACAGATTTTTCAGTCCTTTCTACTGAGATCAGAAGTTTGGTTCATTAGGTCCTGAAGTAGGTATTGAGGTCCGTTTGGTTCTGATGGCGGGATTGAGGTCTGTTTGGTTCTAAATGAGGGATGGAGGTCCGTTTGGTTCTGATGGAGAATTGGAGGTCTGTTTGGTTCTGATGTAGGTCTGTTTGGTTCTGATGGAGGTCAGTTTGGTTCTGATGGAGAATTGGAGGTCTGTTTGGTTCTGATGTAGGTCTGTTTGGTTCTGATGGAGGTCTGTTTGGTCCTGATGGAGGGATGGAGGTCCGTACGGTTCTAATGTAGACATGGAGGTCTGTTCGGTTCTGATGGTGGGAAGGAGGTCAGTTTGGTTCTGATGTAGACATGGAGGTCCGTTTGGTTCTGATGAAGGGATGGAGGTCCGTTTGGTTCTGATGAAGGGATGGAGTTCCGTTCGGTTCTGATGTAGGCATGGAGGTCCGTTTGGTTCTGATGTAGGGAAGGAAGTCCATTCGGTTCTGATGTAGGGATGAAGGTCCGTTATGTTCTGATGGAGGGATGGAGGTCAGCTCGATTCTGATGGAGGGATGGAGGTCTGTTCGCCTCTGATGGAGGGAGGGATGGAGGTCCGTTCGGTTCTGATGGAGGGATGGAGGTCCATTTGGTTCTGATGGAGGGATGGAGGTCCGTTCGGTTCTGATGGAGGTCCGTTTGGTTCTGATGTAGGGATGGAGGTCCGTTCGGTTCTGATTTAGGGATGGAGGTCCGTTCGGTTCTGATGTAGGGATGGAGGTCCGTTCGGTTCTGATGGAGGTCCCTTTGGTTCTGATTTAGGGATGGAGGTCCGTTTGGTTCTGATTTAGGGATGGAGGTCCGTTCGGTTCTGATGGAGGGATGGAGGTCCATTTGGTTCTGATGGAGGGATGGAGGTCCGTTCGGTTCTGATGGAGGTCCCTTTGGTTCTGATTTAGGGATGGAGGTCCGTTTGGTTCTGATTTAGGGATGGAGGTCCGTTCGGTTCTGATGGAGTTCCCTTTGGTTCTGATTTAGGGATGGAGGTCCGTTTGGTTCTGATTTAGGGATGGAGGTCCGTTCGGTTCTGATGGAGTTCCCTTTGGTTCTGATTTAGGGATGGAGGTCCGTTTGGTTCTGATTTAGGGATGGAGGTCCGTTCGGTTCTGATGGAGTTCCCTTTGGTTCTGATTTAGGGATGGAGGTCCGTTCGGTTCTGATGGATGGGATCCTAAAATAGGAAAAGCAAAGTTCACTTTTTCATATATTTTTCCATATTAGAACATAGATGTACCACGCTGGTCTTCACCTACATCTAACCTTATCGAGACCAAACCAAAATGATAGAGCAGATGTGGAGTCTAATTCTGTAAATGGCTCCACCACACCATTTCAGATTTCAGCCACATATTTATATATGTACTGCCTGAAAACCTGCAGCCTCTTTTTCTACAGCTCCTATACCATAATATTCAGCAAATCATTGTCCTGCTGAGGATGCTGCAGAGTAAAACACAATTATTACACACATTTTCTTCTTAGAAGCTCATACTTTGTCATTTTGCTGTTTTTCCAGTCTTGATCCATTGTCATGTTTTTCCTAGCATGTCTTGTACAATAGCTTTTAAGCAACTGTTTGAAAACAATTTTGTACCAATCATTAACAACCAACACACCAGCAGCTGCACATTGTGCTAAACTCCCTGAAAACAACATTATACACAACACACTACAGCCTGAAGTGGTAAGCACTGCCAGGGTGAAGCTTACTGTATTGCCTAAAGAGCTTATCAAAATATTTAAGCTGCAGGAAAAAAATAGCTTATTAATGCAAGTGTAGGGCTCTTGGCAATAGGAACATTGCCCTCATTTAACAGATACAGATTTTTCAGTCCTTTCTACTGAGATCAGAAGCACCCAAAAGCCTCGCTGTGTATCAATATTTGAAAACAGGTGGCACAATATTCATGCAGTTGCTTAGCATGTCTGCTTCTGCATTCAGAGTTGCGATTTAATAACCATCTAGATTTCACTCTTCTGGGGTCTCATCTGCTCTTCTTGGGTGGATGTGGCTGTCCATCCTATGTCTGCCCTTGCTGTGTCACTGTGGTCTGGGTTTTGCTTTATATTTACAGGTATTCAGTGGGTGTCTCTTGGATATGCTCTTCTTGTTGCTAGTGTGTTGTGGTTGTGTTTTCTCCCCTACAGTTGTTTTCTTCTCTCTTGTTTCATGCAGGTGCGGAAGCAGCAACTGTATGTTTTCTAGTGCTGAGCCGTTAAAGGCGTTTACTCGTTGCGTTAATGCCAGACTCCTTTCAGGCAATAGGAAAAAGAATCGGCTATTTTCAAAGTTGGGTTTGGAGCTGGACCTACTGTATACTAATGAAGACTTTTAGTACGATTTTAGTACGTATGTATATCTAGGGAATTAATTAGTCTTCCAACCTGTGTAGGTGTACTGTGAAATAACCACATTGAAGGTGACATGCTGACATGGATGCAGCTATCAGACATCCCAAGTTCAAAAAATGTATTTCAGGGAGATGCTTATCAAACCCTGCACAGTGTTGACCGGATGCACAGCATTGAGTGGTAACTAGGTGACTGTAAACCGAAACATATTGGCTTATTTTTCGGACTAAATTATCAGCACGATCTCAGACAACTAGTCGCCTGGAACGCTCATTTAACAGAGCATTGCCTTGGACAGACACGCTGCACAGGTTTTTACAAGCAACCTCCTCCCCACACCCCGCTCTCTCTCTTGTTGTGCCTCCCTAATCGAAGTAGTTCTAATCCGCACATGATGCAACAATTATTGTGTTGCCTGCTCGCTCTCACTCGCATTAAAAAACACCACCTCTCATAGTCTAAAATCCGGGTTACAGTAATTCATCCGACTTGCGGGCATCCATGAACAACTATCGATATCATGGAGACTCCTAGAACTTCCAGGAGACCTAGAATCAGCTAAGCTAACCAATCTCCTCGCTCAGTGGATAGTCACAAGCTGCCAGCGTTCTCCATGTGACCCATATAACAACATACCTGGGAGGCGAGCTATCACGAAAAGAATACTTGACCAGCCGAAAGATGCAAAACATGAGAAGTTGATTGAGGGGACGTGTGTGTCGGATTTTTGGAGAAACAATTATTGCATCACATTTAGTTCAAAACACCTGCAAGCAAAATAAACATACTCGCATGTATGTTAAACTACTTCTGCACATGGTTTGTCTACCACCGCACAACAAAATCACACATGCGCAAGAAACTGCCACTTTGAGAGGAGAAAATCGGGAAAATTGGAGACAAACTTCTTCTGTAAGCCTCCTCCTGATTGGGCCTTGCAGACATGATCGCATAGGAATTAGTGTCAGGAAGTCTTTGACTGACAGCTCGTCATCCATAAGTGAAGACAGCCGCTGGAGGTGGGACAGTGGCGGGGTCTTCTCCAAAGAGGGTTACAGAAGAGGTTTGTCTCTGTCCAACCTGTCAAAACACATATTCCTTTGCATGGCGATAAAATCAGTGCGAGGGCAGAGACGCTACCACTGCACAATAAAATCACACATTCGAGAGGAGAAAGTCGCTCTCCTCGCACCAGCTCCACCCAGGTGTGCTCGGGATAATGCTGGGGATGTCACCGCATGCACGATTTTCCATCCAGTGGCCAAGTGCGAGGATGGATTCACTCTCAAAAGCTTCTCTGCCCTCGCACATTTTTTTCTCCATGTATGAAGAAATATGTGTTTTGACAGGTTGGGCGGAGGAAAAACTCTTCTGTAAGCCTCCTCCTGATTGGGCCTTGCAGACTCAATCAGACAGGAAGTAGTGTTAGGAAGCCTTTGACTGATGCTTATCTTTTACCACGTGTACCGCAAACGTTGGAGAAGACTCTGCCACTGTCCCTCCTCCAGCCGTCTTCTTCACTTATGGATGACGAGCTGTCAGTCAAAGGCTTCCTGACACTACTTCCCGTTTAGATTAGTTGTGTTAAATTTACTTCCATTTTAATTACAAATAAAGAAAACTATGAGATCAGTAAAATTCACTAAAACAAATGTATATCTATTGCTGATAAGATTAAATGAACTCTTATTAGTGAGTAAAATCAGGCTGCTCAGTGGTGAAGTGGGTACCACTGCTGCCTTGCAGCAAGAAGGTTCTGTGTTAGATTCCCGTTTTCTCTGCATGAAGTTTGCATGTTCTCCCTGAGCATGCGTGGGTTCTCTCAGGGTACTCCAGCTTCTTCCCATAGTCCAAAAACATGACTGTTAGGATAATTGGCTTCTCAAAATTCTCCTTAGGTGTGAGTGTGTGCATGAATGGTTGTTTGTCCTGTTTGCCC
This sequence comes from Cyprinodon diabolis, assembly GCA_030533445.1. Lineage (NCBI taxonomy): Eukaryota > Metazoa > Chordata > Actinopteri > Cyprinodontiformes > Cyprinodontidae > Cyprinodon > Cyprinodon diabolis. Next base: position 6,499,031 of record CM060083.1, read on the forward strand.
AGCGATGGACTGGGGACCTGTCCAGGATGGACCCCGCCTCTCGCCCGTAGAAAGCTGGGGATAGGCACCAGCACCCCTCAAGACCCTGCTTGGGATAAAGCGTGACGGAAAATGGAAGGATGAATGGATAGTGAGTAAAATCAACTTTGATTTTATTGTGTAAACTTTACAAACATTTCTGAATAAAACACTTTCCTAGTTTTGTTCAAGTAAATGTCACTCCAAATGTCTTACAATGTGGAGAAAGCACAGATGATACTAAGGTTTCCATGGTTATTATTAATTGAATTGTCTCTGTAAAGTACCTTGAGCTGAAATGTGTTACATTAATAAAGTGAATTGCATTACTTAGGCACTCATTGAAGCTTCTTTTTCCCATCTTAAACAGAGTACTTGCCATTTACTACATTGCACAGCTATCAGCAGTTTTTACCAATATTAGATGTTAATTCAATTTAAACCCTAAACCCTTAACTGAGGCCATAAAAAAATTAATGTTGTAACTATTGTAGGGTTTTGTTTTTTCAATGATTGGTTGGAGATTTTATTCAGTGAAGGTCTGTCTTTCACCGCATCTTATTGTTACAGTCTGACAGAGTGATGAGGAAGCTGCTCACTGTTGTCCATCATCTTCATCATTCTCTATGAAATCATCTCCAGAGGTTCTAGAGGAGTTCCTAGAACCGAGTCGGCCTTCTTTATCAGCTGGTTGAACTTCTTTCAGTCATTAGCTCTGAAGCCGTTACCCCAGCAGATTATGGAGGAACAGAACAGCCTCTCCACAGCAGACTGATAGAAGATCTGCAGCATCTGAAGGCACTGATCTCTATTTATTCACTGGATCACTGATTCCCCGTTAGTAGTGAGGGGTGGAGTGAAGCCACCGGCCGCCATATTGGTTCTCCTTTGTTAGACCGGTCGCAATGTAAACAATACGTGCGCTACAGCATCGAAAAGCGATGATATTCTCATTTTCAGGGGGGCATAAGACTTTTAAAATAAAGATAAATTAATCAGTTTGACGCACATTGACTGTTTCATAGCATAAGTACTTTACTTTAACTTATAATAAAAAATAGGCACATCACACTGCATCGTCATTATCAAGTCAACGAAGTCTATAAATCATGTAATATTACATATTATATACACTCACCGGCCACTTTATTCTAGTATATGCTAGTAACGGGTTGGACCCCCTTTTGCCTTCAGAACTGCCTCAATTCTTCGTGGCATAGATTCAACAAGGTGCTGGAAGCATTCCTCAGGGAGTTTGGTCCATATTGACATGATGGCATCACACAGTTGCCGCAGATTTGTCGGCTGCACATCCATGATGCGAATCTCCCGTTCCACCACATCCCAAAGATGCTCTATTGGATGGAGATCTGGTGACTGTGGAGGCCATTTGAGTACAGTGAACTCATTGTCATGTTCAAGAAACCAGTCTGAGATGATTCCAGCTTTATGACATGGCGCATTATCCTGCTGAAAGTAGCCATCAGAAGTTGGGTACATTGTGGTCATAAAGAGATGGACATGGTCAGCAACAATACTCAGGTAGGCTGTGGCGTTGCAACAATGCTCAATTGGTACCAAGGGGCCCAAAGAGTGCCAAGAAAATATTCCCCCCTCCATGACACCACCACCGCCAGCCTGAACCGTTGATACAAGGCAGGATGGATCCATGCTTTCATGTTGTAGACGCAAAATTCTGACCCTACCTTCCGAATGTCGCAACAGAAATCGAGACTCATCAGACCAGGCAACGTTTTCCCAATCTTCTATTGTCCAATTTCGATGAGCTTGTGCAAATTGTAGCCTCAGTTTCCTGTTCTTAGCTGAAAGGAGTGGCACCCGGTGTGGTCTTCTGCTGCTGTAGCCCATCTGCCTCAAAGTTTGACGTACTGTACGTTCAGAGGTGCTCTTCTTCCCACCTTGGTTGTAACGGGTGGTTATTTGAGTCACTGTTGCCCTTCTATCAGCTCGAACCAGTCTGGCCATTCTCCTCTGACCTCTGGCATCAACAAGGCATTTCCGCCCACAGAACTGCCGCTCACTGGATGTTTTTTCTTTTTCGGACCATTCTCTGTAAACCCTAGAGATGGTTGTGCGTGAAAATCCCAGTAGATCAGCAGTTTCTGAAATACTCAGACCAGCCCTTCTGGCACCAACAATCATGCCACGTTCAAAGTCACTCAAATCACCTTTCTCCCCCATACTGATGCTCGGTTTGAACTGCAGGAGATTGTCTTCACCATGTCTACATGCCTAAATGCACTGAGTTGCCGCCATGTGATTGGCTGCTTAGAAATTAAGTGTTAACGAGCAGTTTGACAGGTGTACCTAATAAAGTGGCCGGTGAGTGTAGATCCATCACAATAAAATGGAGCATAATACAGATGTGCCAAAAGTGCTAAATTGATGATTTACATGTAATAGACATGTATTGATGACAAAATTGTTGCATTGTAACATCTTACATATAATTTCAAGATTTTACATCAAGACTGAATTACAAGTACATGTCTTTTAATGCTGTAGTATTTTCATATTTGCAAATTGTGCATGCATGATGCCATATACTTTATGCTGTGTCTGTGCATTCTTTAAAATTTTTTTTGTGGCTTTTTTCATCAAAATAACATGCAATATATTTCAGCACATGACTTTTTCTGATGAAAAATACAACAAACACTACAAAAAAAATGACAGCGTTATACACTTAAAGAATTACATTGATATTTCACAGTGAATTCCTTTCTACGCATTTACTTTCTATTTTCCAACATTAGACTCAATGTCGATGGCTAACTCAGTCCATGTCTTCAAGTCAGTCTAAGATAGCCAGACTAATGTTACTCTACATACTATACTATAGGATCCATCGGCATATATGTGGATTTTCTTGGTTAATTCATCCACTGACTGAGAAATTACCTGTGAAACATCTCCCCACAGCCAGAATACTGATTGTATCTGAAGCCAAATGCTACACAGGTAGGCATTTTGACTGTGCATCTCTGTGGGACTGGGGAGTACCAATATGGCGGCCGGTGGTTTCAGTTTTTTTGGGCTATCAGCAATCCAGTGAATGAATAGAGACCAGTGGTCTGAAGGATCTAAGTTTCCTCTAGAAGTCCAGTCTGCTCTGTCCCTTCTTGGAGACGACTACACAGTTGTGTCTCCAGTCTAGTTTGTTGTCCAGGTGAACACCAAGGTATTTCTTCTCCTCCACTTCTTCTCCCAGGATGTTAACAGGATTCATCTTGTTCCTGTTTCTTCTGAAATCTACAATCATCTCCTTGTTTTGTTGACATTCGGGACCAGATGATTGTTTCCACACCATGCCACAGAGCGGCTCACCAGCTCTCTGTACTCAGATTCTGCTCCATCTTTAATGCACCCAATGACCAGTGTTGGGCACGTTACTTTGAAACAGTAATTAGTTATAGTTACTAGTTACTTCTCCCAAAAAGTAACTGAGTTACTAACTGAGTTACTCCACAATAAAAGTAACTAGTTACTAGTAAAAGTAACTATTGCGTTACTTTTGCGTTTCTCGCCCCCGTACCCCTCACCACCCTGCCCCCACCTTCTCGCTGTGTGTTTTCAAAGCCAGCTGAATAGAGCGGACGACAAAGACAAGAACCTGCAGAGAGTTTTGCATTTATTGCAACTCAACGTAAATGACATCAGGGGGGAACGCCATGTGAAGTTTTTTAACAGGGCATTCAGATCTGGTGAGTATATGAAATTAATAACTGGGGATGTCTAATTCTGAAATCCTGTGTGTTTGGGTTGTTATAGATACTGCAACATCTATCTATCCATCTATCTATCTAGATGTATACTCTGTGTGTGACATAAAATATGGATCTCCATCCCTGCCACAAAGGCCATCAAATAATGTTTAAAACAAAAAATACAGTAGGTTGAAAAGGCAGAGTATCCATCCATCCATCCATCCATCCATCCATCCATCCATTCAAATTTCTCCCTTTCTCCATATAAGCTATCATTTGATCGTTCACGCTCTCCATAGTTCTCCTGTGGCGTGAGCACATAGCGACTGTTGCGCGCCTGTAGCGAGCATGCGCATTTCCTGTCGCTTGCGCGGTGGATTGTGCCGCCTGGGCTGTGCGGAGATGCAGGGGAAACTGTATCTGATGGGGAAACGCAGCTCGACGTAACATCGGTATTTCCATATGCAAAACGCTGTTTTGCTGCTGGAGTCATCCTCTCTCTCCATCTCTCTGTGTGTGCTGTACATTAACACCCGCCAGCAGAAACACCCACCTACCCAACTGACAGACGGAATCTCACTATACATCAGCCATTCTCATCCTCCCCTCTCTCATGACAAGGCGTGCACGAGTCCTATCATGAAAAAAGGTTCATTGTGCGACCTGAGTAACGCGCAGTAAAGGGGTGTTTGCAATGGTAACTGCGTTATAGTTACAGTCACAGTAATTAGTTAGATTACTCGTTGCTAAAACAAGGTAACGGCGTTAGTAACGCCATTAGTAATGCCATTACTTTCAACGCCGTTAGTCCCATCACTGCCAATGACTGCAGAGTCATCCCAGTATTTCTGCAGATGACAGGACTCTGTCTGGTCCTGGAGGTCAGAGGTGAACAGAGTAAAAAGGAATGGAGAGAGTACCGTACCCTGTGGTGCTCCTGTGCTGCTGACTGCTTGATCAGGCAGCTGAGCCTTCAGTCTAACAAACTGGACTAGAGTCCTTCTGATTGGGCTGCAAATTATGGACAGATTTACTTTCTCTTTTACTGATGGGTAAAAGAGAAAGTGAATCTCTTAGGATGAATCCAGGAGGCAGCGAGGGAGACGGACTTGGAGTCAGCAAGACTGGAACGAAAGGAGAACAAGGAAGGTAAGTTTTCACCAAAAATGTCAGAATTAGAGGAGCTAGCAGGTAAGTTACCACGTTGTGGAAGTTAACCAACTGGCATCCGTCCTAGGAAACCAACTCCTCTAAATAATGCCTCCTAATTGCAGCAAAGTGGCATCAGCTGGGAGCTCATCCTGCCAAAACACACCCTGGGGAGGAGAAAGGTAAAGCACCTGCACCCACAACCAAGACCCATCACTTGAACTGTCACCAGGGTCAGACTAAGGGTGAAGAGGTGCTGTCGAATCCCACAGAGCTGCTCTGCACAGGCCTTAAGGACTCAAAGTCTGAAACCATCAGGAGGCTTCATGCTGCCAAATGCTTTTACCACAGTAACCAATTCGTTTGAAAAAGTCAGTAGAACATTAATCACTACTGTGCTTTAAACTGATTTAAGGTACATAAATACAGTCCTCACATGGTGCATGTGGCAGCGAAGCACAACTTCAGCAGGAACGCAGAGGAGAGACGACGGCTCCTCTGATTCAGGGAGAGCGTTCCTGCAGTAAAGCTACTGAAGGTTAAACGTTTCTGTGATTTGCTCGTTATGTGCGGAAACAAAGACTTTCTAAACGTCGAAGCTGGATTTTAAAACAGTTCCTCACATTATCTGAACATCGACTGACAGCTGCTGCCTTTAATCAATGTATGGTCTTTACTTTCTCTGGGATATCAGGATGTTACTCGCATGGTTTACATTTTTTCACGCAAAAATCCTGAGATCATTCAATCCTGGTAGGAATAGTGTAACTGGTGTTTAATTCTTTTGCAAAGTAAATATTTTATTTTTGTTAAATTGCTGAATTTTGAAAAAAAAAAATTTCATACATATTTTATAGCCTTGATGGCTGCCATTGTGCACAAACAAGAAACATAATATAATAATAATTGTACTAATGTAAAAGAAGGTAGAGTTGGATGGATACAATTTTTTTTTATCTGGTTTGGATAAAAAAAGAGAAAGCTCAGTTTAGCTTGCTAGAAAATACCTTTTTTTTTTTTTTTTTACAGCTAATTTCTGTCATCAAAGGTTTCAAAACAAAACTGTCACGAAACGGTGTTGGTATGGAGGACCCAAATGCAGAGACGAGTAGGTTGAGATGAATTCAAGTGGTTTAATTAGGTTCACAGGTAATGAGGCAGGAGTCAAAAAATCCAACAAAAATATCTCAAGAACAAGAATCTAGAAGACATCAGGGAAAAAACCAAAAACTAAGAACCTGGAAGAGACGAGGCAGGCAGACAGACGATTGTTCAGAGGTTGAAGAGAAGTAAGACGAGGATCCAGCAAAAAGGAACTGAAGAGGGAAGGCTTTTAAAGGGGACAGAGACAAAGAGAGAGCTGACGAGGAAATTGGCAACAGGTGCTGGCAGGACAGAAAACAGCAAGGGAGGACAGAGCAGAAAACAGAGCTAGGGATAGAGGACACAAGAGGGCAGCAGAGGACAACAAATGGAAAACCTGGAGGACAGAAACTAACAAGAAAACAACAAAATAATAATTAGACACTTAAACAAGGAGCAAAGTAAGACTGAATACTCTAAATAAACATAACAAAACCAAGACTGTGACAAAAACTGTCTCAGCAATCACATTTCTGAAAATAAGACCTTATTTTGGTTTGATTCCCCAGACTTAACTTCCTTTATATTCATAGTGGGAACAGAATATTGCTGCACCTTAAAAAAATTGAATTAAATAATTGAATAACTGTGTTCTTTCCTGTAAAGGCTATATCAAACACTTCCAGCCAGTCTGGGTTGGGCTCCTCATAAAACATAATGTATGTTTCTGAAAGATACACATAACTGGTCAGTATTTAAGAAATGTGACCGCAGAAAGACCTGCCTCTTTAACTTTTAAAAGAAAACTTGTTTTATATATAAATGTTTCAGTGTCGGTAAATAACTGAACTGTTTTTTGAAAGATGTTTGAAGATCCTTGAACTGGAAGATTAATACATTGCAATTAAAAATGCGTCTTTATGTTATTTTAAATACAAAGGAATGCATATGTATGGTTGTGGGATGTCATTAAAAGCCGATGATGAAAGACATGCAATGTGCCACCAGTGACAATGAGCCAATAGGTCAAATCATCCAGTTGTTTTGTTTTATGATGCAAAAATTCCTGAGAGCAAAGTGGAGATTCAGTAATCGCCATCTATTTTTTTTCTTTCTTTTTAAGCTTAGAAGCAAAGAAAAGTAATTGCAGGGTAAATATGCATTAAAAAAAATCTAATTGCAAAAAAAAATTCAACTCAGTGCCCCTTAGCCAATTATGGATGTGATCAGTCATTAATTGGCCAGTTGATAGTTGAACATTGTAACCTCAAAATGATTATCTAGACATACCCATCAGGACCACACCCCTTTATGGCCCATCTATACCACATATTACCCACCAAACCAGACCTCTTTTTCCACTTGTGTTCATACTTACAGAAGTAGCCAATCACAATTTCCCCCTCTTTCCTTGATGGGCCCTTGGCTGGTCTCCTACAATTCCTTTTTTAAACTTCAATCTTTGCACTAAAACATTCTTTCTGTCATGATTTATGGACATTAAGATCTAAAGAGAAGCATCATGCCTGGTCAGACCCTGTAATTCAGTGAAAGGATGGAGTCTGATTAAAAATATACAAGAGAGAGTCGCTCCAGTGGCTGATCCCTTCCCGGACCAGCCCTGGAGCTCATGGCTCAGTTTGAATACCTGGTGTGTTTTTATTTGAGGTGTGACTTTTATTAGACTTTGGCAGAATATGTATTTTTAAAGGTGGAGTTTTGGTAATAAAAAGCCTAATTAGTATGGAAAAAGTCCGGTCATATTCAGAATACAATCTTCTGAAAGTACTTTAATATGAAATTATTCCATACTGTTCAATAAATTATCTGTGTTTTTAATTCAGAGTAATTTCATTTGAATGTGCTTTCCTCGAGGCATCCATGTTTGTCAAAGAAAACTACTGCCACCTACTGGTTTGTGACGTCACGGTGCGGTATCGGCTGTTGATCAAGTCCCAGCGCTGTATCTGGTGTTTGTCACAACGCGCTATTATCCAAGTCATCTAGAAAACATTCTTCTTCCAAATGTTGGCTACATATTATGTGTTTTTTCTCTGACCAGAAGTTCGATAGTAAATCCTCCCTCTTCAAGTTGGCAATCCAACGACGAACCCGTCCGTGGAGGATCAGGAATCACAAAGGAGAAATAACTAAAATTTTTTCCAGTTTTACTCGATGTATTCCAGCATCCAGCTGCCATGCACGTGGGCATTGTCAGTTTCACTATAGCTCTGGTGAATTTCAATGGTGAAGTCCTCTGGAAATCTTCAATAATTGTTGTGGATTGCAGATGTGTCTAGTAGTTCCCATTGATTTAGCTTGTAAAGCGGGGAGAATGGCGCTAGACTCAGTGATCACCATGAATATTATTATTTAAATTTCTTTTTCTCAGTAACGTTAAATTCAGTAAATCAACATATTAGTTTTATGGAATAAATTAGGATCCATTGATTATTACTTGCTGATTGGACTTTTCCTTTAAACACCTCTAAGCTCCAGGCTCTTACAAACTTCTACAAACATTTATTGGCTAATGGTAAATGAATGCCTTAAAGTTGAATGTAGTCCACTATTTTAATTATTATAAATTTTTTTTTTAACAGATGGGAGAACTCTGAATCTCTCCCTGATGGATGGCTGAAAGAAGTGTGAGATTACAGAGCTTTTATTTCCTCCATGTTTTAAAATGTGTTGCAGCAGGTAAAAGTTGAAAACGCCAGGTTTTTGCCTCATTTTGTGTGATTTTATACCATTGTTGCTGCTCCTTTATTAATGTTTTGCTGCACTTGAAACAGACCATGCTATTGTTTCTATATTCTGCTGTACTTGGAAAGGATCACGTCTTACTTCGGTAAAGTATATATTTCTACCTAGGCTGCAAACAGTTTTGTTTTTCATAAATAATGGGCAATAAAACATAATCAAGAGCCTCTAGCCTGTAATATTCCTTAAGTATCCCAAGCATTTAGCAGATTTCAGGGAACCATACAATAGAAAATGATGCTTTTCATGGGTTTTCCCACTTTCCTTTCTCATTTGAATAGTTAATAGGATTAATCATTTTGTGGGGAAGCTCCATTTAATATGCGCCATAGCTTTTATTTTCTCTACAAGCCTGGAATAGCAGATGTAGAATCTTGTCGTGCTTTAAGGTGCCATAACTGCTTGTAAGAAGAGGCTCCTTCATTAGTAGCACTTGTTACCATTTTAATCCTCAGACTTGCTGTAGGCCACAGAGCCCAAACCCCTCCAAAAAGGATAATAATTACAGGACTGCATGCACACTTTCATTTACCTCCTAAGACCTGAGCCTGAAGGGACCATGTGATGGGAGAAAATGTGTTGGTGGTCTGCAGCCCTGGCAGCCTTGCCCATCCTTACACACATGGACACACACATTCAGGATCCTAACCCCTTCCCCCAACGTCCTTCTAATTGGACCGGAGGGTGAAAAAAGAAAATAGGTGGGGGTAGAGGGTGTGATTGTGACATCTTCCTTTTTTAAAACCACAAAATGTTCCCAAGACATAAAAGCGCCCCCATGTCCTTCTTTTCCTGACTGGGCCTGTGTTTGGGATTTATCTGTAAATAGACGCTAATCCTAAACTTTTACTGTGTTTCTTCTTTGAAAATGTTTCGTAACTCGGCCTCCTGCTCATTTGGATTGCAGACATTATTATGCTGGAAAAAGTTCTTAGTGATTATAGAAAAGGGGTCTAATGATTTCCGAGGTCATTTTAACTTTAACTAGAAAAAGCTGTTTCTGAGAAACAGTAATGTGGGAATGCTTTTTTTCTGCTGAAAGAAAAAAGAAAACTTAACCAAAGAAACTGAATAAAGGAAAAAAAAAAGCAGAAATTAGCTGAGAAACATATCACAATGTAATAGGAAGTAAGCAGAAACTTTAAAAAATTGAATCATCTGCAGATTTTATAGGGTATAATTATTTGACAGAATAATGGCAGAAAAACACTCATCTTAAAAGTAGAACGTTTCGTGAAATTTGATTATCTAAAAGAAAAAGTTTTTACCGAAAGCATCTGGACGTTAACAGAAGAGGAACTGAAAATATTCTTAAAAAGACAAAGTCCTTTTGTAAAAGAAAAGATCAAAATCTGCAAAATGTAAAGGAGGTGTAAAATGCTGTGTTTAACTAGGATTAATACATCAAAAAGTGTAAAAGACACAAAAACATTATGAGATAGCAGAAATCAGCATTTGGTAATGAACAACAGTGCCAAGTTTCATGTTTCCTCAAAAGAGTACGTGGCCATGGTGACGACGTAAAAAAGCAGAACTTTGAACGATTTTGGTTGGAAATTTGACCGATTTGATCCCTGAACAAACTATCTGTACTGCCAAACCATACATGATATTAAAAAAATTCCTTCAACATGAGCGATATACAGGTCTGATGATAATATGTACCAAGTTTCCTGTTTGTAGCCTACATCAAACAGTTTGGGAGAAGCAGTGAAGACTAACTCCCATTACTATTCTTTCTTAATCGCCTGTATGATGTTGTGTCGAACAAATGCCTGTAACTCTGGCCAAATAAGTCGTACGGATGTCATTCTTGCACCGTTTAATTCACGACAGAGAGGGGAACTAAGCTTCAAAATGTTTTTTGAAAAGACACAGCACCCAGTGAAAAAAGAGGGAAATTGGCAAAATCGGAAAAATATGTACAAGTTTGTGTTTAATAACTATAGTAGATACTGATATGAATGTTTAACTGTAGGAATCAACAGGCTTTGAGGAACAATTATACCAACTTTTATGTTTCTACAAAAAAAAATTATGTTGCCATGGTAACGATGTAAAAAAGGAGATCTTTTTGAACGATTTTAGTTGGAAATTTGACCGTATTGAGGCCCCGAATAAAGTAGCTGCACAGCCAAACCTCACATGATATCAAAAAAATGCCTTCAATGTGAGTGCTATACCGTTCTGATGATTCTGTGTGCCAAGTTTCACGTTTGTAAATCAAACAGTTTGGAAGAAGCAGTGATGTGATGTTTAGACACCTTCTCCCAGTACTATCCTGGCTTAATCGCCTGTATGATGTCATGCGGAACAAATGCCTGTATCTCTGGCATAATTAGTCATACGGATGTCAGTCTTGCACTGTTGAATTCATGACGGAAAGGGAAACGAAGCTTTAGGGCTGTTTTTGTTCAAAATGCTTTTGTAAAGACACAGCACTCTGTGAAAAAAGAGGGAAATTAGCAAAATTGGAAAAATGTGTAAAAGTTTCTGTTGAACTATGTTTAATAAATAAATAAAAAATCATAGATACAGAAACAATTACTAGACTGTGGGAATTAGCAGGTGTTGATGATTAAATTTACTAACTTTAATTTTTCTACAAAAAAATATGTTGCCATTTTAACAAGGTAAAAAAGGGTGTCATTTTGAAAGATTTCAGGTGGAAATTTGACTGACTTGATGCCCCCGAACAAACTAGCAGCACGGCCAAACCATAGATGATATCAAAAAAATTCCTTCAATGTGAAATGCTAGAAGGGTCTGATGATGATATCTCCCAAGTTTCATGTTTTTACATCAAACAATTTGGGAGAGGCAGCGAGGTGTTGTTAAGCCACTGTCTGCCATTATTTTCTGACTTAATCGCCTGTACGATGTCCTGCCGAACAAATGCCTGTAACTCTGGCATAATAAGTCGTACAGATGTCAATTTTGCATCGTTTAATTCAGGACGGATTGGGGAACCAAGCTGTAGGGCTGGTTTTGTTCGGAATGTTTTTGAAAAGACACAGCACTCTGTGAAAAAAGAGGAAAATTGGCGTGTGTAGAAAAGTGTGTGTTACACTATGTTTAATAAATCGAAAACTATAAAAGATACAGAAATAATGTTTGGACTGTAGGAATCAGGAGGCTTTGATGAACAAATATGCCAACTTACATGTTTCTGTCAAAAACTATTTGGCCACGGTGACAATGTAAAAATGTGGTTTGTTTTTGCAAAGATTTCAATCTGTGACTTTTTCCCCAAAATCAACATTTTCCTATACCCAAACATGAACAATGTGAGTGCTAGAAGGGTCTGGAGATGTTCTATACCAAGTTTCATGTTTTTACTTCTAATGTTTGAGAAATTATACGAAAACCCATGTTTTCGTATCATTGGATTTTCGTCTGTGATTTTTGGAAAGTCTCTCATTGGATTTCTATTGGGGGAGTGTGGACTTCTTTGAGGGTTGGGCCAAACTGGAGGAAAACTGTAATCCCCACACCAATAAGGGTAACATTTCCTGAATCCTGACAAAAATTCCTACGTTTTGATGTATAAATTATTTAAATTGAGTAAAACATGAGCGAGTGAGAAGAATTTGTTCGGAAAAACCAGACCGGCTCAAAAGCTAGAGCACGCACTCTAGCAGTTGAAGAATTCCGCCCATAGACTTCCATTATAAAATTGAAAACCTGAAATAATTTGTGTAAAGTTTGAATCCCAATTTCATAATAACCGCTAAAGATATAGAACCTGAGTTAAATCAGAATAGCTGAATCTTTGATGAACATTTTAAAAGTTGAATGGTGTTTCTAGCTGAAAGTATGCTGGAGTGGTTAAAGGTCAAAGATGGTGAAGTTTTAACCAAATCTTGCTGGAATGTGAGAATTCTATAAGCATTTCAATGGTCCAAAAAAAAAAAAAAAAACGCAGAAAAAGCTGAATATCGCGAAAACTACAAAACATATCTTTACCAAAAAACATAGCAGAATTCTCCTGAACAAGCTGAGCGTTTTGATACCAAAATATTGGTTGATACCAGTTGTAATCGGTTGAAAAGTTAGAAAAATAAAAAGAGCAAAACAATAAGGGGGAATGCATAAGCATTATATCTCATGTAAACTTATAATTTTAGATTTGTTTTTTTGCTTTAAAAATAAAGAAAATTTCAGAAGGTGGGGCATGAAAACACAACTAAAACAACAACAGAGGCTAACACTGGCAATTCAGAGAATAATGCTTTATTACAAATGGCTGCTGCTCCTAAAAGCCATTTAAGATGTAGTGTTTTATCTTTTAAATGTAATTATCTAAATTAAATATTCTCGCAAACTGAACAACCTCACATCCAATTTCAGCACAACTGAAAAAGATCTTTTACATCCTTGCATATTTGTTTCTTGTTCCAATCAGGTGAAGTCTGTACCATGTTTAACAATAATTTTTTTCCTATGTAATAAAAATTATGCCTTCTAGGTCGTTTAAGGAATATAATTGCAACAGCTTGCTTAAAAAACAAAATTTAAGGGGAAAAAATTAGTAAGATGGCCTCAGAGCACACCGCCTCCCTCTGTTGCTCTGTATTTATGGATCTACTGCAATAACAGACGATAAGGAATAAACATCTAATTTTTTCTCCTTGATTTTTGGGGTAAAAGGTGAAAGCTGGTCTGAATGGCTGCTGTCAGGAATCAGACAAAAACTATGGGCATTGGGATGGTTTAGAAAAATAGCATATTGTCACCTTGGCCCTCGCATTGTGAGAAATCTAAAATTAAAACACTCACTGTTTTGACAATTAGCAAATGTGTGCAGGCCTGTGAGTGGGGGAGACAAAAGCCGCTACTTGCACCTGCCCTGCTCTGGAAACTGTGCTGGATGTGTTTCAGTGTTTGTGTGAGGGGAGGGTGGGGGTGGGGTTGCAAAAGCAAAGCTATCCTCACACATCGTTTGTTGCAGTCCAACTATGTGCTAATTCCAGTCTCAAATATTTCAGTTTTCCTCTCAGAGTAATTTGTAATCCGGGCCGTTTCCGTGGAACCGACTGTTTTGCGTCCCTTGTTGCTTTGCATTGGGACATTTCTAAGGACATAAAAAGCTCTTTCTGACCCGTTCTTTAAATGTTCTAATGGCCGCCATATCTGGGTTTTACAGCTTCTTTTGCTTTGTTGGATCTAATCATTGTAATCTGACGGGCTTTTAATTTCCATCCATCACGTCCTCACGTTTCCTGACAAACAAAAGCAGTAATCACATCAGCAAGCCACGTTAGGAGCCGACTTATGAGGCTGGTTTTATAAGAGGTCATGAAATGTGTCATAACATCATTTGCAGCAACACATATGAAAAAAAAAAAAACACTTTGTTTTTAGCCGTTAACATAATATATAGACACGTCTGTATAACACGTTTCACAAATATTTCACAACAACAGCACCAAAAAAACCCTTTAGATTGATTTATCAAACACACTAATAAATTCATCCATACATTATTTTCCCAAATATACTAATAATTACACATGTAAATATTTTACAATAAAATAACAACTTTATGGTACAATTCTCATTCTGTCTTTTTATGCAACAGTATCAGCATTCACTCTGATTTTGCTTCCGTTCCTCCAGCAAAGGTTGTGGATTTATATCCTTCTTAAACAGCAGATGAAATTCTATCATTCTGAAGATGAAAAACAGTTTTATTTCATTGATGTTCCTCAATAACTGAGCTGCTTTTTGATATAAAGGAATGTTCTTCTCTTTAGAGGACGTCAGTTCCTGTGCGTCACCTAAAATAACTACTGTAAAATAAGTCAATTTTTCTTGAAATAAGTTGATCTGAGCAGGTAAGTAGATAAATTTTCCAAAGAGATTAAAACAAAACACACTGGAAAAATTGAAATCTAGATAAGTCATTTTTTTCTTAAAATAGTGCATTTGTTCTTGAATTGAGGAAGTAAAAGAGACATTTTGCCAATGGAACAAGACCATTTACGTTTAAAATAATAAAAAACTATTTCAGGGTCTAAGTTCAAGTGCATTTTATCTGAATATCTTATTTTAAGAGTAAAAATACTAATTCCACTGGCAAACTTCTCATTTACCAAGTCAAACTAAGGGTAAATACACTTAATTTAAGACATTTTTACTTATTTCTAGATCTTTTTTCCAGTGTAAAATCCATTATCTTTTTTTAAGTGCTTAACTGTCTTTAGGTTAACATATCATCGGATTTACCTGCTCAAATTAGAGACGAATTCATTTATTTCTGGACATTTAACTGTTTCTTGGATCAGTTTTAGGAGTGACCACACACCCTGCACCAAAATCAGAAAAGCAAATAAATTACAAAAACCACAGAAAAACAGAAATCCGTTAGGTTCCTCGTTAGGGAGCAGAAATAAAAGCATATTATTGAAATCTTCACAGATTTCATCCTTCTGCCACTGGAAAAATGATCTAGAAATAAGTACAAATTTCTTAAATTAAGTGTATTTACCCTTAATTTCAGTAGGTAAATGAGAAGGTTTACCAATGGAAATTTAAGAAGTAATGACTTATCTAGAT
The DNA here is from genome assembly GCA_030533445.1 of Cyprinodon diabolis. Classification (NCBI taxonomy): domain Eukaryota; kingdom Metazoa; phylum Chordata; class Actinopteri; order Cyprinodontiformes; family Cyprinodontidae; genus Cyprinodon; species Cyprinodon diabolis. The sequence continues at coordinate 6,514,330 of CM060083.1, forward strand.
TTAGATTTTTTCCAGTGTGTGAGACTTGAATTGTTTCGTCCAAACTTCAAACACTGCAAATACGATTTAGAAATAAGGACCGTAAACATTTTCTTAAATAAAGTTTATTTACCCTTAAAATGAGTAGGTAAATAAGATGATCAGCCAATGAAAGAAGTATTTTTACTCTTAAAGCAAGATCATTAGACAATATGCACTTGAAATAAGACAATACAATTGTTTGTTTTTTTTTTGTTATTTTAAATGTAAATCGTTCACCCACAGCCCTTAGAAAATGGGCTTCATTCATTCATCCTGCTACAAATAGATCTGAAACGCTCTGATGTGCTCGGCGGATCACGCCGACGGCTGTTTGTGGCAGTTGCTGCTCTACACCTTCTCACTGCAACGTGTTGCATCTAACCAATAATTCCAGCAGATAAAATGCAGAGGTACCAATTACCTTCAATGATCTACCGCCTGTCTAAGACTTTGCTGCAATGCTGCCTCTGCTCTGCAGCTTTAAATCGACCGTATTACAGAAAATGAAGCTGTTTTTCCACATTAATCAATCAACAAAAACCTGACAGAGCTGCCTTTCTATTCTTAAATAAAGATTTATATGAAGATTTGTGCAAAAACCCTTCCACTGACATCTGAGATTTGTGTGTTTTTTTGTGTGTTCTTCCTTGCTTCTTCTTGCCTTGAACAAGATGCCAGATATGCGGGAATACAGAAGCTGTTAGAGAACATGACACCGACAGATGACACCTGGTGGAACCAAACAAAGACAGGAACGGCCGAGTCAAACAAACTAAAGTCTTCCAGAAGCAACAGGAATCCGTACCAGAATCAATACACAAACCATCATTCCAGAATTTTCTTGTCCATGGCTTCTTTGCCATTGGTCCGGGAGTAAGGCTCGAAGGCGGAGGAGCTCAGGTAGCGTGCAGAAAGCTCCTGGAGGTTTCCCGCCAAAGAGCCGGCCATTGAAAGGGGGTTGGATGAAATGCGGGTCGCCACGCCGCTCAAAATGGATGGAAGCGGGAAACTGAAAAAGCCGTGAGCCGTCTGTGAGCCCTGCAGCCCGGCCACCGTCCCTGAAGCGGTGACGGCGGGCAGAGGTGGGCTACCGCCAGCCGTCCCGCCGCTGCCTCCACTGCTGCTGCTGCTGCTGCTGCTGTTGCTGGCCATGGTGATGGAGGGGGGGCGCAGGGCAGAACCACAGTGGGGCAGGAGGCCCGGCAGGCCCGGAGGTGTCAGCAGCCGCCCCTGTTCCAGCAGTCTGAGCACGCTGCAAGTCGCAGCCGTCTCTGAAACCACAGAACGCAACTCAGAGTCCTTTCCCTGGTCCTTCTTCTGCTTGGTGCGGCGGTTCTGAAACCAGACCTTCACCTGGAAAAGAGCACATGGGAGAACCCTCAGACTCAGTGCAGTCAGATCCTCTTCACACAGATCCGTCTACCTTCAGGTTTCTCATTTCTGATATAAAAACCGCCTCTCAAGCTGCAAAAAGTTTGTAACAATAAGATAAGCTTCCAATGCGATGATTAATGTCATCCCTTAAAGAAAATTATGGTTGTTTATTCGTGTTCTAAGAGCAAATATCTTATTTATTGGTAAACAGCCTCACCAACCTGCTCAAATGGAGGTAAAATGCACTTATTTTAAGAAGAATCTATTAACTTATCTGATAAAGGATTAGCAGGCCCCTACACACGCTTGAACACCGTCAGCAGTGAAACAAACCTCAGTAGGCACTGACTTAATTCCCTCCCAGAAATAGAGAACCTATTGTTATCCAACACAGGATATTAATTCAATCAAAACTTTCTCAGAGCTTCCCTTTCACATGCTAACCACCTCTTAATTTGAGCTGCCTAAGGTGCAACAAAGGTTAACGCCTGGCCGGGCAATCCAAAGCCCCCGTCAGCTTGTGGCAGCTTTCAACAATCTTTTGGGTTCATTTATAGATTTAATTATTTGGTAAAAATGTCTGCAGTTACAACACTGCAGAAAAATTACCTAAACGTTCTTCAGTTGTTCATCAAAGACTTGTTTCTTTCCTTTGATTTAAAGAGGTATATAAGAAAAGATCAAGTATATTTAAGATAAAAAAAGCAAAAACCCTGTTTTCTTATTTTAAGTGAATAATATCTAATGATCTAATTTAGGATCAAAAAGAATAAAATATGGATTCTATTGAACTGACCTGCTCATATCTGTGCTTATTTAAGGAAATCTTTTCTTATTCTGGATAATTTGTATCCACTGCAAAAACGATCTAGAAATAAGTAAAAATGTCTTAAATTAAGTGTATTTTTCCTTTAATCTGAGCAGGTAAATTAGACGATCTGCCAATGGAATGATCGTTTTTACTTTTAAAATAAGACAATTAGATAATATGCCCTTGAATTAAGACAATACAGTTGTTTTTTTCTTATTTTAAATGTAAATTGTCTTGTTCCATTGGTAAAGTGTCTCACTTTCCTCCTCAATTTAAGAAAGAATTTACTTATTTTAAGAAAAAAAATCCCAAAATGTAGATTTTTATATTTTCCAGTGAGGGGTTTAAAGATTACCACCTTTTTAATGGTAACAAGGATACAGTAACATAAAGGATTTGTTTCTCTATCTTGTATTCTCTATAAAAAAAAAACAGTTGTTTTTTTGTTTTTTTTTTAAAGTAAAGATCTCTTTTTATTTATCGTAAAATTCTTTCTCATTCAAAAATGGGATTTAGTTTAAAAAAAAAAAAAAATTTCAACACTGCAAAAAATCAACTATGAGATTTTTTTTTTTTTTTATAATTGGAAAAAAACTCCATATCTTTTTAAAATGCTTTTTAAATATATTGTATTTTTTGGCCCAATATATGAATTATTAGTTTTAATTAATTCAACTGGCAATAAATGACAATAGAAATATTAACTGACTTTTTACTAATTGTTGGAGTTAAATTATTAATCCTATGTTCAAGTTCCTTGTTTATTTTATTGTAATAGTTAATAATAATAGTTTATTATTTTTTGTCTACCATATTTATTTAGGATTAGAATATAATGTTCTGTTTGTTTGATCTAATTTCTAAAATGTACTGAACTTTTAAAATGTTCTTCTCTTTTTGTTTATCCTTTTTTTGCTTGTAAGATAATAATTAGTATTATTATTATTTGAACAATAAATCTTGTATTAATGATTGAACTCCTGTTTTATACGGGTGCCTCAGAAAGCCGATCACTAAGATGTGAGTTAACTCTTCACAGGCTGTGGGGAACAGTGTGGGGGGGCTGCAGCTCCCTGCTAGAGACGCAGAATCCTCTCATAAAAAGCGCCGCTTTCATTTAGGAGATAAAACAATTTCATGGTAAAAGAAAAACTAGGTGTAGCTGGTAGTTCAGAAAATGGCGGCCATTCCTTAATATTATAACCTCTTAGCGCCGGAGGACAAAACGTTAATTTCAGCGCCTTGTTATTAAAAGGCATTTCATGGGTATGTGAAGCAGACGCTGAGAAAGCGCCTCGGCTTTGTTCTGTCTAAATAAGGAGCAAAGGTTGTTCTTTCTTCTACCTTTTATGAGCAAAGCAAAATCTTTACGCTGCACACTTGCTGCTAATACATCTCCTAAAGACAACAGCTAAATGGAAAATGCTAAATATTAAAACCCAGGAAAAAAAAAGGTAAAGGAAAGGGTTCAGAGTTCATCCAGATGAGGTTTTAAGTGAAAGGCTGATTGTTTGTTGTCGGCTGTTGTTTTGGTAGAACAGGCCAACCTTACGCAGGCCTTCTCTCAAGGTCAGGCTTCTTCAGCTCTGCTCAAACACATTAACCCCACAGGCCGAGCCGACGCCGCTGATTATGGCGCCGTTTTCAGCATTTATCACCACAGAAAGGTTTCACAATAATGACAAAATATCAAGTCAGTTCAAAAGCTGTGCCGCTTTAGAAAAACAAGCAAGAGAACAAGTTGAACAATGAACAGATGATCTGTTGGGTCAAACCCGATACTGCAGTAACTCTAGCAGACCTGCTTAAGTTTTTCATTTCCTTAGAGTCTTTTTAAAAATTGTTGTGATCCAGACGCGTCAAACGCTGCTTCTGAAAATATGCACACGTTTTTGCATCTATGTGGGAAGGGTTTTTGCAGCATTAATGTACGTTTTACATCAGGACATCAATTAATTTTAGAACAAATTAGTTTCCTATGATTACCAATCTGTAATTCCAATTCAAAGTCTTTGTATTACAAAACTATTTGTAGATTAAAAGACGATAAAAATCAGAAAGAGCTTCAATAAGTGGGATGTTTGGTGCAAAATGCATAAAGGAAATAGTTTTGGGTTACAGTTTATATATATATATATATACATATATATATATATATTAGCTCTACCTAGTTCAAAATATTGAGCCGAAAAACCCCCCACAGAATTTGAAGTTAAAGAAAACAAACCTGAGTTTCTGAGAGATTAAGCTGACGGGCCAGTTCTGTGCGTTCCCTGCCGACCACATACTGACACCTCTGAAACTCCATCTCTAAGCGATACAGCTGCTCTGCAGTGAAGGACGTGCGCGTTCGCTTCGGTCGGTCCAGATCCAAACCTTTGGGCAGGATGATTTCCCGGATGGAGCCTTTAGCGTCTGCAACACCGAGCACATTGAATCAGCCAAGTAGCAGCTCATTAACATCAGTAATATTCACATTATCCTAAATGTTTAAATAAAACAATCATAGGATGTCATTTGAGGCATTAATAGTTTTTTAGATTGCATCTTTCTAAATTGATTATTTTAAAGTACAAATATGACTTCAAACTATAATGAATGTGATCAAATTAATATAATGTACACTGTATGATGTTGTAAAATAAATGTTCATGTGTTTGTGGTAATATTTAGGAATCCTGGAATCCACTTTCACATTTGAAACAAGCTTATTTTCACTCAGTTCATATAAACCTGGATGTTTAGATTTAAATTTTAGGCCTAAACAGGAAATCCTGATATTTATTGACTGATATAGAACACGTTTCCCTCCAGCTGACTCTAAATAACTCAAATCATTAACTATAACAAAGAAAACCTTTTCTTTGTTTAAAGAATAATTCATTTTTATTCAGTTTTTGAGATAAATTATTAAAGAATCTGAAATTATGACAGTAAAATGTAAATGATGATAAAATACAACCATAATAATAATATTATATACGGCCAAAATTATTTAGATTAAATTGTACAAGCTAATTATTATAATATTGTTTTAGGAAATTTAAATATGTAGTGGATTTCGATGTAAATAAATTTTCTGTACAAATATATTGCTGTTAAGTAAATTCAATATGACATAATAATATGTAGTAATAAGATATAACGCCACTAATATTTATCAGGTTTATTTGTCTAAAGCCATTTTTGTTTTTGCTATAATACTTAAAAATATTTTTTATAACAATATGCTTTAAAATTAAGCTTTTTTATTCTTTCTGCTACATTCAGTTTTCGTATCATATTTTGCATAACTTGGTTCATTTTACAGCTTTTTCTGGATGATACTTTGGTTTTTTTAGAGAATAAATATAATTCCTCTTTTCTTCACAATAAACTGTCAGAATTGACTCACAGGAGCATAAATCAAATAAAGAGAAAATCTTTACCTCGGACCAGGATTCTCCGACAGTAGTCGGGGTCCCCGGAGCCGCCCCTGTTCTTCTCACAGTTTTCCATATTCCCAGACGGTGAAAAGGAGTCCTGCTGTTCCTTGAGGAAGCCTTTGGACAGGTTGCCCTGGGAATCTTTCCCGTCTTTTCCCTCCTTTAGTCGGTTCTTTAGTACCATTGCTTCTGTCTCTTGGTTGTACCTAACTTCCATTCTGGGATTATCCTCCTGGACCTCAGGCTCGCCTCCTTTTGTCAGGTGAAAAGGAGATTACGGAGAATATGGTACTGTGGATTGTCACTGACCAAACTCCCTTGTCCAATGATCGCCGACTTCTCAGTAAAACTCAGCAGTAATTTAGCGCCCTCCTTTCCTTGTTACAAAGACATCGGGCTGATAGATTATCTCCGAATAATCATAGCGATGGATGCGCAACTCGCTGTTTCAACTGATTACAGTAATTTTGCTGCCTCCACATTACCGTAACCTCATGAATACACTAAACTGTTTGTGGAAATGGATCAGGTCTTGACGGAGGGGTTTTTGTTCGTTCCGTCCTCTTAGCTCGCTTCTTCTCAGCCCATGAAATCAAGACAAATGATTGGCCTTGTATTTCAACCAAACAACTTGCTCACGCACAATCACTGCGGTAAAAGTCTTCCAGAGACGGTAAAAGTTCCTTGGCGCTTCATCCCTCCGTCTGCAGGACGCAGGCAGACATTTCCCAGCAGCACACCTGATTGTCACAGCCTATCGGCAAACTTTGATCCTGTTTTTTCTGTTTTGGCAACCCACGGAACTGTGCAATGTGCAAATCTATGCTATTGGAGGAGGTAGAAGAGAGCAAGAAGAGTAGAGAGTGAGAGAGATGAGGAGGTGGGTGGGGAGGGGTCGGGGGGTGGCAGAAAGAGAGAGAGAGAGAGAAGGAAGGATAACTAACAAATCATCATTGAGCAAAATTTACAAAAGCAATAGCAAACAAGTCTTGTCCTCCAACACAGCAATGTCTGGAACTTTGTCTTTGTCTTTGTCTGCCATGAGTTCAGTCAGAGAAGAAACACCTCGTCCTGTTAAAGCCTGGCCCTGCAGGATACCCACAGTCCACCCAAGAAGCCGCGCTCAGCGCTTCTAATCTTAACCTGCATATTCCGGAGCAAAGAAAAGACAGACAACACTTGTCATTAGTGCATAGGCTGTCTACACTCCCAGCTCACATGCATACCCCTGGAATGGCCCCCGCCTCCCTCTACCACTCACCCTGCAGCCCACAACCCACTCACCCAACCACCAACTCTTAGCTATTTTCATTGTCAGTGCAACAATAACTCTGAACACAGCAGTGGCCAGTAATCCAATAAGACCATTGATTAGGCCACAATGATTCAATTCAAAGTGGTGGTCTAGTGCAAGGAACGGTCTCTGGCCCTTCTTGTCACCTTAGCTGGCAAAAAGCCCTCTTCACGCTGCACCCCTCCTTGAGTGCTATTCATTGCTTTATGGGAAACGGAGAAGAAAAAGAGTGAAAGATGGCAATTATCTAATTGAACTATTAACAAACAAATCTGCAGTGAGGCTACCCAGCAGCAGTCTCAAGGTAGGTTTTAAGGCCTAACTTTATTCAGGACCTGTTTTTGTGGGCGGTTGCACAAAGTGGGAGAGGATTCTTTGTTTGAGACGGTAAAAGAAGGCTAAATAGGGAGCTCCTGCAGAGGAACCAAACTCCAGTCTGGTCAAAAACAATAAAGATGCACCGTCTCGTCCGTTAATGTTGTACAACAGCTGAGAAAAGACTCAACACAACCGAAATATGAGCCTCTGCTGGTAAAAGAAATACTCTAATCAAACAAGTATTTTCAATAACAGAAAATATGCTTTTTAATCAGTCCTATAGGGACAGATTAAAATAACCCTAAATATCATATTCATCAAGCTCACATTGTTGAATTTATTTGGGCTTTATTTTTTTTTTATTGTTCTGATGTAATTTTTTTAATCACGACGGTAATGTTTTCATTTTTATTATAATTACCTGTTTGGAAACCATAAGTCTGTGTGTAATTAATGTATATGATGTGTCTCAGTGGAGTGAAAGGAACTAACTTTCTAACTGAGTAGGTCTGAGTAAAATCAATCTGTAGCCAGATGTGATTATTTATGTGGAGTGTTTTTAGGGGAAACCTTGGATTTGTGAAGTAGAAACATCTGAAGCGTGTTTCTCTGTGCTGAGCATTGAGTCGCTGCTGAGTGTCTGTTTCTGCACAGCTGCATCATCCCCAGCACACAAACAGGCCGTGTATGTTTGTGAGAAGCTACAATTGGTGTCAGCATCTCGCTGTGCTTTAAAGGAAAAGTCCGTCAGTAAGGAATAAAATGGATCTTTATTTATACCTAAAGCTAATACTTTCGCTGTGATTTAATTAATTTAGTGTTAATGAAAACAATCATTTTCGTCGTGATCACTGAGTCTGGGAGCGGCCATTTTTGCCCAAATATAGTAACACCTCCCTCCTGCCATCGTCGGGTAGTGATGTCACGGTGCGGTAAGCCTAGTGCCATTCTCCCTGCTTTAACATTAATAAAGGAGCAGCAACAATGGTATAAAATTGCACAGAATAAGGCAAAAACCTGGTGCTTTCAACTTTTACCTGCTACAACATATTTTAAAACACGGAGGAAATAAAAGCTCAGTAATCTCACACTTATTTCAGCCATCCATCAGGGAGAGATACAGAGTTCTCCCATCTGTTAAAAAAAAAGATTATAATAATAACTAAAATGGTGGAATACATTCAAATTTGACCTTTTGACCTTTGGTCAATAAATGTTTGTAAAAGTTTATGAGCCTGGAGCTAAGAGGGGCAGTGTTTATAGGAAAACTCCGGTGAGCAAGGAATAATTAATGGATTATTATTTAAACCTAATAATATGTTCGCTATGTTAAATTTCACGTTAATCAGTAAGAAATAAAAATAATAATTTTCGTAGCGATTACTAAGTCTGGGAGCGGCCATTTTTGTCCAAATATAGTAACCCCTCCCTCCTGCCATCTTCCAGCAGTGACATCACGGTCCGGTAAGCCTAGCGCCATTCTCCCCGCTTTACAAGCAGAATCAATGGGAACTACTAGACACATCTGCAATCAACAACAATTATTGAAGATTTCCAGAGGACTTCACCATTGAAATTCACCAGAGCTATAGTGAAACTGACAATGCCCACGTGCATGGCAGCTGGATGCTGGAATACATCAGGTAAAAGAGAGAAAAAAAGAGTTATTTCTCCTTTCCGATTCCTGATCCTCCACGGACGGGTTCGTCGTTGGATTGTCAACTTGAAGAGGGAGGATTTACCATCGAACTTCTGGCCAGAGAAAAAACACGTAATATGTAGCCAACATTTGGAAGAAGAATGTTTTCAAGATGACTTGGATAATAGCGCGTTGTGACAAACACCAGATACAGCACTGGGACTTGATCAACAGCCGATACCGCACCGTGACGTCACAAACCAGTAGGGGGCAGTAGTGTTCTTTGACAAACATGGATGCCTCCAGTAAAGCACATTCAAATTAAATTACTCTGAATTAGAAACACTGATCATTTATAGAACATTATGTAATCATTTCATATTTAAGGTACTTACAGTAGTCTGAATTCTGAATATGAGCGGACTTTCTTTTAATAATTGCTCTGCTTGGGTGAACTAGGTAGAATAGATGAAATAAACTTTCTGATTCAACTTCTAATGGTTTTAAGAGTTTAACTGAATGCTAATGCTCACTGAGTAGACTGAATTAGCCAAGAGGGTCTTAAGAATCTGCTACAGTGGACTGGCTAGCATTGTTAGCTCCAGCTGCATCCTGCTGGCCGCATCATGAGCCCTAACCTTCCTTTGTTTCAGCCGAACCTGTCCGGACCAGAACCCCCAGGGCCAGCTAAGCTAACCCATTTCCTCATCACAGTTTAATGCATTCCTGAGTCATTTTTAATTTTTCACCATAAAACCAAATAAAGCTGGACTGTTAGAACTGCAGTTAACATCTCTGCATCAGGGATCATTCACATTTATCTGCTTCTATTCTAAAAGACACTTTCCATGCATTAAGCCAGAGGTCTTCAATGTTTTTAAGGCCAAGGACCCCAAACTGATGGTCAGGTGAAGCAGGGTCCCCTTAATTATATATATTGTATGAAATTATGTAATTATACTCTATTACAGATGGAGTAATGTAACCAAAGTAATTTCTCCCTGGGATTATTAAAGTATTTCTGATTCCTGGTTGATGGGACAGGTGTTGTGAATGAAACGGTGCCCAGATTGAAAGAGCTCCTGTGTGTCACTGAATGTGAGCATTGATGACTGAAAGACATCTTCTGCCTTCATTTATCTGTTTGCTACAGTGTGTTCAATTCATGTTAATGTGGATTTAAAGACATTTCAATTAGCGGAAAAAAATGCAGGGGGAATATAAAAAATAAAAAGTCTAAGCAACCAAAACTTTCGCGACCCCCATGCAGTACCTCCGTGGACCCCCTAGGGTTTGTGGACCCCCTGTTGAAGACCTCCGCTTTAAGCCTTGAAACTCAAATATTCTTTAAACTTTGAACGGACTTTTAAACCCATTCTCTTCTTTTATTTGTTCATTTCTGCTTATTTTCTGTAGTGTTTAGCTTTCAGTAAACAAATTACAGATATAATCATTCCATTGATAATAATGAGTTAGTTTTACCCTTGATTTCAATGACCTATTAATTAACTATCACTTGCGGTTCTAATTGTTAAGTATAATCTTCTGGTAAAATTTTACAACATCCTATGAGTTACTGCAACATTTCATGTCCCTCTGGGATAATTACAGTATTTTTAAACTACAATAAATTCAACAAAGTAATCAGAAATCTTAGTATTTTTTACTACTATGTGTGAACAGATAATCCTGATAAGCTGTCATACAATATTGAACAAGGTGCTAGTGATTGCACATGTGAAAAGAGAGCATATCTGCATACTATTTTAGTCATTTTATTTTTTACTTCTCTTTATTTATTTTTTACTTTGATGCAGTTGCACACATCTTAACCGTGTTTAGTAAATATGCCCTAACCCTTCAACATGTCTTTTTTTAAGTTATATGCCCCCAAAATGACGAGTTATATATTGCCACTGTATCAATAAATATCACTGAATTAAATTCAGGATGAACAGTTTATATTCTTATTCATTTGTGGTTTAATGAGGTTTTACCTGCAGGTCTTTTGATTTATAGAAACATTAAAATATCAGAGGTATATTTACTGAAAAAAACCTTAACCACTAATATTGCCAGCAGTCAAAGGCAGCCGAGCCTCTGGTTTCCTATTAGTGCCTTAGTATTTACACTGGATTGCAAAAGTATTCATACCGCTTGAACTTTTTCACATTTTTTTCACTTTATGACCACAACCATTCAATTAGAATCTCATGGGAAAGGCAAGTTAGCGTTTTTTTTGTACCCCTCACAAATGGGGGGTATAAATGACCAATGACCAATCAGATGAGCCCTTGAATGATATATTAACTACTGCAAATTTATTTAGAAAAACGTTGATAAACCAAAAAATAAATAAAAAGCTAATTGATAAGTTAAAAAGTAAAGTTCAAAAGTTTAATAAGTCTAGTTAACAATTATATTTAGGTTTATAAACTAAAAGATGTAAGTTATCGTTCCAGTTTCTTTCACTCTGTGAGTGTTTTTCATTAATTTCTAGAATTCTAATTTATAGAATCACTTTTGTTATTTTTCTCAATATATTTGGGCATGTTGGTGTTTCTTATTAATACATTGACATTAATCTTTGCCATCAAAATATCCATATTATTTGAGTGTTCCAAAGGTAATAAGGTCTTGTCCTGGATTCAAAAAACACTATTGGCTTGAAATTTGTATTTTCCAAGTATTTCACTGAGTGCCCTATAAAGAGTTAAGGTAACTACAAACAACAATATTTCATATGCTCTAAATAAATATAAAGAATTCTTTAAAAACTGTTAAAATGATCAATGTGTGTGTTTTTTTTTTATCTAAACAGATTATTCGAGTCAATGAGTCGATGCAATCAGCTGGTTTTCCTTCGATAGAAAATTTTTGAACCAATCTGACTGGATGATCTGGTTGAATTATCTCTATAAAGTGTCCTGAGATGACATGATGTGAAATGGAACTATAGAAATAAACATTTTCTGCACATTCAGAAAGGTCCAAACAGACAGCAGCAAACCGTTTGAAAACAAATGATTCAAAGAGCAGAGTTGCCAACTTAGTGCTTTAGTCGCTATATTTAGTGACTTTTCAGACCCCTCTAGTACTTTGATTGTCTGCTGTCATGATTCATGCAGCTATTATTTCATCCAAATGAAAAATGGAGAACAGATAAGCAGATCATGGCTTGTCTACAGTGAAAAGAAGGACTGGGTTATTTACTTTTGCCTTTTTGGAAACACAGGAAGGAGCAACCAGCTAAGTGAGCTTAGTGCTTGGAAAAAATCTTTCATTCCTTTAGAGACAGCATGAAAAGTCAGCTGAGTACAAAACATAGAGAGGAAAACAAGAAGAAAGGGACAAGAAGAGAGGGACAAAACCTAGAACAGATAATGGATGTCTATTCTATTAACATTTCTCTATCTGTAGAATGGGGCTGTTTTATGTGTTGTCTTCTCTAATCAGAGGGCCCCCTGCCTGTCTTTGCCTAGGGCCCCAAATTTCCTAAATCTGTCCCTGATGTGATCTGACCAAACGCCAGGCAGTAGAGAGATGGATCTCATCTATCCAGAATTAAAGTCAGAGAAGAAGAACCATTCCCTTGTTTGCACAAAGCAATATGTAAGGTTACACTGCCTGTCTGATGTCATCATCCGACATGCTCAGAGCTGTCCAGCAAAATATCATTAAAGGAAAAGTCCAGTCATATTCAGAATTCAAACTTCTGAAAGTGCTTCAAATATGAAATTATTACATACTGTTCAATAAATGATAATCCAAACACTTCTTGCACAACTGAAAAACAGGCCAAAAGAGGTTAAAAAATCGTATGGTGTGGACCAACATTTACACTGAGATAGATAAACTTTGAATCCTCAATATGACTCATTCCCTTTTTTCCCATCCCCTCCTCTTCACACACATATATACATTTTTTTTATGTTTTTACGGCACTAGTGGCTAATTTTTCTGACAGTAGGATGACAGGAAAGGAGGTGTGAGAGAGGAAGAGAGACATGCGGCAAAGGACCACAGGTTGGATTCGAACCCGGGTCGGCCGCGTCGAGGACTAAGGCCTCCGTACATGGGTCATGCACGCTAACCGCTGCTTCTCCTGCACATCCATGTTCAAACATATTAAAAGAATAACAGAGAGTTAGTTAAAAACCAAAACTAAAAAGGCTTTTAAAACTCACGCTTTGTTTTGTTTGTTGAAATATCATTAAATAAAAAAATCTGACAGAGTTGTTTAGAGTGAGCGGCAGCGAGGCAGGTATATAATCCTCACCTTTACAAACTGCAACCCCCTTTAAAATGGCCACTATCTTTCATTACATTTAAATCCTATATAAGTAGTTTCTCCAAATATGTTTGTTGTTTCTCCATGAAGAAAAAAACAAGTGAATCCGGCCCCAAATTGGCTGAATAATGGAGCGAAATTCTGGTTTATTCCGACAGAGGAAATGGTTCCTTCTGTCACCAACCCTGCTGGGATTCCAGCATCTCTCTAATGCCAGCTGTGCTGCTGTGATTGTGCCACATGCAGTCACTTAAACACAGACGGCAATTTCAGCCACTAGCGCCCTTTCAATCAAAACAATGAAAACAACGCAATGGAAAAAAAACTAGCCTTGGGTTATAGGAGCACAGTCTCCACCATCGTTTGGGACTCGACGAGCGGAAATGTCGGCTCGCAGATCAGGTTGCATTCATGCAAAATCACATTGGAACATTTTGATAACCTACACTAGAAAAAAATCTAAATCTAGATAAGTAATTTTTAATTAAAATAAATGCATTTGTTATTGGATTGAGGAGGTTAAAGAGACATTTTACCAATGGAACAAGACAATTTACATTTAAAATAAGAAAACACAATTGCATTGTCTTATTTCAAGTGCATATTATCTAATTATCTTATTTTAAGATTAAAAACACTCATTCCATTGGCAAACTATATCATTTACCTACTCAAATTGAGGGTAAATACACTTAATTTAAGAAATGTTTACTTATTTCTAGATGTTTTTTCCAGAGTAGACAGTAGATCAACATTTGAGCTGCTGACCTTGGATTGACAGAGAAGGTCACACTCTTCGTTACTTTAGGCTAAACATCTTTAAATATCCAAACAACAGTGCTTCATATTGTTTTATATTCAGATATTTTGAATATCTGAATATAAAAGGATCGACAGAAAGAAGAATGGGAACCACCGGCTATTTTATTTTTAAATTAGCTTTTACTTTCCCTTCCAATTTGCTGCAAGTTGGCTTTTAGTAGCCCTCTTTAATGGGACCCACGGCTACTAGGCACTTCTTTGGCAAAGCTGTGTAGGTTTTCCAATACGAGGTAGGTTGCTGTGAAGAGTGTAGGCCTTGGAAAGCCTTGGTGTCTGAATAACAACACGGTAACTGAAGATGAATGGTTTTATTCAAAAGCCCTGCTTTACTTTTACAAATGTGCTGATTATGTTCCACAGTGAGAGAGCAAGCTGTTCTTGAACCCACTAAATAGAGAGCTGGGGGGGGGTAGGCTCATAAATGTGCTGAGCGTTTTTTTTTCTCCATAAATGTGAAAAAAAAAAATGATTCAGCTTTTGTATCTTTAGTTTAACATCTTTGTTGCTTTTAATCTTGCTGCTTATAGACGTTTACGCTGCAGTGAAAAAAAAAAGCAAACGAAAACCGACGCTGACAAACACGGATCCATGAAGGCACTTGAGAATGTGAAGACTTTAACCAGCTCACCTCATAATTGGGATTAATTGTTGTTTGTGTTGCTTAGGATGGCCGCGCTCAGGCCAGCGACCGCCATATTGTCATTCAGCACCGAGGGTCGTCGCATTATCCCAAACTAAATGATGAGCACAAACCTGCACGCAGCAGAGAAAGGGAAAATATGAGAATAAATTTACTGTAACTTTTTTTTGTAGGTGGACCAAAAATAAACTACTGCAAACATTGAGGGAAATTTTACACCATTTTCTTATAAAGTAGAGCAGAAAATCCTTCAGAAAAAAAAACCTTGCTGTTTTTTTTTCAGTTTTTTTGTTTATTGTGTCTATCAGCAGCAAAGAAGGTGCCTGAAAAATTCCCCTTGTTTGCTGTAAAGTTAAACTTTTTCATTTGATTTTAAGGTTTAACATATCTTTTTAATCAACCAGGAAGTTAGTTCCTTATAATCCTTTTTTAAAAATGTCTTAGAAGATATAAAGAGATGTAAATGCTCATCAGTTAAATTTCTTTTGATGATTTATGTGCTTCATGTTGTCCAGATTCTCATGTTGGTCCTCAGATTCTCACATGGAAATATTTCTAATCTAAAAATTGTTTCATTGTTCCACCTGAACCTCCATAAGATCTGAAGGTTTAAACAGTACCACTGCCTCAGATGTTCAGTATTGGGATAGAACCTAATCGTCGTACAGCGACATGAAATACTGTCAACAGTAGAGACAATGATTCCTCTTATAGGTCATTCATATTTACATCATTATATGTAATTAGGAACTTTATAGACAGAGAACATCTTGGAGCAATTCTACTAATCTGCTGTTGACATAGCTGTCAGCTTAAAACCCGTAACAAAGCCTCAGCAGTAATTGATTTTTTCTGTACATTTTCCATGAGTAGTTTTAAATGACACTCTTTTGTGGCGGAGACAGCAGGCCTGGCTGCAGTAATTGTCGCAGGTGTAATTTGAGCAGGTCCTTTGTGTCCCCGCAACAGTTTCATCCTCCAAGCAGCCGCGGCGAACAACAAAAGAGAAGAGAAATCTCTGCAAACGCTGCAAAATAAACATGGTTTTTTTTTTCTGCGTTCTGCTTTTGCATTGTTTTCATACATGTGACCAAAAATCACAATGATTTCATTTTTTTTTTTGGTAAAGTGGAGCTGATGTATTAGGAGTGAATAAAACATGGCAGGTTTAACTGTAAAGCTGCATTTCACCCTGATTAGTACAGAGAAGAACTTTGATGCTGTTTTAAACTGTGTCTCAGTTTCATTTCTGCTTCATTTTTACATTTATTGACTAAAAATATCTCAAAAAATGTATATTATGTTTATTTCAAATGTGAACCAACATAACCTGAATTAGAAGAGTTCTGGTGATGAAGTTTTTATTTGATCATTTCCTTTAATCCCAACGAGAACCAATCAATAGAAGAGCTGACCTCTTCAATCTTCCATAAATATCAGCTAAAATCAGAATCAGATCAATATTATATTGATGATGATCAACTATTTTCACATGGAATTTTTCTTCACTGTAGGAGGTTTACAGCCAGGCAGCAAGCAGTCAGAAACAGGCAGCAAGCAGTCAGCAAACAGGCTCCGCCCTCTTTCATAACTTCATTTTATCTAGAAAATTCCAGAAAACAACCAAAAATGTATGTTTGTTCTCAAATTATGTTTGACCTTTGTTCATTTAACAACTAAAAAAACACAACAAAACAAACAAAAAAACAAGTTTTATATTTAATTCTGTTCATTATATAAATATATTATATAAAAGCAGTCATGAAATGTTTCCAACTCCTGTCCTTGATTTTAACAAAATAATTGAAAAAAAAAAACAGAAAAACAATTAACCCTTTTTAGGACACTCAGTGAAATACTTTGAAAATCAAGCTAATAGTTTTACTGGAAAACAGGACAAGACCTCAATCCCTTTATAACATTCAAAAATATAAATATTTTGATGCAAAAATGTATGTCAATGTAATAACAAGAAACGCCAACTTGCCCGAAAATATTAAGAAAAATAACAAAAGTGCTTCTATAAGAAATTAATAAAAAACATTCTGAGAGTGAAAAAAACACATTTTTTTGGTTCAACATAACCTTAGAGGCTTTAATGCTGATACTGGCACTTACATTTTTTAGTTTATAAACCTTTTTAACTTGTCAATTATCTTTTTACCTTTTTTCTTGACTTTGTAACTTTTGTTCCAACTTAATTTACAGTAGGTAAAATATCTTTCAAGGGCTCATCTAAATGGTCAAATGCCAAAATAAGATGTACAGCCATGTAGCAGCATCTTTGCTGAATGGCTGGATATAGATCTTGTGCTTCTAGACCTCACTGAGGGACGGGGGGGTACTCCATTTGGAAGGGGTATGCAAGTGATCAAAAAGGCTAACTTAAGAAATTTAATCGTGTAACAAACTCAAATTAGAAAACATTTTGGTATCAGTGATTTTGGCCCTTGCTGTCGGATCAAGACGACTATAAGGGTCTCTGCACACGATAGAAATGACTCCAGTGTTGTTGCTTCCTTTCATCTGGCACTGTAATAAGGAGCAGGTTTTAGAGCTTAAAGAACATCCGTTAAGGATGTCATTTTATGTAGAAAGGCTGGAAAGTTCTGCAAAAACAAAGAAATAGGGAAACTGTAGACTTCAGGCAGACCTGCTCAGAGCGTAGACTCCCTCCTGCTTGCTAGAGCACACCTGAAAAATCTTCCCACAATAAAAGACAACATGATGAGGAGGACCGATGCTGATCTAAACCCAAATCAGTTGAAGGATGGGACTGTTTAGATATTAGAGCAATTTAGGAAAAAATAAAACCCAAGATAAAACAGCTGAAGTGTTGAACACAAACAGTTCATGATGTTCATAGAATAAAAATTGGAAGAAATGTTGGAAAATATCAAACTGCACCTAATATGGAGCTAATGAGGGGCCATAAAGATCGGTCCCCGTTAGCTACGACCTGAAACTGAAAAAGGAAGAAAACAATTTAGTATATTAAGAAATAAAAAAAATATTTTTGAAACAGAAGAAGAAAGATTTGAATACAAAAGTAATGTTTACATTCAAGTTTTTATTTTCAATTTATTATTATTATTTCTTTTTTCAGTATCAAATTGGTATTGATATGGGGGCGGGGCTTAGATTAAAGGCCGCCAAAGAGCCTGCCGCTGCATTCAGGAACTGCAGGAGAAACAAAAGACTTTAAAACATGAAATATTCTGTGTTTATGCAACTAGTTAAAAAAAAAAAAAAACATACTTCACCAAACCAAATATTTATTTCAGCAGACCGCTCCAATTTAATTTTTGAAAGCAGCAACAAAAAGATACAATAATGATGTTCCTGAATGCAACATTCCAATAAAATAAGAAATTACAAGAGAAACTTAAAAAAACTTTTAACTGAAATGGAGTTTTCAATATATTTTTTAGTTTTAAATATATTTCCTTCAGTTAAAAATCATTTTAAATCTCCTTTATTTTAGTCTAAAAATATATTTTGATTTCAAATCCTTTTTTTTTTCAGCTAACTTGTAATAAATCTAATTAGGCTCCTTATTTAGCCTCCCTCAGTACAATTGGTGGCTTTCTGTTTCATTTAGCAGCAACTTTATGTTAATTTTACTATAGCTGATTGCTTAGATAAATGCAATAATAGAACATATGACAGTATAGATTTGGTTACAAAGATATTTTAATCTCTAACTCCTCTGGAGTTACAGAAAATATGGAGTTTGCATGGCAAAAAGAATGAGAAAAATAACCAGCTATGATGATTTGAAAACAGTGAGAGAAGCGTTTCGACACGTCTCGATGGAGTCATGTGAACGCCACCCCCGGCCCTCAAATAAATCTTGGCCGTAGCGCCTCATCCAAAGCATTCCCCATTAACAGAATCAACTGTGTGTGAATTTATTGCACCTCAACATAAAAAAAAACCAAACCATTGTTTCTAGGTCCCGGATAAACATGTGCAGTTAGAGAAGCAAAGGTTGGAGAATAATATCCACACAAAGAAAGGAAAGATGCTGAAAGGCGAATTAAAAACCATTGAATCAGACGAACATGATGTGTGGGAACATTTCCAAAAAAGATTGGACCAAACCGTCTGAAACACTGGAACATGACCTGAACGTCTCTTATACTCAATTTAAGCTAAATGTTTCATTCAAGCTTTCTTTCACAGATCTACTGGATGAAAGAAGCCTTGCAATATATATTAAAAACCAACTAATAATAGAGTTTGGGTTTAATATTATAGTTTTACCCACTAATTGTCTAAAAAGAATAAAAAGTTAGTGCATCTCTGTTGGAGAAGAGCAGACAGCTGAGGTCACAGGTTACGACCTTTTGTCTGTTCTTATTCTTGCAAGAACCACAATTCTTATCATCACCCATCTCTT
The DNA here is from genome assembly GCA_030533445.1 of Cyprinodon diabolis. Taxonomy (NCBI): domain Eukaryota; kingdom Metazoa; phylum Chordata; class Actinopteri; order Cyprinodontiformes; family Cyprinodontidae; genus Cyprinodon; species Cyprinodon diabolis. The sequence goes on from CM060083.1 coordinate 6,533,367, forward strand.
AGTTAGCTACATTTTTCAGGCATTTTTTATTTTTTCCATGGTAGACATGTAAAAAATGACTCAAGTAGGACTAAGAGAGTACTTTGAAAAATAGCAACTCAAGAACTAATTGCTTGTGATATTTAAAACAAGGCTTTGTTGGGCTAATGTATAAAGCCTCAAACTTAACGCTGTTTCTCACATTTTGAATTGAAAAAGCTTCCTGGATGGGAAGAGAAACGTCTTCAAACTTGGAAACAAAGACCAGTGGATTGTTTTTGAACTTTTTTGGAACTTGTAATGTTTAATTAAATGTTTAAAGTGAAGTAATCGCACAGAGACTACAAGCAAATTATAGTAATTGAAAGCAAAAATAAATACGAATATTATTATTATTATAACGTGTAAATTTCTTTATTGTCCAACATTGGAGAAATTAACTCTGCATTTAACCCATCTCTTTGTGGAGCAGTGGGCTGCCATTGTGCGGCATTGTGCAGCCGGGGAGCAGTGTGGGGTTATGGGTCTTGCTCAGGGACCCAGAGTGCAGGCTGTGGGGATCGAACTGGGTACTTGCAACCTTCTTAGAACACAAGCGCACTGATCTAACCACTAGGCCAACACTCTCCACAGGATCATAATCATAACATGATAAGAACATAACAAATTCAGGCAGTTTCCAAAATAAAGTAAAAAGTATGATAAAGTACAATTTCTCCTAGAAGTAGATTTGTTTCCAAATGTTACTCTAATAGATGGAACTAGTTACTAGCGGTGGGAGAAAATGTCAGTTAAAATACCACTAAAATTCTTTAGATCCTATATTTATTGAATCAGAATACCAATAACTAGTTTATCCTTATCAATGATTCAAAAGCCCTTATGGATCTAACTGATATATATACTGAAAATATGTATAGACAAACATCCAATCCATGTCTTTATATGTTTTTAAACGTCCAGCTCTAGTTAAGCCAGGCTTTCACTGTACAAATTTTTTACCCTTTTCTGGCCGATTCTCCATTTGTGAGAGAATTTTTTGATCGGGCCAACTTCCAGCCTCAAAGTGCGTTGTGTAGTGTACAGGGGGTAACAATGGATGATTAGCCTCTGGCGAACACCGAACAATCAGGAATCGTGAGGTCGGGAGAAATCAAACATGTCTAAAATTCAGTCGGCCGTCCTGAGGTGGTCATGGACAAATCCTGCTGTTGAAGCAGAGCTATGAGCCGATATACCAGAACCTAGACAGCTGCGCATGTGCAAACAAGGGAGCTCTTCTTCCTCTTTCAGATTGACAAATCTAGTATTTAGACGTACAGTGTGAGGGTACATGCTCTTAAAATGGTAAATGCCCATATATATATGTATATATATATATATATATATATATATATATATATATATATATACATATATATATATATATATATATATATATATATATATATATATATATAAATATATATACACGGCAAAATCCTTCGTCATCTTTACCGACGACAGCCATGTGTCGAATTCCTCGTTTTCTAGCCACTTTTGTTGAAATTTGCATTTTCCAATTCTCTTGGTTTTTCTCCGCCTCAAGCTTCTTTTCCGAACATACAGCTTTACGATCAACCAGAAGCAGTTCCACGCAAATATATCGCAATATAATATAGCTAAGGAAATTGTTTTTATACAATTTTTTTTCTATTTAATAATAATACTTTGAAATACCACTATAATCACATTTAATTAACTTTAATGCCAATTAAGGCCTTAATTAAAAAATAATTATTTAATGATTTTTAATGACCCGTGGAAACCCTGAGTGTGAGCAGGTAGATTGCATCAGAGCGTCTGGTCGCACATTGTGAGAACAAACATCGTGAGCTGGGAACTTTTAGTATTATTTAAAAAAAATCGCACAATGTATGCCCGGCTTTAGCAGCACATCACCCAACAACCAGTTCTTCAACTGCTCTGCTTCAGCTGCAGATGAACACGATTTCATAAGGTTTCCAGAATCCAATTATGAAAAGAGGAAATGATGGAACAGGAGAGAAGAACACATGCTAGCAGTTAGCATGCTAGCTGGAGAAGCTTTAGGAGGCCATGAACTTCATGGAGCCCAGTTCAAACGTTCGTCTGGGAGAAACCAGAACCAGAACTGCCTGTTTAAAGTCGTAGGAAAGCGGCTGTGCCAACGGATGCATTTTCGAATTGTCCCGAGTGGTGCCCGACTTTACACGAGTGAATAAAATTAATGTGATTAGTCATTTATCAAGGGGGTGGGATTGTTGTGGTGGAAGGTTCACAAGCAAGTTTGGTTGTGGCCGGTTTGTCGGAAGCATCTTGCTAACCAGTTAGCAACTTAGTGCTAGTAGGTTCCCAATGGGAAATTCCATTGGGACCAAGTAGCACTAAATTGGTGACTTAGAACTGACACTGTCAAGACATCCGTCCCAGTGTTCACGAGGATGAACTCAATGGGAAAGGAAATAATTCTTATTTCTTATTTCAACCGTTGCGTATATTAGCTGCGACATATGAATCAAGATGCTATGACCGAAAAAATTTGATTGACAGATGACCGTTGATATATGATTGACCGAATTTAGGTGTTCAGGCTGACGTATAACTAACTGGCCTGCAGAAGCTAACGGAAAAAACAGATTTTAAGACAGGATTTTTTTTTTTTTTTTATAGAAATTTTCAAAATTTTAGGACAATATTTTCTGATAGTACATTTATATATATGTTTAAGCCAGAATTATTTGACATTTAAATATGATTTCCCTATGACTGTAAAAGCTCTGCTAGCAGAACAAAGGCTCTCAGCTCTGATTGGTGGATTAGACTAAAACAAAGATTTACCTCACAGTTAGCGTCCGCTTCACTGAAACTAAGGTACACAGTCTGTCAGAGTGACGTACCCTGTCTAATAATTACAGATCTATATCTGTGTTCATTGGAAATCAGAAGAGTTTCACAGATTTTATTCATATTTTTGTCAGTAATTCTAATAGGTTCCTATTCTGTTATATCTTATAAATGAGTTTAAAAATGTATTATAAATCATTTTCATGTTTATTCTGTCAGTATTTAATTCAGCTCCCATAAAAGTCTAAGTATAAGATACAAATTTTTTCTTAAGCCAGCATCTTGTAAAAAATAAAATAAAATAAATTATGTTAATGTTTGAAAGGATCTTGTTTCAAGAGAAACTTCAGGGTTTAAGGAAAATCGCCAATTAATCGTTAGTCGGTCGATATTATCAGTCAACTTTAGATTCTTTCATTAATCAATAACCTGCATTCCTAATAGAAACATTTCATATTTAGCTTATTTTAAGTTTGGAAACGTTTCATAAAAACAAGGTATGATTAACCAAATATTTCTATCTTTATTTTTGACCAAATCTGATGCACAATTCATAGGACAAAGACTAAAGGAGCCCATGAGTTTCACATTATTGCATCTGTAGAGTCAGAAATCAGGTCACAGTCATTTTGCTGCTTGTGTCTGAAATCAAAGCTCAACGGATGAAGAAACACAGTTTTGTTTCGTAGCGTTAGGGGAGCACAGCTCATCAATGCAACGCCTGCATGCAGGATGGGTAGAAGTGGCCTCTCGTTTCTCCTCTTTATTTGTCCTGCCATTAAACAAACTTCTTGGACAAATTTCTGTCTGCAGAAATTCTTGCTTCTCCCGTCACAGACAAATAACTGTGTCTCTCAGAGAGATGAAAGCTCTTTTAACTGAAGGTAAAGGCAGCGGCAGTCAGACATTGTTCATTAGTCTGAATGTGGCTCTTATTTTACTTTATACCTGCTCAACATTTATCTAAAAGCACAAGTGTTCACACCTCCTCAAACACGATGTTCTAAATTCAAGAAAGTGATTCATTCTGATAATGCTTCACCTTATCAAAACATCCTTTTCATTTCACTTAGGATATGAAAAAATGTCCTTGAGGCTTAATGAACTATCAGTATTTTTTTTTAAAGTGTCTGTGCTGATGTAATAAAACAGGTTATCCAAAGGCTCCACGTTCTGCTTGATGCCAAAGTTTAGATGTTGCGTCTCCGAGCAAAGCTCTTACTCTAGTGATCTAAATAACTTTGTGTTGATCTAAAAGCTACTATCTGCTGCAGCCAGTTTTCTGTGAACCTTAAATAACATGTTCAAACCAAACATTTTAGTTCTAACGTTACTCACTTCCCATTTTTCTAATGTAATTTTCTAGTTTAAAACAAAATCAAAAACATCTTATAACAAAAAAGAAAAAAAAATTGAGATTTTATTTCTTCTGCAGTTCTGTTAGTCTTGGTTGCAAATGCCTGTCATTAAGCACCTTGCTTTTCTCATCTATTCACTACATATTTTTATAAAGAACAACTTTTTTTTAAAGTTTCAATTTCTTTAATAAATTGTTAATAAAATTGATCAAAATGTAATCACTTTATGTGAATTAATACCTGAATGTTTTGCCATATAAAGCTCTAATGTTGGATTTCAATTTCAACAAACAAGCCATTCAAAATATTTGATTCAAAACACATTTTATACCAAACAGACTCATTCATTTCAAATAAATATTTAGTTTTGGTTCAACCAATTTATGTGAAACGAAATTTAAAAATTTAGTCCTAAAATTTGGTCATAAAAATAGTCTTGAGGCAGTTACAATAAAAGGCAATTTGATCCAAACAGATCCAAAGTTCTATTTATCAAATGATGATCTTGCACTTGTAACCAACTTTATTCACTTAAGTTTCATCTAACAAACTCAAACAAACACATTTAGAAATAACTACTATCTAGACGGCGAAGAAACACAAAAAGAGGTCTTTTGTTTTAAATTACTCATAGCTGCAATGAAACGTTCCTTAAATGTTTGCATGTTTTTTGCTTTGGTTTTAATGCTATAATAATAATAAGCATAACAGATTATCAGCATTTAGGGAACATATTTTCATTGCCTACATCCACTGTTAGTTTCTGTCTTTTAAAACTGGAAATGCATTTTTATAAGATTCAAACATTGTCTATGGAACAAAAATAAAGCAGAAATTAAATGAGTTGCTGATCCGATTTTAATGAAAACTGCCACAAGGTCATATTGTGTAAAATTGTGCATCCAAAGCCCACATCATGTGAAATCATTGCTCACCTGGAAGAGAAATCTGGTACTCTGATAAATTCTTCACTCTTAGTTCACTTTTCCATCTAATGTGTCATATTCACCCTGGATGAGAAAACATCATGCCTGATTTAAATGTAATCATGTTCGGATTTGTCATCGCTGATTGGGTATTGTTCCTTGTTCCATAATCAAAAAGCCAATTTACACAATAAATAATGAGGTATTGAGTCCCAGATTCAGCGGGTGCCAGGAGAGTTATTGGATAGACACTGAGAGGTCACACCACTGGACAGCCAAGCAGCAACTACACATTTTAATGAGCGCTACTTTTAAGGCTGTACCGCCCTCATGTGGCCATATAAAGTAATACAACGCCTATAGTAGTTCTTTTTTTTCTATGGGCATCAAGAGTCAAGTTTGAGCTTTTCAGGCTTTGGCAAAAAAAGGAACTCTTCCAGTTTCCTTCAATAGCTCATGAGTTTAGTGCACTATAAGAGGAATTGAATAGATTACTTTCCTTTTTCTCTAGTACAAAAGTGTTAAGATAAGAGGAAGAACATTTCTCAACCTTTGTTAACCAAGGATTGTGTTAGGAGGACTTTCTTAAAGGATCTTTCTCAGTATTTCTTAAAATGTTTTACAGTTCTATCATGCAGAATTGGATTTGCATGGCTTAAGATGATCTATATTCAATGAATTAAATAAAAAAGTTATCCCCGGGCCCTTAACATAGACAGCAACAGAAAAAATGTGGCGCCTTGCAGTTCATTTGTAATGCCAAAGAGACCTGATAAAATAATAGTTAAAAAGATGCACTCAATCTCCTTGCTTTCATTATCTATTTAGCAAAGCATTTAGTTGTTAATTAGATGACATAGAGGTTAGCATTGACTGCAGGTTAATCCATCCAAAAATCCATCCATCTATCCCTCCATAATCCATCTATCCATCCATCCATCCCTCCATAATCCATCTATCCATCCATCCATCCCTCCATAATCCATCTATCCATCCATCCATCCCTCCATAATCCATCTATCCATCCATCCATCCATCCATCCATAATCCATCTATCCATCCATCCATCCATCCATCCATCCCTCCATAATCCATCTATCCCTCCATAATCCATCTATCCATCCATCCATCCATCCCTCCATAATCCATCTATCCATCCATCCATCCCTCCATAATCCATCTATCCATCCATCCCTCCATAATCCATCTATCCATCCATCCATCCCTCCATAATCCATCTATCCATCCATCCATCCATCCATCCATCCATCCATCCCTCCATAATCCATCTATCCATCCATCCATCCATCCCTCCATAATCCATCTATCCATCCATCCATCCCTCCATAATCCATCTATCCATCCATCCATCCATCCATCCATCCCTCCATAATCCATCTATCCATCCATCCATCCATCCATCCATCCCTCCATAATCCATCTATCCATCCATCCATCCATCCATCCATAATCCATCTATCCATCCATCCCTCCATAATCCATCTATCCATCCATCCATCCATCCCTCCATAATCCATCTATCCATCCATCCATCCATCCCTCCATAATCCATCTATCCATCCATCCATCCCTCCATAATCCATCTATCCATCCATCCATCCATCCCTCCATAATCCATCTATCCATCCATCCATCCCTCCATAATCCATCTATCCATCCATCCCTCCATAATCCATCTATCCATCCATCCATCCATCCCTCCATAATCCATCTATCCATCCATCCATCCCTCCATAATCCATCTATCCATCCATCCATCCATCCATCCATCCATCCCTCCATAATCCATCTATCCATCCATCCATCCATCCCTCCATAATCCATCTATCCATCCATCCATCCCTCCATAATCCATCCATCCATCCACCTATCCATGCATGCATCCATCCATCCACCATCCATCCCTCCATAATCCATCTATCCATCCATCCATCCATCCATCCCTCCATAATCCATCCATCCATCCATCCATCCATACTCCATCCATCCATCCATCCATCAATCCATCCATCCATCCCTCCATAATCCATTGATCCATCCATCCATAATCCATCCATCCATCCATCTATCCATGCATCCATCCATCCATAATCCATCCATATATCCATCCATCCATCCCTCCATTATCCATCCATCCTTCCATCCATCCATCCATCCATCTGTCCATCTGTCATGGTCTTGGTTCCGTTGTGCTTTACTTTGCTCCTTGTTTTCTAGTTTTATTGGTTCAATTCCTATTTTGTTGTAGTTTCTAGATTTATGTTCTCAGGTTTTTCTGCTGTTCTCCTTTGTTGCCCTCATGTGTGTGTTCCTTTCCCCTTGGCTCCCTCACTGTCTCCTCTCACACCTGCTCCTTGTCAGCTCGTTAGCCCTGCCTTTATCTCAGTCAGCTACATATACTCTCCCTCTGCTGTCACTCTTTGTTGGTTCATTGTCTTTGCTGTCCTCCTATGCTGTTGTCTACCTACCTTGTCTCTCCCTGGCTACTTGTGTTTGGTTTCCACAGATGTCTCCATTGTTCTGGTTTGCTTTTCATTATTAGTTGGATTTTTGGATTCCTGCCTTTGTTTAATGTTTTTCCCTATCAAACTCCAAGAAATCTCCTCAGCCTCGCTGCCTCTGCATTTGGGTCCTCTCAACCCCGAAACAAATCCTGACACCATCCATCCATCTATCCATCCATTCTTCATTCATCCATCTGTAACCCACTCCCTCTGTCGTCCGCTGCCAGCCCCTTTGCACCTCCCTTAAACTCTGCGTAGTTTGTTGTTGGGTGGAGTGTCATGAAGAGGGAAAGCAGCACCTGACAAGGGGTTCATGATTGTGGCTGAGAACATGCAGTTTTGTTATTTTTACTCAGCAACTGGCTTCAAGACAATCCAGAACCTTGGCATGGACGGCCTATCTGTGCTGCCACAAATGATGCCACAGTGCCACTTTGTGACACAACCAGGTCAGCCCCTAACATCCGCCTTCTCTTTAATTGATGGTGTCCCAGCCATGAACCAATGTAAGCAGGTAACTTATGTACAACAAGGACCACCCACCTACCACATGAATAAAACCTCAATAGTATTAGCAGTATTTCTACTGCCAATGGCCTGCTGCTCATTTGGCCTAAACCCTCTGCCACAATCTCTATCCTCTTCTTATCTTGTCCTAGTCACTCTCAGACTTTGTAACCTGTGACCCACAGCACAGCTTCTTTTGGAGATTTAGATTCCTTGTTGCGGTCCTCCTTGAGGACTTGGGACCCTTAGATATGTCATCCCCAGCTACAGCCCCATTTGTCTCTACTTCACCACTCATTCATCCTGGATCTATGTCCATGTTCCCTATGTTCACATGTTCATCCTCTATATTTGTTGTGATTTGTTGTTGTGTGATAGGGTAGTGCCCTATCTACAGTGGGGCAAAAAAGTATTTAGTCAGCCACCAATAGTGCAAGTTCTCCCACTCAAAAAGATGAGAGAGGCCGGTAATTTTCATCATAGATATACCTCAACTATGAGAGACAAAATGAGAAAAAAAAATCCAGAAAATCACATTGTCTGATTTTTAAAGAATTTTTTTGCAAAATATGGTGGAAAATAAGTATTTGGTCAGTTACAAACAAGCAAGATTTCTGGCTTTCACAGACCTGTAACTTCTTCTGTAAGAGGCTCCTCTGTCCTCCACTCGTTACCTTGATTAATGGCACCTATTTGAACCCGTTATCAGTATAAAAGACACCTGTCCACAACCTCAAACAGTCACACTCTAAACTCCACCATGGCCAAAACTAGAGAGCTGTCAAAGGACACCCGAAACAAATTTATAGACCTGCACCAGGCTGGGAAGTCTGAATCTGCAATAGGTAAACAGCTTGGTGTGAAGAAATCAACTGTGGGATCAATTATTAGAAAATGGAAAACATACAAGACCACTGATAATCTTCCTCGATCTGGGGCTCCACGCAAGATCTCACCCCGTGGGGTCAAAATGATCACAAGAACGGTGAGTAAAAATCCCAGAACCACACGGGGGACCTAGTGAATGACCTGCAGAGAGCTGGGACCAAAGTAACAAAGGCTACCATCAGTAACACACTACGCCACCAGGGACTCAAATCCTGCAGTGCCAGACGTGTCCCCCTGCTTAAGCCAGTACATGTCAAGGCCCGTCTCAAGTTTGCTAGAGAGCATTTGGATGATCCAGACGATGACTGGGAGAATATCATATGGTCAGATGAAACCAAAATAGAACTTTTTGGTAAAAACTCTACTCGTCGTGTTTGGAGGAGAGAGAATGCTGAGTTGCATCCAAAGAACACCATACCTACAGTGAAGCATGGGGGTGGAAACATCATGCTTTGGGGCTGTTTTTCTGCTAAGGGACCAGGACGACTGATCCGTGTGAAGGAAAGAATGAATGGGGCCATGTATCGTCAAATTTTGAGTGAAAACCTCCTTCCATCAGCAAGGGCATTGAAGATGAAACGTGGCTGGGTCTTTCAGCATGACAATGATCCCAAACACACCGCCCGGGTAACGAAGGAGTGGCTTCGTAAGAAGCATTTCAAGGTCCTGGAGTGGCCTAGCCAGTCTCCAGATCTCAACCCCATAGAAAATCTTTGGAGGGAGTTGAAAGTCCGTGTTGCCCAGCGACAGCCCCAGAACATCACTGATCTAGAGGAGATCTGCATGGAGGAATGGGCCAAAATACCAGCAACAGTGTGTGAAAACCTTGTGAAGACTTACAGAAAACGTTTGATCTCTGTCATTGCCAACAAAGGGTATATAACAAAGCATTGAGATGAACTTTTGTTATTGACCAAAACTTTTTTTCCACCATATTTTGCAAATAAATTCTTCAAAAATCAGACAATGTGATTTTCTGGATTTTTTTTTTCTCATTTTGTCTCTCATAGTTGAGGTATATCTATGATGAAAATTACCGGCCTCTCTCATCTTTTTAAGTGGGAGAACTTGCACTATTGGTGGCTGACTAAATACTTTTTTGCCCCACTGTACATTTTCCTCTGTATCCTCTCTGACAGTCTTGAATACAGGGGTACATGATGCCATCCTTCACAGTTAATCTTCTCCACTCTCCACCTTCAACTCTCTCAGTGTGTCAATTTATATTCAATTCAGTTTATTTATATAGCGCCAATTCACAACACATGTCATCTCAAGGCACTTTACAGTTCAACCAGATCATACAGTCAAATTGATTCAAAGTTTTCTATCTAAGGAAAACCAGTTGATTGCATCAACTCATTGACTCGAATGTAATCCCTCACACCAAGCATGCTTGTAGCGACAGTGGAGAGGAAAAACTCCCTTTTAACAGGAAGAAACCTCCAGCAGAACCAGGCTCAGTGTGAGCGGCCATCTGCTGAGGTCAACTGGGGTTCAAGGAGACAGAGGCAGAGATACAAAAAGCAGCTGTAAAAGGCGACCCCATCCAGGAAACACTCCCAGCCAGCTCCCATGTCAGAGGATGAAGAGAGCACATCCAGCCAGTCATTGTAAGAGACAGAAGACTACACTGGAAAACAGGCCGATCTCCAAAGTCTATAAACAAGGGTGTTGATGGCAGCAGCACAGCTGATGTTTCTCTCCAGGATGGAGTCACAGCCAAACAGGAACAGACCAGATGAAGCTACTATGAGAAAAAGCAGAGAGAGCAGAACGTTAGAGATTGAACTAACAGATTCTGCAGAGTGGGAGAATAGAGATAGAATGATGAAGTAAGAGTCCCTATGTCCTCCAGCAGTCTAAGCCTACAGCAGCATAACTATAGAGATAGCTCAGGATAACCTGAGCCACTCTAACTATAAGCTTTATCAAAAAAGAAAGTTTTAAGCCTAGCCTTAAAAGTAGACAGGGTGTCTGCCTCACGGACTAAAACTGGTAGTTGGTTCCACAGGAGAGGAGCCTGATAACTAAAAGATCTGCCTCCCATTCTACTTTTAGAAGTTCTAGGAACCACTAGTAAACCTGCAGATTGAGAGCGAAGTGCTCTGTTAGGAACATAAGGAACAATCAGATCTCTGATATCAGATGGAGCTTGGCCATTTAAGGCTTTATATGCGAGAAGGAGGATTTTAAATTCTATTCTGGATTTAACAGGAAGCCAATGAAGAGAAGCCAGGATAGGAGAGATGTGATCTCTCTTTTACATTTTCATCAGAACTCTGGCTGCAGCATTTTGGATCAGCTGAAGCCTTTTAACTACAGTTTGTGGACTTCCTGATAGCAAAGAATTACAATAGTCCAGCCTTGAAGTAAACATTGCATGGACTAGTTTCTCAGCATCACCCCAGGACAGGAGATTTCTAATTTCCGCAATATTCCACAGATGAAAGAAGGAAACCTCTAGAAACCTCTTCAAAAACAACACTAAGATTTTTTACTTTATTATCTGAAATCAGTTTAATCCCATCCGAATGAAGTGACTGACTAATCAGCTTATTTTTCAGAGACTCTGGTCCAAAGACTATAACTTCTGTTTTGTCTGCATTCAGAAGGAGAAAGCTAAGAGTCATCTAGGTTTTTATGTCTTGGAGACATCCCTGTAATCTATGTAATGGCTTATCTTCATCTGGATTTATAGACAGATATAGCTGGGTATCATCAGCATAACTGTGAGTCCCACGCTGTCTAATAATTCTACCAATTTGGAGCATATATATAGTGAAGAGAATTGGTCCTAGCACTGATCCCTGTGGTACTCCAAAGGGATCAGTGCCTTTGAGCATGAGGAAGATTTGTCATTAACGTGAACAAACTGAAATCGATCAGAAAGATAAGATTTAAACCAGTCTAGTCCTGTCCTTTAATTCCAACAAAATATTCAAGTGTTTCTAAAAGGATATTATTGTCAACTGTATCAAATGTAGCACTGAGATCTAACAGGACGAGCACAGATACATGTCCATTATCTGAGGCCATGAGAATATCATTAGTGACTTTCACCAGAGCTGTCTCAGTGCTATGATGAGCTCTAAAGCCAGACTGAAACTCTTCAATAAGTTAATTATGGTGTAAGTGAGCAAACACTTGTTTGGAAACTACTTTCTAAAGAATTTTAAATAAGAAAGGAAGATTGGATATAGTTCTATAATTGACCAAGTCATCTGGGTCAAGAGACAGTTTCTTAAACAAAGGTTTAATTACAGCAACCTTAAAAGGCTTTGGTACATATCCCTGTAACAGAGATAGTTTAATCACATCTAAAATGGAGGAGGAGATCAAAGGGAGTTCTTCCTTAAATAACCTGCTGGAACTGGATCTGACATACAAGGAGAAGGCTTAGATGACAACAATAGTTTTGCTAACTTTGAAAGTTCAACTGGATCAAAGCAGTCTAAACCCGGTTCAGATTCTATGGCTACCTCAGATGCTGCCTCACCTTCCAGAGATAAACCAATCATAGTTAGAGGAGTGCTAATGATCTTATTTCTAATAAGATCAATCTTATTTATAAATAATCCCATAAAATCATTACTTCTAAGAGCAGGTGAAATGGACGGTTCATCTAAGCTATGGCTCTGGGTGAGTTTGGCAACTGTATTAAATAGATATCTAGGATTATTCTTATTCTCCTCTATTAATGAGGAGAAGTATGCTGCTCTTGCTTCACAAAGGGCCCTCTTATACAGTTGTAAACAATTTTTCCAGACTAGGTAGGATTCCAGTAGGCCTGTGGAGCGATATTTTCTCTTCTGTTTCCTAGTATTTTGCTTCAACATACGCAGCTCTGCATTAAACCAAGGAGCAAGTTTACTTTCTTTAACAGTTTTCATTTTTAAAGGGGCAGTCTTGTCTAAGGCAGTACGCAGAGAACTAGCAACCTCATCAACAAAATCATCAACCTGTGAAGGGGAGTAAACTAAGCTTTTGCCCTCTGCAGCACTGCTCAGCGACACAGAGGAAAGAAATAGTGAAACAGATTCTTTAAAATGTATATCTGCACTATCTGATAATTATCTGCTAAAGTGAAACCTTCTTTTGGGGGAGGAGAACTCTGTTAAAGTAATCCTGAAGGTTATTAAAAAGTGGTCGGAGAGGACAGGGTTGTGAGGAAATACTGTTATTTCTTCACCTTCTATGCCGTATGTCAGCACAAGATCCAAAGTATGAAGATGAGAATGTGTGGGACTATTCACATTTTGAACAAAGCCAATAGTGTCTAAGATAGCATTAAAGGCTGCTCTTAAGCTATCGCCTTCAATGTCAGCATGGATGTTAAAATCTCCCACTATGATGACCCTGTCAGTATTTAATACCAAATCAGAAAGGAACTCTGAAAACTCATCTAAAAATTCAGAGTAAGGACCTGGTGGACGATACAAAGTTACAAAAAGAAGAGGTTTTCTTGATTGGGAATTTGGATGAGGGAAACTAAGGGTTAAATGTTCAAAAGAGTTGTAAGTAATAACTGCCTTTGGAGTAATCAGTAAGTCAGACTGAAAGATTGTGGTTACTTTTCCTCCTCGCCCCAGAACTTATGGGTATGTGAAAATTTATATAACTTGGAGTGGCCTCATTCATGCTCACATGATCCTCTTGCTGCAGCCAAGTTTCTGTAAGGCAACATAAATCAATGTGATTATCACAAAGTCAAGTCATCCATCCATCCACCCATTTTGTGTCGCGCTTATCTCAAGTGGGGTCGCGAGGGGTGCTGGTGCCTATCTCCAGATGTCTATTGGTGAGAGGAGGGGTACACCCTGGACAGGTTGCCAGTCCATCATGGCGCTACACAGAGACAAACAGGACAAACCATTCACACATATATGTAATATATACACTATATTGCCAAAAGTATTTGCTCACCTGCCTTGACTCACATATGAGCTTAAGTGACATCCCGTTCCTAATCCATAGGGTTCAATATGACGTCGGTCCACCCTTTGCAGCTAGAACAGCTTCAACTCTTCTGGGAAGGCTGTCCACAAGGTTTAGGAGTGTGTTTATGGGAATTTTTGACCATTCTTCCAGAAGCGCATTTGTGAGGTCGCACACTGATGTTGGACGAGAAGGCCTGGCTCTCAGTCTCCGCTCTAATTCATCCCAAAGGTGTTCTATCGGGTTGAGGTCAGGACTCTGTGCAGGCCAGTCAAGTTCATCCACACCAGACTCTGTCATCCATGTCTTTATGGACCTTGCTTTGTGCACTGGTGCACAGTCATGTTGGAAGAGGAAGGGGCCAGCTCCAAACTGTTCCCACAAAGTTGGGAGCATGGAATTGTCCAAAATGTCTTGGTATGCTGAAGCATTCAGAGTTCCTTTCACTGGAACTAAGGGGCCAAGCCCAGCTCCTGAAAAACAACCCCACACCATAATCCCCCCTCCACCAAACTTTACACTTGGCACAATGCAGTCAGACAAGTACCGTTCTCCTGGCAACCGCCAAACCCAGACCCGTCCATCAGATTGCCAGATGGAGAAGCGCGATTCGTCACTCCAGAGAACGCGTCTCCACTGCTCTAGAGTCCAGTGGCGGCGTGCTTTACACCACCGCATCCGACGCTTTGCATTGCACTTGGTTATGTATGGCTTGGATGCAGCTGCTCGACCATGGAAACCCATTCCATGAAGCTCTCTGCGCACTGTTCTTGAGCTAATCTGAAGGCCACATGAAGTTTGGAGGTCTGTAGTGATTGACTCTGCAGAAAGTTGGCGACCTCTTCGCACTATGCGCTTCAGCATCCGCTGACCCCGCTCCGTCAGTTTACGTGGCCTACCACTTCGTGGCTGAGTTGCTGTCGTTCCCAAACACTTCCATTTTCTTATAATACAGCTGACAGTTGACTGTGGAATATTTAGGAGCGAGGAAATTTCACGACTGGATTTGTTGCACAGGTGGCATCCTATCACAGTTCCACGCTGGAATTCACTGAGCTCCTGAGAGCGACCCATTCTTTCACAAATGTTTGTAAAAACAGTCTGCATGCCTAGGTGCTTGAATTTATACACCTGTGGCCATGGAAGTGATTGGAACACCTGATTCCAATAATTTGGATGGGTGAGCAAATACTTTTGGCAATATAGTGTATGTCATATATGTTATTTGTAACATTTTTCATAAAATGGTGAACTTTCTAATTATACTCTTTTTAGATTTATATTTTTTTAAAAGATGGTAATACATCTAGCATTAATAGGCAGGGTGGCTGATGAAGCAGAAATTAATGGCAGAATGAAGTCATCTAAATCATCAATTCATTTGAGTTTATTTATATAGTGCCAATTCACAACACATGTCATCTCAAGGCACTTTACAGTTCACCAGATAATCGGTCTCCGCCAAGTGACGTCAATTGTTTACCTCGGGCGCGGTACACTACGCCTTTTCCTGGAAAAGTTTTCCACCTAAAATGGCGTCTTAGCAACAAATATCACGTGACTGGCGGAGACCAATTTTCCTAAATCCGCCCCCGTTTTCAGGCTTATGTTAACTGTAATGACTTATCTTGGACAGGCTGCTATGTAAACAGGCCTTTAGTCCTTCGTTTAGCTGTGCTGCGGTTGTTTACACTACACCTTTCCACCTAAAATGGCGTCTTAGCAACAAATGTCACGTGACTGGCGGAGACCGATACAGTCAAATTGATTCAAAGTTTGTCTGTCAAGGTTAGGATGGAGGTTTGACAGGACCCAAATGCAGACCAAAGTTTTAGGTGGTTACCTGAAGTTTTAATAAACCAAAAGTTCAGTACAGAAGCAAAAATCAAAAACATAAATCCACAAAAATCCCAAAATACTGAAAACCACGAATACTCAAAGCAAGGGGGCAAGGGAATTACGTTAAATAGGGGTTCCCTTTGTCCTCCAGCAGTCTAAGCCTATAGCAGCATAACTATAGAGATAGCTCAGGATAACCTGAGCCACTCTAACTATAAGCTTTATCAAAAAGGAAAGTTTTAAGCCTAGCCTAAAACTAAAACTGGTAGTTGGTTCCACAGGAGAGGAGCCTGATAACTAAAAGATCTGCCTCCCATTCTACTTTTAGAAATTCTAGGAACCACTAGTAAACCTGCAGATTGAGAGCGAAGTGCTCTGTTAGGAACATAAGGAACAATCAGGTCTCTGATATCAGATGGAGCTTGGCCATTTAAGGCTTTATATGTGAGAAGGAGGATTTTCCGCAGCTGTTTGCGTTGAGATTTGCGCGTTCACGCAGCGTGCACGTCTAAAGCTGCGCTGCGGGGTTGTTTTTTTCACTCCTTCCAGAGCAGGAGGCTCAGACAGCATCCTGCATCATGACCGGCAAGATGACCGAGACAGAACAGGTGCCAGAGTCTAAGAAGCTCTATGCGCGCTTCTGGAGGCTCTTTCCTCACCTGACGCTGTTCTGCACCTTGTTGGGGTACACCGTGCTGGGCGCGCTCATCTTCATGCAGGTGGAAGGAGGGAGCGAATCCAGCACCGATCAGGAGTACCATGCATTTCTGGAGAGGATTGTTCAGACCGTCCACGTAAATATCAGTAGGTGTTTCTATAAAGCAGCATCTCAATAAAATAGCTCTATTAGAATATATAAAAAGAAATTCTATTTAGCTATTTTTTATTTTATTTAGATTAATTCTGTTAAGTTGTTGTTTTTTGTATTCTCAATTTCAGATAACAGCTCCTACACAATTAATGACACAGTGGAAGATATCAGGAACCAAATGAAGGAGTTCAATTCCATATGGTTCCAGAGCCCCAGCAGATGGGATTTCTATGCTTCCATGTTGTTCTGCTGCACTGTCTTTACAACAGTTGGTGAGTTGATCTGAAAATGATGGAACATTCTGTTAACTAAAGCAGGACTCCTTCTTTGGAGGAGATCATTCCCAGTCCCACATGGTGGTGTTAACCATCAGAGCACCGCAGTCAAGGAACCATCAATCCAATCAAGATATCTTTCCTAATTTGCTGGAATAATGATTTTTAAAGATTTGAGTTTTGATTAATAAGTACAAACAATATTAATTCTCTTCAAGTAATTTCCATTTTGTGAAAATGTGATTCCCTAGAATGTTTTAATAATCATTATTTTATTGATCCTGCAATAGATAGCTCACTGCCTAAAATGAACTTCAGTCCGTTTTTTTATTGAAATAAATGTATTTTCTTTATTTTGAGCCAGTAGACACTTTTTGAAAAAGGAAGAAGACTTTACTTTAAAATAAGAAAAATCAATGATTTTATCTTAAAGCCTAGGCATTCTCCCTTTATTTCCATCTCATTACTTTTATTTAAAGGCAACTTCTCTTATTCAGAGATAATTATTTTTGCTTACTTTTGGATCAGTTTTTGTTGTGCAAGAGTTCAAACTGCAAACACTGATCAACAAATAAAAAAGAATATCTAAAAATCACTTAATCCTCCTTTAATTTCAGAAGGTAAATAGGAGAATCTGCCAATTTATTGGGTATTATTCACACCTAAAGTAAGTTCAATAGATATTATGTAGTGCAAATAAGATTATAGAGGCGCTTGTTCTTATTTTAAAGGTAGATAATTCTATTCTACTGGCGAGCTGTCTTACTTTTAATAAAAGGAAAATACACTTATTTCAAGAAACTTTTACTCAGATTACTTTTTGCAGTTTAGACACCTTCACTTTTTACAGAATCTTGTTCCTCTGACTTTCATCAGAAGCAACTTAAGGTAACCACAGACAGGATGTGCAGATTTTTAGGAAGGATTTGTTTAAACAATTAATCAGATTAACTAATCAACTAATATAATAATCAATTAATCACTAAAACATGGCTTTAGCTGACAGAGCGACCCAGTTATAGCAGCAATTACACCAAGATTGTTAAAGAATATATAAACACTTTCCATTTAAAGTTTAAAAAAAATGCTTTCTGTCTGTCAAATCTGCTTTATCCAGAACTCCTCAAGTGGAAAAGTTTAATTTCATCTGGTTCAATTCTGAAAAAACAAACCTTTTCCCATCTGTCTATTAATCAAAGGAAAGAATAATCAACTCATCAATCGATTTTCTAAATAATTGTTGCAGCCCAAGAATTTTTAAAAGCTCACATTCCTCATATTCAATGAAACTCTTTTGACTAATTCATCAAAGTCCATGAATCAACGAACTCTTCGAAACGTGACCTTATGTTCAGAAGACTTTCATGGATCTTAATGTGTCAAAGATGTAAGATGAGAAACAGCTGAGCTTTAATGCAGGATGTGGTCAAACAGAGTTCCAGTTATTCTGTTTCAGTTTGAAAGCATCATGAATAGAAAACACGTTTTCTCTATATGTTCATTAACATAGAATCAGCCTAATAATCATCATAAAATATCTGGATTCTGACATAGAAGTTTAAAGGATTATGTATATATATATGTTTTTGTCTGTCTTGTAATGCTTACGACATTTAACGGATGTTAGTGTCTTAAGACTCCTCTTATTCATTTTTATTTCATCCCTCGTCTCCTTCAGAAGCAGAACATCTTTCCAGCTTGCATTTACTCAATAAATGCTTTAACCACAGCTCATCATGTACAGCAAAACTGCAAGTACTCCATCCCTCATGCAACCTCAAATGACTTCTGATCAGAGCCTTTCATCTTCTCCCCCAGCTTTACTGACCTTTGGGAACTAAGCAGAATAATTGACATCAGTAAAAAGCATCTCCTCTTTCTCTACTTTACCCTACATGACTATGCATGTAAGGAACAAGCATAAACAGCCTTGGTGTCTCCTTGTTTACGATGTATTATGAGTACTAAAATGCTGTCAGCTAATTGCCTAACAGCAACAGGAAGTCCAGATCAATCAGAAGACCAAGCGCTTTCACTAAGGACGCTTTTCACAATCCACAAAGAGCTCATTAAAGGTTTTTTTATATTGTTTTTGTTTTGTTGTTTTTTTTTTGCAGAAACAAAATCCATCAAACAATAATAGGTAAACCAATCAATCAGTCTCTGGAGAACCATAAAGAAATTGAGTTATACGGCATCACAGCTTAAAAAAACCTGAAGCGTGATGCTGTTGGATTAAGAGGAAAATGAAACGGTACCAGCAGCAGCCGCTCCCTGTGTCGTCTTGTTTAATGAGGGTTAAGTGGATCAATGTGTTTCAACGTAAAGCTTTCGTTTTGGGAAACTGCTTCTAGCTGAAGGACATCAGTTACCTGGAGGCGTTTCGCAGTAACATCATCCGTTTCACCTGGTTTAGACATTGAATGAAAGAAATTTCTGTAAATAAATGTTTCTATTTGGTTTCCTGGAGGTCACATCTACCGGGGGCTATTTTTAAGGAAAGGTTCCGGTCACATTCGGAATACAAACTTCTGAAAGTACTTTAAATCTGAAATTATTCAATACCTTTCAATAAATGATAATTGTTTTTAATTCAGTGTAATGTTCATTTGAATGTGCTTTACTGGAGGCATCCATGTTTGTCAAAGAACACTACTGCCACCTACTGGTTTGTGACGTCACGGTGCGGTATCGGCTGTTGATCAAGTCCCAGTGCTGTATCTGGTGTTTGTCACAACGCGCTATTATCCAAGTCATCTTGAAATCATTCTTCTTCCAAATGTTGGCTACATATTACGTGTTTTTTCTCTGGCCAGAAGTTTGATGGCAAATCCTCCCTCTTCAAGTTAGCAATCCAACGAAGAACCCGTCCGTGGAGGATCAGGAATCAGAAAGGTGAAATAACTAACTTTTTTTTCACTTTTACCCGATGTACTGCCATGCATGTGGGCATTGTCAGTTTCACTATAGCTCTGGTGAATTTCAATGGTGAAGTCCTCTGGAAATCTTCAATAATTGTTGTTGATTGCAGATGTGTCTAGTAGTTCCCATTGATTCTGCTTGTAAAGCGGGGAGAATGGCGCTAGGCTAACCGCACCGTGATGTCACTGCTGGAAGATGGCAGGAGGGAGGGGTTACTATATTTGGGCAAAAATGGCCACTCCCAGACTCAGTGATCGCGTCGAAAATGATTGATTTTATTTATTTACTGATTTACACTACAGTTATTAAATCACAGCGAACGTATTAGCTTTACGTATAAATAATGAACCATTGATTATTCCTTGCTGAGCTGACTTTTCCTTCAATAATATTTGGACACAGATCTCAATAAAAGGAAGCTGAAGTAGATCCCAGAAAAGAAACAGGTTCATTATTTCCCAGGTAATATAGAAAGACTTACTACAGAAAGGATCATTCTGAAAGGATAACTCCCCAATCCTCTTACTTCACAGCATCACAACTTCATATTTTGCTGTAACTAATTTTGTTTCAAAACGTAAAGAAAACCTTTCCTCACCTTTATTTCTTCTTCTACTCTTTACTCTTACATGCTATGCAATTTTAGTAACCTTAGCATAAACTTTTCATTCTCTCTCTGATTTTCTTTCTTTAGACGATATAACTCCATGTTTATCCAGACCATCTGTTAGACCACCAATCTGCTCTAACAGATTTATTCCTTTCCACAGTAACTTAACTCTTCTTGTTTTCTGAAGAAAATTGTTTCAGGCACAAAGTTTTAGTGTTCAGATAAGCTTTTATTCCGGTAGGTCATGCAGGATCTTCCACCAAGACATTTGTCCTCTTGTTAAAATGGTAAAAACGTATTTGCATCATGGGAGCAGTTCTAGGGTTAAATTTATATAACATTTTGTAGGATCCATGCTAAGAGTGTACCCAAAATCAGAAAATTGCATACAGCAAGAAAGTAAAATTGAATTAGATTTATAAAACCTTGTTCAAACAGAAAATGAAGGAATATCCCTTATAAAATAATAATTGTACCTGAGAGTTTGTGTACAGTGCACCACCTCATGTTAGGTCCCGTATTCAACCTGTTTGATGTGATATGTGCTTAAGAATCAATCCCAATACTCCCCTTATCAATGCTTTTCAGGGCAACCCCTAAATCATGTGCATTTCTTTGAGGGTGGTGATGTCACAACTCTTCTTTACATGTAGGGGTAGGGGACATAATGAGGGGTAGGGGGTATGAGTCTAGCCCTTAATATCTACGAATTTCAGATACTAAATTTGCAGAGGAAGGGTAAGATACAATTTCTCACAAAACATGGAAGTCAGGGATTCTAGAGGGACTTGTTCAAAGGAAACCAAGTTTTTTTTCTACATTTCAAAAGCCAAACACAGCCTTTGGCGTTAGCGTCCCTCACTACATGTTGAGGTGGATTCTTGAGGATTTAATGCAGGTTCAAAGGCAACAAAAGCAAAGCCAAAAATCAAAATACAGAAAACCAAAAAAAATCTATGAAACGTACATGGGGAGCAAAGAAACAACGAGAAACTGGCAAACAGTACCAAAAGAGGAAGAGAAATAAATGGGAGACTGAACAAGACATAGCTAATCAGCAGACGAGGAAACAGGTGTGGATGGAAGAATCTAGAAGAGAACTAAGGCGGAAGGAAAAGGGCACCAGGGGGCAACAAAGAGCAACCAGGGAAAACAGGGCTTAACTGTAGAAAGAAAGGAACATGAATAAGGGTAAAGGACAATAAAACTAATAACTACTAACCAAGCTAGTGCATAAGAGAAGGAATAACTAAAACTAGACCAAACAATAAATGATAGAAAAAATTATAAAATTCTTGACAAAACAGAATAACAAAATAAAGCACAACTGAGAACCCAGAATGAAAACTTACAGAACCAAAAAGTTCAGATTGGAAGATCATGACAACTGACATCTGCCCTGCACGCTTTAGGTTAATACATCAACCAACAGCATTGGAAAAGGCTATCACAAAAGTATCATTATACCAGGCGCTCTGAGAGTCCAAACACAAAACCTGTAGTCCAAAAAACACAAAACAACCAACCCAAGGTTGGCGGAGGGGGGCCCAGGTAGGAGGGTAAGAACAAAGCAAGAACCAGAGTCCAAAAAAATCCAAAAAACAACCACCAGTCAACAGATACAAAGAGGACCTCTGGAAGATGGCCGTGAGGATGGCGCCTCTGCAGTAGGAACCTTGGAGGCCTGCGTCTCTGCAGCAGGAACCTTGGAGGCCTGCATCTCCCCAGTAGGAACCTTGGAGGCCTGCGTCTCTGCAGCAGGAACCTTGGAGGCCTGCGTCTCCCCAGTAGGAACCTTGGAGGCCTGCGTCTCTGCAGTAGGAACCTTGGAGGCCTGCGTCTCCCCAGTAGGAACCTTGGAGGCCTGCGCCTCTGCAGTAGGAACCTTGGAGGCCTGCGTCTCTGCAGCAGGAACCTTGGAGGCCTGCGTCTCCCCAGTAGGAACCTTGGAGGCCTGCGTCTCTGCAGCAGGAACCTTGGAGGCCTGCGTCTCCCCAGTAGGAACCTTGGAGGCCTGCGTCTCTGCAGTAGGAACCTTGGAGGCCTGCGTCTCTGCAGCAGGAACCTTGGAGGCCTGCGTCTCCCCAGTAGGAACCTTGGAGGCCGGTGTCTCTGCAACAGTAACCTTGGAGGCTGGCGTCTCTTCAGCAGGAAACTTGGAGGCCGGCGTCTCTGCAGCAGGAAACTTGGAGGCTGGCGTCTCTTCAGCAGGAAACTTGGAGGCCGGCGTCTCTGCAGCAGGAAACTTGGAGGCTGGCGTCTCTTCAGCAGGAACCCTGGAGGCCGGCGTCTCTGCAGCAGGAACCTTGGAGGCTGGCGTCTCTGCAGCAGGAACCTTGGAGGCTGGCGTCTCTTCAGCAGGAAACTTGGAGGCCGGCGTCTCTGCAGCAGGAAACTTGGAGGCTGGCGTCTCTTCAGCAGGAAACTTGGAGGCCGGCGTCTCTGCAGCAGGAAACTTGGAGGCTGGCGTCTCTGCGACAGGAACCTTGGAGCCTGGCGTCTCTGCAGCAGGAACCTTGGAGCCTGGCGTCTCTGCAGCAGGAACCTTGGAGGCTGGTGTCTCTGCAGCAGGAACCCTGGAGGCCAGCGTCTCTGCAGCTGGAACCTTGGAGCCTGGCGTCTCTGCGACAGGAACCTTGGAGCCTGGCGTCTCTGCAGCAGGAACCTTGGAGGCCAGCATCTCTGCAGCGGGAACCTTGGAGGCCAGCGTCTCTGCAGCAGGAACCTTGGAGGCTGGTGTCTCTGCAGCAGGAACCCTGGAGGCCAGCGCCTCTGCAACAGGAACCTTGGAGGCTGGTGTCTCTGCAGCAGGAACCCTGGAGGCCAGCGTCTGCAGCAGGAACCTTGGAGGCCAGCGTCTCTGCAGCAGGAACCTTGGAGCCTGGCGTCTCTGCAGCAGGAACCTTGGAGGCCAGCATCTCTGCAGCGGGAACCTTGGAGGCCAGCGTCTCTGCAACAGGAACCTTGGAGGCTGGTGTCTCTGCAGCAGGAACCCTGGAGGCCAGCGTCTGCAGCAGGAACCTTGGAGGCCAGCGTCTCTGCAGCAGGAACCTTGGAGCCTGGCGTCTCTGCAGCAGGAACCTTGGAGGCCTGCGTCTCTGCAGCAGGAACCTTGGAGCCTGGTGTCTCTTCAGCAGGAAACTTGGAGGCCGGCGTCTCTGCAGCAGGAACCTTGGAGGCTGGCGTCTCTGCAGCAGGAAACTTGGAGGCTGGCGTCTCCCCAGTAGGAACCTTGGAGGCCTGCGTCTCTGCAGCAGGAACCTTGGAGGCCTGCGTCTCCCCAGTAGGAACCTTGGAGGCCTGCGTCTCTGCAGCAGGAACCTTGGAGGCCTGCGTCTCCCCAGTAGGAACCTTGGAGGCCTGCGTCTCTGCAGCAGGAACCTTGGAGGCCTGCGTCTCCCCAGTAGGAACCTTGGAGGCCTGCGTCTCTGCAGTAGGAACCTTGGAGGCCTGCGTCTCTGCAGCAGGAACCCTGGAGGCCAGCGTCTCTGCAGCAGGAACCTTGGAGGCTGGTGTCTCTGCAACAGTAACCTTGGAGCCTGGCGTCTCTGCAGCAGGAACCCTGGAGGCTGGTGTCTCTGCAGCAGGAACCCTGGAGGCCAGCATCTCTGCAGCAGGAACCTTGGAGGCCGGCGTCTCTGCAGCAGGAACCTTGGAGGCTGGCGTCTCTGCGACAGGAACCTTGGAGCCTGGCGTCTCTGCAGCAGGAACCTTGGAGCCTGGCGTCTCTGCAGCAGGAACCTTGGAGGCTGGTGTCTCTGCAGCAGGAACCCTGGAGGCCAGCGTCTCTGCAGCAGGAACCTTGGAGCCTGGTGTCTCTGCAGCAGGAACCTTGGAGGCCAGCATCTCTGCAGAGGGAACCTTGGAGGCCAGCGTCTCTGCAGCAGGAACCTTGGAGCCTGGCGTCTCTGCGACAGGAACCTTGGAGCCTGGCGTCTCTGCAGCAGGAACCTTGGAGGCCAGCATCTCTGCAGAGGGAACCTTGGAGGCCAGCGTCTCTGCAGCAGGAACCTTGGAGCCTGGCGTCTCTGCGACAGGAACCTTGGAGCCTGGCGTCTCTGCAGCAGGAACCTTGGAGGCCAGCATCTCTGCAGCGGGAACCTTGGAGGCCAGCGTCTCTGCAGCAGGAACCTTGGAGGCTGGTGTCTCTGCAGCAGGAACCCTGGAGGCCAGCGTCTCTGCAACAGGAACCTTGGAGGCTGGTGTCTCTGCAGCAGGAACCCTGGAGGCCAGCGTCTGCAGCAGGAACCTTGGAGGCCAGCGTCTGCAGCAGGAACCCTGGAGGCCAGCGTCTGCAGCAGGAACCTTGGAGGCCAGCGTCTGCAGCAGGAACCTTGGAGGCCAGCGTCTCTGTAGCAGGAACCTTGGAGCCTGGTGTCTCTGCAGCAGGAACCTTGGAGCCTGGCGTCTCTGCAGCAGGAACCTTGGAGGCCTGCGTCTCCGCAGCAGGAACCTTGGAGCCTGGCGTCTCTGCGACAGGAACCTTGGAGCCTGGCGTCTCTGCAGCAGGAACCTTGGAGGCTGGTGTCTCTGCAGCAGGAACCTTGGAGGCTGGCGTCTCTGCAGCAGGAACCTTGGAGGCTGGTGTCTCTGCAGCAGGAACCTTGGAGGCTGGCGTCTCTGCAGCAGGAACCTTGGAGGCTGGTGTCTCTGCAGCAGGAACCTTGGAGGCTGGCGTCTCTGCAGCAGGAACCTTGGAGGCTGGTGTCTCTGCAGCAGGAACCTTGGAGGCTGGTGCCGTGACGTCACAAACCAGTAGGTGGCAGTAGTGTTCTTTGACAAACATGGATGCCTCCAGTAAAGCACATTCAAATGAAAATTACTCTTAATTAGAACAATTATGTAAAAGAGTATGTAATAATTGCATATTTAAAGTACTTTCAGAAGTTTATCTTCTCAATGTGACCAGACTTCTACTTTAATACCTACAAAAGCTACAGTGAGGAAAGTAAATATTTGAACACGCTGCTGTTTTGCAAGTTCTCCTACTTAGAAATCATGGAGGGTGTATGTCCACTGTTAGAGACATAATCTAAAAAAGAAATCCAGAAAGCAGCCATTTAAAATGGCCCTTCCAAGTCAAACGCCAGCGGAATGGCTGGCCAATTCCCTGCAACTTGGAGAATTCCCTCCAACTTCCAGCCACAGGAGTGACACCCTCTTTCTGCTGGGCCTGCATATTTCCCTAAATTACAGGGTCTGACCAGGAGATGGGGCTTCTCTTTAGATCCTAATGTGCACAAATCATGATGGAAAGAATATTTTAGTACAATATTGATGTTTAAAAAGGAATTGTAGGGGACCAGTCAAGGGTCCATTAAGTGGGGAAATTTTTAATGGCTACTACTGTACTTCCAGTTCATATTCATCTTTTCTTACGTAAACAGCATGTTGTGTTGTGCTTGCATGTGGCTTTGATTTCCTTAACCATTCAGATGGAAGTCTGATAGCAATTGCATGTAAGTAAGATAAAGAAATGTACCAAAAAGATCCCCTTTTACAAAATATAAGGAATTGAAATGAGCCTTGTTTGAACACATGCTGTAATTCATTGAGAATGATTGTAGATTTTAGAGTTTCTTATGAGAACTTAATATTGCTTTGTCCATCATGTTAATAAAGAATCATTTGTCTCTCTGTCACTGTAGGATATGGGGAAATCTATCCAGTTACCTTGCTGGGTAAAATCCTGTGCATCCTATATGCTATGTTTGGCATCCCTCTCTTGCTTCTGGTCATTCTCGATATGGGCGACTTTCTGGCTTTGGTGATGAGTAAAGCCTACGCAAAAATCTACACCCTCTGCAAGTCCCTTCGCTCCCGCAACTGGACACCATGGAAAACTCCCAGGAGAGGACGGCGGT
Organism: Cyprinodon diabolis; assembly: GCA_030533445.1. Classification (NCBI taxonomy): domain Eukaryota; kingdom Metazoa; phylum Chordata; class Actinopteri; order Cyprinodontiformes; family Cyprinodontidae; genus Cyprinodon; species Cyprinodon diabolis. Next base: position 6,559,674 of record CM060083.1, read on the forward strand.
CAGACCGCTGGATTCTGGACGACGGCACCTCTGTTCTCCACAGTAATGTTATGATAGGTCAACCTCTAGATATCCAGCAGGTTCTGCACACTCAAGCAGATGTGCGACACAAGTCTGTCCGTCTCCAAAAAAATAGTGAAATCTTTGAAAAGATCCTGAAGAGGGACAATTTATTTAGAAGTGACCCATTGCACAAGTCCCTTTCCTGCCCTGAACTAGACCAGCTGCCACCACCTCCCAGAGGATTTCAAATATGGGATTTCACAGGGTTAGGGGAGGTAATGGAGGAGTTTGATGTTCCGTTCATACTGATCCTTTTCATTGTTTTTGCATACATTTGCTTTGGAGGTTTGGTCTTGCCATTGTGGGAAACTGAAATAAAAGGTTTTGATCCCTTCTACCTTTGCTTTATCACAGTCACCACCATTGGGTTTGGGGATATCATACCTAAACACCCCAAATACTTCTTGCTTGTCTCACTTTTCATTCTTGGTGGCATGGCCATTATGACCATGGCCTTTAAGCTGGGCCAGATTAGAATTGTTTCCTGTTATCGCAACTTCGTCCAGTTGATTAGCCGTTTAAATACTGAAGCTCCAAAAAAAGTTTGTGTTTCTTAGTTTTGAATCTCTTAATGTATTCTACCTTTTTTTAGACATGAAATTGAGGGAAAATGTGCACGTGCCTTTCACTTTACTCTGATATCAAAAACATCTGTATTTATGCATTTAGATAGTGTGAGTATTACATGCATAACTGATCCGAAAAAAATTACTGCAAAGTATCCAGAATAATATGTTCACACAGTTTTCCAACTACATGGAACTGGTTGTAAATTATTTGCTTTTTGGTGATTGTATTTGTTATGTGAAATTAAATATAACATGAACCATATATATATATACCATATATATATAAGTATACCATGCTCAACATGAATCTGAAACAGACTTTTTCTTGGGCTAGACCTTTGTTTTGTTGTTCCTCAGAGTCTTAAATGTGGTGAATGCTGGATTCTACTTTAATTCACTTCTATGTCAGACTAATAGTTGCAGAAGAAAATGAACAATCCTTTATGTAGGAATAGTTAAATAACCAAGGACTTTACAGTTCTTAAGACCTTACATTCTGGATCTTTTGTTTCTGTTTAAGTTTTGATTTTTTGGGTTCCTAGGTTTGCTTTGTTTTTTTTTTCTTTGTTGCTGTATAGATTTAGATAATTATTGTATTCTTAGTTTTGCCCTTCCTGGTTAGCTCTTTTTTCAACATTGTTGGTATTATTTACACTTGCCCGGGGTCTTTTGCGTGTTCTCCCTGTGCATGCGTGGGCGTCCTCCCACAGTCCAAAAACGTGACTGTTAATTGGCGTGTCTAAATTGTCCTTATCTGTGAATGTGTTTGCATGGTTGTATGTATTTGTGTGTCTCTGTGTTGCCCTGCGACAGACTGGAGACCTGACCAAGGTGTACCCCGCCTCTCGCCCATAGACTGCTGGAGATAGGCACCAGCCCCATTCCAATCCTGACATGGACCAAGCGGGAGAAAATGGAAATGGATGTTTATCCCTGGTTATTATTTGCTGCCCCCTGTGTCATTTCCTTTCACCTTAGCTCCTTCTAGTTACTTCTGTCCACATCTGCTCCTTATTAGCTAATCCGTCCTCCCATTGTTTGTGTCTCCCATATTTACTCCTCGGTTTAGTTACACATTGCTGATCCCTCGTCATTTTTTAGGTTTATTCCTACCTAGTGTCTCCTAGGTTTTTGGTTGAGTTTCTTGTCAGTTGGTTCTGTATGGATGCTGTATTTTTACCTCAATAAATTTTGCAAGCAATCATCCCTGTGTGTTCTACTTTGCATTTGAGTCCACAACAACATCCACCAATCTTGAGAACAGTGAGACTAGCCACTAGCAGCTGTATTCTATAGGGATATAACTTTATTTTATTTTTATGGTTATTTTTAATGTAGCATTTCGTAGTAACTTGGCAGTGTTGAGACATAAACCATGATAAAGTTTTGGACATTGAGGAACAATGGCCATGTTTCTTTTTAACATGTTCACTGGAGAAGAGGATGCAATTTTCCTCGCAAACGGTTTTGAGACCTATCTTCTCTGCTCTGCAACCAATGGGATCTGCAGAAATTTTTAATGGGGGGGGCCAGATGGGGCCACTAAAAATCTTGGGGTGGCACAGTGAAACTGTAACGCCGGGCGTACACTGTACGATTTTTGGGGCTTTGGGATTTTCCAGTTGTGCTAGAATCTTCGATCGGGCCGACTTTCAGCCTGATCGTGCATCGTGTAGTGTACAGGGGGTTACGAGGGGTGATCCGCCTCTCACGACCACCTCCCGATCAGGAATTGTGAGGTCGGGAGAAAATCGAACATGTTAGATTTACTCCCGACCGTCATGGGCAAATTGCTCAGTGTGCAAACAAGGATTCTTCTGTAAACACAGCAGCGTGGCAGGTGTGCAATGAGTGAAATGGAGTTCCGTCTGTAAAATTGACAGACCGTAGTAGCCATGTTTGCTCAGCCATGTCTTTGTCCAAATATGTCGTTGCCTTTTCTTTCAGGGCTTTTAGCGCAAAATTGCACAATTTGCCAAGGCAGCAAGTTACACTATAGTAAGCTTCATATTCCCCTTCTATTTGTTTGGCTTCTGGATAGACGAGTCAGAGCAGCTCCATCTCACTGCATAGCTGAGTCCGACGTGCTTTTTAGTGGTGCAGTGTGAGCAGGTGAATTGCATCAGAGCGTCGGGCTGAACATAAATCATGAGCTGTGAGCTAAACCCTGCGGTTTAGTCGTACAGTGTGAGCAGTAGCTGCGTGCAACGACTGAAAATCGCAGTGTATGCCTGGCTTAAGCCATGCTTTCAAAATTTAAATCTACTATTATGGTAAACCTGCCTGTAGAAATCATAAAGACTTAAATAAACACCTACTCATATCTTGGTTTATTGTGTAATTTTTAATGTTATATCGCTGGCTGTGCATAATGGCATGAAATGCTAAACTGATGGTGCTACAGTTTACACTGGTAAGTGGAGTGGCCAGGGCATTGCAAAGGGTGGTTGTGGCCACCCCTGACCACCCCCTGGTGGTGCCACTTTCTGTCACCCCCTCTAAGCTCAACTTGTTCCACAGGATACCTCCCACAGATGTGTCTGTCCCCCCCATGGAGCCGAGAACAGTAAAACCCACCTCAGCACAAAGGATTTGTTTCTCTTTCCGTGAAGCTGCCCGCAGGTTCACATTGGAAGAAGAAACCACCATGGAGTCCCAGGCTCAAGGTCCAGATCTCCAGAATGACCAAGGCTAAGTCATGAAGGTTGACATTCCATAACCAAACTGCTGAAAAACAGGCCGTTTCCAACATTTCTTTGAGTTTCAGAACTTACAGAACTGGACTGGAGGTAAAGTCTGCTATGGAAGCCTTTCCCTTGCTGTGAGCCTTCCCTGCTAAGCTGGAGGAAATTCAACTTTCCAAATGGACACCAGCAGAGATATAAGGTCTGCCACAGTTAGGGACAGACTCTAGTTAAACAATATATCTTTTGATGAGGTTTCTATCAGTATAGTTCTATTCACCAAAAGTCACCTCAAGGCAATTTACAGAGACAGTTCAGGCACACCTTCTACACAATTCTACACAATTCAATCAGATCATATAGTCAGATTGGTTCAAAGTTTTCTATCTAAGAAAAAGCAGCTGATTGCATTTACTCATTGACTCCTCAGCAATCCCTCACGCAAAGCATGCTTGTAGTGACAGTGGAGAGGAAAACTCCCTTTGCACAGGATGAAACCTCCAGCAGAACCAGACTCAGGGTGAGAGTCTAGTGTGGGCGGCCGACTGGGGTTCAAGGAGACAGAAGCAGACATAGAAAAAGAAGCAGAGCTACAAAAGGCAACTGTAAAAGGCGGCCCCGTCCAGGAAACACACAGCCTGGCAGACGACCTCCAAGCCAGTTACCATGTCAGAGGATGCAGAGAGCACATCCAGTTAGTCACATTCAGAGAACCAGGACTACACTGAAAAACAGGCTGATGTCCAACATCTATAAACAAAGGTGTTGATGGCAGCAGCACAGCTGATATTTCTCTCCAGGATGGAGTCACAGCCAAACAGGAACAGACCAGATGAAGCTACTATGAGAAACAGCAAAGAGAGCAGAACGTTAGAGATTGAACTAACAAATACTGCAAAGTGGGAGAAGATAGAAAGAAGCAGAATAATAAATTGGAGTCCCTATGTCCTCCAGCAGTCTTAGCCTATAGCAGCATAACTATAGAGATAGCTCAGGATAACCTGAGCCATTCTAACTATAAGCTTTATCAAAAAGGAAAAGTTTTAGGCCTAGCCTTAAAAGTAGAAGGGGTGTCTGCCTCACGGACTAAAACTTTAAAAATAGAAAGCTGGCTCCTTGGTTTAATGCAGACCTGCACACTATGAAGCAAAATTCTAAGAAAATGGCGCTCCTCATGCCTATGGGAATCCTTCCGATTCTGGAAAAATAGTTTACTGCTTTACAAGACGACCCTTCGTAAAGCAAGAGCAGCATATTTCTCCTCATTAATAAAGGAAAAGAAGAATAATCCTAGATAGTTTTTTAATAGAGTTGCCAAACTCACTCAGTTATAGCTGTGTTTAATCATCCATCCCACCTGCTCTTAGCAGTAATGATTTTATGGGATTCTTTATAAATAAGATTGATTCTATAAAAAGAATAAGATCATTAGCACACATCTAACTATGATTGGTTTATCTCTGGAAGGTGGGGCAGCATCGGAGGTAGCCATAGAATCTGAACCGGGTTTTGACAGCTTTGATCCAGTTGAACTTTCAGAGTTAGCAAAATTGTCTTCATCTAAGCCTTCAACTTGTATGTTAGATCCAGTAGCAGGTTATATTCCCTTTGATCTCCTCCTCCATTTTAGATGTGATTAATCTTTCTCTGTTACACGGATATGTACCAAAGGCTTTTAAGGTTGCTGGAATTAAACCTTTGCTTAAAAAACTGTCTCTCACAATCACCTGGATCATAGACTACCTGACAAATAGACCTCAGTTTGTTAGACCGAGGGTCAGCTGTCTAGAACATTATTTTTTTAATGAATCCCTGAAGGCCAGATTCGCCTGCCGATTACGTCAAAGCGGTGTCGAGGTCTTTTTCGTCGTAGGAAGACTCCTCGCTATGCGGCTGAAAAATGCAAGGCCCAGCAGGGCTTGGAAACAAAGTCCAGTGGATTGGTTTTAATTTTCTTGTGGAATTTGTGCTCTTTCTGTTATTTCATAGTAGCAGCACCAGATGACGCTGTTGTCCATCCCTGATGAAGAGGACAGAGAACTCTGAGGAAATATGAAGCAGGATCATCTGTTTCAGCTTCTACTGTAAAAGCTTTTACAGTTTTTACTCCAAGTTTGACTTAAAATACATAAATCCTGCAGATCAGGGAAGGAGGGATTTGTATATAGTTACTGTTCAGGTAAAATATGGAAAATCCATTAATGAATAAATAAACTATTAGCTACCTTAATGTGAACTTTCAGATACATCTCTATGAATAAAAACCTTTAAGCCACATCAAAAGAATAACATTGTAATGTAATGTGACATTCATGTTTAACACCTGCCTTAGGTTGTCTTTTTTTAATTCACCTCATTAGAAGAAATAATTTGCTTTATGAATGTATATGGCTGCAAAGTATTCAAGGTAAATAAATCACATTTTTAATAACTAACTTTTGGTATAAATATTAACAGACTGCATTTGAATAATTTTAGTTCAGGATTGTTGAACCAGTTCAGAGCAGATACAATTGGATATAAATATGAATGGGGGGGGGGGGGGGGGTCACTGCAAAAAGAAAACATCTAAATATGTCATTTTCTTCTCAACATAAGTGTATTTGTTCTTGAATTGGAACAAGAATATTACCATTTAAAATAAGAAAAAACAATTGCATTGTCTTGTTTTAAGTTCATTTTATCTAATCTTATTTTAAGAAAAAGAAGACTAATTCCATTGGCCAATCATCTTAGTTACATACCCAAATTAAGGGTAAATACACTTAATCTAAGACATTTTTATTTATTTCTAAATCGTTTTTGAAGTGTAAAATCAAAATCGCATAAAGTTAATGTGTTTGCTCTCAATTTGAGCAGTTAAACAAGACAATCTGCAACGGAGGGAGTTTCTGTCCTACAAACAGAAAAAAAATTATGTATGCACTTCATTGATTTAGTGGACATGCTTTGTTTTTATTGTTTTAAACTTATTTTTCAAAATAGAGTCTTATTCCATTCACAAACTGCCATACTGTTCAACCCAAAGCTAACATAGCAGCATTTTAATTTTAATGATTTTTTTTTATATATTATTTTAATTTCCTGTTTTCTAAACAGACAGTTTTATTTAATCTTCCTGTCGTCGCAGTCTTACAGTTACTGTAAAACTCTTCATGCAGGCCACTCTGTTTACATGTATGGTTAATACAACTATTCCTTATTTGTTCATATTAATTATGCTTTTGATAAAAACTCCTTTCTCTAAAATGCCATCAGAACGCTGATAATAAGTGTATCTCAGCCCCCCCCCCTTCAGTGTCCACCATATTGGATCAGTCCATTTGCTGCACATGTTCAGAAAGGTCCAAACAGACAGCAGCAAACCATTAAAAAAAAAAAACGATGCGTAGAGCAGTGTTGCTTAGTCACTATATTTAGCGACTTTTCAGACCCCTCTAGCACTATCAAAAAGGCGCCTAGTGCCAAATCTAGCAACTTTTTTCTGCTACTGGAGACTTTGGAGACAACATCTAAAAGCAGCGAACTCTGCTCTCCAGAGCCAGTAGATTGGTAACCTCGCCTCCTGCTCTCCTCTATCTTGTCTGCTGTCATGATTCATGCAGCTATTATTTCATCCAAATGAAAAATGGAGAACAGATAAGCAGATCATGGCTTGTCTACAGTGAAAAGAAGGACTGGGTTGTTTACTTTTGCCTTTTTGGAAACACAGGAAGGAGCAATCAGCTAAGTGAGCTTAGTGCTTGGAAATAATCTTTCATTCCTTTAGAGACAGCATGAAAAGTCAGCTGAGTACAAAACATAGAGAGGAAAACAAGAAGAAAAGGGACAAGAAGAGAGGGACAAAACCTAGAACAGATAATGAATGTCTATTCTATTAACATTTCTATATCTATATAATGGGTCTGTTTTATGTGTTGCCTTCTCAATTCAGAGGGCCCCCTGCCTGTCTTTGCTTAGGGCCCCAAATTTCCTAAATCCACCCCTGTTAGAAAGTTTCTGGAGTGAATACAGCAAAAAAAAAAAAGATCTACTTTCAGGTTTTTGTCTTCTTCTCCAGCTTATTTTTTAAGTTTTTAAACACCTGCAAACATCTGGCCTCAGAGCAGATGCTCCATGATGATCTTCCTTCTGCTTCCAGGGCAGGGCTGCTGTGCAAACTGCGCTATTGTGCTGTGATGCAGCATCTCTGCTCGGCTTGTTGGCAAACAGGTCTGTCAACATTAAGGGTCGTGACGTCAGCAGCCGCCCCGGTCGGTAAAAAGCCTTGATCTCCTCCTGCCATCTGCGCTGCTGCTGCTCCCTGAGTTAGGAGCGGACTTCCTGAGGCTCTGACTGCGCTTCTCCTCCATCTACCTGTTGCTGCTCCGCTGGGACCTGATCACCATGGGGGGGTTAGACGCGCTCCGGCAGCTCAGCTTCATCAAATGGCTCCGAGAGGAGCGGCAGTCCAGGAGACTCATTCTTTTCATAGTTTTCGTGGCTTTGCTCCTGGACAACATGCTGCTGACAGTGGTCGGTAGGTGTGCACCCCCACCCTGCACCTCTCTCCACTTCTCAATCTCCTTCCTTTAATTATCTTCTTCTTTCCTTCATTATTTTTAATTTAATCTAAATCTGGAGCCACTTTTTCCGCATCAGCATCACATTGATGCTTTATTCTTTATATTATTTCATTTACAGTCAGGATCTGAGAATTCTTCCCAGCTTTTTTCAGATAACTTTTTTTTTCCTGTTCGTTTTTTTTTAATTTACCGGTTTGGGATTCTGTGTTTAAATCTGTTTTAAATCATTTTAGAAGTTGATTAATTATCTGCACATTACAAAGACTCCATTTAAGGGAGAACCGACAGAAAATTCCCCTTCATTGTCCTTTTTGGTAGACTGGAAAAAACATCCACAAATAAGTAAAAATGTCTTAAATGAATAGTATTTAACCTTAATTTAAGTAGCTAAATTAGATAGTTTGCCAATTTAATTAGTATTTTTACTTAAAAAATAAGATAATTAGATAATATGCACTTGAAATAAGACAATGCAGTTGTTTTCTCATTTTAAACCTAAAGTCTTGTTTCATTGGCAAAATGTCTCTTTTACCTCCTAATTCCAAGAACAAATGCACTTAATTTAAGAAAAAATGACTGATCAAGATTTAGATTTTTTTTTCAGTGTGTATGAACAAAATATCTGCCCCACTTGGCGATTTTTATTAATCAGCAGCTTTTCTTTTGGCTGCATTCAGAGCAGATTCATAACACATCTATTTATCAACATCTACATTGGAGGGTTCTAAAAGTGGGGGTCTGAACACCCTGGGGGGGTCGCAAGATGGATTTTACAATCTTTTGTTTGATTCCTGAGGTTTATGGAGGATAAAAATAGATCATTAAATAAATCTATGTTAGATTCATTTATTTTTGTTTGTAATATATGATTCAAATAGAAAACAGTTAAATGATCAATAAAATATTTATTTTTCCAGGTTTTTATTGTCATTACACTGTCACACCTACAGAGCAATGAAATTCACTTTGCATTTAACCCATCCCCTTTTGGAGCAGTGGGCTGGTTTCCCAATGGAAGGTGTGTTTTTAGGCTTAAAATTAGGTTGATTAGATAATATGCACTTGAAATAAGACAAAGCAATTGTGTTTTCTTATTTTAAATGTAAAGTTGTCTTGTTCCATTGGCAAAATGCCTATTTTATCTCCTCAATCCAAGAACAAATGCACTTATTTTAAGAAAAAATGACTTATCTAGATTTCGATTTTTTTCTAGTGTGGGCTGCCATTGTGCAGCGCCCAGGGAGCAGTTTGGGGTTAAGGGTCTTGCTTAGGGACCCAGAGTGGCAGTCTGGGGGAGTGGGTTTCAAACTCAGAACCTCTGGATTCCAAGCTCTATGCCAATTAAACACAATTAAAAGTCCTATTAAATAATCAACAATTGAATATGATAAATAAAAGGATCATTACTAATGTAAAAATATAGACTTAAATTAGTTTTTATTTGTCAGTCTGTATTTCTGTGATTTGGGGGGAAATGTTCTGTTTTTCTGTATCTCTGTTCCTCCATTATCTGTCAGATTAGAGCTCACTGCTGCTCTCTGTCAGCCCCAATATCGGCTCCTTCCTCTCTAAATTGAGATCAAATGATCCGGTAAGCCTTGGGCCATTTGGTTCTTAATCCATGATTTTCAGTCGGATAAACAACATTTGCCTTAAAACTTTAAAATGGTTTCCTTTCGTCTTTGAGCTCTAAATTTGCAGAGACTTTTCACCGTTCCTTCATCTTCACGTCTGCAACCTTTCATCCTCCTGAAATCCAGTTTGCTCTTTAATAGCAAAGCTGCAGGAGTTTTTTTTAAATACTGGAAGTGCTACAAAAGACAACTTTATTGGAATATGTTGAGTTTAATATCAAACTGGGGCCAAAAAGTATTTAGTCAGCCACTGATTGTACAAGTTCTCCTTCTTAGAGTAATGACAGAGGTCTGGCTCCGTAAAAAGCATTTCAAGGTCCTGGAGTGGCCTAGCCAGTCTCCAGACCTCATGGAAAAGTTGTGTTGCCTAGCAACAGCGCTGAAACATCTCTGCTCTAGAGGAGATCTGCATGGAGGAATGGGCCAAAATACCAGCTAGAGTGTGTGCAAACCTGGTGAAGACTAAAGGGCTGCAGCAGTGTGTCGCAGTGAGCTTGTCGCAGATATTTTTGATTTATGCCCAATATTGAAGCGTGCTCTGCGCTATGTTATTCCTCGCCACAACGCAAGAGGGACAATCAGGAACTAGCTGTGGGTCTAGATACAGCTGAGGCGGTGAGGGGGAAAGTTTGTGGGACAACGGAGGGACATGAGGGCCAAAAAGAGCGGGGATCCAGGTGGAAAAAGGGTCCCAGCGTTCTCGCTCACCTCGCTCTTCTAGCTGGTCCATCTTCATGAGTTGTTTTCCACAATGGCGGTCATACAAACAAAGCAGGAAATACGCATAGTTAATTGACTGCGATACTCATGCAGATGGCCTGGTTTCTGAGTATAAATCTGCCTTCACAGGAAACGTTTGCCCTCTGTCATTGCCAACAAAGGTTACGTTACAAAGTATTGAGTGGAACTTTTGTTATTGACTAGATACTTGTTTTCCACCATCATTTCCAAATTAATTCCTTAAAAGTCCTACAATGTGATTTTTTTTCCTCATTTTGTCTCTCATAGCTGAAGTGCACCTATGATGAATTACAGACCTCTCTCATTATTCTAAGAAGGAGAACTTTCACAATCAGTGGCTGACTAAATACTTTTTGGCCCCACTGTATTTAAAGAAAGAGAGATGTGAATCCCTCCCTTTGGGTTTTTCCACCAGTTCCCATCATCCCCAGCTACCTGTACAGCCTGGATGTGATGTCGGATGCAGAGTTACGGAACAGCAGCGTGTCTCCTCAGGCTCCCACTGGGTCTTTCCACACCATCGTGTCTTTGTATGACAACGCCGTCAGGCTGTCGGGCTCCAACTCCACCGCTGGCCCTGCTGGCCTGCCCTCTACCCCTGCTGCTTTGCAGCCTCCGCTGAACTCCACTGACTGCCCTCAGTCTACAAGCAGGCTGCTCAATGAAAATGTCAAAGTGGGACTGCTGTTTGCTTCCAAGGCCACCGTGCAGCTGCTGACCAACCCCTTCATCGGCCCGCTGACCAACAGGTAGGTTTGGACTTTCCTAAAAAGTAAAAAAAAAAATAACATCCACTGGACTTTGTTTCCAAGTTAGAAGATGTTCTAGCTTCCCATCCAGGAAGCTTTTTCAATTCAAAATGTCAGGAATGACGTTTAGTTCCAGGTTTTATACAGTAGCCCAACAAAGCCTTGTTTTGGCTTAGAAAACATGCAAATAGAAACGGATGAACGGGTTCACGCCTCTGGAATGGAGGTTGTTTGGCTTCTTTGTTACCTGTCCATGTCTCTGACAGCGGGGTCGTTAAAGGGAATTGTTCGCCTGGCTGAACAGGCGAGTTCTTCTGATCCCCTGTAAAGGGGTGGGGGTTGCGATGAAAGCGGGAAATGATCGACTCAATTGCTGCATTGTAGGTTTTTGTAAGCTTGATCCTGAGTTGGTTTGGACTGTTTATAGTACCGTCAAACTCAATCCAAACTATTTCAGTCATTTGATACTAAAAGGATTTCCTATGAATGTGTATTTCAGTGGATTGAAAATTCAGTTGAAAAGTTCTAAAATTCCAATTCTACTGTAAAGTTCCGGTTTGTTTGTGCAGCACATCCGGGTCTTTCAAGACAGACTAGAGTAACTGAACACAGATTCATGTGGTGCAGATGGTGAAGCTTTACGGCTGTATGTAGATGGTAGGTGTGGAGCCAATCAGAGCCTGGTAGATGCCCTGCATCCGGCCACATGGGCAGCAGGAAACACTCAACTTTGTAATTAATACACAGTAAACCTGAATGTTGCCAGAAGTCGTTTAGGCTGAATGCTTGAAAGTCTTAAAATGTCTCAAATGTGTTGAGTTTTTAAACTAGTTGTGTTTTATTAAAGCAAAACTTAATTAACTTTAATAATGAAATACTGCAGATCTTTACTTCTGAAAAGCTGTAGAAGTAAATAAAATATCAGTTTACATGAATTATTTGAAGTAAACTGAAATCAGAATGGAGAACTATGACCTCATAAAGAAGGACTTTCTCATAATTAAAAATAACTATAACTAAATAATTCCAAAAAAGTTTAAAAAAAAAAAACAACAAAAAAAAAAACAATCCACTGGTCTTTGTTTCCAAGTTTGAAGACGTTTCTCTTCCCATGCAGGAAGCTTTTTCAATTCAAAATGTCAGAAATAGTGTGGAGTTACAGGCTTTATAGAGCGGACCAAAAAAAATCTAGCCTTGTTTTAATTTAGAAAACATGCAAATTGAAACAGACGAACAGGTCCACCCCTTTGGAATGGGGGTCGTTTGGTTTCTTTGTTAGCCTGCAATACCCCATACCTGTCTATGTCTCTGAAAGGGGGGTCATTAAGGGAATTGTTGGCCTGACTGAATAAGCTAGGTGTTCTGTTGCCCTGTTCTTGAGTTCTGTGATTTATTCTGGTTTACAGTGTATTTTTCACACGCATGACCCCCACACTGGTTATACTTGCTGCTAGTTAAGATGCTAGATTAGCATAGCGTGCAGCAGGTCATGGCTCCACACCACAAACAAATGTAAGCTAGTTCCCAGTTCCTGCTAAAGCAGCAGTGATAGATTTAGGAAGATCCGTATGCGGGCATGGACTGATCTACAGTTTAAAACAAATAACCTTGGATCTGAAAAAATAAATGCAGGATTTATTTCCATCTCATTTTTCATATTCAGATTTACAATCGAAATTCAGTTTATGATGGGAAGTTGTTTTTTTATGAAGCCTCCAAACAGATTGAACCTTGATTTTTGATGGAGATTTCCAACTGTTTGGCTTTGATGCATAAATGAGTATGGGGAATTTTAGACACTTAAACTTGATATGACAGAAATGTGAGCATCAATAAAAGCTTCAATAAATATTTCACTTTGCATGTTTTCTAAAGGCTTTGTTGGGCTGCTCTATAAAGCCTGGAACTCAATGCTATTTCTGACATTTTGAATTGAAAAAGCTTCCTAGATGGGAAGCGAAACATTTTCAACTTGGAAACAAAGTCCAATGGATTGTTTTTTAACTTTTTTTTTAATCAATAAAAGCTATTTTTATGAACAGCTGCCAAACCGTTACTATTTAAAAGCTATTTTTGTACCTCAGACATAAACACATTTTACACACAAAGATAATAAACATCGTATCTTAATATGATCAAAGCTAAATTTGGAGAATCTAAATTTTTTAAACTATTATGAAAAAACATGCTTTTCTAAAAACATGATTTTATTTTTTTGAACTCCTAAAAATCATCTTTTCAAACAGCATTTCCTTTAAAAGTGTTAAGCGCGGTTTTACTTTGAAACTAAATCTGAATTCTTATAGTTAAATCTGAATTAAACTGTGACTCTCTACACACATTTGTACAAATCGATGCATTTCTTTTGGAACTGAGTATTAAATTAAAAAAGAAAGTCCAAAAATTGAGATTCTGGGACTGATTGCTGTAAATTTATGTGTAGAGCTAGGAAATTAATTGCTTTAGCAATATAATCACAATTTAACAAGGCGCCATTTTCAAATCGCAAAAGTAATCATTTTTGGTCATATTACATAAGTATTTAGATTTATCCCTCCAGCCTTTTGGTGGTAATATTCTTGAAGGGGGTTTGCAGCCACACAGACGGGAAGAGAGAAAGAAGCAGCTAACCTGCAAGTTCATGCATGCAAGTAGAATTGATCACTACTTGACAAAAAGATTAAAAGTCCTGCAACAAAACTCTGCACAAGCAAGCTTTCAAGGTACCCTGGGCATAGATACATTTTTTAATCTAGATTAATCTCACTGTGATCTTGGAATTAATCTAGATTAATCTAGATTAAAATGGCTCATTTGAATTATGCCCAAGGGCTTCCTTCGTGAATCAGAATAACTTTATTAATCCCTTACAGGAAATGTTTTTCTTGCGGTGCAATCATTTACAGAAGAGAGAAAAATAAGATTGTAAGCACAAATAAAATAAAAGAAGAAAATAAAATAAGTATGATATGTGTGTGCTGCCTGAATAATAAGTAAAAATAAGTCTTTGTACAGGGACTCATCTCCTGTTTCCAAAATGCATCAAAAACTGCTTGAGAAAGCTTTTCTACTATGATAACTGGTGATGAAAATAAATAATATTCAATGACATTTATTTTTGTTTAACAGTGTGTTTATTCACATAAATATTAACCCTTTAAAGCCCGATCCAAGAATAAAACAAAACAGAAAATTACTTTTTTTTTGGTTTGAAGTCCTTATTTGGCCTTTTAACAAAAAATGTAAAAAGAAAAAACAGAAATACATTTTTGATATTAATAATTTATCACTATGCGATAAGTCAAGATTATTTTTTGTGTAGTCTTCTGCCCTCTGTTATCAGGTATATCTGATTGTGTACAATAGGATTTTGAGCAAAGTTTTTACCATTAAATTATGCAAAAGGTGTCACATTTAGAAACCGTATGTATCAAATATGATACATTTGGCATTACAGGGTTCATTCTGAACTGTAGGCCTAGATAATAGGTCCTGATGAACTGTTTACAGTCAGTAGCTTTATGTTAGTCAATCCAAGCTCTCCTTTTTCCACCAGTCACTCAGGCAGTCATTGTAACGTCCTGTGAGGCCGCAGTAGAAGCAAGGGCTGCTGGCTAATGTCAAGATGGGGAAAACATCACCATTCCATCCTAGATTTGTGTTAAACATGATTGTTTATGTTGGTAGTCTGTTTCTGCTTAGCTAACATTATGTTCTGGAGGTTGCAGCTGTAAGACTGAACATTATAACCATGGGAAGAATGTTTCACCAGTTGCACATAAAGGAACACGCAAGCTTGGTTGCATCGTGAGTTACTTGCTGGCAAACACGCTGCATTATCAAGGTGAAGAACCAGCTCCCAGAATAGATTAACGGCGATATTTTTTTTATCGTGCAATAAAAGTCTGACCTTAACGGAAAACATTAATGCCAATGACATCCCACCACTAAGTGAAACATTTACATGATTTTGGTTAATGCAAAGGAATTAATGCAATTTTCGATTTTTGGTAAAACCGTTCAGCTCTAATGTGCATCTATCTTCTGGTTTTAAACTGGAAGAGTTGGAAATGCGGTAGTCACCATCATGACAAAAAGATTTTTATCCCTAATGTCTAAAGAGCCTCTTTGGTCATCATTCCAGAGAAATTAAATTTCTTTAGAGTCTCCAATTGTCAGAAAGCAGGAACATTGGACCCAGAATTCAGGCGAGACAGACAGTGGGAAAATTATTTTAATAAACAAGGCGTTTATTAAAATAATCATAAGCGGAACTGCGGATCTGCAGCGGCTGCGCAACGCCTATCACTGGATACTTTGGTGGAGAACAACACAGGTAAGGGACCATGATTATCTGATGCAGAATGATTATCATGAGAGTCACTTACCTGGTTTGACAGTTCAGTCCACCTCTATAGAACGTGGTAGGGTCCAGCCGGAGGGCTAGCCCAGAGGACAAGCAGTCCCAGAGGACAAGCAGGTGTCTGAGCCAGGTCAGGGAAATAAATCAGAACAGGAAGGATCAGAGGTCCCGGAGTCCAAAGCCCAATGAGGGAGACCAATGAGAACAGGAACAGGCTGGTCCAGGGTTCCAGGAATCAACAGACAGTTTAGGAAGAAAGTTCAGATGGGAACAGGGAAGTCATGAAGCATGTGTAACAAACTCAGATTCAAATCCACAACTCTAAAATGATCTAGCCTAAAGTCGGGAACTCTTGAGTTTTCGGTTTCACAACGGCTGCTGTGAATTAATTTAATCAACTCCAAGTAGAACCACTCAGAGTTTAACACGTGCGTAACAACTGAAAAGCCATTATCAGTAAAGGCAACAGGAAGTGCCTATTTCACCACATTGGAACTAGAGATTTTAATGCAGAAATGCAAAGAAATAAAATAAAAAAGGAGAATGTGTTTAAAAGATAGAGAAACAGCACTGCAGCTACAAAGGAGAGGAAGATGGTAAAGGAGAAGATTGCTGTTCGAGTTAATGCGTAAGTTTATATGAAGTGAGGCCGTTTTTAGATTTATTAAAAGAACTCTCCTCTGTTGTTCCATTTGTAGATCACTAAAATAAGATTCTTCCGGATAAAAATCACTCTCCTAGACTGAACTATAATAATATATTATCTATAATACATTTTTGTTGCAGAAACTGAATTTTAGAAAGTAAAAAAACAAAATGAGTAAGAATTAAGTTTTATATATCTAGAAATGTTTACACATTTTCAGTGGCCGTGATCACATTTATCAGCTTGACTGAAAATGTATTTATATCTAAAAAAAAAAACATTTTTTCATAGTAAAAATAATACAAATGTCATGATTGGTTTTAGTTCAAACCCACATGCAGAACACAACGGAGGCTGGGTAAAAGTTTAACAGAGTTTATTTAAGATTGTTGACACAAAAACATGAACTGGATCTGGAACTGGTCCGGGTTGGGTTCACTGAAGTCTGCAGAGATGGATAGTTTGATTAGCTGGGCAGACAGATGATCAATGAGTCCTTTAAGATAATTCTGAGTCTACCTTGACGGGGTCCAGGCTTCTCTTGTGAGAGAGGGAACCGTTGGGTCCAGAGACTGTTGGATTCAGCAGAGTACACAAGCAGCTGCAGCGTCTAGCTTCTGACTTTGAATGGCAGACCTTGATCAGAGTTTCCAGCTCTTCACAGAGAGCAGCAGGGGATATCCAAATAGGAATCTTCAGGTTTGGCTCACCAGGGCTGGAAGGCAGGTTAAGCTCACCCAGAGCTTCAGGCTTGAGACAGGTTTCCTGTGAGCAAAGACAGAGGAGGGTTAGAATCAGTTTTCTCACTTGAGACAAGTGAGATTCTTTCAGTTTCAGAGGCTCAGGTTGCTAACCAAACTAAGGTTAACACTGCGGCGTTGAAGGAAGGTCTGGCAGCTGCTTATGTAGGGAAGGTTCCTGATGAGTAGATGAGCTTCAGGTGTGCTGGAGGGTTCCAGCCCAGGAGACCCACGGCGCACTCTACTGGTGGAAGGTGGTACATCCCCAGATCCCAACAGTAACCCAGTCCCTAAAAGAAAACAAAAAGCAGAAGAGGATCCTCGGCGCCCTCTGGTGGGCAATCCTCAGGATCCCAACAACAAATGCTGACCAGTAATATTAGGAATATGGAGAACTTTAATTAATCTATAGACATCCAGAATGTTTATTCTCTATGTGGAGAATGTTATTTTGTTTGAAATGTTCATTTAGATATCAGGAATACATATTCAGTAAAATGGCTTGTCATAGTCTGTTGTTACCATGATAATATTACGGGATTATTTCTTAAATAGCAGTAGATCAACGTATCTATTTAGGTGAAATCTTCTGGCAGCAGGTGAAAATGAAGAATAAAAACGTTCTAACATATAGAACCTGTGCATCATCTCATGGGTTCCTCCTCATGTTGTTTCAGTCTTCTTTTACACAGTAAATACTAATTGGCTGTTTGCAGCCTCTTTAGATGTTATCATCCCAAAAAAGGTCTTTATTAGTGGCTATCAGGCCCATAGAATGGCCTCAGATTGTGCAAGTAGTCTCATTGGGTTGTTATCATCCATTGAATCCTAACCCTAAAGTAATTCCTTTTCCCGCATGGAATGAATTAATCTTTTTATGTGCAATCTGAAAATTATTTCAGTAGTTCTTCATGTACTGTAAATATAACAAAATAAAAATTATCCACATGTTGCTCATATTAAACAAACACAAAGCAGATAACCTCATATCCTGTCAACAGTTATAGAATCCTCTCCCTATAAATATTCAATTCTCTGTGAAAAAGTGCTGATCAGTCTTTAATAAGATCCTCATCAAACGGACATGCAATGTTTGTTTTTTTAAAACCTAAGGTGTCTAACGGACCTAGTGAATGATAAATATGTATTTTTTTACTCACAAATCTACAACAAAAATCTGACTAAATTGGGGGGGGGGAAACAGAGTGATTGGCTGTAAAGAGAGAGGAGACAGAGGATACTCTGAGTTTACTGAAGAAAACCTGCTGCTGACCAGGTTAGCTCTGGGAGGATGTTACTATGGCGACTGAAACAGAGGTTGAGGAAACTCTCTTAGTTACAGTTTCTGGGTTTTCAGGTTTAAAAAACTTAGAGTTTCCGGTAAATGTGCTTCGTGAAACTGACCCCAGGCAAGCTCTGTGGCAGAGAGGAGGAACAGGGCAGGATATCAGGAACTGCAGTACCAGTGTTGTTTTTGACAGCCATCTTAGATTTATTCTTAGTTTTAGTCTTCAGGACCAAAACTATTATTAGTTTTAGTCTCATTTTAGTCATTACTATATGTGATAGTTTTAGTAAGTTTAAGTCGACTAAAACTTAAAAATGTTTTAATCTAGTTTAAGTCAGTTTTATGTTGCAAAAAAAAGCAAAAATAACAATCAGATTCTTTACCAGACTGACAGCTCTAGCCTAGATAGATACTACAATAGCTTAGTATAGAATGCTGCTACGCAGTTCATCGACTTGTCACCATGGGGAGCAGAGCCTTCAGCCGCTCTGAACCCCAGCTCTGGAACTCACTTCCTCCCGACCTCCGCAGTATTGACTCTCTCCCTTATTCAAAGCCAGACTCAAAACTCATCTGTTCCAGCTCGCTTATCTGTGAATATACTGCTCTTTTCCCTATCCATGATTGTTTTTTGTTTTTATGTTCCTGTATCTGTATTTTGTGTTTTCATCTCTTTTTATTTATATTTTTTGTATTATTTGTAAAGTGACCTTGAGTGTCAAGAAAGGCGCTGTTAAATAAAATGTATTATTATTATAATTATTATTGCTGTTGGGCAGAAAACTTTAATTTCTAGAATTCAAATACATTTTTTTATGAATTAATGCCATACTTCATAAAATAGTGTCTCACAAAAATTTTGAAAATAGCAGATCTAGGTCAACACATCATATTGGTTAATACAGCAGACAGACAAGTTCACAAAATGTACAATAAAGGAATGGTTTTAAACATACAAGGTTTCCATTTTAAAGCAAACACTTCCTGTTCTACAATGAATTCTGCATTGCACACAGATCAATAAAATCTTCATTACTTCAAAAAAGCAAAGAACAAAAACATTCTTCTTTCTCTTTTGGTAATTTTGGCTTTATTTCTGAGAATTAACCCCTTAGTTACCACTGCTCAGGGGTGAAAGTAGATTTAAATTCACAGGGTTTTGACATAATAAAAATACAGAGAGGGCAATCCAGACCTAAATGAATGAATATGGTAACTTAAATGTTGATATATTTAAAGGAAACAGAGAAAATGTTTTGATGACAATACAATGAAACATTTAAATCATATTTAAATAGATAGAAAGAATAACAATGAGACAGAAATGTTCAAAGATCTATGTACCTTTTCATTTGGTTCGTTATCCAAAAATAAACAGAATGTAATGAAATATTTTATTTGGATATAATTTGGGGATTAATTTTGGTAGAAATTGTTTAGTATCACCTCTTGCGAGCTAGAAGAAATAAAATCTAGATAGTTAGACAAAGGGATTTTTTACACATGGCAGAGGATGATCAGCCACATATAGTTTGTTAAGTAGCAATGGAAGTGCCATACTGCTGAGAGAGCCATTAGAGTGGAGTGTGAAGCGCAGTCTCAGAGCTCCGTGCGCCAAGACGCATTTCTGCACAGAGGGAAGGTCAGAGCAGAGTTTGTCAGACATCATCACGCAGTATAGACCCTGCCGCTGCTGCCATGATCCATCAGTACTCCTGCAGCATGTGCAGCGCTGCATAGCTGATGGGCAGCAGGATCAAACAGGACGCAGCTGCACGGCTGATACTCTTATACAGATTAGAGCACAATGATGCAGTTTAAACGTCTCACCGACGATTCGCTGATTATTATTTAGTCTCGTCTCGTTGGCTAAAACTCAAACCTATGACTCTTCATGTTTTCATCAAAGATCCATGTTTATCTCATCAGTTTTCATTATCGTAATAAAAAAAGGAGTGTTAAGGAAATTATTTCATCATCATCATTATCATCATCACATCATTGTCGTTGATGAAAACAACACTTGTAACTACTGTATACCAAAATCTCACTCTCTCGACTCAGCCATGATAGGAGCAGGGCACGCTCAGTAGATAAGAGGCAGATCAGGATTAGGAAAACAGGAACAGTACGAAGCACTAAAAACCTCTCTCACCACTGGTCCCCGAGAACAAGAACATGAACTAGGGCATCAGCAATTATCTCCAACCCAAACTCAGCAACAATAATCTGGCCCCGATAGCTGGGACTGAGCCGTGTATAAAGAAGCAGGAGCAGGTGGATTAGAGGATTAGTAATTGGAAACTGGGCAGAGTTAGGCAGGTGAATGAAATGAGCAATTAGGTTAGCCCTCAGAGCCATGATTCTGACATGAATGTGACAAAAACCTTTGAAAAATAGACAGTTTAGGATTCGACATATAAACATAACACTTGTTTTGTTTTTTTGTTTTTTTAAAGAACCACACTTGTATTATTTCACATAAAAATACTCAGGATAAATAGATTTTCCTTTAAGGGATTTTAATATGTTTGGGGCTTAATTACAAAAACTGATCAAAAATATATTGCTGATTATTTTAGTGTGAAATTTTAAAGAAATTTGTTTAAATTCTTCAGTAAAAATAATAAATAGCCGCTGAAACCTGCTTAATGTTTGTTTATCGAGGGCCACACTTATTCACCTCAGGTTCCAGATGCACCTTTTAAAGGCAGGCTCCTCTCACTTTTTAATTAATTTATCCTAAATGCTAAAAAAAAGGATCAAAAATAAATTCTTGGCTTATTCCAGAACCTTTCTCTAATGCCACGAGGATCAGATGCAATGTTGCAGCAACCTCTTCAGAGAAAAAAAGCCCAATATGTGAGTAAAAACATGACATCAATAACAGCGGATCAGCATCAGGGAGCAACAGAGGCTTCCTGAGGAAAAAAATGTTTGATTGTGTATCTGCAGCTCAAAACATAATTACATGTATGTTCTTATCTATGACAATTTCATACACAAATAAAGGACAGACTCCCTCTAAAAGGTCTTTGATCAGATCAAAATGACAGTTTAATGTAGTTTTGAGGATATGTATTCATGACCAGAGATCAAACCCAACTGGAGCAAATAGAGCAGAATTCCTGATTACGGACGTTTGGATCTGTTCACATTTGTCTGATTTTTGCATAGATGGATGCTTTGTTAGAGAGCCGCTCAGAGTGAGAGATAAAGAAGACGGAGACACAAAGACAAACAGGAAGTGTTTATTTTTTAACCCTGACTCTGTATTATAAACATGACTCTTTGAACCCAGCATTTAGCAGATATTTACCCTGATATCTAAATCTGTACATATGAATCTTTTCATTTTTAAATGCATTAAACAGATAAAACTAGAAAAGCACTCTGAGAACATTTTACACCTGCAGCTAGAATCTGGATCATAGCCATATTTTAATGGCATGAGGAGAACCTCTGGTTAAATCTCCAAGTCATCTTCCTTACCAACAAATAAACACAACTTAAAGTAGGTATAACAACACATCAGACTTTAATTACATACTAGCAGTGGTGAGCAGTAACTAATTACATTTACCTGAGTATCAATTGTACTTTTAGGAGTATTTTTACTGTGCCTCCCTCTTACGTTCTTCTTTTACTTGAATAATATTCTTTCTTAAGTACATTGTAAAAACAACCTGTAGAATTTAGATGACTTGCAGTTGAAAACATCCACTCAGTTTTCATTAATAAAGTGTATCTGATTTCAAAACACCAAGAGAAGTGATGTAATGTCTACTTAAGTTAAACGATTCCACCCTGAAAGTTCTCAGGCTGCGATCCAACCCATGACGTCTATTTTGGTTCCAAACGACGCCACCAGGCAGATTACAGTCAGTCATTCTGTGAACACAACAGGCTGTGCCGTTAGTCGGATTGTTTTTAACAGAAAAATACTGAAACATAACTGTGATGCTTTCTATATGGATAGATTTACAGTAGCAGCCATTCAAAATGGCCCTTCCCAGTCAAACGCCAGCTGAATGGCAGCCAACTTCCAGCCACTGGAGTGACCCTTCACCTGGGCGTGCAAATCATGACAGAAACAATATTTTATTACAAAGATTGATGTCTAAAAAAGGAATCCGAGGGGACTAGCCAAGAGCCCATCAAGGAAAGTGGGGAAATGTTGAGTGGCTCCTACTGTGAAGACCTGGTTTTGAACTTTGTTCAGTTTCTGTCTTGGAAGCTTTTCTGCTCCTTAAGTGTCCAGCAGAGCAGTTACTTCCTGTCACATGACCCCATTGTGATGGCCAACATCTTTGGATCCATTTTCTTTTTTAATATCCTTATTTTGCATTTAGGAAACTGCTATAGTCTGGTTAATTTACTTCTTTATAGGTTGTATTTAGCTCCCACCAAAATAATATTTGTGTATCACTGCTCCTACTGTAGGGCTCACTGAGCTCACTGAGAGTAACTGGGAATATTTATAGATCTGTAGTTATTCACAATTATCACTGTAAGGATTAGTTTAATACATTTATGAATTGTATTCTTGACTTTTATTAAAATTTTTTACGTATTTTAGAGACCAGAACTTGTTGATAAGGTCTGTTTGTTCTTGTTTCTAAACATTAAATCAGGTGTTAGGATCCAGCATTAGAACTTCAGTTTCCCTTTTAACAAATACTTAATTATTCATACTTTGTTCATTTCTCTGATACTTTTACCAAAATGAAAAACTGTAACGCAGTGTTGATCTCACTCAGAGGTGAAAGTAGTTTTAAATTCTATAAAATAATTAATGGGCCCATGTGCAGTTTGAAATATTCAGTGTTTTCAGATATAGACCTAAATAACCTATTAATAACAGCTAAGTTTCAATTATATTTCATATTTGAGCCTTTAGCTTCTCCAGTTTGATTATTCAAATTATTCAGTAATCATCATTTATCACTTTGATATAGAACATACATATTCCTTTTCCTCTAGCGCCCTATATCAAAAATAAACTGTAAAATAATTAAATATTTGTTCTGGATATAATTAAAAGATTCCTTTTGTAGAAATTAAAGGGAGTTTTGCAACTACTCTAGTGAGCTGGAAGAAATAAAATCCAAAAATTTACCCAAAAGCTAATTTTAAACTTGTTCAACAACATTTAGCTGAGCTTGTGAGGATAGAAAGAGCTGAGCACACAGACAAAGTTAGGGAACAACGATCTGTTGGGAGCGCCACCAGGAAACAACAATCTGCTGGGAGTGCCATGAGGGAACAACGATCTCCTGGGAGTACCATCAGGGAACAACAATCGCCTTGGAGCTCCTCCAGGGAACAACAATCTGCTGCCAGCGCGTCCAGGGAACAACAATCTGCATGGAGCACCACCATGGAACAGCGATCTGCTGGTTGCGCCTCCAGGGAACAGCGATATGCTGGGAGCGCTACCAGGGAACAACAATCTGCTGGGAGTGCCACCAGGGAACAATGACCTCCTGGGAGTACCATCAGGGAACAACAATCGCCTTGGAGCTCCTCCAGGGAACAACAATCTGCTGCCAGCGAGTCCAGGGAACAACAATCTGCATGGAGCACCACCATGGAACAGCGATCTGCTGGTTGCGCCTCCAGGGAACAGCGATATGCTGGGAGCGCTACCAGGGAACAACAATCTGCTGGGAGTGCCACCACGGAACAATGACCTCCTGGGAGTACCATCAGGGAACAACGATCTGCTGGCAGCGCCTCAAGGTAACAACAATCTGCTTGGAGCACCACCATGGAAAAAGATCTGCTGGGAGTGCCACCAGGGAACAACGATCTGCTTGGAGTCCCATCAGGGAACAATGATCTACTGGGAGTGCCATCAGGGAACAACAATCTGCTGGGAGTCCCATCAGGGAACAATGATCTCCTGGGAGTGTCATCAGGGAACAACGATATCCTGGGAGCACCATCAAGAAACAACGATCTGCATGGAGCGCCACCAGGGAACAATGATCTGCTGGCAGCGCCTCAAGGTAACATCAATCTCCTTGGAGCACCACCATGGAAAAACGATCTGCTGGGACCGACTCCAGGGAACAGCGAACTGCTGGGAGTGCCACCAGGGAACAATGATCTGCTGAGAGTGCCACCAGGGAACAGCAATCTGCAGGGAGCGCCTCCAGGGAACAACCATCTGCTGAGAGTGCCACAAGGAACAGCACTGCAATCCGCTCCGACCACCACCAGGGAACAACGATATGCCCAGAGCACCACCAGGAAACAGTGATCTGCTTAGAGCCCCACTAGGGAACAACAATCTGCTGGGAGTCCCACCAGGGAATTATGATCTGCTCAGAGCACCATTAGGGAACGGAGATCTGCTGGAAGTGCCACCAGGGAACAGCGATCTGCCCAGAGCACCACCAGGGAACAGTGATCTGCCCAGAGCACCACCAGGGAACAGTGATCTGCCCAGAGCAACACCAGCGAACAACGATCTACCCAGAGCAACACCAGCGAACAACGACCTACCCAGAGCACCACCAGGGAAGAGCGATCAGCCCGCCCAGAGCAACACCAGCGAACAACGATCTACCCAGAGCAACACCAGCAAACAACGATCTACCCAGAGCAACACCAGCGAAGAACGATCTACCCAGAGTACCACCAGGGAACAGTGATCTGCTCAGAGCACCACCAGGGAACAACAATATGTTGGGAGTGCCACCAGGGAACAACAATCTGTTGGGAGTGCCACCAGGGAACAACAATCTGTTGGGAGTACCACCAGGGAACAACAATCTGCTGGAAGTGCTATCAAGGAACAACAATCTGCTCAGACTGCCACAAGCAAACAACAATCTGCTGGAAGCTACACCAGTTAACAATGATCTGCTCAGGCCGCCACCAGGGAACAACTATATGCTCAGAGCACCACCAGGGAACAATGATCTGCTCAGAGCACCACCACGGAATGTCTGGGACCAGGCTACACATGATACAAATTAGCCATTGAGCTTCGTCAGTCTGGGATGCTGATGCTAGGTATTTTTAGACACAGCAGGCAAACCTGTGGCAAGCGGGTAGATTAGACAGAGGAAGGCTAAGAGAAAAAGAGAGCAGAGGAAGTGTGAACTGCTGGAAGAACAATGCTGAACTGGTGGTTAATGGAGGGATGAGGAGCCCTGATGATCCTCTCTGCTGTTCTCAAAACTCTTCTCATCTTCTTCCAGTCTGAGCGCTGCAGCCTCCACACCACACAGTGAGACAGCTGGTCAGAACGCTCTCTATAGTGCTTCTCTAGAAGGTCGTGAGGATGGGTGGAGGCAGGTTGGCTCTCCTCCTCCTCCACCAGAAGTACAAGCTATTCTGTGCCCTTTTGACTAGAGAGCTGGTGTTTACATTCCAGGTGAGGGTGTGAGGCTGTGATATGCACCTCCAGGAATTTGGTGTTGATGACCACCTCTACAGCTTAGCTTTTGATGACCAGTGGAGCTTGGTTAGGACGGTTCTCCCTGAAGTAAACAACAATCTCCTTCTTCTTCTCCACGTTCAGGATCAGGCTGTTATCTTTGCACCAGTCCACCAGCTGCTCCACCTCCTCTCTGTAGTTCTGTTCGTTGTCGTCTCTGATGAGGCCCACCACTGTGGTGCCATCTGCAAACTTGACGATGGGATTGGTGGTGAACCTAGGGGCACAGTAATTTGTCATCAGAGTGAACAGCACAAGGTTCAGGACGCAGCCCTGAGGGGAGCCTGTGCTTAGGGTGATGACATCAGAGGTGTTCTGTCCAACCCGGACTGACTGAGGTCTGTTGGTGAGGAAGTCTAGCAGCCAATTGCAGAGGGGTGTATTCAATCCCAGCTGTTCTAACTTGCCCATCAGATTCTGCGGGATGATGTTGTTGAAAGCTCAATTTAAGTCCAGGAACAGCATCCGCACGTGGATGTTCTTATAATCAAGGTGTGCCAGGCTCAGGTTGAGAACAGAGGAGATGGCATCCTCAGTGGAGCGGTTGCGTCGGTATGCGAACTGGAATATGTCGAATGTTGGCGGCAGACTGGAGACGATGTGTTCTTTAACCAGCCTTTCATAGCACTTTATCATGATGAGAGTCAGAGCTACAGGTTAATCATTGAATGAGGTGAGCTGAGGCTTCCTTGGGACTGGAATGATGGTGGCAGACTTAAAGCATGCTGGCGCTATCGATTGGTCTAGTGAGGTGTTAAAAATGTTTGTGAGGCTCGGGGCATGCTTTGGTGGCGCAGTGGTTAGCACACACGACCCATGTATGGTGGCCGTAGTCCTTGACGTGAGCGACCCAGGTTCAAATCTGGCCTGTGGTCCTTACCTCCATGTCTCTCCCCCTCTCTCAGACCCTAAAAAAAAAAAAATGTTTTTAAGGACACCAGCCAGCTGACCAGCACACTCATTGAACATCCACCCAGGTATGTTATTGGGGCCTGGGGCTTTTCTTGGGCTGACTCTCCTCAGAGTTTTCCACACATACGCTATGTCAAGGTTGAGTGCTGTTTAGTGCCTCAAACCTTCCAAAGAATTTGTTTAGCCCATTTAGGAAGATGTTTTGTAGTCTGTGATCACCTTTTTGCTTTGCCGCATCTGTCTGTTCTACAGCTGGATCTTCCAGCTGTGGTTCTGCTTCGCTGATCTGATGGCACAGTTCAAGTTGGCTTACGCTGTCCTCAGTCCCTCTCTGTCACCAGACTCTAAGACTGGGTTCTGTGCTTTTAGCGATTTCCATTCCATTTCCATTGTTCTGACATTGAACAGACCACAGCATGGATAAAAGGAGTTTTTAATTTTTTCCTAATTCTTTGCCATTTTCCAGCTGGTTGCTAATCTTAACCTTTGGCAAACACAGAGAGGAAGTCTCAGCTTCCTCTATCACTGAGCCACTGGGATCTAGTAGCACCTGAGCTACATCTTATATGACTTCAAACTACTATTCCTGATGGGGCAGAATCCTTTCATAGCAACATTTGCATCATAACCAGAAGTACACATTAAGATATTTTTGACCCTTCAAAATTTATCAAATAAAGATTTCCATAGTTTTAATTTCCCTGGTAAAATTTTTCTTGTCACCACTCCCTTTATAGTTTGACCAGAGGCTGCAAGGTTTTCTCCACAGCAACAGGTTTAGCAACATGCTTCTGACCAGAGAAGAACTTTCGCTAATCAAGTTTGTAAGTTTTATCAATGAGTAAATTAACCTGGTCTCATGGTGGTCAGCATGGGGCATGCCACTTTGCTGCACTTACCGCTGTAATGTGTCTGCTCTGCTTCCCCATAAGGAGCTTAACAATGTTTGTTTTTGGCAAAGAGATTCTTAGCCCATATGTTTGTAATTTCGCTCTTTTTTTTTTTTTTGCAATATTTAACTCAAATTCAATTTAAAAACACTTCATTAATCCCAAAGGCAAATTAAATGATAATATTATAATATTGAGGGGGCCTTCATTGATAATAACTAAGTTGGTACAATTTAAGTCAGGAGTCTGAATAGTCTACTCTAAAAACAGTATATGTAATTTTGTATGTATATTAAGAAGTATGACTGAAAAAATAATATAAATTATATAAATAAATAAATTAAATTATTGAAATTTAAGGCAAACATATTTCAGTTAAAAACTGAATAAACTAGGGAAACTCAACTAAACTACTATGTGTCAGAATCATGGCTCTGAGTGCTGGCCTAATTGCTCGCTTTATTCACCTATCTAACTCTGCCCGGTTTCCAATTACTACTCATCTAATCCACCTGCTTCTGCTTCTATATATATTGTGCAATCCCAGCCATCGGGGCCAGATTATTGCTGATGTTCTTCTTCATGTTCTCATTCTCGGGGGCCAGTGGAGAAATAGTTTTTTAAGTCTTTTGTAGTGTTCCTGATATCCTCATCCTGATATGCCTCTCTACCACTGAGCCTGCCTGTTCCTATCTGACCACTCTGCCTGAAGTCTGTGGACTCCTTGAACCCTGGACCAGCCAGTTCCTGTTCTCATCTGTCTCCCTCATCGGGCTCCAGACTCCTGGACCTCTGATCCTTCCTGTTCTGATTTGTAATAAAATAAATAAACATGATTGGTAAATTGGAATATGTCAAGGATTTTTTTTCACTCATTTAGTGCAATTTTAATGGCTTAAACAAATTAAAAAATGCAAATTATGTTTGTCCACAAAATCAATAACCTTTAGTTGATTGATGACTAACCTTCTGTGATTAAGCTATTAGTTAGCAGACATCTTTAAGGAACCTTTGTTTATATTGTGGTAATCAAAGGGGATGATGACATGAGGAAACATACAAACGTGTGGAAGAATATTTTTCCTTGGCCTATTTGTGAGATTAAATATTTTTAGTGTGCCCTTTCTTTGCCTAAATAGGGGTGATTGTTTTGAAGTCTCGTACTAGTCTGTATGATGGAGTTATGTAGGGAGTTAAAAGTAGGGATGACAAAAAAGCAGTCGCTTCCCTACTCTAGACAAGGGTGAAGGGAGGGTCATGAGAGATAAGAATGAGTTCACACAGCCACCTTAATGCCTTGAATGGAAGACCTGTTCTGAGTGTACATTTGGCTAAAACGTATGTCCTTGATTAATGAATGAAGTGTTTCTTCTTGGGAATAACCAAATGTTTAAGTGTGAGAAAGTTGTTTTTGTAGTGGTGGGACAGTTCAAAGGGAGAGAGTGTGTATTTTGAGTTGCTCTATAAATGTATGTACTGAGCTTTGCCATGTCAGATCTCTATCTCTCCATCTGAGGATGTTAAATAAATGTGAATATTCTCTTGCAAGAGTTTCAGCTTGCACCTCGAATCCACACTTACAATCTATGGGCTACTGCTCAAATAACCAGAGTTCCTTGATGGGTCATTGGCTGGTCCTTGACTGATACTGGACAATTCCTTTTTATATATCAATCTTTGTACTAAAATATTATTTCTGTCATGATTTGTGGACATCAAGATCTAAAGAGAAGAATCATCTCCTGGTCAGACCCTGTAATTCAGTGAAAGGATGGAGTCAGAGTAAAAAGATATGCATGCCCATGAGAAGGCCATTGGCTGGAAGTTGGAGGGGATTTTGCTGTCATTCGGCTGGCGTTTGTCTGGGAAGGTCCATTTTGAATGGCTGCTACTGTAGATCTCTGGACCTATCAAGTATTTGTCTGTTTTAGAGCCCCTGTGAGATCTATTTGGTTGGGCTACCAGAATTCACGGACCATTTCTCACTACATCCCATAGAGCCATACACAGGAAATCTAAAATAATAATGTGTGGACTCGTCAATCTGGAAGAAGAAGAAGAAGAATTCCCTTGTTTGTACATGTGCAGTTCATGAGGTTCTGGTAAATCAGCTCATAGTTCTGCTTTAAAAGCAGGACATACCCACCAAAACCTCACGAGAGCTGACTCAATTTCAAACATTTTTGAGTGTGTGCTCAGCCAAGCTTAGAGTGTGTGATCTAAGCTTGGTCCAAACTCGGCATGAATCAGTTTCAGAGGGGTAGTATAAAGCCGGGCATACACTGTACGATTTCTTTCCCTTTACGGGCCGATTTCCCAGTCATGCGAGAATTAGTCAATCGGCCCGACTTTCCGTCTGATGGTGCATTGTTTAGTATACAGGAGACAATGAGGGGCGATCAGCCTCTCACGACCACCTCCCGATCAGGAATCCTAAGGTTTGTCGGCCGTCGTAAGGTTGCTGTGGGTAAATCGCTCAGTGCGCAAACAAGGATTCTTCTTCTTCTTCTTCCTGTCAGACAAAAACACACTAGCATGGTGGGGGTGTGAGTGAAAGAGAGTCATTTCTGTAAAATTGACAGACCGTAGTAGCCACGTTTGCTCAGCCATGTCTTTGTTTAAATACTTTGTCACCTTTTCTTTTTAGGGATTTCAACATAAAATTGTACAAATTGCCAACACAGCACATTTCACTCTAGTGAGCTTCATATTCCCCTTTTACTCATTTGGCTTCCGGAGCTGAGTCCCAACTGGGTTTTAGGCCCCCATCCACACGAAGCCGAACCCTGGCCTAAACGCACAAATTTTTCACCAAACCAGCCTCTCATCCATACGAAGCCGGCGTTTCGGGGTCTGTAAACAATCTTTTTTTTATTCAGCCTTCAGAGTGGGAAGATTTTGAAACGCCATTTTCGCGTTTCCATCTTTAAGCTCTAACCGCATTTTTTTTTTTACACGCATGCATCATAGCGTCGCCTCTAAACACGCATGCGCGACACAGTATCACAACATCAATGGCGCCGTACTGTGTTGAATGGTTGCTGCTCATGCTACTCACCCTGCTGTAGGGCTTACAACAGAATCTTCTTCTTCTGGAATATCTCCAGGAAGAACAGAGCAATATCGACCACATAGTTCATCACCTGAATTTGACTGAACCACGAAAATGGACCCGCAGGGCAACCATGTATAAATATTAGTGTGCATGCCCAACATTTCGTCGCCTATTTTTGCTTTGGCACCACAGCGCCACTTACAGGCCTGGCATACATTTTGCAGCGTTTTCATGCATTCGTGTGGACGATCACATTTATTTTACGTCTCCGTCTTTACGACAAACGTTCTGGAAAATATTACCGTTTTGACTTCGTGTGGACGGGGCCTTAGACGTACAGTCTGAGCAGGTAGATCGCATCAGAGCGTTGAGTCGCACAGTGCGAGATCAAACATTGTGAGCTGGGAACTTTCAAACCCTGCGGTTTCGTAATAAAGTGTGAGCTGTAGCTGCGTGCAATGATTTAAAAAATCGCACAGTGTATGCCCGGCTTAAATGGGGGACATGTTAGCCTACAGTGGTCATTCCTTGGAAAGCGGTAATGGGTAATTTACATGAGAAATTAGATTGAACTGTTAAAGAGGGTTGGGGAACTTGAGACCGACAAGAGTTTGAGAAGATCTTTGAAACATAAATTAGTTTTTAGCTGCTCTGAATTGTCTTTTTTTTTTTTTTTTTTTTTTTTTTACTTAAAAAATAGGGTGTGTTTCCACTGCTGGTGTTTGCTGCTGCAGCCTCCAGCAGTTAGTTGGTTGCAGCCAATGAATGTGTCCAATGGGTAATTCAATGCACAAACTTACTTTGATCTCAGTGGGTGGGGCTTCATTGATGTCATCAACTTACAATGCCATTGTGTTGAACAGGGGATCAACAGTAAGCACACAAAATTCAGTGCAGATCTTATAAAGCATCTAGGAGATCCGTAGAGATTTCTCATATGTCGCTTCATTCTCAGATCAAAATCTCTGCTTTTTAAAATAGGTTTCTTAGCTGCTCCATGAAGTTAATAAATATCCAGAACTTCAAAAAAGATGTACAGTACCGCATATTTCCACCATCAACATAATTCTTTTCTTTCCTCTGCCCTTTAGAATTGGATACCAACTTCCAATATTTGTTGGGTTCTGCATTATGTTCCTGTCTACCATCAGTAAGTTTAATCAACAATCTGAAGCATCAGAAAGTGACCCCTCCTGCCTCAACACTGATGGTTTCTTCTTTATATCTGTGTTTTTTCTATTGTGAAGTGTTCGCCTTCTCGTCCAGCTACACTTTGCTGTTCTTAGCCAGGTCGCTTCAAGGTGTCGGCTCCTCCTGTTCATCAGTGGCTGGTAATGTACTTTCTTTTGATTTATTAATGACTATTTGTCTATAGTTTTATCGCGTTACCACTAAAGCAGAAAATTTAGAAAATATTATTATTTGATATTAAATTATCATTTTTCACTGAAGAAAGTTATAAGTGTTTGGTAAATTATAAGCCGGTAGATTTCATTAAAAAAACATATTTATGTTATGATATTAACTGTGAATATAAAGCTTTGAAGATGCAGATTTATTTATTTGTTCATTCATTTATTTATTAAATCATTTTTTCTGTATGCATTTCTACATCATTCATAAAATGAGTGGGGCAACGTTTCGCCGCTATGGTTGGTTAGATATTGCTGCATCGCTCGACTTTCCCTCAGTTTTCTCCCTTTTTTTCACAATATTAGACAATTTCCCAGCTAGAACTAAGGGTGGCACCATTTTTGTTGGATTCTGCTGAGAATTTCCCCGGGCGCCTTGGAAAAGTGTTCGGTGGCATGAGGTAGGGACAGTTGGAGATGAAGGTGGTGTCACAACCTCAGAACCATGGACCCAATATTCAGGCAGATAGGTCTGGACGATTTTCAAACAGGCTTTATTTAAAGCTACAGTGTGTAATAATTACAGGGATATACAGTCAGAAATGTAATATATTATACATAACTATGTTATTTATCATCATCTACGAGCTCAGCCTCTTAACCTTAATATTTGCGTTGCCTTAGAATTCGTTATTTATAATTACATAGGAGCGGGTCTCGCAGCCATGGAGGCAGACATCTTTGCGCTACGGCAGCGCAGAGCCAACAAACTACCGATTGCGAGATCGCCCATTACGCTCGAAAGTAACTACGGCAACTTGAGAGAGATGAACTGAGACGGTACTGAACACACAGACTAATGAAATACTGTAAAATTATCTATGTAAACAAACCTCATCACTTGAGAAGGTAGGTGATGCGGACGTCGTGGAAGACATTTTGTCCCGTAACGCTCGCCGTACTGTTGGGGGGGAGAAGCGGTGGGGGGGAGATGTTCATGTTGCTTCAGTCTGCAGTCTGGACGTTAGATGTCGCTGAAAATTACACACTTTAGCTTTAAACAATACAGCAAGTGGCTGGTTGTCAGCGGGTTGGATATCCGGATTCTCTGCAGGGATAGAAAAACTCAGGTCAGTGACTAGAATGTCGGGCTGATCACGACTAGAAGGGAAAAGTCTCTGACCTGGTTAAGGGTTCAGTCCGATCCCAGAGGAAGGAGAGGAATCCAGGAGGGTGATTGTCCACCACTTGCAGCAGTAGCCACTTCCAAAGCTCAGACCACCAGCCAATGCTGAGGAGGCAATAGTGTCCGTGAGGGAATATCCAGTGCAGAAGTTGAATCCAAACCAGGTTGACTGACCAGAAGATCCGAGAGCCAAAGAGGTACCGAAGGAGAATCCAAGCCAAGGTCAGTAAAACAGTCCATGTTCACAAAACCAGCAGAATCCAGGAAATCAGGGCAAAAACAAAACTGACAGAGCAAATAAGGGCAAGGCAAAAACTCCATGACAGTTGGATTTGGAGTCTAAACTATAGCTGAAGGCAGCCACTCTTTACAGGGTTAAAAAAAGGTGCAGCCTCCACCTCTCTGTCCTCCTCAGCCGCACTACCAGCATCATGGCATCATTCAGACACTGACTTGGTTAAACATTTACCTTCATGTTCACCAAATTGCTGCATAGTTCATCAGCATCCAGCCAACTTTATCATTGTGTGTTTTTCCAAGCTCTTCTACTTATTCTGGTGTTCTCTGGAATCTGTAGTGAGCTAATTAAGCTATTAATTAATTACTTAATCAGTGAATGGATGAGTGTGTGAGTGAGTGGGCAAATTCATTAATTAATTGATTAATTAATGAGTGAAAGAGTAAATTAATGAATGAATGGATGAGTGAGTGAGTGAGTGAATAAATGGATGAATTAATGAATGAATGAAGAAATATTTTTAAAAGTATCAAATTAATCATACTTTTTGGCAATTAATTTATTTCTGCCTGTCTTCTTGTGTCACTTTTGGTCCTCCATAGAAATGCTCATGCTAAACAGTAGGTAGAAAGCATCTCCTGCAAATGGAAGATACATTTTCCTAACAAAATAGTAGAAGCTCTCTTTTCCAGGGGCTGACTAATCCAGACACTGACTTAGGTTTCCCTGAATGTGAGTCATTGTACAGGTTTGATCATAAACAAAAATGATGCCCAACCAAATCTACAGACAAGTTTTGAACTTGTTAAATATTTGCTTGTGTGGTTTTCCTTCACAGATTTCATTGGTCGGTCGTTCATCTAGGAGTTTTTTTATTTTATTTGATTGGCTTGTATCAGGATGTTATAATTTTTTTTTGAGGAGAGAAACGGCCAAAGCTCAGAAACTTAAGCTAAGTTGAAAACAGCTGGTGCCCGCCTATCTCTGCCCTGATTCTGGAGAAAACAAAAGCTGCGCTAAGATTCTCCATCCAATTGACATTTATCAGTGCAGGTCCAGGAACCGGACCCAGTGAAATACATGTCACATTACCACTTCACCCTCCCTTTTTTGGCAATGTTCACTGGAGACTGTGCTACACTGTGTGTTTGTAGGCATGGGGATGCTGGCTAGTGTGTACACAGATGATGAGGAGAGAGGTCACGCCATCGGGATCGCCTTGGGAGGTCTGGCGCTTGGAGTGTTAGGTATGTGGAAATGTGTTGTTGTTTCAGAAGCTTCAGTCACATCCGTAGCCATGATGATTACACTGAGCCTTAAAAACAGATCGATCAACACGAACCGAAAACTGTTTTAATTTTATTAGCCTGGTTGGTAGTTATGTGTCCAAACAACCAATCTAATTTGGTAAAAGGGAAAACCAAAACAGATCAGTAACTTTGACCAAAAAGTTGGTAGATTAGTGTAACAACATTCAAACCAGGACCAGGGCTTGAACTTACAACCCTCTGGTAGCAGGCTAAACTGTCATGACTCAGGAAAGAAAGAGCCAGTATTCTGAGCAAGACAGACAGTGGGATAATTCAAAGTGTTTATTAATACAACGGAACGAGGCCTTGGATCAGCGGGGTCAGCAGCTAGGGAACCGCCCATTACTGAAAACTGTGGTTGGAGAAAAATATAGATAAGAGACAAAGAAAATCTGACTAATCTGACTTTAACAGTTTACTCCATCATCAGAGAATGAGGTAGGATCCAGCTGGTGGACTACCAAAGAGATGCTACCAACCAGGCTAATAAAGGCTGAACATTTAGACAGGAACAGACAGACGCAGTGGTTGAGAGGCAGAACAGGATCAGGAAATCAGAAACACTACCAAATGCTAAAAACCTTCTCCCCACTGTTCCCCAAGAACGTCCACTAGAACAAGAGCAATAGCATCAATAACCTGGCAAAGATGGCTGGGATTGAGACGTATAAATAGTAGCAGGAGCAGGTGGATTAGACGAGTGGTAATTAACAACCGGGCAGCTAGAGAGGTGAATGGAGTGAGCAAATATGTCAGCCATCAGTTCCAAGATCATGACACAAACTCTTTAATCCAACACCACTGTCCCTGCTTCTTGGAGGGATTATCATGCTGCACATGAACACATCACTGTAATTGTTCCCTAGGTCCATACCTATTAGACACTCACTGGACTACAGCTAAACAGTCAGAGTAGTAAACCATCAGTTACCATGTTTATTAGTTGTTTGTTTTACCAATTGAACCCCAGTCGGCCTCAGCAGATGGCCGCTCACCCTGAGCCTGGTTCTGCTGGAGGTTTCTTCCTGTTACAAGGGAGTTTTTTTCTCTCCACTGTCACTACAAGCAGGCTTGGTGTGAGGGATTGCCTTTAAGTCAGGTGGCGCAGTGATCAGCGCGCACGACCCATGTACGGAGGCCTTAGTCTTCGATCTGGCTGACCCGCGTTCGAATCTGTTGTGTGGTCCTTTGCCGCATGTCTCTCCCCCTCTCTCATACCCCTTTTCCTGTCAGCCAATTGAAAAAAACAGCCACTAGTGCCGTAAAAACTCAAAAAAGAAAACTTTGAACCAATTTGACTGTATGATCCAGTGAACTGTAAAGTCCCTCGAGAGGACATGTATTGTGAATTGGCGCTATGTAAATAAACTGAACTGATTTTAATTGGTTTATCTGAGACCAGTAGCTTGGTCAGTTTCTAACCAATATATTGGGTTAACCAACTAGACTGGTTGTTTTTCCAGCCAATTCATTCTTAAATTGTAGGTGGACAACTAAAAGTCAAGCAAAAGTATCATACCGTTTTCATGTAATCTATTAAAATATAATATGTGGTGCTTTAATGATTTACTCATGCTTTGTAATAACTAAAGTCCCATCAGAACATTTTTGATAGCGCACTATAACATATCCTCAAGCGCGGGTATTACTACAGAGAGTTTAACTCCTGTGAGCCAATAAGTGGCACATTGTGATCGATCAATACTGTTTGCAAGCTGGTAGCCATGTCTGCTAGATACAGTATTTAAAAGAATAGTTATATAGTATACTCCAGGTGATGAAAAGATGAGTGGCAGGTGTGTAGAAAGCCCGTCTGCAGATGTCTGTCCATAAAAGCCACACATCAACCTCTGATGGCAATGGAAAGAAAATGCAGCATTCCAACTCAGCTCTCACTTCACTGCTGGACTTTATTCATACATAGAGATTAAACCATGATGAACAATTTCAGCTTTTTCTCCCCTCAGTCTGAAACAACTGAAATAAATAACTGAACAGCCTCAAAAATACAACATGACTACGGAGCTAGCCAATGTTGTTCCAGTTCGTAGTTAAAAAGAACAAGGTTAAAGTTCAGTTCACACAGATGAAAATTAACTAGATCATGTTCATAGTTCACTTTTTCAAAAATGTCACAAACCTATAATTGAACTAGTTCAAGTTCATTTGGTAAGTAAAGCCACAATCCTCCACAATAAAACCTCATATTCCCCCCTTTAAATGTGTGATCATAATATATAGAAAGAAATGGAAAATTAAATTCGGTTTATTTCTATAGTGCCAATTCACAACACATGTCATCTATAGGCACTTTACAGTTCACCAGATTATCCAGTCAAATTGATTCAAAGTTTTCTATTTAAGGAAAACCAGTTGATTCTTCTGCAATCCCTCACACTAAGCATGCTTGTAGCGCCAGTGGAGAGGAAAAACTCCCTTTTAACAGGAAGAAACCTCCAGCAGAACCAGGCTCATTTTGAGCGGCCATCTGCTGAGGCCGACTGGGGTTCAAGGAGACAGAAGCAGAGATAGAAACGGAAATTGTCAACCAGCTCCACAGGGTGCCCCTTCCAGGAAACACACAGCCAGGCAGACGAGCTCCGAGCCAGCTCCCATGTCAGAGGACGAAAACAGCACATTCAGTTAGTCACAGTCAGAGAAACAGGACTACACTGAAAAATAGGCCAAGCTCTGAAAATCTATAAACAAAGGTGTTGATGGCAGCAGCACAGCTGATATTTCCTTCCAGGATGGAGTCACAGCCAAACAGGAACAGACCAGATGAAGCTACTATGAGAAAAAGCAGAGAGAGCAGAACGTTAGAGATTGAACAGATTCTGCAGAGTGGGAGAATAGAGATGGATTGATAAAGACTTATGAAAAAGAGGTCCCTATCTCCTCCAGCAGTCTAAGCCTATAGCAGCATAACTATAGAGATAGCTCAGGATAACCTGAGCCACTCTAACTATAAGCTTTATCAAAAAGGAAAGTTTTAAGCCTAGCCTTAAAAGTAGACAGGGTGTCTGCCTCACGGACTAAAACTGGTAGTTGGTTCCACAGGAGAGGAGCCTGATAACTAAAACATCTGCCTCCCATTCTACTTTTAGAAATTCTAGGAGCCACTAGTAAACCTGCAGATTGAGAGCGAAGTGCTCTCTTAGGAACACTTTCAAAATATAACCAAACCATGTTTATCTGCATTTTAGTTGTGTCTTTCTGTAGATTAGGCTCAAATATACCATAATGTTAACACGAAAGGAAAAAATAAAGACTAGATAAATGTTTAAATCCAAAGCCCAAAAAATGAAGTCCTGGAAGTAGTGTTGGATCGGCAACAGAGGGGTGATAAAACATAAAGGATTTTAATGCATTTAATTTCTTATTTTTCATTAGTGCAAACTGATTATTTCTTTCCCAAATAAACTTTTTCAATTATGTTTATTCATTTATATATATTTTCTATGAAAATCTGACAATTGAAAATAAGACTATGTGGACTTTTGAGAGTCAACTTCAACAATATTGATCTGAAAATGTGAGCAAATTAATATGCACACACGTTGCTTACTTTTTGCATCTATGTAATTACTGCTGGGGGATCTTTATTTTAGATTTCCAAACATTAAGCATGTTAGCGTTTAAACAGGTTTAATTTTCATTGAGAGAAAAGCTCACATTACTTTTTTTCTTTTTTTTACAGGCTAATCCTTGATGGATTGGCTGTAGTACAGCAGCTACAATAACTGTTGGTCTCTCCATTGTTGCCCTTGCAGTCGGACCCCCATTTGGCAGTGTGATGTACGATTTTGTTGGGAAAACAGCTCCTTTCCTCATCCTGGCATTCATTGCAGTCTTTGATGGAGGTGAGCAAAGCATTTATAGAGAACAAGCTTCCTCCCAAACATTTTTTACGTTATTTGAGCTTTGAATTGTTTCCGGTTACCTGGTTTCAAGTAGCACTGTACTATATCTGCATATTTATGGTAATATTTATTTTTCAGCTCTGCAGCTCTTTGTTCTTCAGCCTACCAAGGTGGAACCTGAGGTCAGTGCCTTAGAGACTCATTCTTTCACAACTAAACTGCTTAAGATTACTGCCAAAGAAAGCTATAAAATCATTTACATCATGTATGGTTGGTGAGAGAAGATGAGATGAATATGCGTAGTAAGCCTGACCAGTCAGCCTGACCAGACAGTCGATCCCTTCCTCTATAGACCTAATGTATATCGATTATTGATAGCTGTAAAAGTTCACGAGAAATAGATTTTTAATGAAATGTTTGAATATTTAAGTAAAATTAATCTTTTATCACTATTTCATTCTGATTTTAGAAAGAACTTTTCAAAAACTTCTACTTTAATAAAGTTCACCAATAATATTTATTCTGCTTTTGATGACAATATGTTTACTGAAACTAACCAGCCTCATCCCATAGGTGTGAGCTGTTTGGGTCTTTTCATGTTAATCTTTTATTTACATTTTGGTTTTTTCTGTGTGTTTGTTTATTTTCCCCTAACAAAAGCTTGTTAATGATCCATTGTGGATTATTATATGTTATTAGATAAGGTTTCTGTAACGATTCAGAACAGAAAGACCCAGTATTTGAGGTAAGACAGACAGCGTGATTATTGAAAAAGCATTTATTTTTTAAAAGTCTGCACCTCTGAAGAGAGGAAAACAAAGGTTAGTGACCACGTAAATCTAACGGAGGAAGATTAAAAAAGAGAGTCACTGACCTGCTTTATAAGTTTAGTTCATAGCCAGAGAACAAGGTAGGATCCAGCTGGTGGAATGTCCCAGATGCTTCAGCCCTGGAGAACATGCAGGAATTTGAAGTAAGATCAGGCAAACAGGCAGGCTCAGTGGTTGAGAGGCAAAACAGGATCAGTTGATCAGAAACACTAAGGTTTTACTAAAAACACTCACCACTGGCGAGGGAGAACAAGATTAATCTGGCCCAGATGACTGGATACAAGCACTTCAAATAGAGGCAGGAGCAGGTGGTTGAGATGAGCAGTGTTTAGAAACCGGGCAGAGTTAGACAGGTGAATGGAATGAGTAATTAGGCCAGTCATCAGCGCCAAGATCATGACGATTTCTATTGTTGTTAGCCGATCCGCCCTCCTTTGCTTTAATTCTTACCTTCACCGTCAGCAACAGTGGGTTTCTCTTAAAGGAAATTATTCTAACTATTGATAAAGGCATATCTCCCTAGGTTCCTCTTTATTTTCCATTCTTTTTAATGATCTTCCTATTTTCTGCTCAGACCGTGATGTCCAATTATTTGCCAGTGACACAGTGATCTATACGTGTAAATCTAATGTCACTGCAGTGAATACTAGGGAGTTTTATAGAATAATTGGTGAAATATAAACTTCATAAATGTCGTCATTAAACGGCAGTAAATATGCATTAAAATGTGCTTAATTTCACGTTTATGTTGTGCATTAATCAGCTGTTTATTCTGCTCTCGGACGTGATGGAGCAGCAGGACGCTGCCTCTCAGCCTCTATCAGAAATCCCTGCTGAGGTCTGAGCCTCGTCTGTTGAGTTAACCAGAGAGAAAGTAGAGTCCTGATTGGATAACATGCTGAAATACATCACTTCCTGTGAGGGTGAACCTCTTAGGGGTTCTAAGCCCACTGAGGGCAGGTTAATTTCACAGCAGCTATTTTCACCTGCCGTTTTTATGTTTTTTATGCTTTAACATTTGTTAATGAAATATGCAAATCTTGGGTTTAATTAAGACTAATGAGCCTCCATGTTTCAGCGAGCAGAATCCACTACTGATGTATCACTGAATTTATTTCAAAATGACTTCAATCATGTTGAATTTTGGCTACAATCAAATAAATTACCTCTCAAGAAATCTAAATCATATTTTATGGTGACATGTTTGTCCAACCCCCAAACAAACTAAATATAACATTTATTTATTCTTCACCAATTATATCTGTTGAACAAAATGGAAATGTTTCAGTTTATCATTCAACACATTCCTTTAACACCCATTACTAATAAAACTTAATATTGCTTAAAATTTATTTATCAATCGATACATTCTCTGATAAGAAATTAAATAATTTCCAAATGTATTCCTCCCATCTTGGATTACAGTGATATTGTAATGAAACACCACACCCAGATTTATATCTGTGCAGCTTCATCCTTCACTGATCAGAACTCACCATTGTCACCTGGACAAACAATTCTCTCTCTCTCTCCCTCTATACAAGAGAACTTTATTGGCTTCAATTTATCTTACTTTAGTTATTCTGAAAACTCACAATGTGTCATAAAAGGGACAGATGTACCCAGTATTCAAGGTGAGACAGTAGGAAAGTTCAAAACATTTATTAGAAGAAAAACTTAAACAGACAGAACAAAATCTCAGCTGCTGTGGATCTGAGGACCTGCAGCGACTGCAGGAGTGGATTCGGCACTGCCCAATCACTGACACTCTTGAGGGAGAAACAGTTAAGTGACCACGATCATCTGACAGGAGATGATTATCAGAGTTAGTCACTTACCTGGTTTGACAGTTCAGTCCATCCTCTCAATTATAGGTAGGAGGAGATGCGGCCCTGAACCGCCCAGAGTGTCCCCAGTGCTGCAGTCCCATAGAACAAGGGAAAACAGATCAGACAGGAACAGTTCCGAGATCCAGGGGTCCGTAGTCCGACCAGGGGTTCCGATCTGCCGAGAAACAGACAGATCCTTGATTCCAGGAATCGTCAGAGAATTTAGGCAGGTTCACAGTGAGACGGGTCCAGAAGCGTGCCCAGACATACATGCACAGATGCAAACAGGCAGGCTCAGTGGTTGAGGGCCAGAGACAAGACGTGGTACCAGGATTTCTGCCGGAAACTTTAAACTGGCCTCCTTCTAGGAGCCAGGCTTATGCGAATACAACTGACCTTCTCCATGTTTTGAGCCAAAACCCTGAGGGCCCCTCGGATAAGGACCAGGACACGATCAGAAGACAAGACAGACACAAAACCCTCTCATTCTATCGGCCGCCAGGAGCCAGGTCCTGAACCTTGGAACCAAATAAAAATGACCAAACAGAAAACAAAACACAAAACAACGATCTGGCCCTGATCGCTCGCTGAACTGAATATGAATCAGAAACGCAGGTGGATAGGGTGAGAGATGATTAGGAACTGGGCAGAATATAACAGGTGAATGACATGAACAATTAAGGCCAGCTATCAATGCAGATCATGACACAACGTTTTAGTTGTTACTACAATAACCACAGAAACAGGAAAACTGATATAAAGCCCATCTTACTGGAACAATCTGTTTCTTAAACTTATTTTCTGCCTTATGAATTCTCCTTGTCAACATATAAGTAAGCTCTCTACTTGTTTTTGATTTTTTTTTCATTTAACAGTCCTGTGTGAATAAGTGGCTGTGGATACGGTTGTGTTTGTTTTATGTATCAACATCATTAGACAGGAAAACATTTCATACTTTTTTTTAAATACCATGTAGATTAAATGACAAATAATTGACATTACATAAAACAAATATGTTGCTTTTTTAACAGAATCAGAGACACAAGTTAAAAAAGTTTGCTAATAAATTCAATACAATGCAAATATATGACAATTATTGAAAGGTTTTCAGAGGTATTATTGTTTAATGTGCAAGTAATTCACATATTTATATTGACAATAGTGAAAATATGGCTTTAGTATGGATACCATGACAAGATAATGTGTTATCCAGATAGAGCATTTGTGTATCGATATTTTTCAGAGTACCAATATTTGTAGAAGTTTATTATTAACAAATGATTTTAGTTGCATTTACTGTTTAATGGAAACGCTGCAACGCCGTGTTTACATTAATATCGACAACGTTTCTTCGGCAACACAGCTAGGGAATAATTAAGGAACCTGTAGAGTAAAATGACTTCTTTGTTGAGTGCTGTTGACGTAAAACTTTTTCTTTATTCTGTGTTTTTCTTCTTTCGCATAGAGCCAGAAGGGAACCCCACTGCTCACACTCATGAAGGATCCGTATATTCTGCTGGCAGCTGGTAAGAAAACGGTAGCAGCTGAGCAGGTATATTTGTTTGCTCGTGTTGGAAAAAGAGCAGAAGAGTTTTCTAAAGCAGCCTTTACTCAAAATCTGCAGAGCAGAGATGCTACCTGTCATTTAGAGCAGGCTGCTTTTTTTGATTTTGTACCACATTATTATAAGGCTCCCCTTAGAAATGGCAAAACATATTTTATAGATATGTTTTTCTTAACACTTTATAACGTATCCATAAATGTTTGTTCTGCGTTCAACACATTCTGTTTGCAGATCATTATTGTGCTCATAAATCAGGGTTCCCACACCTGCACAACACATTGCTACAGCTAGATGTTAATAAGGAACGATTTAGATTCATGTAAATTAAATAAAGGCTTTATAGCATAGAAGTTGATCGATAGAATTCAGAGGCTGAATTTATATCCCCAATGACATGGCTCGCTTTGGCAACATGAGGGTTTGATGAATCTCTAAAGCAGTTATCTGAATGCAAAATAGTTCATTTCCCAAAGTCTTCTATATCTAGTGTGGAATAAAGTTTTGATAGCAAAGGTCAGTGCAGTCTACAAATACAGTCTTAAATGTTTAAAATGATTGGCTTAAAGGAGTTATCCAAACATATTACAATGTTTTTGATACCATTCTGTTTCCGTAATTTATTTTATTTTTTAACGGGCCTTAGCTTAATGAAAACGACGTTGGGAGAAATC
This sequence comes from Cyprinodon diabolis, assembly GCA_030533445.1. Taxonomy (NCBI): domain Eukaryota; kingdom Metazoa; phylum Chordata; class Actinopteri; order Cyprinodontiformes; family Cyprinodontidae; genus Cyprinodon; species Cyprinodon diabolis. The sequence continues at coordinate 6,602,866 of CM060083.1, forward strand.
TGCCAAATTGTTCCTGAACGGAAAAAACAGTCCTCTACTTGACACCTCCAATATTGTTATAAAAGTTTGACTCCACGACTCAAAAACACCCAAAAGTTCTTCAACCTCTGACAAGCCTCTATTAGCTCCAAAATTATTTTATGCAAACCACAAGGTAATAACTATATTATTTTACTATTTAAACGTTACTATGCAGTTCTCTACAACCATTACACAAAGAACATAAGATCAAAGTAACACTATAAAATACTATGTTTACGTTAAACTGCACGAATAGAAAGTTACAGGCAGGTTGCCCTGGTTACACGTCTCCTAATGTTGAGGTGCACTCTGAGGATCGTAGAGATAAAGTCAGACGAATCTGAAACACATTTCTGTGCCATATTTCCTCCTCATTTCTGTCATCAGACTATGTAAATGTACTAGTCTGCTGCCACAAGCTGGATACCACTAGCTTGCTTGATGTTGCCATGACAACGTAACTTCAATTAAATTGTGTTAATTAGGCCTTAAAATAATGAAATTAAAATCCAAATACACCTAAAATGAAAAAGTCAAAATCATTTACCAAAATATGAATAAAAAAAAATGACACTTCCAGCGGTCATGTTTTTCTCTAATTAATGCATAATAAACACTAGTGGGTGAGTAATAAAATGTTTACAGATGTATTGATAACATATGTTCAAACTGTTTATCAGCTTCAATGGGGTAAGTTTATCAAATGTTTGGAGACACATTAACAGTTGTGTTTCAGGAGGTTTCATCCATCCAGTTTGCTTACAGTCTTGGTAGATACCAGAGTTTTTACATTTTTTGTGTCCTTTTATTTTTCTTTTCCCTTTTGGATATGTAGGTGGTGGTACGTATCCGAATTTATACATTATTCAAAATATTTATATTTACAAACAACAAAGTAGGAGTCAACAACACAAATCAAGAAATGCAAAATGCACCATTTTTTCATCAAAACATTTCAATTAAAGCTACTTTTTGTTTCTTCATCATCAACAACCATTGGCAGCTTTTACCATGGCTCACTACCCAAGGCCAGCCTCCCATGTCTGGTAGGGAGTTGATGACACATCTGCTTAGATGATTGAGGGATTATTAGGTAAAAAATATATATATTTTTTTACTTTGTGGTCCCCATGTCCTCCAGCAGGCTAAGCCTATAGCAGCATAATGATAGAGGTAGCTCAGGATAACCTGAAGCTTAACGATAAGCTATATGAAAAAGGGAAGTTTTAAGCCTACCCTTAAAAATAGACAGGGTGTCTGCCTCACAGACTAAAACTAAACTGCAGTTTAGGATCTATTTTTGAGGCGCCCTTGCACCCACCCTGTTGTTTTGGTTTAATTTCTTGTCCTTCTTCATAGCCCTCTCTTCCTGCCGTTTTCGGGGTTTGTTTGTTTTGTTTTTCTTGACTAAGGAATTTGCTATCTGCCCTTTGGGAGGGAGTTCTGCTAAGATTTAGAAGATGTTTGGGTTTTTCTTCTCTTTTGAAAATGCTTGTGATCATTCTTGTTTGGGTTTTATCAGCTCATTCTTTTAAATTTAGTTTTCTTATTATTATCATATGCTTTTCATGGTACATATCCTGTTTATTACATCAGTAAAATTAACCGTTTACTCAGATTTACTCCTTGCAACTCTTTGGTTCCATTCAGGTCTTAGTTTTCCCATAATGTTCAGCCCATGCCACCTCTGGTATAGTAGATATTTTGGTTCAATTGATGCTACTGTTAGAAAACTTCAATGACTTCTTTCATATTACACTTGGGGAGATTTTTAAGAAGCATGGCATGTCTTACCACTTCTACGTTGATGACTGTCAAATTTACATGCCTATTGCCAGGAACGACCAGAGCCCCCTGACACCTCTGCTCGACTGTCTAAGTGACGTCAAAGCTTGGTTAGCCCAGAATTTTTTTAAGCTGAATGAGGTTAAAACAAAGGTTATGGTCTCCGGACCTGCCCACAAGAACTTAGGGATCACCCCAAAATTATCAACCTATTCTCATTATGAAATCGTACGAAAAGTTATGCACCGTAATTTTGTACGTTTTGGACGTCTTTTTCGTCGTATGTGTATGCGCATCTGACGCACCATTCACGAATATAGAATATAAATTACAATTAGCCCTAACCCTGACCCTAACCCTAAGATATAAAACAGCAAGCAACGTAGTTGGAGACATGAATAAGTGATGATTGCACTGTTTTTCCCAGTTTTACGTCCGTCCGCAGATCTGCTTTTTTTTTCTGTCTGCCAGCGCATGCGCACTGATGTGATTTTTTGAGGAAAAACGTCCAAAACGTACGAAATCCTGTGCATAACTTTTCGTACAATTTCATTCGCACTGATAATGAGAATATGTTGAAATGATTTGCATTCCAAAGTCACCAGCCTTGGCGTCAACATAGATAGCGATTTTAAATGTGATAAACAGATCAATGGTGTTTTATAATCATGTTTTAAACATTTTCATCTTTTATCCAAAGTTAAGCCATTTTTATCTTTTAATCTTTTTGAGCAAGTCGTGCATGCATTTATTTCAAGTCGTCTGGACTACTGCAACGCACTTTATTCGTGCATTAGCCACAAATCACTTTCCCGCTTTAGCAGTCACTCCAGAACGCTGAAGCATGACTTTTAACAGGCACAAAAACACTTGAACACATCCCCCTCGTTTAAAACGTTGTTGGACTGGCACCTCGCTTTGAGCTCTGAGGGCCAGCTCCAGCTTGTGACTCCTAGGACAAACCAGAGGGGACAGAGCGTTATCGGCCCTAAGCTGTGGAATGCTCTGCCCCTCGATATACGTATGGCCCCCACCGTGTAGAGTTTTAAATCTCTTCTTAGGACTCACTTTTATTCTCTAGATTTTAGCATTGTTTAAGTTGTGTGGTCTCCTGTGGCTTTGTATTTTTTTTATTCTATTTATTGTTTTAAGCTTTTATTTATATTTATTGTTTTATACGTACCTTGTTGTCTATGCAGCACTTTAGAAATGTTTTGTTGTTAAAATATGCGATATAAATGTTAGTTAAAAAAAGTATATAAAATGTTAGTAATTGAGAGGTCTAATACTAAATTTTGTAATTAAAACAAGCTTCAGAAATCTTCAGGAACATTAGCGTTTTGTTTTAAATGGACAAATATAGAGGGGGATGCGCAGTGGGTAGCACCACTGCCTTGCAGCTAGAAGGTTCTGGGTTCGATTCCCGGCTTGGGGTGTTTCTGCATGGAGTTTGTTCTCCCCGGGTACTCCGTCTTCCTCCCACAGTCCAAAAACATGACTGTTAGGTTAATTGGCTTCTCTAAATTCTCCTTAGGTGTGAGTGTGTGTGAAGGGTATGTTGTCTCTGTGTTGCCCTGTGATGGGCTGGCACCCTGTCCAGGGTGGACCCCTCCTCTCACCCTTAGATAGCTGGACATAGGCACCCCTCACAACCCCAGCAGGGATAAAGCGTGACAGAAAATGGATGGATGGACAGATATAAAATACAAATGAGTATTTTCTATCCTTGATAATAACCTGTACTGGGCTTTGAAAGCCTTAATAAAACATCTTTTTGATCAAAAAATAGGGGAGAATCATTTCCGTATGATGGTAGCTAATTTCTTTATGTATATAAGATACAAAAGAAGCTAAATGAGTTTCTCTGTGCCACAGGTTAGCTGAAGAGTAGAAATTAACCATAACAGTGATCTGTAATCTTCATCCCCAGGTGCCATCTGCTTTGGAAATATGGCTATTGCCATGTTGGAACCAACGCTACCAATCTGGATGATGGAAACCATGTGTGCCAGGAAATGGCAACTAGGTACAGAACCGCTTCTAAGCAGTACACAGAAACTACAATAGGGCACATCCCACCTGCCAAACAGCCCAGAAACACACATGTTGGATAAAAGCAACCATATTTTACTCTCTTGGTATAAAGTATATACAAGAATGACAGGTTCCCCTAGAAAAACAAGGCTCCTCATTTTTAATGATTTATCAAAGGGGATTACGTTTATCGTTCCACAGATAAATCATCAAATCACCATAAGAAATAAACCAAATAAAATAAAAGAAAGCTGATCAGCAGCTAAAACTTTTACTGATATAATGATGATTCCACTGATTATTGACTTTAAAGTTGCATAGATCAGCTAACTTCTCTACTAGCATCTGCAGATGCAACCTACCATCAAAGATATCAAGGATTTTTTTTCACATTATTTTGAGCAAACATCAAGATTAATATTTAAATCTTGAGTTGTCAAGTACATTTTGATCCGTCTCTAATTTATTTTAGACTCCTATAGGTTTGGGGGTTCAGCATAAACTCCACATCGCTGTGATCTACAGGGAGCTGTGGGTGATGTGGATTCGGTTTTTATCAGACCACAGGCCCCAGCTCACACAGGTTAAGCATCTCAATGTGGATTTTACCCGACCAGAACATATTGTGGCCCAGGTTCGCTCTGCGCTTAAAAAATGTCAACATGAGGTGTCTTTCTATCAACACTTGCTTCCCTCCAGCAGGTTTTCATAAACTAACAGCAATTTATGCAGCTTCAGTTGTTCTTTTATATGTTTCTACCTGAGCTGTGATGTCTGCAGCTCCTCACTTAAATAAAGCATCTGGTTGAAGTTAGAAGGATTTTAGAAGCTACAAAATAAACCCTATATTTTATTTCTGGGAACCATAGTGGAAAGACACCTGACAATTTTTGTTTCCTTAGCTATTGCACTTATGAGCTGCTCTGTGTTCTTCAGAGCATTTGTCATTTTTTATATAAATCCATCAAAGTATGGCTCTGGGTTATGCCTACCTTGACAGATACTGTATGTTTTAAATATTGGTGTAAAAATCTGTTTATAAGATATTTATCAGATATTGTTGACATTTTCTTTATGAGGCTTACCAAAGCTACAGCCTTTCTTTGTTTTTTTCTGCACTCCTGTATATGAAGTCTGGGTCCGATAGGAAAGGATGAAAGGGGGACAGGATATTAGGTTGTCACATGGTGGCAGATGGAGAGGAGACTTCATTACAGACAGCTCAGTGCGTATAGCAGCTCTGTGTGGGACTCTGATAAACATCTCCTTATCTTTGAATTTCTGCCCACACCTCTGTTTCCTTTTTGTCTCCGTGTGCGGCCCAGGCATCGCTTTCCTACCAGCTTCAATATCCTACCTTATTGGAACCAACATTTTTGGATCATTGGCACACAAGATGGGAAGGTAGGGAGGGAAATTGCCCTTATCTACTTCGCTTCAGTCTTCCTTTGTGGATGTGATTTCTGCTTCCGCTCCTTTAAATGAGTTTCATTAGTTTCTGTGGTTGCTGTTATTGAAGCTTTGACATAACATGGTGTCATATTTTCAATATAAATATAGGGTTCCTTCGGAAAATGTTGCTCTTTGGCAACTTTTGTGCATTTGAATGTATTCATCTTATTTAGTTTCTAATCATTTAACTTATGGCCGGTCAAACGTTGACCTGTGAAAAGACACCCATGTGGCTGCATATTAGAATAACAGGTCGGAGGGTGTTTAAGCTTAAATCATGGTCAAACAGTTAGATCTGCACCCATATGTAAATTCAAGACTTCCATTCAAAGTACAAGAAATTTTTAACAAAATAAATGACTTCCAGCTTATTTTAATTAAAACTCGTAACTAAGGCCAGTGAAACTCAACTAAAATAATAACTATGCAATTCTGTCATGTAAACCCAAAATGTAAGACCAAGTATTCAGGCAAGACAGAGAGTGGGAAGTTTCTAAACGTTTATTAAAACAGGCAGGCACAGCAGTTGAGAGGCAGAGACAAGACAAGGTACCAGGAGAAACTGCTGAACTTTAAACTTGCTCCCTCCACTGAGCCAAAACAGGAACAGGGCATGCTTCAGTGGATAGTAGTCAGTGTAGTTCTGTTTCTCTGACTGTGACTTGCTGGATGTGCTCTCTTCATCCTCTGAAATGGGAGCTGGCTGAGAGCTCGTCTGTCTAGCTGTGTGTTTCCTGGACGAGGCTGCCTTTTACAGTTGCCTTTTGTATCTCTGCTTCTATTTCTCTGTCTGCTTCTGTCTCCTTGAACCCCAGTCGGCCTCAGCAGATGGCCGCTCACACTGAGCCTGGTTCTGCTGGAGGTTTCTTCCTGTCACAATGGAGTTTTCCTCTCCACTGTCACTACAAGCATGCTTAGTGAGAGGGATTGCCTTCGAGTCAATGAGTCGATGCAATCAACTGGTTTTACTTAGATAGAAAACTTTGAACTTTCAATTTGACTGTATTATCTGGTGAATTGTAAAGTCTCTTAAAAAGATATGTGTTGTGAAATGGCGCTATAGTAATACACTGAATTGAATTGTATTAAATTCATATTTCAGCAATCCAATTTCATGATCGGATAAGCAACTCCATAACTGTTGATGTCCCAGAGGCTGTCATAAATTCATAAAAAACACTCAACATATTTTAGCATCCGGTTAGCCAGCAGCCCTCCTCTAGGAGCAGAGAAATCTTAGCTTGCAGAATCTTGGTCCAAACTTAGCTTAATAAAATTACATCCATTTAAATATTTATCTTATGGCTATGAGGCAAACCAGCAATGAACATGGAATTGTCCAGTTTAACTATTACAAATGTAAGGAAATAGAAGAAAAAAAGATGTCTGGCTATTATATACAGTACATGTACATAATATGTATGTTTGCTCAGGACTTAAAGTGCCTAAATCAAGTTAACATTCATTTTGTCTCCCATGTAAAACAGTAAAAGTTTATCAAAATGTTGGACAAAATAAAATCACTGCATAAATAAAAAAATATCTAGAATAAAACCCATTGTGACATCATCCTTCTTTTGGCAAGACAACCAGTAAAGCCTTTATAACATGGTAGCATTTGACTAAACAGAGGATTCACTCAATGTTAGAACCACAATCTACTCCTGATGTCAAGAACTCGGAGCAGAAGGACCTATTATCTGAGGCAAGACAGACAGTGGGATAATTCAAAAAGCGTTTATTAAAACAACGGATGAGCGGAGCAGGAGAGGCTATCACAGGAAACTCTGTAAAAGGAAACATATATTAGTGACCACATAAATCTAACGGAGAATGATACGAACGTGTGAGTCACTAACCTGGTTTAACAGTTCACTCCAAAGCCAGAGAACGAGGTAGGATCCAGCCGGTGAGCTGCAAACAAGATGCCGCAGTGCTGCCCAGAACGTCCCAGATGCTGCAGCCCCAGAGATTGGAAAACCAGACAAAATCCGGAGCCAGGTCGTGCAAACAGATCAGAACAGGAACAGGTAGGCTCAGAGGTTCAGGAGTCCGAAGACAGTTCAGGCAAACTGTGCAGATGGGAACAGGCAGGCTCAGTGGTTTAGAGGCAGAACAGGTCAGGATCAGGAGATCAGAAACACTAAGGAACTCTAAATACACTCTTACCACTGGCTAGAGAAAACCAGAATAATCTGGCCCTGAACACTGAATAGAGGCATCTTAAATAGAGGCAGGAGCAGTTGGAAAAGATGAGCAGTGATTAGAATTTGGGCATAGTTAGACAGGTGAATGGAATGAGTAGTTAAGCCAGTCATCAGCTCCAAGATAATGACACTTGATGCTGTCCATAGCAGGACAGCAGGTCTGCCAAGAGGCTAGCAGGCCTATTAGGCTTCATACAAACAGAGCAAATGTGTCTGTTTTTACTGTAAAACATGATTTGTCTTGTCTGCCCTCATAGGTGACAAATTTCCACACTCTTTGATTTTATACATTACTTTACTCTCGTGAATTCTTAGCCAGGCTTTGCCAGATTTTTTTTCTAATTACAGCCATAAATGAATACAAACAAAAATAATTTCAAATGATTAATTATCCAATTATTTAATACTCATGGCTGTTTTACCTATGTAAACAAACAGGACAATAAATTATTACAGCAAAGTCCATCAGGATTTCATTTTAGGCCATTAGGAGGGTTAGGTTCTGCCTCTTAGATGATCTAGATGTAGCAATCAGAACTCTTTAATCTTTCACTAATTTATGCATTAAAATCACTCACCTTTCCCGGCCTTTCAACAAGGCACAAAAGAGGATTTAAATCAGATTTTCTTTGTTCACTTGTGGAAATCCTTGTGAAAACCTTCTACTGTACCTCATGCAGCCATACTTAAAGGAATAGTACACCCAAAACATGATTAGCCTTCATTTTCTACTCACCCCCATGCTGAACCACACTCTGGAGTACTTTTTTGATATCTCAAATGCATCTGGAGATCTGGGAGGCTTCTTACTGTCTGCTGACATTCAAATAATGGAGGTCTATGGTGCCCGAGGCAGAAAGGTCCATAAAAGTCCACAAAAAACGTGTCAATATTCCTCCATACTGCTCGTCCAATGTATTCCAAGTGTCCTGAGTGGGTAGCGTCCATAATTTACTCGAAACAAAGTCATTTAGAATGTTTTTAGAGCATAAACAGTAGTGTATAGGATTTCCTAAAAGCGCGCGCCTGCGAGTTCACGACTCTACGGAAACCACGGCAGACCAAACCAGATGAAAGTGCGCATTCAGCGTCTGCTCTTGATAATGCAAGCGTAGAAGAAGAAATGTGCTGTTTACCTGTGCAAAGAAAGAAACAACGAAAAATGTCTGAGGACTTCAGTGTTGAGGAAGAGCATGAGTTCTTTGCCGAGCTGAATGCGCACTTTCATCTGGCTTAGTCTGCCGCGGTTTCCGTAGGCTCGTGAACTCGCAGGCACGCGCTTTTAGGAAATCCTATACACTACTGTTTATGCTCTAAAAACATTCTAAATGACTTTGTTTCGAGTAAATTATGGACGCTACCAACTCAGGACACTTGGAATACATTGGACGAGAAGTATGGAGGAATATTGACACGTTTTTTGTGGACTTTTATGGACCTTTCTGCCTCGGGCACCATAGACCTCCATTATTTGAATGTCAGCAGACAGTAAGAAGCCTCCCAGATCTCCAGATGCATTTGAGATATCAAAAAAGTACTCCAGAGTGTTGTTCAGCATGGGGGTGAGTAGAAAATGAAGGCTAATCATGTTTTGGGTGTACTATTCCTTTAATTAAGCTGGACGCTTTAGCAGGATGCTCTGCAATTTCAACACAGGAGAACCTTAAGTGCACTGATTCATGCTGTAGTTTCCAGATAGTAGGAAATACCACCCTTATCATCAGCTTGACACCATTTAGACCAATAACAGATTGTATTCTGATTGACTAACTCACTTATGGAAAAGAAGACAAATGTTTGTTTTACTTGCTAACTTTTTTTGCCAGACCAGAAAGTCAATCTGCATAGAAACCCACTTTTCCTGAAACACTATTAGACCCGACCTTGTCCCAAACCTACAGATCTGGTCTTTGTTTGCATGTCCTCAGCACTCCACTGTAACCAAGCTTTCTATTGCGGGTCATTGAGCTAAGGTTTTAACAAACATTGTCACTGATTTAAAATGCTATCATTCCTCTTTAACCTAGCTGCTATTGTTTTTTCTTTGTTTTTAGTACTGTCTGTAATGTTTGTACTTCAGCACCTCTGAAAGGGAGAGTTTTTTTCTCTGAGAGTTTTGCATAAGATAAGATATGATAAAAACTACAGGCTGGATCAGAGACTGTGAAGCTTTTTATCTTACCAAAACTCCCAGACCAACACACATTTACCTGGATTTGAGATCTGACGTTAGCTATTGAGCACATAAGTTTTGCTGGCATGTATAACATATGCTGATGAGGACCAAAATAATACAAGAGTTTGAAATAGCATGCTGAGGATAAACTTGGCCTTTGTTACACTATGAAATGCTCACTATCCTGAAGAAGCTTAAATTAAAATAGCTACTAGTCCCTCCTTATTTCACAAGGTGGGAGGAACCTATTTAAGATACCATCTACCTCTGTCATTTGTTTGTTGAAGAGAGGATCTCATCCCTGGATTAGAAACAGCGCCAGGCTCTTCTTAGACAAGGTTATTGGTGAATGATATAAGGTCATGAGAAATATTCAGCATTTTTTAAGTTAAATAGATAGTTCGGGCAGTTTAGGCAACTGGACTTGAAGTTTTCTCCTCTCATCCAAGATGTTTCCTCAAGTCTAATTAGTGGGGAGGAGCACTGAGATCAATATACTATAGGTGTAACAAATAATTAGAGGAGACAAAAGGTTGGTTCTGATCCCAATGGGAGGGGGTTAATGGTCGTTATGATGGGTTGATAACTCCCTCGTCACATCCCCCATGGAAGTGTAAGGCAGGTGGGGGCGGCTGGGAGCTGAATCTTCTGGGTATTGTTACTAAAAGTGCTTTGGAAGTAGGTAAAAGGTTATGTCTAAGACCACCTCCTCTGTTGACAGATTCCTTAACCCCTCTCCAAACCATCTGTCTTCCTTGGTCAGAATATGGACCTTTTTGTCCTCAAACGAGTGTCCTTTAGCCTTTAGGTGTAGGTGAACAGCTGAGGCCTGCCCTGAGGAATTGGCCGTCCTGTGTTGAGCCATGCGCCTGTGTAGCGGTTGCTCGGTCTCTGCAATGTAAATGTCTGTGCACTCTTTGCTACACTGAACGGAGTAAACCACGATGTTGGTCTTGTTTCTGGGTGTCTTATCTTTGGAGTGAGCCAGTTTTTGTCTCAGGGTGTTGCCGGGTTTGAAGTGTACAGGAATCCGGTGCTGGTTGAAAATCCTCCTGATTTTTCAGACACTCCAGCTACATAGGGGATGACGATGTTCCTTCTTCTGTTCTCTTCCTTCTCAGCAGATCTCTTCTTGTTGGTTTTTAGAAAAGCCCATCTTGGATAACCACAGTTCTTCAGGGATGTCCTAAAGTGTTCCTGTTCTCTGATCTTCCCTCTGTTGGTGGTGGGAATGGTTTCTGCTTGTGTCTGGAGGGTTGTGATGACGCATAGTTTGTATTCCAGTGATGAGTCAAACAGAGGCATTGGTCAGTGTGTGCAGGTTACCTGTAAACTTCTATGTTGAGCTGTCTGTCTTCCAGAAAGGCACGGCTTTCACATCTTCCTCCGGCCCTCTCTCTGGCGTGGTCTGCTCCATGAGCCCGCTGCACTGTTCTCATCCCTCCAAAGCACTGTGCAGCTTTTTAATCGGCCAAGAGTGGCTGTATTTAAGAGTCCAGAAAATACACTTTGTGATCGGAGCTCCAGAAGGCGCTGCCGGCCGCAGATGCAGGATCGATGTTTAGTTTGTAGCGCCTTATTTTTAGGAGATGTCGAGGGCAGTATCAAGCCGCTGCCTACAGACGCAGCCATGTTGGTTATATTAGTAAAGTTGGTTTCTGTTTTATCACATCATCATACAAAATATTATTTTACCAAATTCTGAATTAATTACCTCTTGGATTTGCATTGTGAGATAAACTTTGACTCTAAAGCATATACAGTATCCATTCTTTCATTTTATTGATTATGATTTTCAACAATTTTTTTTTTCCTCCTGGTTTACATCTGGCTTAGTTTAGTTGAGTTTCACTAGTTTAATCAGGGTTGTTTAACTGAAATATGTTCGATTTAGAGTTAAATGATTGTTGTTTATTGTTGAGTGTATAGATCACAGCGACATGCATCACATGCGTCATAACCATGTGACGTCATTACGGGGCTTTCAGCTAAGAAACTAGCTGATGCTAACATCTTAGATTAGTTCACTTATGTTTTTTGTTCATTTTGAGAAATTACAGCAACATCAATCATCTCTGTTATATTGTCGTGTATTTATCAACAAACTATAAGTGTAACTGTGTAACAGCCTATAGTAGCAAAAATGCATTAAATATCAGGACTTTCTAACAAAATGCTACAATTTTATAACTTTCAACCAATCTGAAGGCTAAATAACCCAAATAGTATGATAACAAATAAAATATATATGTGTTGTTGTTCTTATATAATTATTTATTCAAAATTTGAGGGGAAACATTTTTGAACTGAAAACGGGGTTAATTTTGTTGATACATGGTTTCTGATTAAAATGCGATTAATTTCAATTAATTAATTAGAGACCCTGTAATTAACTTGATTAAAAGTTTAAGTCGTGTCCCACCACTATCTAAATAGTTGGATGCAAATGATGGACATAACTGGACAAAAAGTAGTTTGCTCTTGATTCTCAGTGTCACTTCCTTTTTTATAAAGTAGGACATTAATTCATAAAAAAGGTGAATTGAATTCTATAACTCAAAGTTTTGCCCAAAAGCAATGATCAACTTAACGGCAACATTCTATACCCAGCTATTGTAGCATCTATCTAGGCTAGAGCTGCCAGTCTGGTCAAGAATCTGGTTGTTATTTCAAATTTTGTGCGACATAAAGCTGAATAAAACTAGACTAAAACCTTTTAATGTTTTAGTTTTGTTTAAAACCGACTAAAACGATCTCATATGCTAATGGCTAAAATGTGACTAAAACTAACAATAGTTTTAGTCACTGCAGTATAAAATAAGTCATAAGTCAGTATAATTTTTGCTAATATAGAATCGGGTAAAATCGAAGTGGAAATGAAGAATCTGTATTGGGACACCCCTAGTTAATGAGTTTCAGCCCGACACCACTGAAACATCCAGCAGCTGATAGGAGGGTTTACCTTTGCACCAGGATGGCATATAAATTGATTCAAGCTGAAATAACCAAACACGTATTTTAAAAACAATTGAGGTTATGTTTCAAATAAACATGATGAACAATAGAAACAATGATTTTCATGTTATATGTAATAAAGTTGTTTACATGAAGGTAACAGTTCTTTGTTTTTCAGATGGCTTTGTGCTCTCATTGGAATGGTGGTGGTTGGCTTCAGTGTTATATGTGTAAGTATATAAAGAGGAAGTGACGTGAAACCAGAGCTGAACTCAGTAGAATTTCCCAGAAGCTAAAATTATTGTCGGTTTGAATCATGGCTAGTGTTGCCTTCTGTCTGTTTAAGGTTCCCTTTGCCAAAGACATCTATGGTCTAATTCTTCCTAACTTTGGTGTGGGTTTTGCTATTGGTGAGTTTCTCACATCTCCTCACTTTGCATATTTTAATAATTTCAATTAAAATTGATCAATAATAATAATTTTTCACTCTGTGCTGCAGGTATGGTGGATTCCTCCATGATGCCTATAATGGGTTACCTGGTGGACCTGAGGCATGTGTCTGTGTATGGCAGTGTGTATGCCATTGCTGATGTGGCGTTCTGCATGGGATTTGCTTTAGGTAAACAAAAAAAGACACAAAACTTTTAACAATTAAAACATTTTAGGGTTACAGACCATTTAAGATACTCTGCACAATCAGATTCAAAATCAGTAAACAATCATTTAAATGATGTGTATTTGCCCTTAATTTGTGCAGACAAATGGAAGTAAATGTGTTTCAATTTTAAATTAAAAGTTATTCATAAAGATGACTTTTCATCTCGAAAATAAAATGCATTTTTTTACTTTTAACAAAGTAAATAATAAATGATTAAATTGTAATTGTACAAATTTTGTAAATTGCTGAAAATATGTTATATATGTTATGTAACATAAAATTTTACATTTAATTTTCAAAAGATGTCAGACAAAAAAGCAACAAAATTCCCTTAAAAATGTCACGATGGATGGATGGATGGATGGATGGATGGATGGATGGATGGATGGATGGATGGATGGATGGATGGATGGATGGATGGATGGATGGATGGATGGATGGATGTTTAAATTTAAAGACATCCCTGCAAAAAGTTTTAATTTATATATTAAAAAGCGTTTGTACAATTACCTTTTCATTTCAGACTCATAACTACATTTTTTGAAATTACTGCTGAATATAACAAATATTCAGCAGTAGCTTTTAAATTTTTTTATGTATGTGTTTTCTGAATATAGGAATTCACACTGTGCTGTGAATCATACTTGTGCATACTGTAGGTCTTGGCAGGAGGGAGCCAAAAGAACCATATGATCCGCAAAAAGTAGACACTAGATCCAATTTCCCCGTACCAGACCCCTGGTATGTCATCAATCATCCATCCTTGGCAGCGCCTAGAAATTGTCTCCATAAACATTATGAACAGAGGGCAGTCAAACATGCACCTGGAAAAGGGTTGACTTAATGCCGGCAATGCGGGCCAGACTCCTGCTCTGCTTGTACAGAGACAGCATGGCCCCTAGTAAAGGGCTCCCATACTCCTGAAGTGTTCCCCACAAGGCCCTATGAGAGAGCCAGTCAAATGCCCTCTCCAAGTCCACAAAGTAAATGTTGACCGGTTGGTCAATCTCCCATGAACCCTCAAGCACCCAGCAAAGGGTATAGAACTGGTTTGCTGTTCCACAGCAGAATCAAAGACCTCTTCCTGAAGCCGAGATTCTACAATCAGCCATTTTCCTCTCCAGCACCCTGGAATAGGCCTTTCCTGGGAGTCTGAGAAGTGATATTCCCCTATTGTTGGGTGCCTCTTATGCAGGGCAGGGGCTCTATGCAATGTTGAAGAGGTGTGTCAGTGACATCAGCCAGACAACCTCCAGAGCTCTAAGGTACTGAGTGCCACCAGCCCTGATTCTTGCCACCATGGAGTTTTTTTTTTTACCACCTCAGTGACTCCAAACAAACAAATCCAGCCCTGAGCACCCCGTCTATTCTTTGATCATAGCAGGTGTGTCACCTGGATTAAGAAGATCCTCAAAGAATTCTTCCACCATCCACAGTGTCCTCTTAGTAGGGCTGGGTATCATCTGGAATGAGCCGATTCGATACGATTCTCGATATAGCTCACCTTGATTTGATTTGACTCCAATATAGATATTTATTTCTTTCAAATGAAATGGGGAACGCCGTTTCAGAACGGCCCCAAATGACACAAAACTCATATGAGTGAGTAGAACATGATGTAATAACGTAAAATCAAGGGCCAAATGTAAAAAAAAAAAAACGGTGTTCCCCTTCAATGCTCAAAGTCCATTCAATAAACAAACCAGCCAAATGTTATGTTTATGTTCAATTTATTCAACACTGATATTGTAAACAGAACAATAAAGTGCATTTGGTTCAATGGATTTCACATATTACAGAAACTAAAATTTATCTTCAGTGTTTTAAACATAAAGAAAAAGTGCATCTATATTGTTTTTGACTAAACATACTGAAAACCAGGAGTAACACCGGCTCTCACTAACTTAACTGCTGGCTGAAACATCAATACTGAGGAAAAACAGCACAGAATGTCAATTTGACATTGACAAAGAAGTCTTCCTCAAAAACAAAAAAAATAAGTTATTACAAATGCACTCCTCCTCCATAATATTTTTGTTTAGAAACAGTAGTCGGTCAACATGTCCTGGGTAAAGCGAACTTCTCTGTGCAGTGACTATATCTCCTGCAGTAGAAAATAGAGGTTCTGAAGAGACACTTGTTGCCTCACCCCCCCCCCCCCCCCCCCCCCCCCCCCCCCCAAAATATAACATTATAGAAGTACACATTAAAAGCATTTTTTAAAACCTAAACATATGACTATACATTTTAGCAGGGTAAGAAAAAATATTTAACTTTATAAATTAGCAACTTAGTGATAATTTAATCTCTCCTGCCTCTGCAACTACCCTCTTGTAGATGTCCTGACGTTCATCATCAGAGAGATGCATAGCTGCACACACATATAAAGTCTCTCTCTGCTGGTCCCTGTATCTCTTGTTCAGGTCCTCACAAATGGCTGATTTTATTTCTTTCACTAATGCAGAATCAGATCTGCTTTCTTGAAAGTCATGGAGGAGCTTAGCATGAAGTGGTGCCACAACTGATAAGGTTGGGGAGTTTTCCTGAGACATTAGAAGTGTTGCTGCCTTCATGGGCTTCATGGCCTCCCCTATCTCCTCAGCAGATGTTATGTCTGATTCACTGATGGTACAGACTTCTTTCTCTGTCTTCCTTACTTCACCGGCGGGTTGCTGCTCCTGGAAACGTTGCAGCATGTCATGAGCGCTGTTCCACCTTGTTACAACATCAGTTAGGAGTTTATGTTCAGAAAGCTGCAGTAGCTTTTGTTTTTGTCGCAGGATGTTGCTCGCTGTAGCGCTCCGCCTGAAAAAGCTGGTTATGCGCCTCACTCGCCCTAAAAAACAGGCAACATTGGGAAGCTTCAATGCACGTTGTGATAACAGTTTAAGGGTGTGGGCAAAGCACTTGAAACGCAACATACCAGTTAGCTCAGCTGCGATGGTCATGTTAGCTGCAGTGTCTGTAACAATGGCCGGGTCTTTGGCTGCTATACCCGACTCATCCAGCGCTGTTTTCAGTAACTCCGCTATGCTTGTCCCTGTATGGCTCTCATGCATGGCTCGTGTTTCTAAAACGAACTCCTCTAGCTCCCAGTCCTCAGTAATTAAATGACATGTGATCGTCACATGTGATTCTGTGGCTCGAGACATAAGGGCCACTCTTGCAGCTGAACTTAGTGAAGTTTTGACACGTTGTTTAACTTCTTCGTACTTCTTGGGCACAGCTATTTCAGTAATATAACGAAGGGTTGGGATGATGTAACGTAGCTTCAGTGTATTTACCATGTACTGAAAGACTCTGTTTTCAACCACGCAGAAAGGACGCAAATCCAGGCAGATAAAAAACTCCAGCGAGTCGGTAAATCTGATGGCACGGGGTGACGTAGGTGGAAACTTATACGAGGTGTTGTTCAGAGTCATTTGTTTCATGGCTACAGGTTTCTGTTGTGTCTTTGGTGCTGCTAGCTTGTCAGCATCATAAATCTTAAAAAAAAAAAAATCTATATTAATTTTTATAGCAATTTTTATGCAGAACCCTACCTCTTACATGGTCAACAGCTCCCCACTCCCACTGAAAACAGTGTTAGTTTCCCCTCCAGAGGCGCCAGACGATTTTCTACAATTCCTTTAAGGCCAACCAATAGTCTCTCTCCATGGCCTCTCCATATATATATATGTATATATATATATATACATATATATATATACATATATATATATATATATACATATATATATATACGTATATATATATATATATATATATATATATATATATATATATATATATATATATATATATATATATATATATATATATATATATATATATATAAATATCCCCATATATATTATGGGGAAATTTGTTTATTGCCATAAATAAAAATATTGTTTACACTAACTTGAAAAAAAATTTTTTCCATCTGTTCATTAAAAATGTCTAGTCTTTAACCTAGTGACTGATAAACAGAACTTAGAATAATATTTTTTTGTTGTATACATTTTTAACATCAGATATTCCATTATATCATCTACTGTTTATGACATACTTTCCAAAGTCCTAAAATCTATTGATTTATGAATATGTAATCATACTTTACCCACCTTTTGTTTTTTTTATATTTACATAAGTTAATTCTAATCATCTGAATTGAACAATATCTTTGTAATCAGGATTCTTAAATAGCAATTATGCTTAAAGGCGACGTAAAACATTGCAAATAATCCTTGATAGAATTAAGGTTTTTGATTGTGTATGACTCATAGTTTGATTGATATTTTACCAGCAGAATTGATGACATTTGTAAACAGATCTTGTCTATAATAGTCACATTTTATATGTTATTGTTGGGGTCGATGTGTCCTAGATCCTGTTTTATTTTGCTCTGTATGTTTGCGGCTCCATTTGTTGTAGTTGTTAAATTCTTTGAAGCAGATCAGAGTTGTTGCTGTTTGTAGATGCAGGTGCATTAGGTGTAATAATTATGGTGACTCGTTACCTTCACTGGTTGTATTGGTCAAGGTCCTCTAGTCTTCTCATCACCATGACTTTTGCTGCCTCAGCAATAGTTCATTACCCAGGAATGTTGGATCTTTTTTTGTTTCTGTAGGCACCTTGCTTTCTTTGATTTTTTTGAAAATGTATGATTATGTTTATGCATTATTAGATGCTTTTATCTAAAATGACTTATAAAGTAGACATAATGTTCCAGTAATCATCAATATGACAAAAAGTTCTCAAGAGGAAAATCCCTAGTCAGAATCAGTGGTGACAACAAAGAGAGAGAGAGAAGAAGTACAGAAAGAGTAGTAGAGGGGTACAGAGGTATGGGTAAGGGTTAACTGAAGATAGAGAAGGCTGCTGATGTTCTTGTAGCGCTTGGTAGGCCATTCCACCATCTTGGAACAACAGGTAAAAACAGACTGGATTGTCTAAAAAATGCAGGCTGTTTTCCAAATCCAAAACTATTGTCCACAATCCACAGATGACCGGAGTGACCGAGTTGTGACATAAGACTTTGGAGGAGGGTTCAGGTAGATGGGAGCGTACTCTTATGTACTTTGTAGGCTAGCATCAGGGACTTGTATTTGATGCTGGCAGCCAGGGGTAACCAGTCAGGTGAGAGATAACCATAGACTGCACCAGGGGCTGGGTAGCATGTTGAGTTAGGTATGACCAGATCGATCTTATTTGAAGTGACAATATCAAGAAACAAAGATAACATGATCTTTAAAGGTCAGCTGGTCATCAGTCATGACACCCAAGATTCTTGCTGTCTTTGATGGAGTCAGAAACAGGGATCCAGTCTGGATGTGAGTATTTTGGTGTATTGTTGCTTTGGATGGGAAAGTTGGATGTAATGGGCTTTTATCTATTTAGATATGTCAGAGAGACTGTCTGAGATGCTGGTTGAGACCGTGTGGTCATCAGGTCGAAATGACAAATAAAGCTGTGTGTCGTCAGCATAACAGTGGTATGAAAAACCATGTGACTGAATGATCTGTCCCGGTGGTGTATATAGCAAAGAGAAGAGGTGCCAGTACTGAACCTTGAGGAACCCCTGTGACGAGATGGTGCACTGCAGAAGGGTGAGCAAGCCGGATACTTTGAATAATCGACCAGTGAGGTACGATTCAAACCAGAAGAGTGCTCTCCCTGTAATGTCCATGCTTAAGAGTATAGACAGAAGGATGTCATGGTTGGCTGTGTCGAATGCGATTGATAGGTCAAGCAGGATGAGAACTGAGGACTTCCCTGTTGCTCTCGTCTCTTTTAAGGCTTCTGTCACAGACAACAGAGCCGTTTCAGTGGAGTGGTCTTTTATAAACCCAGATTGGTTTGTATCAAAGAGATTTTATTGTAAGAGGTATTCTGTGACCTGCCTAAAGACTCCCTTTTCAATGGCCTTAGACAGAAATGATAGTAGAGACCGGCTGATAGTTTTCCACCTGAGTCGGTGGGAGAGAGGGTTTCTTGTAACCAGAGCTTGCTTGTAAGTCTAAGGAAATGTCCCTGATGTATCACATTTATCACATTAAAAGCTTCATATTTTTATTACTACCTGGATTATTACAGTTAGGGTTTTTACATTTGCTGGTCTAACAAGGTGTTTAACATTTTAATCAGAATTTATTCAAAATTTGTACTCATAAATTGGAGCTTTGAGATGGGCCTGTAGTTCTGCAGCATCAGCTTGTTTTAGGGCTGTGGTGAAAACACTTGACAGACGTTATGTTATGACAGGCAGAGCTGTGACAATGAAGGCTTTGGGAAAAATACTGAGACAGCAGGATGAAAGCTTAGATGATGTATGATTTTATTCTAGTTTTTGATGTTGATTTGATGAAACTTTGTTAAAATTATGTTTAGTTTGAAATTACTTTTTTTCCTGGACTTTGAAGGGATGTACAGACTGCTCCTTTTATTTTTTTCCGTTTTATTCAGTGAAGATGTTAGCAAATTACTTTCTGGCTGAGTAGAGTTCAGGAGCAGATCAGCAAATATCAGCTGACTGTCTAATGTTGATTTATTATGTTTCCTATCAGCCATACAAACAATCCTGCTCTGTTTGTCTGTCTTTCCCTGTTTCAGGTCCATCCATTGGAGGATCAATAGCTGAGAGCATCGGCTTTCCTTGGCTGATGACCATCATCGGAGTAGTGGACATTTTCTTCGCTCCTCTCTGCTTCTTTCTAAGAAGTCCACCTGGACAGGAGGAGAAAATTGTACGTTTTAAAATTCATCTAATTAAACCCAAACAGAGCTCAAAGCAAAGTATTCCTTTTCATCTGTTTGATAAAAAAATAACTATATGTCTTTTGAAATCTCCTTTTGATTGAGTGGCTTTGTATCAGAAATCTGTGTAATATGCATTCGAATCTGTCTTTTATACATCTTTGAAGCACCCTAATGTTTTTATTTTATGTTGAAAGTTTACATTTAAATAGAATTTTACTTCATGTGAAACTAAACCCAACGTCAGAGCATAACCCTGCCATCACACAGATTTAGCTATTTTGATATTAGGAGACAAGGCCCAGTGTGGGGATGAGTGGACGGCCCTACTGTGTGTGGTCAGGAAGAGGAAGGATACAATAAATTACATATTACTAAATAATAAAATAAAACACCCATTTATTGAGGTCCTGAACAGAACAGAAAATAGAAAATAGGACAGAAAACTTATCCTGTTTTCTGTCTCCGTACATGAAAAAATAATAAGGCCACTCTTTCAATAAAAAAAAAAAATAGTGAAACTATCAGCCTGGGACGACAGGGTGGGAATCAGTGTTGTTTTTGAAAGCTATCTTAGATTTACTCTTAGTCTTCAGGATGAAAACTATTGTTAGTCTTAGTCACAGTCATTACGATATGTGATAGGTTTAGTCGAATAACACTTAAAAAGGTTCTAGTCTAGTTTTAATCAATTTTATGTTGCAAATAAAAGTCAACCTATACAATTTAGAATAACAACCAGATAATTTATACTACAATACTACAATAGCTGGGTATAGAATTCTGCCATGGAGTTGATCAGAAACCTTTGATTCCAAGAGTTCAAATAAACTTTTTTTTATGAATAAATGGCATACTTTATAAAAAAGTGTCTCACAAAAGTTGTTAAAATAGCATCATATTTAAATAGATATAAATGAGAACAATGGGATAGAAACATTTAAAGATCTATGTACCTTTTCTTCTGGCTCTTTATCCGCTAATTTTTATTTAGTCTCGTCTCATTGACGAAAACTAAAACCTAAAAGTCTGGTGCAAACTCACGCACAACAATATCTGCACAGGCATTGGTACAATGCCAGAGGGTGGAGAGATATTCTGTGTGCATGTAAACACATTATGACCATTAGAAATAACAATACAAGAATAATATTAAACAAGAAAAAATGTCTACAGAGCAGTATGAGTTAATTCAGCTGGATGTCAGACAATTTTTATGTAATTAAACCAAGACACAGAAAATGACTGAATTTAAATATCCTTTGTTTTGTTTTTTTACCTTTTTGTTTTTTTACTTTTGTATGTTGGTTTATACTCACCGCATTGAACAGGGCATCAAAAGTGATGTAATAATGCCGTCTCCACCCCAAAGCATGGACCGCACACGCAGCAACGCAGATAGGTCAAACAACTCCAAACTTACTTTAATTTTTCTAACTTGGCGCAACCTTGCACCGCCAGCCTCATCCAAAATGTTAGGTTATAAAATTTGCCTGAACTGACATCAAATGGTGCAGAAGGTTCACCACAACCACATCCACATCAACTATAAACATGTACATCTCTTCTATGGGCTCGCTACGGCACACGAAGAAAGCACGCCAACCCAACGAACGA
Source organism: Cyprinodon diabolis (assembly GCA_030533445.1). NCBI lineage: Eukaryota > Metazoa > Chordata > Actinopteri > Cyprinodontiformes > Cyprinodontidae > Cyprinodon > Cyprinodon diabolis. The sequence goes on from CM060083.1 coordinate 6,624,509, forward strand.
GTATATGTCGTTGAAAGTTGCAGTTATTATTATTTTAAGCATAGTTTTGCTCTGTCTTTTCAGGCGATCTTGATGGACACAAACTGCTCAATGAAGACGAGGTCTTACTCCACACAGGGGACGTACTACCAGGGTGACGACATGGATCCAGAGAATGACGATTATGATTAACCAGACAACAGCCATGTAGTTTAAGCCCTCAGAAAATATATATTTTGTTGTACAAAAAAAAAAGGAAACAGGGAAACAAAACATAATGAAAAAACACATCCAAGATATTCCCATGTCAGTGTCCTGCATTTGGTCGTCGCTGTTCAGTGTCCTCTTCACAGTTGTAATGGAGGAAAACAAAGTTGCTCCAAATGTGCATTTAGTAAAAAGAAGTGGTTTTAGCCAGAAGCCTTATTGAGTGAGAAAATGTTATGATCAACACTGATCAACGGCGAGGGCAACAAAGAAGGGTTTCTTTGTCAGCTTGTTTTCAATCCAAAATCTGTTTAAATGAATGTTTTAAGTTTTATATGTGTCAACATTACTGTATGGAAAATATTAGCAGAATTTGATGTTCAGGCTGTTGTAATAACTGATAGTGTATGGTATGTCAGTAAGGGTAAGACCAATGTTTTAATGTATCTGAATCCCATGCAGGTTTAGCTGTTGTTAAGAAACTGCAAGGGGCCAGCAGGAGTATAAAGATATGTAAGACACTAATATTGGATTTATTCAGTTTAAATCCATTCATGTTTTTGTTTTCAGTGAATATGACTGACCCTCACCCAACCCACTGATACACATATTATTTTACCATGTTTTATAGTAAAACAATATGACCTAAGATAAGCCTTTACCCTAACATTGCTATACTTTACTATGACCTAAACTAAATTCACACCTTTGACTTAAACCAAACCCAAGAAAAGCTTTTTTTCATGGAGCAGTTGAGGGGTAACCTGACTCCGCCAGATGGATTTGCTCCGCATATCCATCTGTAAACCTTCCTTTGAAGTAATTTTGGGAAGGGGCGAAAATACTGGTTAGCTGATTGGCCTATGTTGGTGATAGACGGGCCAAACAAACCAATCAGATCAACGAAGCATATGACGTACTAACAGCCAGGCTACTCTTGCCGAAACCAGTCGGGAGAAGAGCAAAAACATCTTTTCCTCTGAGAAAAGCCTCCAGAGCAGTGCTTTGCTCTTCTTTCAGTGAAGAAATACTCTGTAATTCCGATAAAACTTGCTCGATAGCCACGCTAACGCTAGTTTCATCGGCTGTAGCCGCCATGTTCTTTAGACTGAACTGTCGCGCTTCTTGTTGCCTCACACCTCAACCCGCCTCAAAGCCAACGCTGATTGGACGTTCATTTGGTGAACGGCTCCAAATTTTCTTTAACGGAAAGTAGCCAGACTGATCTGCGATTGAAACCTTGAAAGCTCGGGAGATCAGGATGGTCTCACAAGGCTAGTTGAGGGGTCCCCATAAGTACTTGTAAATCCCCGTAATGTAGAATATTGAACAAAAGTTGGCCTTACACTGTCCGCAAAAACAACTCCACACATCCACAAAAAAAGAGAGTATACATTTATTTTAATAATCCAGGAGGTACAAAAGAACCACCCTACACATAGAAATCTGATGAAAACCAATTAAATTTTAAAGATGGTTTCGTTCTGTTTATTAAAACAACTTCTATGTATTAGTTTTTTGTTTTAAATTTTGCAAACATGTCAGAGAGGAAAATAATCCGCTGTCCTGATTTCAGAGAAACATATCACAAAGGGGTGTAATGATAATTCTGATTATTAGATGAGACTACACTGTACTGGTTCAGCATGATGACATAGGATTTTAATAATATTTTTGCGGAAACTATTATCCATTTTTTTCATAAATAAAGGTTTTGTAAATTAAGAGTTTTAAAGAATGTTTGTTCATTGAATAATATTACAGTAAGCTTATGATCGTTAATTCAAAACATGTGATCTGGAGGCTCTTTACAGAGATAATTCAATCAGATCCTCCAGACAGATTGATTCAGTCTAATGAATCCTGGATAATAGCATCCAGTCACTAGTTCAGTTTCCATTACAAATGTGCACAAAAGTATATGGATGTTCTGCTAATTTCAAAAATGCTAATTTTCACAATTGCTGTATTTCCATTAAATGAATACAATTAAAATCGCACTTGAAACAATATTCCAGCGGTGGATGTAAACAGATGAGATATTTCCATATTTCATCCAAGGTTCTAGTTCTTATTGCAGCACTCTTATCATAAAAATAGATTTCTGTTGGATTTCCATTTGGCAAAATTTATTTTGTAATAAAAATGTACACAGTTTGATTTGAATGGAAATGCAGCTATGACAGGATTCACATCTCCTAGATAAGCATGGGACCTTTCTTGCAGCAATCCATATCACCAAACACACAGACAGTGACAGCAGAGAGGAAAAACTCCCTTTTAAAAGGAAGAACTACCTAAGCAGATGAGCTCTGAGCCAGAGAAAGAGAACACAGATTTAGTAAGGAGGGTTTTCAACAGGTTTTATTTTCAAATAAGGGTGAGGTGAGAGTGGTTGGGCATCAGCAGAGGCGGATAACCCGATTCTCTGCAGAGATGGAAAACAGAGGTCCGTGACCGGAATGTCGGGCTGATCACGACTTGGAGCAAAAGTCACTGACCTGATTTAAAGTTCAGTCCAATCTTAGAGGAGAGGGAAGAATCCAGGAGAGAGGTTATCCACCGTTTGCAGCTGAGACAGCTTCCAGAACTCCGACTGGTGCAAATTTTTGTGAAACAAGTGGATTGTCACTTGAATTGAGATAGTCAGTAAAGTGATTTGCCTATAGAAAACTATTTCTAAACTTAAACTGAGGGCAAAGTATCTCCATTAAAATTCAGTTCAGTTTATTTATACAGTTCCAATTTACAACACACGTCATCTCAGAGCACTTTAAGGAGACAATCCAGTCAGATTAGCTAAAAGTTTCTATCTAACTTGGAATGGGAGAATAGAGACAGACTGAAGCAGAATAATGAAGAGGGGTCCCTGTGTCCTCCAGCAGTCTAAGCCTATAGCAGCATAAATGGGCCAATGGGACGAGACAATGGTGAGAGACTGGTCCCCAACCAAAAATCGTAGGGGCACAACCCACTCATTCACCGTTGGGAAATCCAGCACGTGACGATTGAGACCAGGGGCAATGAGCAAGCCTCCCCAGACCACGAGCTCTCACCATGGGCAACACCAGAGAAGTGGGGCATCGAGCCTCTCTTCAGGAGATGGGACCCAACCAAAGCGTTGAGGTGAGCCCGACTACATCCAGCCGGTTCCTCTTAACCCACCGAACAAGCTCAGGCTCCTTCCCCCCTAGGGGGGGGTCGTCTCACTTCCCGATAGCCAGAAACTGTGTGTGTAGAAGATGGGGGCCCGGCTGCGCCATACCGGGGCGACGTTACGGTCCTTGCTTTGACTCTCTCCAAAAGGCTCTTCTGAGCTGCTCTTAGTCTGACCTGTCACCAAGGACCTTTTTGCCATGTGAGACCCTGCCGGGGGCATAACGCCCCAAACAACATAGCTCCTAGGATCATTCAGGCACGCAAACAGTTGAGTTTTTACAGCACTAGAGGGTCATTTTTATGGACAGTAGGCTGACAGGAAAAGGGGTAAGAGAGAGGGGGAGAGACATGCGGCAAAGGACCACTGGCTGGATTCGAACCCGGGTTGCCCATGTTGAGGACTTAGGCCTCCATGCATGGGTCGTGTGCGAAACCAAAGCACGCCCTGATCGCGGGTTGCAAAGATCTTTTTTTTTTATAAAATCAAGCTTATTTATAAAGAATCCCATAAAATCATCAGTACTAAGTGGGTTGGACAGTTCAACAGACCTTCGGCTTTGGGTGAGTTTGGAAACTGTATTATAAAAATATCTAAGATTATTCCTATTCTCCTCTATTAATGAGGAGATATATGCTGCTCCTGCTTTACGAAGGGTCCGGTTCTGGGTGAAAATAACCATGAACCCAGAGGAGGGTTGGTCCATTGGAGGGCAAGTCTGGTGCCAGCAGCCACAGTAATTCCAGTTCAAATAGCTTATCTCAAGGTTGCTGCAGTTAAAAAAGCTCATAGATATATTTTGGGAGCTCGCTAATAGTCCGCCACGAGACGAGCAGCCACCTGCCCAGCCCCTGCCTGTCGACGCCCCCTCGATGCTCTTGGTTGGGTGTCCTGCGGGGTCTGAAGTGTTTCCTTTTAAAAGATTGTTTAAAGCAGGCCCAGTCCCCTGAATACCACAGCTATGAATAATGACATGCAGGGGTTTCATACATGACAGAGCAGCTCCTGTGCTGCGACCAATATTAAGTCAGCCCTTGTTCCAAGTTTTTGTGAGCTGAGGCCTCCCCTTCTTATAGAATGCTAAACGCAATACCAGGGTCCCAGAGAGTCTGGGGGTGCATACTGCTGGGTTTAGTCTGTGGAGGGAAGTCTTAGAGATCCTTCTAACCCTGCTTAGGGGAGATGTTTAAGGTCCAGTTTGAGATTGGGGCATTTTGAACCCTTTTCTTCATTCTACTTTATTCTAAATCTATTCTCCCATTCTACAAAATTTATTAGTTCAATCTCTAACATTCTGCTCTCTCTGCAATTTCTCATAGTAGCTTCATCTGGTCTGTTCCTGTTTGGCTGTGACTCCATCCTGGAGAGAAATATCAGCTGTGCTGCTGCCATCAACACCTTTGTTTACAGATGCTGGCGCTTGGCCTGGTTTCACTGTAGCCCTGTTTCTCTGAATGGATGTGCTCTCTTTCATCCTCTGACATGGTAGTTGACACGGAGCGCATCTGCCTGGCTGTATGTTTCCTGGTGGAGCTGGTTGACAGTTGCCTTTTCTATCTCTGCTTCTTTTTCTCTGTCTGCTTCTGTCTTCTTAACCACCCGGTAAGCCTCAGCAGATGGCCGCTCACACTGAGTCTGGTTCTTCTGGAGGTTTCTTCCTGTTAAAAGGGAGTTTTTCCTCTCTACTGTCGCTACAAGCATGCTTGGTGTGAGGGATTGCTGAAGAGTCAATGAGTCGATGCAATCAGATGGTTTTCCTTCAATAGAAAACTGTGAACTAATCTCACTGGATGATCTGGTTGAATTGTCTCTGTAAAATGACCTGAGATGACATAACGTGAATTGGATCTATAGAAATAAACTGAATTACAAAATGATGATTCATGTTTAGAGCTCATTTTGGTTCTTCAAAGTGCATAATACCTCATAATTATTAATTAAGTGTAAAGATACGCATTCCATCTGTGGATCATCTTTTATAGCTGTTCAAATTTAGTGCTAATAGAATTACATCCTGCCCTTCTGCAGGACTTTAAGTTATATGCTGATTTTTGTTACAGAGGGCTTATTCATTCCTCTTTCCTTTTTGTGCATTCTGTTTGTAAACCTTTATGTGGCCCTTATTGTCATTGGCGGGGGGGGGGGGGGGGGGGTTGTTTGCTCCCCTCTTATTTGTGGGATATACAATCCTACGCTAACTGAAGTCTGAATAGAAATGAAGACACCTGAGATCAAATGTGGTGACAGTTGGATTTTCAGCACCATTAACTTTTGCTGCATTTAAAATGCTTTGAACATTTAGAAATGTGTTGTTTTACATGTAATTTCATATTCCAGCAGCTCAGAATGAGTCAAGTAACATGGAAGCTTTTCAGTATGCTCCAGGAAATCCTTGCGTTGATTGCCTGAAATGCTTGCTGGAAGACAGCACAATGAGCTGCCGTGACAGGGAAATGTGGGAGCCGGCACTCTGTAATCAGCCTGTCCGTCTAAAGACTGGCCTTCAATTACTTTGCAGATGCTCACACAATACCTCGGTTTTCTTATCCACAAAAACAGGAAAGTTTTTTCTTTTTCTTGAACCACAGAGAAAATTAGCTTTTTTGTTCTATGAAAAGGTGAAGAAATCATGTGGAATTATTAAGAGATCCTGAAAAGGTAACCATCTCAAACTCAGACGTGGTCTACATTCCTCCAGGAACAGGACAAACAGCCCATATTAAAATATGGCGCAGGAGTCCATAGTTCATTTCTAAATGAATCCTCGGATCCTTTATGGAACTGCTCTGGGTGTAACCATGGTTGTGTAACCCAGACGCACGCAAAGTGCTGCATTAAAATTAGCAGAGAAGCAAGTGGAGAAATTGAGTCTAAACCTGAAAAGTACATTTTGGTATTCCAAAGAAGGTTTTTTTGTTTTCACTCCAGAGAAGATATTTTTTTGTTTTCCGGTTTTGAGCTACTGGTGTTTTGCAAAGCAACCGGAGTCTGTATTGATGGTTTGTGTACTGGATTAAACGGGACTTGGCCAACTTAGGTTGGGATGAAGGATTGTTGATTAGACACTGGATTTGGAAATTGGAAGATTCAAGATGGCGAGCCACCCTATGGACACAGTGTGAACTGTGCATGAGCCAGGATTGCACCCCCTGCTGGATGTTTCATGGTTTACATCTGAACTGGTAGGATCTTTTCACCTTCCACCAAACTAGTGGATCCAGGTGGATAACATTGGACTGATAATACAGAGAATAAAAGGAAAGAAAAAAAACAAGCAGAATCGGAAGGAAGAGACTTTATTCTGTGGAATACAGACTTGTTCAGTCTTTTGCTGAATATTTTGAGTTTTGTAACAGTTTGACTGTATTTTTATTTTCTTTATTCATTGTTTGGTTCCAAATGCTAAAACAACATTTTGTCTAAATTCAATGATACCTATACTAAACTAAAAGAGTTGAGATAAATAGAACTAAACTCATTAATAAAAGAGTTAAATAGAGAAATACCTTGAACTACCTTGATCTGAAGATTAAAATAGCTAAAGGTTGCAACCTATATTGATAGGACCCAAAAGGAATTAAATATCCTAAAATTAAACTAAGAAGGTTTAACACAAAAAGGGATTTATTCCACAATAAATGTTAAATGTAAGTCATTGTCTTTTGTCCATATGTTCAATAACAAGCCGGCATTTAAACTTTACTCTCTGGTCTGTGTCTCTTACTTATCTTAAGTTTTATCCTACTCCTCTTAATCAAGTCTAGGTTTCTGATCTTGGTCCACAGAACTTTATCATACTATAGTGACCCTTGGAGGTGCTATAGAAGTGGCGAGCCAGCCAGGAGCAGTGGAAAAACATTATTTTGACCCATACACTAAAATAGGCCAAGCCCGGCAGAAAAAAATGGACATTGTCGACAAAGAAAATGTTGAAATCCCAAACTCTGTTATTATCAGTGGGATTACTGGAGAAATCGTTGATGAACACTTGATTGACTTCCTTAAGAAGTATGGGCGCATACTGAGAATGATAAAGATTGATGATAAACATTCTTCACATCACAACAAAGTTATTGTTGAGTATTCAAGTGAAGATGCCTTGACAGCCCTTGAACCCATGCTGCCTTATACTCTTGAAAGTCAGAACGTGAAGTATCAAATAAGGTCTCTCTCAAATGAGTACATGGAAACAGTTACCAACCACGCAACCCTCAATTTCTTCTACGAACTGCAGAAAATATCCAGGCTAGCAGGTCAACCATTTGAAGCAGTTCTACAAGAACATCTGTCAAAATGTGGCCAGAAAATCACAAGTGATACTGATAAAACTGAAATTGGGGAACCCTCACAAGAAACACAAAACCACAATATTACTGAAGTTGTAAGTGAACATGAGAAAGTAACTGAAACCAACTTGAATATAAACAAAATTGAACATGTCCAGCCAACACAACAAACTCAAGCATCATACATTCCCCAGAGCTTTATAACTCATCCAGAGGTGCAAAAAGTTGTTGTTGAACATATACTTCGAAGTGAGTCCTCTGTTTCTCAAACAAGTGGCTCTTTCCGTCTTAGACAGTTCTCAGGCAAACTTCCTTGTCCTAGTCACGAGGTAGACTTTGACACATGGCGTAACAGTGTTGAGCTCCTTCTCCAAGACCCAGATCTGTCTGATTTACAGCGCTCCCGAAAGATTTTTGACAGTCTAGTGCCACCTGCAGCACATGTGATCAAACCATTAGGGCCAAAAGCTTTGCCTTCTGCATACATTGAGCTGCTTAATCCAGCATTTGACACAGTAGAAGATGGGGATGAGCTTTTTGCTAAATTCCTTAGCACGCTCCAGGATATAGGTGAAAAGCCATCACAGTATCTCCATCGTTTACATACAGCTCTTGTTAAAGCTCAGAAAAGAGGTGGTGTTTCAGAAAGTGAGGTAGACAGACACCTTTTGCGTCAATTCTGACGCGGGTGTTGGAATAACTCTCTCCTAGCAGATCTTCAGCTAGAGAGAAAGAAAGAAAATCCGCCCCCATTTGCAGAGCTACTATTGCAATTAAGGGTAGAAGAAGATAAGAACACTGCAAAAGAAAGTAGAATGAAACAACATTTCGCTTCAACCAGATCAAAAGTCGCCTCACACGCCATGGATGCAATCACTGATGCCTCAGAGCCCACAATGTGCGATGACCTCACTGAAATGAGAGCACAAATAACTGAACTACAGGGACAATTCACAAAGATTAAATCACATAAAACTGAACCAGTAACTCTACCAAACAACATTGTCAAAGAACTAAAAGCGCAGATTGCTGAACTACAAAGTCATCTTGCCAAACTAAAACCACAGAACTCTCACAACAAGAAAGTTGACTCACCAAAAGACAAAGCCAAGACAAAGCCAACACCTAAAGCTGAAAAAATGCAACCAACAACCCCAGTTACCAAAAACAGACCAAAGCCCTGGTATTGTTTTCCATGTGGCGAAGACGGTCATATAGTTTCCGCTTGCCCCAATGATCCAGATCCATCTTTGGTTGCCAAGAAACGACAACAGTTAAAAGACAAACAAATGCAGTGGAACAAACAAAACAACCAAGACCAGTCGTTAAACTAAAACCAGCCCTCATTGTGGGACAAATGGGTGCTTCTGATAAAACCAGTCCCAACCAAAGATGCAAAACCAAAAAGCGCTCATTCTACAACAAATCCGCAACTGTGAATCTCCCCAAAGGCTTAATTGGAGCCAAGTACACAGCTCAAGTACTAATTAACAAACAAATTGTCAACTGCCTTCTCGATACAGGGTCTCAAGTGACCTAAGTGTCCCAATCATTCTATGACAATAATCTTCCTAATCTTGAAATTCATCCAATAAATGAGTTGCTTGAAATTTAGGCTGCCAATGGGGCAAATGTTCCTTATTCAGGCTACATTGGTGTTGATATTACCTTCCCAAAGGACTGCTTTGGTTCTGAGATTAGTGTGTCCACTTTTGCATTAGTTGTCCCTGATACCCGCTCCAACATCCAGTCTTCCCTATTAATTGGCACCAACACATTAGACACTGTTTATGAATGTTTGTCCCAGACCAATACAGATGCCCATGCCTTACCTTATGGTTCCCAAGTTGTACTCAATGTGTTACAGCAGAGACAAAAACAGAAAGAAAACAGTACTTTTGGTCTTGTCACATCAGGAAAAGAGTCTGAAGTCATTCCAGCAGGAAAAAGTCGAGTTTTAGAAGGGTTAGTCCATGTACACACTAAAACACCTGACAAGTGGGTTGTTGCTGAGTCGCCTTCCACATCTTCTTTGCCCGGTGGAGTTCTTGTCTCAAACTGTTTACTTACCATTCCAGACAAAGCTCAAAAGCTCCCCGTTGTGCTGCGCAATGAAAGCAATCATGATATTGTCATTCCTGCTAAAAGTGTCATTGCTGAACTTCACACAATCCAAGAAGTGGTATCAGCCAGTCAAACCCAAAAGTCTAAGGAGTCTTTAAACTCTGAATCGAATAATCCTGTGCAGTTGGACCTGAACTTTGCAGACTCCCCAGTCCCAATGGCATGGAAAAACAGAATCATGCAAAAGCTCAGTGAAATGCCAGAGGTTTTCGCGAAAAATGACACAGATTTTGGATGCACAAACAAAGTAAAGCATCAGATAAAATTGAGTGATGAGACACCCTTTAAACATACAGGTGCTGGTCATAAAATTTGAATATCATGAAAAAGTAGATTGATTTCAGTAATTCCATTTAAAAAGTGAAACTTGTATATTATATTCATACATTACATACAAACTCATATATTTCAGATGTTTATTTTGTTTAATTTTGATGATTACAAATGACAACAAATGAAAATCTCAAATTCATCATATCAGAAAATTAGAATATTACTGAAGACCAATAAAAACAAAGGATTTATAGAAATGTTGGCCAACTGAAAAGTATGAACATGAAAAGTATGAGCATGTACAGCACTCAGTATTTAGTTGGGCCTCCTTTGGCCTGTATTACTGCAGCAATGCGGCGTGGCATGGAGTCGATCAGTCTGTGGCACTGCTCAGGTGTTATGATAGCCCAGGTTGCTCTAATAGTGGCTTTTAGCTCTTCTGAATTGTTGGGTCTGGTGTATTGCATCTTCTTCTTCACAATACCCCATAGATTTTCTATGGGGTTAAGGTCAGGAGAGTTTGCTGGCCAATTAAGAACAGGGATACCATGGTCCTTCAACCAGGTACTGGTAGCTTTGGCACTGTGTGCAGGTGCCAAGTCCTGTTGGAAAATGAAATCTGCATCTCCAAAAAGTTGGTCAGCTGCAGGAAGCATGAAGTGCTCTAAAACTTCCTGGTATGTGGCTGCGTTGACCCTGGACCTCAGAAAACACAATGGACCAACACCAGCAGATGACATGGCACCCCAAACCATCACTGACTGTGGAAACTTTACACTGGACTTCAAGCAACGTGGATGAAGTGCCTCTCTTCTTTTCCTCCAGACTCTGGGACCTTGATTTCCAAAGGAAATGCAAAATTTACTTTCATCAGAGAACATGACTTTGGACCACTCACCAGCAGTCCAGTCCTGTTTCTCTTTAGCCCAGGCAAGACGCTTCTGACGCTGTCTGTGGTTCAAGAGTGGCTTGACACAAGGAATGCGACAGCAGAAACCCATGTCTTTCATACGTCTGTGTGTGGTGGTTCTTGAAGCACTCACTCCAGCTGCAGTCCACTCTTTGTGAATCTCCCCCACATTTTTGAATGGGTTTTGTTTCACAATCCTCTCCAGGGTGCGGTTATCTCTCTTGCTTGTACACTTTTTTCGACCACATCTTTTCCTTCCCTTCGCCTCTCTATTAATGTGCTTGGACACTGAGCTCTGTGAACAGCCAGCCTCTTTAGCGATGACCTTTTGTGTCTTGCCCTCCTTGTGCAAGGTGTCGATGGTCGTCTTTTGGACAACTGTCAAGTCAGCAGTCTTCCCCATGATTGTGTAGCCTATAGAACTAGACTGAAAGACCATTTAAAGGCTTTTGCAGGTGGTTTGAGTTAATTAGCTGATTAGAGTGTGGCACCAGGGGCCATCAATTTTGAACCTTTTCACAATATTCTAATTTTCTGATATGATGAATTTGAGATTTTCATTTGTTGTCATTTGTAATCATCAAAATTAAACAAAATAAACATCTGAAATATATGAGTTTGTATGTAATGTATGAATATAATATACAAGTTTCACTTTTTAAATGGAATTACTGAAATCAATCTACTTTTTCATGATATTCTAATTTTATGACCAGCACCTGTAGACCACGTCCGATAAGACCACAAGATCTTGATGCTGTTCGCAGACATTTGCAGGAACTAATTGAAGCTGGCGTAATCCGAGAGTCCGAGTCTCCATTTTCCTCGCCAATAGTAGTGGTAAGGAAGAAAAATGGCGATGTTAGATTTTGTATAGATTAACGCAAATTGAACCTCAACACGATAAAAGACGCCTATGCTCTCCCTAACTTAGAGGAGGCCTTTTCTGCACTCACCGGATCCAAGTGGTTCTCAGTCCTTGATCTCAAGAGCGGATACTATCAGATTGAGGTTGATGAGAAAGACAAGCACAAAACAGCCTTTGTATGCCCCCTGGGTTTCTTTGAGTTCAACCGCATGCCTCAGGGCATAACTAACGCGCCCAGCACATTTCAAAGGCTGATGGAGAAGTGCATGGGGGACATTAACTTAAAGGAAGTCTTAGTGTATTTAGACGACCTTATAGTAATCTCTGAAACCCTCGAGCAACACGAAACTCGTCTTCTTCGCGTCCTTAGTCGTCTCAGGGAGTATGGTTTGAAATTGTCACTTGAAAAATGTTGCTTCTTTCAAACTTCTGTAAGGTACTTAGGGCACATCGTCTCCCAATGCGGTGTTGAAACAGACCCGGAGAAAGTGGCTGCTCTCAAAACATGGCCAAGTCCCAGGAATCTAAAAGAGTTACGCTCATTTTTAGGTTTCGCTGGATATTACAGGCGGTTTATCAAAGATTTCTCAAGGATCGTGAAACCCCTGACAAACCTTACCGCTGGTTATCCACCACTTAGAAAGAGCCGCACCCTCAAAACAGACAGTGCTCAGTACTTTGAGCCAAAATCTCCTTTCAATGAAAGGTGGACTGAAAGTTGCCAAGAAGCATTTGTATCAATAATAGACAAACTCACAACCGCTCCCGTCTTAGAGTTCGCCAACCCTAAACTTCTTTACGTGCTTCACACAGACGCAAGCACGACAGGGCTAGGGGCAGCCCTGTATCAAAAGCAGGAGGGAGAGATGCGTGTAATCGCGTATGCGAGTAGAGGACTGACTAAAAGCGAAAAGCGATATCCGGCTCACAAACTTGAGTTCTTAGCACTCAAGTGAGCAGTTGTGGAAAAGTTTTGTGACTATCTCTATGGTAGTCCTTTCACAGTGATAACAGACAGTAATCCTCTAACATACATTTTAACTACAGCAAAGTTAGACGCGACAAGTTACCGCTGGCTGTCTGCCTTGTCTTGCTTTGACTTCCAGCTTCAGTACAGGGCCGGCAAGCTAAACTTAGATGCAGATGGGTTGTCTCGTTGTCCCCATCCAGAGCCAGTCAATGATTCTGTCTCCCTGAAAGAACAAGAACGAATCTGCCAGTTTGTCAAACACCACTTACCTGGTACCGATCCCTTCGTTCACGTCCCTATAGATGCTGTCAGTGCAATCTGTGAAAAACATATAGTTCTCCAGCCTTTTGATACTGACAATAACGCTCTTACCTGTCCTCTCGTAACGTCCTTGTCCATGTCCGCTCAAGCTATTCCAGATATTTTTAATCAGTGTGATGGTTTCCCAGTCATTCCAAGTCTTTCAGAAGATGAGATGAAGCAAAAACAAAGAAATGACCCTGCCATAAATGAAATCATACATCAAATAGAAACAGGTGAAACAATTCTGCCTTCTGTACGAAACAAAAAATTCCATACCGTCCAATCCTTCTCCATGAACTAAACAAACTTGAGTTGCAAAATGGGATTCTGTACAGGAAAAGACAAGTGGGTGATGAAACCTCATTCCAACTCGTTCTTCCTGAAAGCTTGAAAGACATAGTTCTAAAAAGTCTTCACGATGACATGTGTCATCTCGGTATGGACCGAACTCTTGACTTAGCCAGATCCAGATTCTTCTGGCCAAAAATGGCCTTGGACGTCGAACAAAAAGTCACAAAGTGTCACAGATGCGTTTGCAGAAAAACACTGCCCGAAAAGGCAGCGCCCCTTGTAAATATTCAAGTAAGCAGACCCCTTGAATTGCTTTGCATTGACTTTCTGACTATTGAACCAGACCGCAGTAACACTAAAGATGTCTTAGTCATGACAGACTTCTTTACAAAATATGCAGTTGCAATTACTACTCCGAACCAAAAGGCTAAAACTGTAGCCAAAGCCTTGTGGGAAAACTTCATAATTCATTATGGTTTTCCAGAAAAGATTCACAGTGATCAAGGTGCAGACTTTGAATCCAAACAATCAAAGAGCTTTGCGACCTTGCAGGGATTCAAAAAGTCAGAACGTCACCCAATTGTCGGTGGAAAATCTCCTCAGCGACTTAAAATTGAAGCTAAGTTTTGTAAAAATTCAAAGTCCTCAAAAGGCAGAAAAGTTTGCAAACAATGATCCAAAAACCAGGCAGAAGCAGCTGAAGTCCAGGTCCAATGCAATTTATTGCAACATACAAAGACTCACACACGAGTTGACCGCCGGCGTGCAACTGAACAAATGATGAAAATGGCCCTCTTTTATACACTTCATGGGGCCTGTTAGCTCCTCCTACGGGCCCCCACCTTTTTTCATTATTCTAGGTACTTTTCCTTCGGGTAAAACCAATTATTTTTATCTTACCGGTGGTAAATCCCTTTGAAAGCATATTTTTTATATATTTAATCAACAGTCTTTGTTACAGGTTATAGTGACATTTCTTTGCAAATCATGATGACATATATTGTCATTAAATCAAAAACACATTAGTTCTTTAACTGTTAATCTTTCAAACCATGCTTTTATCTAAAGTAACTTATGAGTATAATAATTCTTTGAGAACAGCCTTACAGGTCATGGTGACATTTGGTGCACTTAAATCAGATACATATAACAATTTCAATTAATAATACGTCAAAACCAAGCCTTTCTTCTAATGTGATCTATGATTATAATATTACTTCAAACCAGGTCAGCATAACCCTAGTGTTCCAAGTCTTAGTAAAACATCACTTTTTCTGTGACTATTACTGTACAGTGTGTTTTGAAGATGACAACACAATTCATCACAGTTGGTTTAGCTGAGTTCAGCTGGGCTGAGCAACCTTGATATGTCAAATAATTCACTTTTATGAGTGTGCCTGTTTCACTACAACAGCTTGGATCCAAACTTCAAAAGGCCAGGTGCAGACTCATACACACACTGCTTCTCTATTTCTCCCTTTGGCCTACATGAATGTATTCATAAACACAACTCTTTTTAATCATTTAAAAACATTTAATTCTTGTTTTATTCTAATCATTGATGACAAATAATACACTACATTTCCCCCCTTTGATCCTAAAAAGGATCAACACATAGTTACTATGCAGGTGATGATCCATAAAAAATACTATGACAGTTAAGTGTCAAAAAGTAACTGATGGATATATATATATATATATATATATATATATATATATATATATCTATGTGTGTTGCACACCAAACCTAAAGTGAGACTAAACACAAACCATATAGTTGTAGTGACTGTTATAAAAATTGTGAGTGTGAGTACATGGTAAAATGAAAAAAATGCAAAAAGTAGAATGTAAAAATCAAGAACATCTTAAACAAAGAGGGATCCCCCTCTTGGCTCACTTAAAAGGATCTGCTCCTCGTTGCTTACTTTTTTTGTAGAATGAGTTTCTAATTCTGTTTTCTCAGCAGAGGAAAATTCCAATGCCCAAGCAGCATCTTGTGTTGCGAAGTCATCGCATCCCCCTCTGCATAGGTGTCAAGACACCCATATGTCAAGACACCCATAAATAACCAAGAAAAGCCACATCATGCCTGTACTAAGGCAGGCGCGCACGTCATCTAATGGTCAATGACCGTCATTACAACCAACATAGGAGTAACCAAGTGGCACTCTCCTGCACAGTACGTGTACTGTCACATGTATTATACACAATTATTTTGTCAATTATTTTTAACATAGGTATTGATAATCAGCAATTAGCATTGTCCTTTATACGCAGAGTGAGATCTTGTAAGTTTTTAGGGCTTCCATGTGGCCCCTCGCTCGGTCAGCTGCAGCAACTTTCCTTGCAGGGTGATTATGGTGGTACGTGCCTCCCGAAGTTGACGTTTCAGGTCCTGATTTTCTTGGTTGACACGCTGCTTTTTCTTTGTCGCCCTGAATTTGTATGAGGCACGGCGGAGTGCCTGTAGTGGAGCCTTAGATTGTGGGGTCACCATACCCCTCATCATTTTTGAATACGTCTCCGTTGTCATAGAGGCGACTTCTGGTGCTAGGTCATTGACTGAGCGATAGGTATCCATGGGATGAGCAAAGAAAGCTCTGAGGTGAATATATTCCGTTGAGCTGATATCCATGACTGCAAAGATCTCACGTGGGTACGTGTAATTATGTGCCTCCAGGTTGCAGTAGGTAGAGTGCCCGCCTGATGTGGATGGTATTTCCATAAGTTGCCTGGCGTGGCGGCGCCCATCCTCCGAGTTGGCTGGGATGCTGCTTGGTTCGGTCTGGATGACGATCTGTAATTCCTCAGGTGATTCTAGGTTGGATATTGGCCTCCCCGTAGGTGATGGTGGTCGCCAACCCGAAGGTGCAGTGCCTGGCCCCCCTGCCGGATCTTCTGGCTGCCTAGGGGGAACATTGGAGCCTGCGGCTATTCCTACGTGTGTGCCTACTGACGCCTGTACGTAGCCACCCTTGCTAGTGCTCTCTAGCCATGCCTCGGGGTAACGGCCATAATCCACATACTGTCTCTCCTCATGAGTTCTCTCCATTGTCAGTTAATCTGTATTCAGAGACATGATGGGGCATATTTAGATATCATCAGGAGGCATATTATCTCCTAAATCTATGAATATATCAGCATGCAAATTACTATATCTACGTAAATAAGTATGTGAGTCATTGTTATGCAATTTGGTATACATTTTGATTAGTAAAGAAAGGCACGTACCTGGTGGGGGTGGGAGGAGATCATGGCTATGTTCTACATTACTTGGTCCAATTGTATCTCTACTACTGGGAACTGTCCAGTTATACTTACAACGAGCTTTGAGACCAGTCCCCGAACAAGGGGAATGATGCAAAAAATGACTACTAATATGATCAATATTACTGCTCCTAGAATCATCCCTGCTGCCTTAAGATATTTTCCCCATCCAAGCTTATTAAACCAGTCCCAGAATCCCTTCAATTGAGTGTTCCAATTAGACTGCAGTACATGTTCATCCCTCATTCGTTTCATTTCCTGTAGGACTCCTGTGAGGCTACCGTTAACATCTGTGTGCATGGGAATTAAAGTACAACAATCTTCTCCTATATAATCACATATTCCTTGGTCCCCAGCCATGCGAGACTCTAACACGAAGCTATGTTGTAGAACCATTAGTGAAGTTGCATGCAATTGATCCTTTACCAGATCCATACCTTTTATTGTAAAATTTATAAATCTTTGTTGATTATACCATAAGAGATTTACCCATCTACTATTGCGAGCTATATACTGCGCATTAACAATGGTTCCATAGATTGGTACTGAACCAGCCCCTCTCCCGCTTTTTATCCAATCACTCCCTATAGCAGCCTGTTCTTCAGGTACCCCATATGGGACCTGATCCCAAGAGATATATACCTCATCTGAGGTCTTCCACTCATGTTAAACGGGAGCACTTCTCTTAGTGCGGTTGGTTATTTCGTTAGATGTTACATTACTGTCTATTGGGTTAGTTACTATTAACTTTAGTTGTCCTGTCAGCATTACTGGTGCACAGATACCTTCCCACTGAGCGGGCAATGTGGCCAACATTTGTGTTTCATTGTGACACATCCAAAAAATGTCACCTAAAGGGACGGATCCCTTTGCCAGGCTCAGTATTCGGTATTGAGATACACTTGAAGGTTGGAACTCATAAATAACATCTCCCCCATCTGGTACTACCTGTTCACAGCGTATGGTAGCATTGGGGCTTGTTTTACAAAACTTAATGTGGTAGGTGAGGTTCCCATCTTTTGTCGGTGGGTACAACGTTCTATTACTACATGTCACCAATCCATCCGTTGTCCACATTTGTCTAGAGGTTCTATTGGTCACCGCTTCTAATTCTCTCCCTCGGGCTATACAAAATGGAAAAATCAGTTCAGCTGGTTTTCGTACTACGGGTGGAAGGGAGAACGTGCTCATCACATCATTGATTGAGGAGTTCAGTGCTCTGGGGCATATTGTGTGGTCTTTTGACAATGATGAAAGACCTCCGGCCATCTGCATGGCACAGTGAGCAAAGCACTCCGTTATGTCTGGACAGTCACCTATTTTACTTCCTGGAATGATCTGAAGGGCTGGTAATTTTTTAACATTATAACAGGCTATACAATCATCTTTAGGGCGCTTTTTGGCTTTGAACATTGTCTGGACAGAGTACTGAATCCATTGTTGGAACATATTGGTTTCCCAGTGTGCAGTCTTTAATTTGTCTAGATCTCTTTTCTGTCTTCTGTTTATCAGTTGCACCACTTTATGTGCTCTTTTTACTGTCATTACTTGTCCTGTTAGTGTGTTTTGGCATATGTTTGTTCTGCATCTTACCTCAATGATCACCATCCCATCCCCACGGCAGTCCATGCTTCGTGGAATTCCAAGCCAATGTTTCCCCATTGACTTCCCTAAAATTTCTTCAGACATTACATAATCATATCCTTTGATTTGCACATGCATTAGTGATAAATTTTTTCCATCATTATTACTGATTACCCCTTGGTTAGTAGCTAGTGTTATCATTGCTAGTGCACATGTTTGTGTGTGACGCATTAAGTGTGTGTGTACAGTATTAGTAGTAACCTTAATCAGATCCCCCCTTGTTAACCCACAAAGGGTTAACACTACAAGAAGATTAGTCAGAGTCGAGAGAAGGCCCATCCGAGAGATGCCCAGACGGCGATGGGGTGGGCGGGACCGAGTCGATCGACGGCCCACTTGACGCGGAGGAGGAAGGGGAAAGGGAGGGGAGGAAAGGGGAAGGTACAGGTGGGGGATGTGAAGGGGACAGGACGCCACCAGCATCTGGTGGGTCAGAAGAAAGAAGTTGGTCCAGTGCCTGAACGAAGGATGGATCTGGGTCAGAACCAGAAGAAGTCTCAGTGGCAACAGGATCATCATCATTGCCACCAGAATCAGAAGGCGGATGGGAAGCATAAGAATGAACACTGTCATCCTCAGAGTCCCCTGGCATTGGTGATTGGCGGGCTGCCAAACGTGCCGAGCGTCTTTGGACGCCGGACGTGGAGGGGAGTGGGTGCGCATCAGTGCCCGACACCGGTGCAACATCTAAAGTCTGTGAGCTAGTGGAGGGGTGCTGCGGAGGGAGACTTGTTGCTGCCCTGTCAGCATGCGCAGAGCCCGTCGGTCCTGGAGCAAGGCCAGGTGGGTCTGGAGGCCGATGCCTGGTGCAGTGGTTTTTATGAAACCAGAAGGGCTTACCTTCAACTTTCAGGGCAGTGGGAGTGGTAAGTACAACTTTAAAAGGGCCTTCCCTACGAGGCTCGTTCCACTGACGTCTAAAGACGCGTATGAACACACTGTCACCAACTTGAATGTCCCTGACGTCCACTGGAATGTGTGTCTCGTCTCGGCTGTGAGCTGCTTTCACCTGTTGAAATATAAGCCTGTGTATGCGTGTTAAGGACCTGAGATAGTCCCCCATTTCACGTTCAAGCTGTGCCAAGGAGACCTCCTGCAGCAGGGGTCCACGAACCTGTGGGAGAGGCATTGGTCGACCTGTAAGCATTTCATGGGGGGTAAGATGGGTTATTCGGTTAGTTTGAGAACGCATTGCCATCAATGCAACAGGCAAGGCATCATCCCAAGTCAAACGGTTGTTGCTGTCAGCTATTATCTTAGCTATCTTTGATTTCAGCACTCTGTTAGCTCGTTCCACGGATCCCTGTGACTGGGGATGATACACACAACCAAACTTCTGTGTTATGCACAACAGTTTAAACATTTGCTGGATCACCTGTGAAACAAAATGAGGTCCATTATCAGATGATATTGTATCAGGCATGCCAAATCTGGGAAAAACTTCTTTACACAAAAATCTTGCTGCTGCTTTGTGGTCATTCTTAGCGGTGGGGCATGCCTCCACCCATCTACTAAACCTACAGACAACCACCAACATATATCTCTTTCCCTGAACCCGAGTTATCATGTCAACGTAATCCATCATCAGATGGCGGAACGGACCGTCTGGCATGGGAATATGTGCTAAGGGCTGTGTGAACATCTTACGCACATTATACTTAGGACAATGCGGGCATAAGGCCAGTTCTCTGTCTACCATTGGTGTCATATAAGGTGACCACCAGACTGCCTGTAACTTTTGAACAACTTGGGCTCGTGAACAATGATCAGGTCCATGCATTATTTTAATCGCCGTTGGTAATAAGGACAATGGTAGTACAAAATGTCCCCGAGAACTACGCCACAACCCAGCGTGAGGGTGTGTTAACCGAGCCGCCCCCCTTTGCACCCACAGACGTTTTTCCGCTTCAGATACGTTGTTTTGGGCTTCTATTAATGAGGCTAGATTAGTAATGGGTTCACACTCAGTCACATGAATCATTGGTCCCTGCATTGCTGATCCTGTGGCTTCTTTAGCTGCCTCATCTGCTAAGTTATTTCCTATGGCTATAGGTGTTTTTGCTGTTTGGTGGGCTGCACATTTTACAATAGCCAACGCAGATGGAAGTTGCATAGCTTTTATTAATTCTACAACAGCTTGCCCATGTGTCACTGGGGTGCCATCTGTTCTAACAAACCCTCGTTGTTTCCAGATGCTAGCATTTATATGGCATACCCCATAGCCATATGTACTGTCAGTATAGATTGTCACTCTTTTACCAGTAGCCAATTTACATGCTGCTGTTAATGCTTTTATCTCCGCCAATTGGGCAGAGCAAGGTTGATCTAGGCTCATTGATTGTACTTTGGTAAAGGTCCCATCAGGGTTAAGTTGGACTATTCCATATCCCGCTCTATTACCTGTCTCACCTCTGACACATGATCCGTCTACGAACAGTGTCAAATCAGATGGGATTGGATGATTGTATAAGTCCTCCCTTACCTTCATGAAGGTGTCCGTCTCCTGGAGACAATCATGGGGCTCACCTTCTGTGGGCAATACCATTCTTGTGGCTGGATTAATGGTAGTACAGCGTTGTATTGTTAAGTCAGGTCCTGAAAGCAGAACTTCATAACCTGTTCGACGAGCTTGGGTTATCACAAAGCGTGGACTGGTGAGCAGTGCATGTAATTGATGTGATGTGTACAAAATGATAGGGTGGCCCATAGTAATAACTGAGGCCTTTTTGTATGCGAAGGCTGCTTCTGCCAAGCCCTGGGAGCAGGGAGGCAGACCTTCTTCGACACCATCTAGTTTTGTGCTGTAATAAGAAATTGGCTGTTTACCTGTTGGGGTGTCTTGCATCAATACTGCACATGCATACCCTTGTCGCTCAGCCACATAGAGATGGAATGGTTTCCCATAATCTGGATTGGCCAGAGCAGGAGCAGTTTGGAGATCTTGTTTCAGCAGCTGGAACGCACCCTCTGCCTCATCTGTCCATTGCAATTGAGCTGACTGGTGTCCTTGACCTGCGGCTTTAATCAACGCTCTTAGTGGAGCCGTTTTGATGGCATAATCACACACCCACGGTCTGCTGTAACCTGCCATGCCAAGAAAAGACAACATGTGACCAACAGTCCGAGGTTTGGGCATTTGAGTTATGGCTTCCAGTTGGGACGGTGCAATACACCTCTTGTCCCCACTGAGTTGCCTGCCAAGATACTCCACTGTTTGCTGGCAGAATTGCAATTTTTGTTTACTTACTTTGTGTCCTCCTTCTGCCAAAGCAGTCAACACTGTAATGGAGTCTCTTTCACACTGCTCTTTGGAAGCAGAACAAATCAAAATGTCATCAACATACATCAACATTGTAGATGGTATGTCAAGGTGATTTAAGTCATTTGCCAGTACTCGATTGAAAATTGATGGTGAGTGTACAAAGCCCTGTGGTAATCGTGAATAAGTATATTGTTGGCCTTTGTAGGTGAATGCAAACAAATACTGAGAATCTGGATGGACCGGTACACTGAAAAATGCTGAGCACAGATCTATCACAGTAAACCATTTGGTACCTGGGGGTATATTACTCAATAATGTGTGTGGGTCTGGTACTACTGGTATTTCTTCTGCTACAATAGCATTAATTAATCTTAGATCATGGACTAGTCTATAGTCATTACTGTTGGGTTTTCTGATGGGAAAAATTGGTGTGTTACAGGGACTTGCTGTTAGTTTAAGAACTCCTGCTGTTTCTAATCCTGTAACAATTAGGCTGTATTCCTTCTACTGCTTCTCTTTTAAGTGGGTATTGTCTTTGGAAGGGCAATTTAGCATTTGGTTTGATGGTGAATTTGATGGGGTCTGCTGATTTCAATAATCCTACATCTGTTTTACTTTTAGACCATACTTGCTCTGGGACCTGTTCTAATAGGGATTCATGTTCTGCTGCCACTGCCATTTGTTTTTTCCCAGGAACTTTAATGTGTTCTGCTATGACTTCATCAGCTTGTGAGAATGAGATCTTAAAGAACAGTCCATCTTTGGATAATTTAATGCAGTCCCATGCTGTGTTGACCCATTCAGTGACTTGCTTGGCTTCTTGGACCATGGGTCCTAGGTCATGTGACTCATACTCGTCTGCAATCAGTAACGTGACATGTGGTGCTGAGTTGGTAACTTGGAACCATTCTGCTACATCTTTATCAGGAAATGTGACAACAGCTGCAGCTCCTTGTGGTCCAACCACTATGTCAGCATATTGGATGACAGTTGTTTTGTTGTTAATCTCTTCATCCCAGCTTTTCTCGTAGTCTTCATGTGTTTTGCCTTTGTCATAAAACATGGTACAATGGAGAGGGAGAAAGGGTTCTTTGGAGTTTTCGTAGTGATTCATTATCAGGGGTCTCCATGTTTCCCACTCCAGTTGGAGGAAGGAAGTTGGTGATGTGAGTTTCAGCCAAAATACTTGGTCTTCTGGTTCATAACTTGTTGTCTGGGGGGTCTTTTGTAGGCCCAGTGGCATCATGTAGGCTTCATTGTCTTCTATTGCTTCAAAAGAAATTCCATTAGGGGTACATTTGATTTTAGCATTGAGCTGGCACAGCACATCTCTTCCCAGTAGATTTATGGGCGTATCCTCTGAGTAAAGCAGTGGTGCACACACAGTCTTTTCACCTATGATCATGGGAACTGGCTCAGTCATGGGTATTATTTGGGTTTTCCCAGAGAAACCTACTGTACGAATCTTTGATGCTGAGAGAGGCAGGCCAATTCCACTTTTCCCTATACAGGAGTATGCCGCTCCTGTATCAATCATGAAGCGATGATGGCTGTCATATATAGTGACATCAATGGTGGGTTCTGTTTGTGGACGTTGGGTTAATACAGGTAGAATGGCCTCTCCATCAGGTTTCTCTGGGCACCCCTATAGCCAGTATATGTCTTGTCCCGTTCCATAGGTGGCTGGTCCAGCAGTAGGGGGCTGAGGTCCCATCCATGGGTTGGTGGGGCAGTCTCTCTGCATGTGTCCAACTTGTCCACATCCCCAGCATTGCAGTCTCCCACGCTGTTGTCCCATGTCTGGACCTGCTTGAGGCATCTGCTGGTATTGGCTTTGAGGGGGCCTTCTTGGGGCTCCTTGTGGTCCCCTCCATCTTCCCCTCATGGGTGGCCCCCCTTGTCCCCTTCCAAACGTTGCTTGTTGGGGACCTCCTCCTTGGTTTAGATGTACATGAATAGGAGGAACTGGTTGAGGTTGGGTCTGCTGTGGCTGGGCTCCTCCCACAGGTGGCGCTGCTGGATATTGCATCTGCTGTGTGGGCGGAGGGATGACAGGAGACACTACTGGTGCTTGTACTACTGCCTCCCCTGTTGGTGCACCCTCAGTTGAGGGTGTGGCTGCCACAGTCAGTGCTGCTTGGTGTTTGGGTTTCTCTTTTTCTTTCTTTGCCTTGGATAATTCACCGATCTGCAGCTGGGTTAACTTGGTGGCCAGCATCTTGCTCTGGTCCTCAAAGGCCCGTTTTTCAGCCCGATGCATGTTTACATAGTGGATAACATGCTCAGAGAACAGAGGCCACTCCATCTTCATGAGCCCCACAACTCCATCCAGTTTGGCTTGTACTTCTTTGGGCATGGCCTCTCTGATGTAGGTTCTGAACAGGGGGCCAGATGTTTTCAGTTCACTCCCATCACTTCCAGTCTCTGTTTTCCATTTCTGTTGGAACCTGTGCAGAAACTGGGCGGGGCTTTCATCATCCTTTAGACATTCTTGTCTCAGCTTAGTTGGGTCACTGCAGGTGGGGAATTTGTTCCTCAAGGCTGCCCACACTTCAGGTCTTATTTTGTTGAATGGTATCTTATCATACTGGTGTGAGGCCATTACCCTTGGAAGCTTGGCTTCGTCAAACACCTCTCTGGCTGCTGAGTGTCCTGCTGTCTTAATCAGCAGTGCCTTGATGTCTCCAGCTGCCAGATTGATGCCTCCAGTGATTTCTTCCAGCTTTTCTATCCACCTGTCAGCACCATCTGCCAACGGGGTCAGCCTTCCAGCAAGTGTGATCATGTCCATAAATGACCACGGCACATATCTGTCTTCTTGAGGTCCTTTAGACAGCAGGGGAGCCATATAGGCCCCTTTTAGGTCTGATTCTGTCTTCTGCTGTCGTGCTTGGTACCTGGTCACCATGGAGTGAGGGCCGCTTTTTTCTATTTGCAGGTCCACATCACATTCAGCTGTGAATGGCTTTCGTCCTTTGGTCACTGGTCTGCCTTTCTCCTTAAACCCCTTATGGCATGGGTTTGTTGACGGCGGCATGTCTGAGCCTTCATCTTCCACTTCATCATGCGACCAGTCGGTCTCCTCACTCTCTATTAGGACTTCCTCCTTGCTTCCCCTCTCTTCTCCCTCTTTTATTTTGACTTCTTCAATCAAAGCCTTAGTCCGTGGACTTGCCCGATCTGGGGCGTCATCTCCTCGGGCCTGTAGTATAAGCTGCTCTGTTTCCATTCTTTTCTGTTTTTCTAATTCTTCGTCCCATTTTTTCAATTTCTCTTTTAAATGCTTTAGTTGTCTCATTTGTACTTCTTTTTCCAACTTTTCCTCCTTCTCTATGAGTTTTACATATGCTTCCGTCAGCTCCACCACCTCCTGGTTTATTTGTTCCATCAGTTCTGGCGGTTCTTCCAAGACTAGCTTGGTCACAGGCTCTGAGTGTTTTGCTGATTTTTTCAAAGATGACTTGGTCCTGGGCTCTGAGTGGCATGTGGGGCCTCTTTGATATGGTGAATGCCTACGACGTACCGGGGGTAGGGAACGACTATGGGGAGCTTTTCTCCTTACTTCTGGGGTTCTTTCCCAATCGTTTTCTTCACTGCTATATTTACACTCTGTCTGTGGTGTGTTGCTTATTTCTTTTTCTGTTGTTTCTATTTCTTCCTCTTCTTCTTCTAATACTAATTTGAGTTGTCCTGTAATCTTTCCCTTGCTACCTGATTCTACTACTACTGGGTACTGACCTGCTATGCTAGGGCGATAGGGTGGTGGCTTATGATCAGTGTAGTCAGGGGCTGTTGGGCTCTTTTGATGTTCAACTTTAAAATATCGCAGGATATCTCTCTGTTCAGCATGTTTCTGTTTTTTATGCAAGTGCATTCGGTCATGCCTTTTTTCTTTGTTTCTTAATCGTTCTTCAACCTCGTCACAGCATGAAGGATCAAAGCTGCCCTCTTTAGGCCAACGATTTTTTCCAGAAGTCATCTTATGCCATTCTGTCATGCATTTTTGAATTTTGCGCTTATTGGAGGGGTGTGTCATTATTACCAGTTTGGCAGGCGTTAACCCCTCGGTCTGTTTGCTCACATTAGCTCCCATGGCAATCAGCAGTCACTCAACCTTTAGGGTCCGTGCTTATTCACTATCCTTTATAGTCTTTGATTAATTTTATTTAACCAGTTCTGCTCTTTCCAATACAGATCGTGTTTTCTTAATTTTTAGATCCCCACAATTTGAGTTAGGATCTTCAAAAGAACAGAGTTACCAATATTATTTTGCACTTTCACTTATTATTAATACCTTATAAGTTATTTTATATACTATAATTTGTAATAATATATGCTTATCATATCTTTATCCTATAATGCTTACAACCTTTGTCAATCTTATTTTGGGATTTTGTTAATTTTATTTAATTCTCTTAATTCTGTGTTTTTCAGTTACCAATTCTGTTTTCCAATCCTTATTTAATTTTCAGGTTATTCTTTTCAACTATACTTTAAGTTTTATCAATATTATAACCTTTACTATTATTATCTTTGTTTACCCCTTATTCCCCCTTAGTTACTTAACTCTTTCACTCTTCACACTAAGACACACAAGACACATTAACCAAGACACACAAAGCAAATGATTATATATATATATATATACATATATCTACAGTGCACTTTTACTCTTCTTCACTGTCCCCTACAGTGGCATACGCTTTTCCCGGCTTTTCCGGACCCACTCAGATAACTGAAAATAGGTAACGTTCCCGGTAGAGCGGTACTATTCCTCCGATTATCGCTTAATCGGTGATACTCTGGCTATCCCTTAGCCTGGCTATCGCTTAGCCTCTTAATACCTTAACACAATACTTAATACAACACAAATTCTGGCTATCGCTTAGCCTTTCAATACCCAATTCAATACAAGCTGGTTCATGGAGCACGCTGACTATCTTAGTCAACAATACCCTCACGTAACACGCGTACTTTTATGTCCCAGATGTATGGCTCCCACAAGCTACGTCAAACGCTTTGACCAATCTGTCCCTTTACCAATCATCCGTTCAGAACATCATGTGTTAAGCTTAACTTATTCACAAAATAATTCAAACACAAAACAGTTCAAATGCAGAATAATACAAACATTAATAACACTTAGACCATTAATAACACTTAAGCCATGCATTCACATATACTCATACATACCTGGACCCTTCCCCAGCTTAGTCTGCCTTTGTATATTCTCATAAAAATGTTTATCAAATTTGGACAATAATTATTAAATTTGGAATACTAGGTTCTTTTAGGTGAGCTTTATGACGCCTGACACCCACAGGCAGTCGCCGGTGGCTGGTTCCCCACTAATTTAGAAAATTATAACGAATTGACTCACCTTTTAATGGTGAAGTTTGGGCCCTTGGGGGTTCCACTCCTTCCAGCTAGTGCCTGCAGATCATCCGACGTCAGCGCCACCTCCTGGCTGGCTCGCCAAATTGTCGGTGGAAAATCTCCTCAGCGACTTAAAATTGAAGCTAAGTTTTGTAAAAATTCAAAGTCCTCAAAAGGCAGAAAAGTTTGCAAACAATGATCCAAAAACCAGGCAGAAGCAGCTGAAGTCCAGGTCCAATGCAATTTATTGCAACATACAAAGACTCACACACGAGTTGACCGCCGGCGTGCAACTGAACAAATGATGAAAATGGCCCTCTTTTATACACTTCATGGGGCCTGTTAGCTCCCCCTACAGGCCCCCACCTTTTTTCATTATTCTAGGTACTTTTCCTTCGGGTAAAACCAATTATTTTTATCTTACCGGTGGTAAATCCCTTTGAAAGCATATTTTTTATATATTTAATCAACAGTCTTTGTTACAGGTTATAGTGACATTTCTTTGCAAATCATGATGACATATATTGTCATTAAATCAAAAACACATTAGTTCTTTAACTGTTAATCTTTCAAACCATGCTTTTATCCAAAGTAACTTATGAGTATAATAATTCTTTGAGAACAGCCTTACAGGTCATGGTGACATTTGGTGCACTTAAATCAGAAACATATAACAATTTCAATTAATAATACGTCAAAACCAAGCCTTTCTTCTAATGTGATCTATGATTATAATATTACTTCAAACCAGGTCAGCATAACCCTAGTGTTCCAAGTCTTAGTAAAACATCACTTTTTCTGTGACTATTACTGTACAGTGTGTTTTGAAGATGACAACACAATTCATCACAGTTGGTTTAGCTGAGTTCAGCTGGGCTGAGCAACCTTGATATGTCAAATAATTCACTTTTATGAGTGTGCCTGTTTCACTACAACGGCTTGGATCCAAACTTCAAAAGGCCAGGTGCAGACTCATACACACACTGCTTCTCTATTTCTCCCTTTGGCCTACATGAATGTATTCATAAACACAACTCTTTTTAATCATTTAAAAACATTTAATTCTTGTTTTATTCTAATCATTGATGACAAATAATACACTACACTATCACCCAAGTGGAAACCCTGTTGAAAGGTTTAATAGGACGCTATTAAACATGCTGGGTACCCTCAAGGAAGAAGACAAGAAACATTGGCATGACTATGTTAAACCCCTTGTGCATGCATATAATTGCACCAAACATGACACTACAGGTTACTCACCATATGAGTTAATGTTTGGTAGGCAGCCCAGACTACCTATTGACCTTGCCTTCAATGTTCCACTGAACCAACGTCAGCAACAATCTCACTCACAGTATGTCAAAGCCCTAAAAACTCATCTTCAAGAGAGCTATCAGTTGGCTACAAGGAATGCTGCCAAAGTTGCTGAGCGAAACAAAATCAGATATGACAAATATGTGACTGAATCTGTCCTTGATGTTGGTGATCGTGTGCTTGTTAAGAATGTTAGGATCAGAGGTAAAAACAAGCTAGCTGACAAATGGGAGTCCACAGTCTATGTTGTTGTCAGCCAGAAACACAACTTACCTGTGTATACAGTCAAGCCTGAGAACCAAGATGGTCCCACCAGAACTCTTCATAGAGATCTCTTGTTACCCTGCGGGTTCCTGCCAACTCTTACTGATACTCCTCCAGCTGTTAAAGAAAAGCCATGCAGGCCCACCATATGTCAACATCCGGCAACTGATACTGATGAACCTGAGCATTATTACAATTCTGAGGAAGATGACGACTACTTACCGTATTACCCCCCAGGTCCTTCAAAAGAAATCTTAAGGTCTGTGGAGGAGTACAGAATAGCAATTCCTCCCCAAACTCACCAAAGTCCTGCTGTTGAGCCCAAGTCAGTCCCAGAACCTGTAATGAACCCTGGTAGTGCTCCAGAGGATGTGAAGGAATCAGAGCTTTTAAATGTACCTGATTATGACAAACTAACTGAATGTGACAAACCAACCGAAAATGACAAAACACCTGATCATGGAAACTTACCAGATTGTGGAAAAGAAACTGGAAATGTAAGTCTACCTGAAGTGGAGAACTTACCTAAGTTTGCAAAGGAAGGAGAAATCCAAATACCAACAACTGAAGAAGACACTGACCCAAGCGAAGCAATTACAAATGAGACAAAGGGTAGGGAAACAAACCAAGATGAGCCTGTGAATGAAAATGAGACAGAAATGAAGGACACTGACATGGAGCAAAGTGTCAGAAGGTCAAACAGAGAAACAAAGATACCCAAGCAGTTAACCTACCCTCAGTTGGGTAACCCCCTCATAAACATCGTACAGTCTCTCTTCCAAAGTATAAGCGAAGCTGTCACCAGTTCCATTGAAGTGCATGAAGTAAAAGTTGTTTAACTACAGTATGCAATATGCAAAAGGGACTTGCATAGAGTTAAGGGGGGAGGGTGTAACCCAGAGGTTAACAGAGCCACCAAAGTGTTAATAAAAACAACAATAAATACTTAAAATAAAAAGTCAATAAATTAGTTCATATGGTAAAATATATCTAAAGATATCTAAAAAGTTTTATTTCATTTTACTGTATATTATTTGATTAAAAAACAAACAAACATCCAAACCAATTATTTACATTATTAAATGGTTGAAACCCATGTAGATTTCAATTAGGAAGGGAATTTTGTTCTAAAGCCTCTGCAGCAACTTACATCCAATCAGATCGTTGCGGGAATTCCCCATGTTGGTGAGACACACGCAAAGTGCTGCATTAAAATTAGCAGAGAAGCAAGTGGTGAAATTGAGTCTAAACCTGAAAAGTACATTTTGGTACTCCAAAGAAGGTTTTTTTGTTTTCACTCCAGAGAAGATATTTTTTTGTTTTCCGGTTTTGAGCTACTGGTGTTTTGCAAAGCAACCGGAGTCTGTATTGATGGTTTGTGTACTGGATTAAACGGGACTTGACCAACTTAGGTTGGGATGAAGGATTGTTGATTAGACACTGGATTTGGAAATTGGAAGATTCAAGATAGCGAGCCACCCTATGGACACAGTGTGAACTGTGCATGAGCCTGGATCTTTCATGGTTTACATCTGAACTGGTAGGATCTTTTCACCTTCCACCAAACTAGTGGATCCAAGTGGATAACATTGGACTGATAATACAGAGAATAAAAGGAAAGAAAAAAAAACAAGCAGAATCCGAAGGAAGAGACTTTATTCTGTGGAATACAGACTTGTTCAGTCTTTTGCTGAATATTTTGAGTTTTGTAACAGTTTGACTGTATTTTTATTTTCTTTATTCATTGTTTGGTTCCAAATGCTAAAACAACATTTTGTCTAAATTCAATGATACCTATACTAAACTAAAAGAGTTGAGATAAATAGAACTAAACTCATTAATAAAAGAGTTAAATAGAGAAATACCTTGAACTACCTTGAACTGAAGATTAAAATAGCTAAAGGTTGCAACCTATATTGAAAGGACCCAAAAGGAATTAAATATCCTAAAATTAAACTAAGAAGGTTTAACACAAAAAGGGATTTATTCCACCATAAATGTTAAATGTAAGTCATTGTCTTTTGTCCAAATGTTCCATAACAAGCCGGCATTTAAACTTTACTCTCTGGTCTGTGTCTCTTATTTATCTTAAGTTTTATCCTACTCCTCTTAATCAAGTCTAGGTTTCTGATCTTGGTCCACAGAACTTTATCATACTATAATGACCCTTGAAAGTGCTATAGTTGCACGGTTTCACCCCTCTCACACCAGCCCCCGCCCTGTCCTCAACTGTCTCCAACCCCAAGGTCACCAGAGACCTACCCTCTTCCTCACCGCCACTCTCACCAACCCCCGACCCACTCACACCCTCTGTCATGCCTCCCTCCCCCCTCACAGTCACTTCAATGCAGGTGAGAGACCAGCTGAAGAAACTGAAACAGAGAAAAGCCTCTGGACCAAACGGCATCCCCCCAAGGCTGCTGAGGCACTGTGGACCTTCTGCGAGGTCCTCAGCTACATCTACAACATGAGCCTCAGCCTGGGGGTGGTCCCCACCCTCTGGAAGACCTCCTGTGTGGTACAGGTTCCCAAAATGCTGTACCCACCTGATGAAGACAATGGAGGGCCTCATCCTATTCCACCTGCACACCGTAGTGAACCCCACCCTGGACCCGCTTCGGTTTGCTGCAGCTTGCTTATTTGACATCGGAGTGGAGGATGCCATCATTTACCTGTTGAAGCGCAGTGAGAGTCATGTTCTGTGACTTTTCCAGCGCTTTCAACACAATCAGACCAGAGCTAATGAGGGGGAAGCTGGAGGACGCTGGAGTGGACAGACATCTTCCAGCCTGGACCATCAACCACCCTCAGTACGTGCAGCAGTCAGGGGTGGTAGTCTGCATTACCGGGGCCCCAGGGCACCGTACCGTCTCCGTTCCTCTTCGTTCCTTTACACCTCGGACTTCAACTACAACAAGGACAGGTACTATCTCCAGAAGTTCTCAGATGCTCCACCCGTGAAAGGAAAATCCTTCACTATACATTTTGATCAGTGTAGATTGACCCTAAACTGGTTTGCCGCCATGGCTCAGCTTATGTTGGTCTCTGTCTGGTTTTTAAAGATGCACCTCTGCCAAAAGTGAAGCTTTGTTGGAACAGCAGGGCTCCTTTTCAGAAAGAATGGCCTCCCCGACCCAAAGGTTCTGCCACTTTCTTACATATTGAGAGTTTTTGGTTTCACAACAGGTGAGATCAGTCGGCTCACTAATATAACATCTAATTAACTCTGAGGCCGAGTCTCCAAATACCTCAAATTAAAGCTCCTACCTCCTGTCCAGTAAGAATACTATCTAAGGTAGGAAAAGGGCTTCAGTAGTGCTGAATGAAAATAGCCTTCAGTCGTTATTATTACACTAAGGACACACAAGAATTATGTTGGTCAAACTGGAAATACAAGAAATCTCTCCTTTATTTTTGTTTTTTTTACCATCCTCTCTATATATCTGGATGCTCTATTTATACTTCAAGCACCTTTCCTCTTTTGTGCACCCTCTGTTGTTTACGAGAGTCGATGTCACAAATGAATTTCTCCATTGTGAGATCAATAAAGTTCTATTTCATCTAATCAGTAGAATAATTATTTTTAAAAAAGCAGTTTCCCAAACATGAAGCTGAAGCTCTACATTTTAAAATCCCAAACATGTAAAAGTTTGACGTTATGTTTTAAACTCCAGGTGGTGGCCTGTACCCGCAATCATATCTAATTCATGGAAATACTCCACATGAATCATATTTGGCTCTGAAATCATAAAAATCTCATGTCTTTCAATTAATTTCAATTCACTTTATTTCTATGGCACCAATTCACAATACGTCGTCTCAAGGCACTTTACAGTTCACCAGATCATCCAGTCAATTTGATCCAAAGTTTTCTATCTAAGAAAAAACAGCTGATTGCATTGACTCAAATGCGTTCCTAAGAATGCTTGTAGCGACAGTGGAGAGCAAAAACTCCCTTTTAACAGGAAGAAACCTCCAGCAGAACCAGGCTCGGTGTGAGCCGACTGGGGTTCAAGGAGACAGAAGCAGAGATACAGAAATAAGCCGTAACTGTAAAAGGCGGCCCCGTCTAAGAAACACACAGGCACTCAGACGAGCTCCGAGCCAGCTCCCATGTCAGAGGATGAAGAGAACACATCCAGTTAGTTACAGTCAGAGAAACAGGACTACACTGAAAAACAGGCTGATGTCCAACATCCAAAAGTGGACCAAAGGTGTTGATGGCAGCAGCACAGCTGATATTTCTCTCCAGGATGGAGTCACAGCCAAACAGGAACAGACCAGATTAAGCTACTATGAGAAAAAGCAGAAATAGCAGAATGTTAGAGATTGAACTAACAGATTCTGCAGAGTGGGAGAATAGAGATAGAATGAAGCACAATGATGAAAAAGGGGTCCCTATGTCCTCCAGAAGTGTAAGTCTATAGTATCTTTAATAAAACTAATCCATATCAAAGCTTATCCAAAAATAAAACATCTCTAGAGATGGAGATATCTTTAGAATACTTGACTCCCACCTCAACAGGTTCTTCCATCTCCAAAACTTCCTTGTTCAGATCTCTGCTAAAAAGGAGGAAATACTCTGGGTTATTCCAAACAACCCTGTTGCTGAGCTTGGTCCTTTCACAGAGTAATTTAATGTCGTAATTTTACTCAGAGTAATTGCTTCCTAGCTTTCTGAAACAGAAAAGTCAGCATATGCAGGGATTAATCCCAGATCTTACTCTGGATCACCTCTGTTTGGTGAAATATAGACCAATTCCCATTATCTGAAGGAGGTTCCTGTGTGGAACTTTTGAAGAAAATTTACGTCTCACCACATGACTTTAAAAAGAGGCACCAGAGCAAATATTTACAATATATAGAAATTATTTTCTACTTCCCATTAGACTTATATTAACCCCTAATTGAAGACATACTTTTCCATTTTCTGTGGTTGACTGATTCTATAGAGTTGTTTGTTTAATCAAGAAGTTGAATCCACCCTGTTACCATTTGATGGTGGATCAATGCTGACCAGATTAGGGTTTCAGAAAAGGAGGATACTTTTTTGGTTTTCTGTTGGGGGGGTGGGGGTGGGGGGGGGGTGGTGGGGTTAGACACTGTCTCAAGGACAGCCCCCCAAACAACCCCCCCCCCCCACACACACACACACACACACACACACACATGTCCCACCCAGTCCGACGACTAGGCCAGTTGGGTAGAGCAGCGGTCCCCAACCTTTTTTGCACCACGGACCGCTATATGTCACCGGTTTTTACTTGATCGTATTTACCCAATACGATATTTATATATATATATAAATATATATATTTTTTATATTTTTTCTTTTCTGTGCGGCCCGGTACCAAATGACTCACGCCCTGGTACCGGTACGCGGCCCGGTGGTTGGGGACTGCTGGGTTAGAGGATCAAAGGCATTGTACGGGCCAGCGCACATTTGTAGGTATCTCTCAGATCCATAGCCAAACCAGTATACATATCATAAAAGTGAAGTAATTGAAGATCAGATAAGGGTATACTGGTTAAGTTTTAGGATTATAGAATTAAAATTAAAAGAGTATTTTGGTTTAATTCTATCAAGTTGTGATTAGTGATTAAGGTCTGTTGAGTTCTACTGACATTAGGGTGGGAGACTAGCTGTCCTGGTAAGGTGATAAAAAGATTAATTAAGAGGTTTAGAGGAATTTGAGTCAGGGATTAAGTCAGCTGTCTTTAAGATCGGTAGTCATTTGTGATGGTAAGGTAGTCAAGTTAAGACTTCATCAAAAGGGTGAGATATCAAAGTTTAATATCACGTTTGTCACCTTGGGTTATCTTTTAAGTCCCTTGATTTAAGGTTAAGTAAAGGGGAATCATGATAAGGGATTAAGGAAATGGTCTGGTTAGTTGTTCTAAATAGGGAGCAGGTGTATTGGTTGTGGTACACGGCTTAGGGTTGGGGCCTGGACGTCATGTGACCTTTAGGGTAAGTTAAATGGTCTGGTTAGTTGTTAGGGTTAGGAATTAGGGTTAGCAGCTAGGTTAGGGTTAGTTTAAGGGGGTGAGGATCGGAAAAAATGTAATTTAGGGTTAGGGTTAGTTGTTAGGTTTAGGTATGGATTCCACTAATATTAGGTTTAGCAGCTAATTGACCTGGTAAGCTGATAAGAAATATTAAAAATTAGGTTTTGATATGGATTCCATAGGTTAGGGTTAGTAGCTAATTTTCCTGGTAAGTTGATAAGTGCTATAAATGTAGTCTAAGGGTAAGGATAAGGTTAGGTTTTATAGAGGTTAAGGATTAATGGAAGATAATCATATAAATATTAATTTTAGATCAATGGAGGAAGCAGAGTCAGGGTAGACTGCCCTGGAATGGGCTAAGTCTACCTAAGTCTAACTCTGTCACTCCCTGCAGGTGTAAACTGAGGGAAATGTTTCATAGATCTACACTTTTGAGGACTAATATTGGTGTGGAAGATAATCTTATTAATATTAATTTTAGATCAATGGAGGAAGCAGAGTCAAGGTAGATCGACCCCTACCGATCTGGCATGTAAACTCTGCCTCCTACACTCCCAGCAGGTGTAAACTGAGGGAAGAGAGGTAGGAAGGGGAAACAGTTCATAAATCTACACTTTTGAGTACTAATATTGGTAGGAATTAATGTATTGCTTAAGGATAAAGTTTTGATAACTTTAGTGTTGATAAATTACTTGATTGAAATGTAAGATTAGGTGTAAGGGATTTTAGAGGAATTAGAGGAGAGTAGTCATGGTATGGTATAAGTCCACTAACTGTGGTTAGATTTGAAGTCCTCTTCAGGTGTTTAAAAATTGAGATATTTAATGGTTAGGAATGAATTCCTATGACATTAGGCTGAGTGACTCACTCTGTCACAGTGAGGTGGTCATGTTAAGACTACATCTCAAAAGATATCCAAGTTTAATATTAGGTTTATCAACCTTGTTTTTTTTTTTTTTATAACATCTATAATGGTGAGGTGGTCATGTTAAGACTTCATCTCAGAAGATATCAAGTTTAATATTAGGTTTATCAACCTTGGAGTGTTTTGTTCTTATTTGATTGTAACGTTTGATGGTGAATCCACCCTGGTACCGTTTGATGGTGAATCCACCATGGTAACGCTTAACAATGAATCCACCCTGATACCCTTTGAAGGTGAATCTACCCTGGTACCTTTTGACGTTGAATCCACCCTGGGACCGATGATGGTGAATCCACCCTGGTACTGTATGATGGTGAATCCACCCTGGTACCCTTTGAAGGTGAATCCACCCGTGGTACGTTTTGATGGTGAATCCACCCTGGGACCGATGATGGTGAATCCACCCTGGTACTGTTTGATGGTGAATCCACCTTGGTACCCTTTAACCATGAATCCACCCTGGTACCGATGATGGTTAATCCACCCTGGTAGCATTCAACGATGAATCCACCCTGGTATCGTTTGACGATGAATCCACCCTGGTACCGTTTGATGGAGAATCTACACTGGTACCGTTTAACGATGAATCCACCCTGGTACCGTTTGATGCTGATACCACCCTAGTACCAATGATGGTGTATCCACCCTGGTACCGTTTGACAGTGATCCAATCTGCTACGCTTTGATAGTGAATCCTCCCTGTTAGCTTTTGATGGTTAATCCACCCTGGGCTGATGATGGTGAATCCACCCTGGTAGCGTTTAACAATGAATCCACCCCTGTACCTTTTCATGGTGAATCCACCCTGGTACCCTTTGAAGGTGAATCCACCCGTGGTACGTTTTGATGGTGAATCCACCCTGGGACCGATGATGGTGAATCCACCCTGGTACTGTTTGATGGTGAATCCACCTTGGTACCCTTTAACCATGAATCCACCCTGGTACCGATGATGGTTAATCCACCCTGGTAGCATTCAACGATGAATCCACCCTGGTATCGTTTGACGATGAATCCACCCTGGTACCGTTTGATGGAGAATCTACACTGGTACCGTTTAACGATGAATCCACCCTGGTACCGTTTGATGCTGATACCACCCTAGTACCAATGATGGTGTATCCACCCTGGTACCGTTTGACAGTGATCCAATCTGCTACGCTTTGATAGTGAATCCTCCCTGTTAGCTTTTGATGGTTAATCCACCCTGGGCTGATGATGGTGAATCCACCCTGGTAGCGTTTAACAATGAATCCACCCCTGTACCTTTTGATGGTGAATCCACCCTGGTACCATTTGATAGCGAATAGTTTGTGCCTTCAAGTCGTTTACCCATAGGAAGACGTTACTTGGATATAACGGAATATCTTCAGAACAGCTCCAAATGACACAAAAATCATATGGGTGAGTAGAACATGATGTAATAACGTAAAATCAAGGGCCGAATGTAAAAAAATAAAACAAAAAAAAACGGTGTTCCCCTTTAAAACTGGGTTTTATTAAAAATAGTCAAAGCAAATGGTTGGAATTCACTCGTTTTTATTGTTCTGTATAATAAAGCTTCATCACAGGTCTTCCTCCTAAACTCCTTTCAAACATGGTAAATAAGAGCAAAACAAACACAATGGGGGGAGTTGGATCATAATCTCCTTGGTTTATCATCAACTTCATTTTCAACTAAAACCCTTTCAATAAATCTGACTCCACAGAAGGCAGGAGGCGAAGCAGTGAGCAGGACGACTATCATTCATGGCCTTTTAAGTCTCTGCTGAAATAAACCTGCAGTTTAGACGATGTTCGTAAATCCAAGTCAATGTTCTACAAATAAGAGGAAATAAGAGAAAACAATGTGATGGTACAACAAAAAAGAAAAAACAGATTTACCTTACATCAAAATCACTACATCATCTGCAAATCAATGATCTATAGAAATAGACATGTGAGATGGTCATTTATTAAAGAGTGAGAACATAAAAATCTAACTCTCCTACCCTAAAAGTAAACAGTTTTAAAATGATTTTCATTTATTTTTCATTTTTTTCTTGAACTTATTGCCTTTTTGTGTTGTTCTTCTCCAAGAGGGAAACGCGTCTTATTGGCTGCACGTTATTCTCCACATTTAGAGAATAAAACTTATCATGTAGGCTGCAATAGGGAATGAATTACAAAGTGATACCGCATACAGAAGTTCTGCAATAATCTGTGGTCTTCAGGAACACTCTGGGAACCCAAACCCTGCTCTTTCCTCATGTACTGAGGACCAATCTTTTTATTAATAATTTATTTTTATCTTTCTGACCCTGAAGATAACCTTAAACCTAAACATTCCTGGTAACTACCTCACCCTAATCTGAATCTGAACTCTGTTCACACTTTAGTCCTCAACTTACCACCAGAGAAAAAGGAAGTGAGGATCAGATGAAGGTCCTCAGTTTGATGTTAAAACAGAGCAAACACACTAAACCAATATACATTCATCTGTATAAGTATCCTAAAGCAAAAGTGTTTAAATAACACGAAGATATTTTGACTTTCAAACACTGAAGTAACGTCTTTATTAAGCTTGGAAAAACTTCAACATGCGCTCATTTGTAGCATTTATTCGGGAAACACAAACCATCGACAAGCATTTTTATCTTTGCATCTGTTTTTATAACGATGGAGAAGAAGAGCTGCTCTGAAGTAAACACAAAGGATTTCTGTCTATCGAAATAAGAGCAAACAAGACAAATTCACAAAATAAATGTGGGTGTATTTAAAGGAAAAGACACATAAATATGTCAACAACAAAAAAACTCTTAGAATTATCAATAGAAATAACTTTAAAGCAAGAATCAAGGATGACTTTTTACAAACGTTTTACATTTCAGGTCATTTAGCCTTTTTCTGAAGGTTAACTCCTCACAGGGAACCAGTCGTTCCAGATGTTCAGAAAAAAAGTGCAAATTCTGCAAAACCTTCAACCAAAGCAGGAAGATGAAAACCAGAACCAAAGAAACTGACGAAAAACACTCAGCACATTGAAGGGGTGATGAGCAACATGGACAGCAGAGATTTATACGTCCTAGTCTTAGAACAGCGTCATTCTGTGCAAATAAAAATATTAGGAACAAGTTCCCCAAACCATCATTTCACTGACTTTTATAAAATGCAAACAAAAAGGTGCAAATGAGAAGACATTAAACTGCGTGTTTAAGGTGGAATAGGACAGGTCCTCGGCCCTTAACGGGAAATTATTTCGCTGAAGAGTCCAAAGCAATATTTTAACGCGCTAATGGAGCGCCTCCACGCAGATTTGCTCCTCACTGATGTCGTCCAGCAGCTGCACTTCCACAGGGCTGCAGGTGTCGCTGTCGTACACCTCCGGTCCCATCAGGACTTCTTCCTCCAGACTCTCTGCTTTGCTCTTTAAGCCTTGCTGCTCTGAAGGAGACATGCTCTCCACCGACTCCAAGTCCTCTATGCCAGCCCGGTAGTGGATCATTAAAAGCGTTAGTGCCTGAAGTCTCTCCCCCGACTTGGCCAGGGCAGTGCTGATCAGGGCCTTTCGCCGGGCTTCTGTAGTCTCCTTCTCCTCGTTCATGAGGGAGTTGTTGTGCTCCAGCTCCTGGTCGATCTCTTGCTGTAGTTTGTCCAACATTAGCTCCAGCTTCTGTGAGCGCTCATCTGTGGGCAGCCCTCGGTACAGGTCGCGGCCTATCTCCTTGACAGCAATGAAGACGCTGTCATCCAAGCCACCCTCCTTCCGTACCAGTTTACTGCTGCCGGCGGGAAGTTTGGACGGGCTCGCCCCGCTGGTGTAAGTCTCTGTATCGCTGCTCTCATTGTCGGATGTGTTGGGGGTCTGCTTGGGCGAAGGCTCCACAGTCCCAGGCACCACGTCGGTTACCTGCTCAAGTCGAGTCTTGGGTGCCTGACGGAGGTTGAGCAGACGCGAGCTGGTGTTGATTATGTGTCGTGTTAACCCTGTTGCCCGGTTTATGGTGGACTTAGCTTCGGGGTCGGCACCACGA
Source organism: Cyprinodon diabolis (assembly GCA_030533445.1). NCBI lineage: Eukaryota > Metazoa > Chordata > Actinopteri > Cyprinodontiformes > Cyprinodontidae > Cyprinodon > Cyprinodon diabolis. Next base: position 6,663,954 of record CM060083.1, read on the forward strand.
CGTTCGGCCGTCGCCACGCAGAGAGGACTTTCAGCAAGGCACTTATCCTGGCACTTTTTATGGCAAACATAGGAGCAAATGATACACTGCGAGGCCGCCTTAGTCCACACCTTCTTTTTGCAGTATTCACACCAGGTAGGGTTCTGGAACTGGGTGTCCTGGAAGTTGTGACGGACTTCTGTTGACTGCAAGGGGCTATAAGCCAAGTCGTCACGTGGCACAGAGGGAACAGGTTCTCTCTCCCTCAGATCCTCGTCATAGAGGCTGCCCTCTCGCTCCCGTTCGACTGACCCTACGGGATACTCCAACTCCCCCTCTGCCAAGTAACAGAAGTTTAAGGTAACGTCTCCGTAACAAAGTTTCTCGTTAAAACCCTTGTGGGTACTAAGGTTGCGTAGTGCGGTGCGGCTGACATTTGCTTTCGGCTCAGGAGCCTCCAACCTAAAGGTGCTCTGGTACTCAGCAGAAGATGTGGCCATACATTCCAGAGCTATATGCTCCAATGGGAGGCTGGCATGGCCCAGACACAACAAACTACCTAGCTTAAAGGGATCTTTGCACCAAAGGGCCACATTGAGATACTTGTGGTTACTCTCCACATCAAATACCACAGAGGCCTTGGACCAGCGTGCCGTATGTTTGCCAAACATCGTTTCTGGGGATTCCCAGAGGCAGTGGTCATCCAGACTGTCTCTTGTACTAAAGGAGCTTTCTGAAACTTTGTCTTTTGCTTGATCTCCCTTGCTGCCGGTAACAGAGTAAGAACTGAGCGTCTCGTCGCTTGATTCTGCAGCCTTTGTAAACGGTTTTCCTTCAGATTGTTTCGTACACGTTTTCTCCGAGCTGCTCTTATCCTCAGTGGCTCCACAAACTGGAACCTTCTCTGTAGATTTTTCAGAAATACCGGCGGAGGCAACCATTGTAGGAGCAGGAACGGCATTTGAAATGGAATCAACGCTTTCAAGAAGACTGGTTTCTGAGGACGCCGATGTCAATCTGATCTGTGGTCTCGGTGGCACCGGGGGCCTTGAGGGAGGAGGGGGAGGAAGGACAGCTGGCCGATTCAGACTCTCACTAGGTTCAATACCAGTTTTATGCGGTGAGGCTTTGGCTGATTCTTTGGGCTGGGGCTTCAATGGAGACTGGAGACCAACAAGGTTCAACTTTCGGTTTAGGATGGGCGATATGGTACCGAGTGGCTTGGATGCCAAATTCGCCACGGTTCTTTTAGGACTTTGGTTAACAGCAAGTAAAAAATCCTCCTTGGTGTCACTAATATTAGTGGTACTGATGTTGGGTCCACCAGGCTGGCTGACTTTGGAGTCCAGGAGCAACTCCTCGAACTCAGAGTCCATGTCTTTGCTGTCAGATACGTCAGAAAGAGTGGTAATTGGAGCCGGGTCCTCCTCGTATCCCGATGGCTGTGCTACGAAGCCTGGCTCCTCCAGCGGACCCAATCCCTCTTGTAGTGCTCCAGAGGCTGGGGCCTGATGACGAACCGGTCTCTCATATAGAACCACCACCCTCTCTCCTGCTTGTTTCAACAGTTTCGGTACTTGAACTGAAGATGTCACTTTGACACCTGTCAAAAAAAAAAAAAAAAAAAAGGTAAACATTTTAGGACATTAAATCAAAGTGCATGCAAAATGCTATTTTTTTCCCCCCCTGGAAGTGGTTTTGTGTCCTGAACATGATACCTCCAATAGCAATCAGGCGATCACCCCTCTGGAGGTCAGCCAGGGCTGCGGGGGAGTTGGGGATTACTGTCTCTATGCTGACATAAACTGCATCCCCTTCACAGGCAGGAATGTGCCTAAATGTCATCCCCACACTGCCACATGGTCCCTTGATAACCTCCGTCTGAGGAAAACACAATGACAGAAAATTGATCAGTTAAGTAGATCAATATTTTAGAAGCTACGAATATTGGATTCCAACCATTTGTTGGCAAAGATTCATTGGATTAAGTAATATGGAAAGCATTCAACCATGAGGTGAAATTACTGCAACAAGTCATTTCCCAATCGGATTCCAAGTATTGGACTAGTGTGATCCCAATTGATGGTGAACGGTCAGTGTGACCAATGTCCAGTGAGAGAAACAGGTCAATTAGAATTCATAAAGGAGATCGTTAAAGGAACAGTCAGTGTGCAGACTCCCAGGTTTTCTTCCAAGATCAGCCTATATTCATCTCCATCCATCTTCCCTGCTAAAGAGATAAGTGTTTTAATTAAGAATCATTTTCATTTGTATAAATTGTATGAATCTGATTATTCTTTAATGTGTTTCGTTGTTCTGAAACTTGGTATATATTTTTTGGTATTTTGGGTTTGTTTAAGTCAAACTGAATCTGCTGAGTTTTTTTCTTCTATTCCCTTTAAACTTCATTTCCTCTAACTTTGTTGTTACTAAATGTTTTTTTTTTTGTTTTTTGTTTTTTAAAGCTTTCTTTTTTCAGAAGTTTTAGGCTTCTTGTTTGCCAATTGCTGTACTAGAGGTGTAGTCAGGTTTTCTTTTCAGCTTCCTAATGCCTTTCTAGGCTGATTTAAGTAAATGTAAAACAGGCTGTTAGAGAAGCAGGAAGAGAAGGAACACTGATGACCCAGGATCCTTTTATGAAGTTAAAAGAAACCCCAGGACTTTAGGTAGAAAACAGACTCTTCTGAAAATGTCTGGCTGAAGATCTGGCTTCATGACGGTTCATGCATTGACGCAAGATCTTTCTAGCAGGTAAAAAAGAATTGTAACAAGAGCGGTTGAGATTATTGACTCAGCATACTAATAATCTAAGATATTTCTGAGGACCTAAACTATATGAATTAGGTGAAAAGTGTCAAAGTAAAGATGGTGCAGGTGCCTTTGTTTAAAAGAAAGAAAGACGAGCTGAGATGGTGTGGGAAGGCAGAGACAAATGACTGTAATTTCCCACGCTATCATTTGTTCCAGTTCAGCTGGAAGGTGGTGATTGAGTTAGAGCTGGCCCTGAATGAGCAGATGATCTATGCATGCTGGCAGGAGACAGAGACCAAGCTTCAGCAGGTGGGGGGCTAAAGCTCACCGCCATGGGAGTGTTGGTCCACAATGTGATGACACTTTAACATTAGAAATACCGCTTTGAACTAAAGTCTCATTGGTTTCTATAATCCATGTCAAACATTTAACCTTAGTGGATTCTACCTTAATATTTTGGAAGGACTTGGTTCTGGATGGACAGCTGTTAATCTAAGATCACTAGAGATAGTTAATTCTAGTCCAGGTTTTCTAATGCAGGTACAGATTATTTTAACGTCAGTCCAACAATCGCTGATTCGTTCTGCTAATATTTTTGGGCTGATTCTGATTTAAGCTGATGCTGATTTTTCTTTCTACATTTACAGCATAAAAAAAAGACACTGATTTAAAAAAATTAATTGGTCTCAATTTAAAGACAAGAAAGAATCATTAATAAATTAAACTAAACTACAGCGGAAAGCAAATGAAGGCAATGAATGACCTTCGGGTGATTTTAAGGCCCAGCTGCAAAACACACTAATGAATTATCTGTCCATCTCTTGGTATAATACCATTAAACAAGCATGCTAGCATACTTAGCTTCTCTCCAATTAGCTAACAACATAAACAACTTTTAACCCTATAAACCACAGGTGTCAAACTGGTTTCAGAAAGGGCCGTGTGGCTGCAGGTTTTCTTTCCAACCAAGCAATAGCACACCAGACTCCATTCATCCCATCAAGTCATCATGTTCAGATTGGACTCCCTTGATGAGATGAATGGAGTCTGGTGTGCTACTGCTTGGTTGGAAAGAAAACCTGCAGCCACACGGCCCTTACTGGAACCAGTTTGACACCCCTGCTATAAACCCTGAGGGTCTTAGGAGGAAATTCTTCCTGAAATTACATATGAGAATTAAAGCAAGTACAGCTTCCAAATAATAAATTGAAAAAAAAAATGGCTTTCTCTGAAGGAAAGGAATTGAGGAATCTTTTTTCAGGTGGAATCACTATCTTAAATGTCACCATGACTGATTTATAGGTGATTAAACAAAAAAAAAGGAGGGAAAAAATGCTCTTAATCCTCTGACATGGGAGTTGGCTTGGAGCTCGTCTGCCTGGCTGTGTGTTTCCTGGATGGGCCGCCTTTTACAGTTGCCTTTTGTATCTCTGCTTCTGTCTCCTTGAACCCCAGTCGGCCTCAGCAGGTGGCCGCTCACACTGAGCCTGGTTCTGCTGGAGGTTTCTTCCTGTTAAAAGGGAGTTTTTCCTCTCCACTGTCGCTACAGCATGCTTAGTGTGAGGGATTGCTGAAGAGTCAATGAGTCGATGCAATCAGCTGGTTTTCCTTAGATAGAAAACTTTGAATCAATCTGACTGGATGATCTGGTTGAACTGTAAAGTGCCTTGAGATGAAATGTGCTTTGAATTGGCGCAATATAGATACACTGAATTTAATTAATAACTAACTTTTTGTATAGCCTCAATCGTGTGTTGATAACAGATTCTAGTTGGGCCCTAAATGTAACTCGAGCACCGCCATAGGGATTTAGAAAAAGGTGGAACAAGATTTGATCTGTTCATGGACCTGCTTCTCCATCGGTAATGTCACCAAAAGCCCACAGGTTACCACGGGGATAAACATGGAAGCTCGACATCACAAAATAACCTCTATTGTGCCTGTAGCCTTTTGGCCAATGACCTAAGACCTTCATAAAAGCACCACTTATGCAAAACACCGGGATATGAAACAGGATATTGAAAGTGAAAGAGGACACATATCTTGGTTTCACATCTAATAACCCGATTCATCTAACACAGGCTGTCAAACAAAAGGAGGAAATGACTCGGCATTATTGTCCAAGACACCCTGCTCAGAAACAAAATCTTTTTTTACTCTAAATATTCATGATGAGGAAGAAAACTGGGCTCAGATGGAAGTATTTAATTCCACAGGTTTAGATGCAACAGAATACAGATTCACTAAACCATTACAATCATTTTGCTTGAGTTCAACTGAGGGGATAAATAACAGCCTTCTATAAGGGTCATAGCTGAGCAGAAAACTTAAAGTAGACAGTTTGACTGCCTCACGCAATAAAACTGCTAGTTGCTTCCACAGGGGAGGAGTGTGATAACTAATAGCTTTAACAGGAAGCCAAAGAAGAGAAGGTAGGATAGCAGAAAATCTTGACTCCTATAGTAGCAGCCGATGGACCTTCCCAGTCAACCGCTAGCCAAATAGCAGCCAACTTCCAGTCACTGGAGTGACCCCCTCCTTCTCCTGGGCATGCATATACTGTGTTTTTACTGACTCCACCCTTTCACTGAATTACAGGGTCTGACCAGCAGGTGACGCTTCTCTTTAGATCTTAAAGGAATAGTACACCCAAAACATGATTAGCCTTCATTTTCTACTCACCTCCATGCTGAACAACACTCTGGAGTACTTTTTTGATATCTCAAATGCATCTGGAGATCTGGGAGGCTTCTTGCTGTCTGCTGACATTCAAATAATGGAGGTCTATGGTGCCCGAGGCAGAAAGGTCCATAAAAGTCCACAAAAAACGTGTCAATATTCCTCCATACTGCTCGTCCAATGTATTCCAAGTGTCCTGAGTGGGTAGAGTCCATAATTTACTCGAAACAAAGTCATTTAGAATGTTTTTAGAGCATAAACAGTAGTGTATAGGATTTCCTAAAAGCGCGCGCCTGCGAGATCACGAGCCTATGGAAACTGCGGCAGACCAAGCCAGATGAAAGTGCGCATTCAGCGTCTGCTCTTGATAATGCAAGCATAGAAGAAGAAATTTGCTGTTTACCTGTGCAAAGAAAGAAACAACGAAAGAAAAATGTCTGAGGACTTCAGTGTTGAGGAAGAGAATGAGTTCTTTGCCGAGCTGAATGCGCACTTTCATCTGGTTTGGTCTGCCGCGGTTTCCGTAGGCTCGTGAACTCGCAGGCTATACACTCCTATACACTACTGTTTATGCTCTAAAAACATTCTAAATGACTTCTTTTCGAGTAAATTATGGAAGCTACCCACTCAGGACACTTGGAATACATTGGACGAGCAGTAGGAGGAATATTGACACGTTTTTTGTGGACTTTTTATGCCACTCTATAAGCCTGGAACTGAAACGCTAATCCAGAAATTTTAACTTGAGAAAGCTTTGCGGATGGTAAACAAAAAGTCTTCAAGCTTAGAAAAAAATGTCCAGTGGAATGACTATAACCTGGATGACTGGGAATCTTCAACAGCATTTAGTTCCATTTAGGTTTAAACAGTAGATTTGTGTAAAAAGCAAAATCAAGAATCTTTCCTTTATTTCTGCTTGTTTTAGTCATCATATCTGCTGTTGTTTTTTAAACTCTCTCTTATTGTGCATTCTTATTGTGCAAATGTGAAATCTACAAACTTTTTCTCAATATCCTCTGCTTTTCCTCACCTCGAAGTTCACCTGTAAGCAAAAACAGGCGAACTCAGACAGCGAAGGGAATGCTCCAAAACTTCATCAACTGTGGTTGGTTTTATCTCAACATGGAGGACTGACGAGCAGAGCAAAGCCGGCAGCATCAATGTCCCTGGGTTCACCAGAATCCCAGAGAAAGAAATGGTACCATGGCACTGCCTCCTCCTGCAGCTCCATCAGGATAAAGGTTGCTTCCTCCGCCTGACAACCGGCTGCCCATCCATGACCCCGCTGCCCATCCATGACCCGGCTGCAGCGTTGTGCATAATCGGGGACAAATCAACTTGACAATGATGATTAGTGAGGCGTCCTTAAGGAGCACAGACAGGACCAGCAGGAAGTCAGTTTGAAAACCTCGGCAGAGAATGCCCTAGAACCTGGACGAGTAGGCCAGCAGCGCCCCTGTGTGGAGCTAAGGAACCACAGCGGCTCATCAGAGTAGCAAGCTGGGAAAGAAGAGTGCTGAAGGTGGGGGAGAGGCTGCAGCTGGCTGGAGGTAGCCTCTACAGACTAAAAGCCGGAGATGGAAGGACGACGGCAGTAGGTCAGAGGAGCCCGCCAAACAGACGGAGTGGCACAGAGAAGGTGGTGGGTGGCCGACATCTGCATTGGAGGTAGGATGGCAAAACAGTCCTTCTAGACCTACACTAAATCAGCTTCTTTAAAAGCCACCCTTCAGAGTATTCCTGCTTTACATTATTTTTCTATCCTCCATTTCATCAAAAGAGCTTGCCTCCGCAGCTTCCTTCACTGCAGCTCATCACCAAATCGAGTCCTTAATGGATTTCATGACCCAAATAAATATAAAGTTTAGATTTTTCAACTCCTTTCACTGACATACTTCACAGTTGTGGAAGCCTTTAAATTTAGTTAAATTTCCCCAATAGATTTTTCCATTTTCGCCTCTTTCCACCCAACTCCGCTCCAGGCCCCTCTCTAGGAGTAACAGAGAATTGATTTGCTCCAGCTCCCATTCAGTGTTGACATACCTTTAGTTCTGGCAGAGGGACTTTCACACTGAACCTGCTGAGATGGAGATTTTCCTTTCCATTGTCGCTACATTCATACCCAAAAGGAGGATTACTACAAAAGAGTGACACACACTACTGCGGGTCCTCATGTAGAACCCTTTCCATAACTCAGGGTAAGACTCGTCAGACCAATAAGATCTATAGGATCACATCGAAACCCTTTGGTCACATCGGACCAGAGTTGGGGACTCGAGTTTGTGACTCGTACTCGAGTCGCACTTAAGTCGCATATTTAATGACTTCAGACTCGACTAAGACTTGCATTTGAAGGACTTCAGACTCGACTGAGACTCGTGATTTCCGACTTGTGAACAATATTTTAATCCAGTGTAAAAACACTTATTCAAGTGTTTTTTGTTTTACCAACTTGACTGATCGCCGTTCGCCTTACCCGCACACAGAAGAGGTAAAAAAAATAAATTAATTTAAAAAAAGTAGCACTTGTGGCCAGTATGGCCCCACACTCAGTCTTTGACACAAGGGGGAGCAAGCAACTCAAAGACCCAAACCGTGAAGCACTCAAGTTCAAGTGTTTTATTTATACAAAAAGCCACAGCAAAAGTGGCATGATAAAACAGTCCTTTTCTTCTCCTGATAAAACCTAAAATTCAAGAGTTTTCCTTAAAAATCAGAGGCAGGAAGCTGGGCTCCGCTTGTTATGCTGCTTCTGGTGCGAGTGATCTGTCTGCAGCGCGCCCTCTGGCTGATCCACAGCTGACTCTGTGGCGCTCCGGCACTGTTCCACTCCCTGGCGTGCCACACCCCTTTCCAGACCGATCCAGCTAAAAAGAGAAGCAAGGAGAACGCCAGCATCCACGCGCCAAAACCCCGTCGGAAGATATATTCCTGTTTATGCTTTAAGCGAGGGGGAGCGCTACTTACAGGCGAGGTTCCTCCTCTGCCCTAATACTCCTTACTGGGCCATCTGTGCACCCTCCCGGCGCACGGATCCCGCCTGCCTCTCCCCCGGCAGCGCGTCCGTCTCTGTCACCTGCAGATTCCGTTCTCCTTCTCCTTTCCTTCAGACGCCTTTTATGTCGGCTTTAATCAGCCCTTGCTCACACCTGAGCGCAGTATTACGCAGCGCAATTAATGCACTCCGCCTCCTCAGACAACTACTTCAGCCCAGTGCGCATGGATTGTCACAAGGGAAAAACAAACCAAAACAACCCAACATGCAGGAAAAATTTAAAAGTCTAAAATAAAGGAAAACAATCATATAAAAAAGAAACATCAAAACATGCAAAGCTCAAGAAGAAAATACAAAGAAAAACAAATCATATCTTCCTCTCCAAACATGCAAAGCATAAAACTAACATTTAAATGAAAGAAAACCATAAATCATATTTTTCCCTGTGCAACACACTGACGTCACTGACGCAACAGTACGTGACATACAGTGGGGCAAAAAAGTATTTAGTCAGCCACCAATAGTGCAAGTTCTCCCACTTAAAAAGATGAGAGAGGCCGGTAATTTTCATCATAGATATACCTCAACTATGAGAGACAAAATGAGGAAAAAAATCCAGAAAATCACATTGTGTGATTTTTAAAGAATTTATTTGCAAAATATGGTGGAAAATAAGTATTTGGTCAGTTACAAACAAGCAAGATTTCTGGCTCTCACAGACCTGTAACTTCTTCTGTAAGAGGCTCCTCTGTCCTTCACTCGTTACCTTCATTAATGGCACCTGTTTGAACCCGTTATCAGTATAAAAGACACCTGTCCACAACCTCAAACAGTCACACTCTAAACTCCACCATGGCCAAAACTAGAGAGCTGTCAAAGGACACCCGAAACAAAAATAAAGACCTGCACCAGGCTGGGAAGTCTGAATCTGCAATAGGTAAACAGCTTGGTGTGAAGAAATCAACTGTGGGATCAATTATTAGAAAATGGAAAACATACAAGACCACTGATAATCTTCCTCGATCTGGGGCTCCACGCAAGATCTCACCCCGTGGGGTCAAAATGATCACAAGAACGGTGAGTAAAAATCCCAGAACCACACGGGGGGACCTAGTGAATGACCTGCAGAGAGCTGGGACCAAAGTAACAAAGGCTACCATCAGTAACACACTACGCCGCCAGGGACTCAAATCCTGAAGTGCCAGACGTGTCCCCCTGCTTAAGCCAGTACATGTCAAGGCCCGTCTCAAGTTTGCTAGAGAGCATTTGGATGATCCAGATGATGAGTGGGAGAATATCATAAGGTCAGATGAAACCAAAATAGAACTTTTTGGTAAAAATTCTACTCGTCGTGTTTGGAGGAGAGAAAATGCTGAGTTGCATCCAAAGAACACCATACCTACAGTGAAGCATGGGGGTGGAAACATCATGCTTTGGGGCTGTTTTTCTGCTAAGGGACCAGGACGACTGATCCGTGTGAAGGAAAGAATGAATGGGGCCATGTATCGTCAAATTTTGAGTGAAAACCTCCTTCCATCAGCAAGGGCATTGAAGATGAAACGTGGCTGGGTCTTTCAGCATGACAATGATCCCAAACACACCGCCCGGGTAACGAAGGAGTGGCTTCGTAAGAAGCATTTCAAGGTCCTGGAGTGGCCTAGCCAGTCTCCAGATCTCAACCCCATAGAAAATCTTTGGAGAGAGTTGAAAGTCCGTGTTGCCCAGCGACAGCCCCAGAACATCACTGCTCTAGAGGAGATCTGCATGGAGGAATGGGCCAAAATACCAGCAACAGTGTGTGAAAACCTTGTGAAGACTTACAGAAAACGTTTGATCTCTGTCATTGCCAACAAAGGGTATATAACAAAGTATTGAGATGTACTTTTGTTATTGACCAAATACTTATTTTCCACCATATTTTGCAAATAAATTCTTTAAAAATCAGACAATGTGATTTTCTGGATTTTTTTTTCTCATTTTGTCTCTCATAGTTGAGGTATATCTATGATGAAAATTACCGGCCTCTCTCATCTTTTTAAGTGGGAGAACTTGCACTATTGGTGGCTGACTAAATACTTTTTTGCCCCACTGTATATGCCCGTGCGCATGCCTGCATGCAACCCATACAGATATGGAAGGATGATTACCCCCCCTGTTTCGGTGCCACCGTTCATAATAACCTTTGGCTACAAAAACTTTACATAAGGCGGGAATAAAAGAGCAGCAAACTGCAGCTTCTTTAGAAAAAAATACACGATGCTTGGTCCACCACATCTCATTTTATCAGCCACAGTGCAGTGCAGGTGTACAGCCAGGGACATCACAGGCATAAGGCAATAATTCAGGACCTTATTATTTCATGCAACCTCCCCTTGTCTTTGATCGACAAGCCCAGCTTTAAAAGCTTCATGGCAGTGGTAGAGGAGAAATATGTTGTGAATTGGCGCTAAATAAATAAACTGAATTGAATTGAAAATACTGCCCGCCAAGTCATTAAGTTACAAAAAGTTATTGCCACAGTCTTTCTTTTATAAAAGTATTGTTATTGTCCTGCTATTTGTTTAGGGTTTTTCTTTATCTCTTGTAGTTGCTAACCTCATATGTATTAATAAAAGGCAGGATTGTGATTGTTTTTTTTCCCCACAGTCCTCATTTTCACTTAAAAATAAAAGAGCAGACATTTACTGCTAAAACTAGAAAAAGTTGTAACCACAAATGTCAGGTAAATACTGTAGGAAAATAGTTTTCTTTGAAAGAAAAAAAACTAAAAATGCAAAATTTATCTGGAAAAAAATTTTGCATGTGCTTTTTTTAATTGTATTTTTCATTTAGCAGTTCAAGATAATGATCATTCCATAGATATAATAGCGACCTTTAAGCTATACCGCCTCAGTGACGGAGATGAAACACAAGGAGAAACAAGCAAGCACGAAAATTATTGCACTTTTTGTAATTAATCAAGTGATTAGAATTTTTTGTGCGATTAATTGATTATTGCGACAGGCCTTCTCAAGACTTGAGACTTGACTTGGACTTGAGCTCTCAAGACTTGAGACTTGACTTGGACTTGAGCTCTCAAGACTTGAGACTTGACTTGGACTTGAGCTCTCAAGACTTGAGACTTGACTTGGACTTGAGCTCTCAAGACTTGAGACTTGACTTGGACTTGCAAAAAATGACTTGTGAACATGTCTGCATCGGACCCATCTGACTCATCAGATCTATCAGATCACATCGGACCAATCAGACCCATCGGATCCAGTAGATCCCATCAGATCCATCAGTCATCGTATGCCCTGGAATCTGTCCCCACAAATAGATTTTAAAGACTTTTTTGTAAATCTGTGAAACTTAATTCAAAAGGAATCCATCCATCCATCCATCCATCCATCCATCCATCCATCCATCCATCCATCCATCCATCCATCCATCCATCCATCCAGGAAACAATGCTGCCCACTGATTCACTGCGCAGCCCTTTAAAAAGATTGACATTTGTTCATCTCGATTAGAAAAACTATTTTGAAAAAGCTTGAATCTGAACATTTTTGAAAAATAAAATAAATAAAAAATAACAGAAATACTAAATCTGAGAAACCAGCCCAGTCACCCCAAAAAAACTCATTAAACTTTAATTTCTGCATCGATTTTTTTCTTTTTTTTTGTTTTACCTGCAACATTCAAGAAACAAAATTGACTTCATATTCAGAACTAAACACATTTGATCTCCAACAATAACAACCAGGAGGAGGGCAACAACCTGGAAAGCAAAGAGGATGATAGAAAAATAAATGAATACAAACCAGGAAACAGCTTTTTGTTTCTGGACGGATGGATGGATGGATGGATGGACGGACGGACAGATACATTGTTAAATAAATTCAACTTCAGGAGGATTAGTTATGTTGCTAACTGGAATGGTGTCATGTCAACACAGCGAACGGCTAGCACAGCAGGGTTAGGGTTCCCTTTATAAAGTGAGGAAGGCTAGAAGGAGCCAGTCACTAGTTCATGACTGTCCTACAGTCTGTATCTGCTGTGCTGACTTGCCTCGCAGCAACTACCGGCCGTGCAGCCAATAATAGGATCATATTGGAAGAAAGACTTCATGCTGCAGTAACCATTTACAAAAGCCAGCAGGAGAATTTCTGCCGGCTGCACAAGAGGCCACTTAGACACCTGTGCAGAACCTGGAGATGAAGGTCTCCCTTCGGCCCGACCCAGCCCCCAATCACCACTGGGCCCGCTGATTAGGCATGGCAGGGAATTGCTGTGCACTTGCCTCGCAGCGACTGGTACCCTATAACCATACACAAATCGATCTGACATGTGCTATGAGATTAAATTAGCGAGCAGCGCAGTGACAGGAAAAAGAGTTTGCTCCTCTCCAACCTCTCCATCTCACAAACACCCGGCAGAGCGGAGGGATGTTTAGCCCAGCAGACAGAGCGGTTTGTTCCTCCTACCGCCTGGTTTCTCTGGATCACTGCTTCCACTGAAACACAACAGATCAGAACCATTTCCTTCCCTGGTCAGAAATCAGAGGAATGGATTCCAGGCATGACCGCGGGACTCTGTCCCTGTGAGAGTTTGAAACAGAACCATGAACCCAGAACTCAGTCTGGGATGAACACAACATAAACAAAAGATAAACAAAAGATAAAAGATGAACAAAAGATAAAAGATGAACAAAAGATAATAGGTAAACAAAGATACAAGATTAACAAAGGAGAAAAGATGAAGAAAAGATAAAAGCTGAACATTGAGGCCTGATGGAGTCTTTCTATAGACGGCTCAGCCCAGAAGGGATTGGTTGAATTAATAGTCTATGTTTACGCCCAAAATTGCAAAAATACACACAGTTCAGTGTATGCCAGCATTTTAGAAGATTCTGGGATGTCTGGGACATGCTAGCTAAGTTGTTAAGGTGTGACAGGGCCCTTAGTCATCACTGCAATTTAGGTTTCTTTAGATAATACATGTACAGAAGGTCTATAGTGGAGAATAAAATAGTTTAATTTAATTACAAAAAATGTAATGTTAAAATAACAGCTTTCTACATTCTGAGGGGTCTAAAATTGGCTACTGGCTGGCAAAGAGCTTGGAACCAGAATGAGTGGAGCGCTGTACAGGGAGGAGCTAAACCTGCAGAAATATCTTTATGTTTTTACACTATTTCTGTCAATATAACGTCCTAAATTATCAAATGTTTGAAATCAATGATTTTAATGTTTGTTTTTGCGTGATTGGAGCCCCGCCTCTCCTGGTCAGGTCACCATTAAACAGGTTTTATCCTCTATGGGTTTTCTTTGGTTTTAAACCATCAGAAATGCTTTTAAACTTTTAGAACAACTGTACTTCATCATAAACCCCTTCAAGTCGTAGGGAAGCGGCTGTTCCAACCGTTGCATTTCCAAATTCTACGGAGTGGTGCGCCACTTTACACAAGTGAATAAAGTGAATGTGATTGGTCGATTATCAAGAGGGCGGGATTGTTGTGGCGGAAGGATTGCAAGCAAGTTTGATTGTGGCCGGTTTCTCTGAAGCATCTTGCTAACCAGTTAGCAACTTAGTGCTAGTAGGTTCCCAATGGGAAATTCCATTGAGACCAAGTAGCACTAAATTGGTGACTTAGAATCGACACTGTCGAGGAACGCTATGGACAGAGGAAACATGCAAGAGGAGGAGAGTTTAGTGTCTGAGGTCGTGGATGAGTCTCCTCCGTCATCCATTTTTTATTTAGAGGAGGAAAGCGGGGACGAAGATGTTGTGGAAGAGGACGCCAGGGAACGGAACTCAATGGGAGAGGAAATTATTCTGATTTATTATTTCAACCATTGCGTATATTAGCTGCGACATATGGATCAAGATGCTATGACCCCAAAAATTTGACTGACAGATGACCGTTGATATATGATTGGCCGAATTTAGGTGTTCAGGCTGACGTATAACTAACTGGCCTGCAGAAGATAACGGAAAAAAACCAACACAGATTTAAAGAGAGAGTTTTTTTCAAAATAGAAATTTTCTAACTTTTTTGGCAATATCATCTGATGAAGATTACATTTATATACATGTTTAAGCCAGAATGATCTGACATTTAAATATGACTTCCCTACAACTTTAAAGCAAAATTTGCAGTGAGGATTGTTTCGATTCTGCTGTTTGAGGATAGAAGCTGTGAATAAATCAGTGATGAAAATCAAGCAGTGATTTTTTTCAGGGATCAAAGGGAGTTTTCAGTCCTGCAGGAACAAAGAGGAGATCATGACGGGTAATATGCTGCGATCGGAACGTATTAACCTTTGATTTGCTCCATGGCTGAGTGGACACAAAGACAGGCTGCTTCTCCAAAAACACACAGCGAATTGCTCCATTTCCATCGGGCCTGTTCGTGCTGCTACGTGCTTCGTTTGTGTTTTTTCTCCTCAGAGACGAGGAACCAGATAGCTGCTTGCTGTCTTAGTCGATGTTAACGAGGTTAGTGACTGCTGCTCAGCCCTGAGAAAAAGCACCAGGGCATCACAATTAAACTGCAAACTGCAGACTCACTAAACCAGCTCTGAGGACAGTCAGGCAGAGGGGATTCATTTTTTATTAAAAAAGGTTTAATTTTGGAACAAGATACAAAAATATATATATATATTTTTTTTATTCCTAAACCCTGATCAGGATGATGAAAAGAAAATGATTAGTTAAAAAAAAAGGACTAAAATCCAAGTAATGGATGTAGATCATAGGAACCAGAGGGTCATTAAAGGAAAAGTCCGGTCAGCAGGGGATGATCAATCATTATTTATACATAAAACTAATAGGTTTGCTATGATTTAATGAATATAGCGTTAATCAGTAAAAAAATAAAAACAATTTTCATCATGCTTTTGCTCTGAGAAGGTGAATTAACTGATGGTACAGCAATTTACACTGGCCAGTGGGTGGAGCCACTGGTCCCCGGGCGCCGTACAATGGCAGCCCCCTGCTCCCCAATGGAATGAGTTAAATGCAGATTGAACTTCGTACTTGTGACAATGTAATGACAGTAAAGTTGAATTATATTCCAGCTATGCAGGATGTTTAAAATAAGAGTGGGTAGTATACAGGACACCTCCTCTGGATCTAGGTAATAAAAGCTTTTCATCACAGTTTTTACAGCCTTAAACCCACCAACAGACGAACCCTGAGATTCTCATGTGTGCAATCAATCAGCTGCATCCAGGTTCAGGCAGGGACCATCTGTTCTACGTTATAGCAGTACTAACAGGCCCATTTAGGTCAATAATGAAGCAGGTGGAGTCACTAGCCACACCTTCCTGCTCAGGGTTTGAGCTGGCATTGCTCACCATACAAATATTTCCCTCCATAAACTAAAGTTCGACAGCAAGATTCTTCAAGAGAATATACTAAATGTAGTGTATTACAAACTACACGTCAACAGAGTCACGGCAGTGCTACAAACCAGGCCTCGACATCGCATGATGTGCCTGGCGGAGGAAGAGGGGGGGCTAACGCCGGGGGCTAACGCCGAAGCTAAGAAGGAATCCCCACAGACCACAGCTACCGTCAATCCTGCTCTCCAACGTCCGCTCATTGGATAACAAAATGGATCACCTCTGAATATCTTCAAAAAGGAGATTAGTGAACTGCTGCGCCGTCATTCTGACTGAGTCTTGGCTTCATTCATCGATACCAGTTACTGCTATTAGCCAGGAGGGGCTAATTCTATACCACGCCGATGGAAACGAAGAACTCAGGAGTAAGACTTGAGGTGGCGGGCCGTGCATTTACATCAACAACTCCTCAACAAATCCTCCCCACCTTCTACAGAAGCACCATAGAGAGCGTTCTGACCAGCTGTCTGACTGTGTGGTGTGGAGGCTGCAGCGCCTCAGACTGGATGAAGGTTAGAAGAGTGGTGAGAACAGCAGAGAGGATCATCGGGTCTTCTCTTTCCTCCATTAAAGACATTTCATCCCAACGCTGTGTGTCCTGAGCCCATAACATCATCAATGACCCCTCACCCCCCCACCATGGACTGTTCTCCCTGTTGCCCTCTGGGAAGAGACTTCAACTGACCATATCAATGCGTTTTTTGTTTTTTCTTACCATGTGTTTTTCTCCCACACTGTACATTTGATCACTGCCGTACTTTGAGAAATTGAAGTATCATGAGACTTGTACAAAACTAAATTTGGTCACAGAGATGGCAGCTATCCGTTCTGCGTTGCCAGCATGGTACTGCTGCTGTGTGGAAATAGGACACTGCCTCTGTTTGCACTTGAGCAGAATGGACCTGCACTCTCCTTTGTGAATCTATCAGGGACACAAAGGTGGCAGAGAACGCGGTGATGCAGCTGCACACACTCTGCAGCTCGTTGCTTGGTGGGACTTTTCTCATCCTTCATTTGTTCTTGAACGAAAAGGTCAAACAGAAGCAGCTTCCATTTGATCATGGATCATATCTTCTGTCTTTTCTCGTTCCTGTTCTTTCTCTAAACCCACCAACCACTTAGGATGAACAGAGTTTTCCTGCGGACACTTTAACCTCTATTTAACACTGTTTTTCTGAGGCTCAATGATGAGGCGAGTATTATATGTGTGATTGTTTTTTTAAAAGCTCAATCTGAATTTTCAAGTTGCCTTTTCTAATCATAGGAAACAGATTTCAAAAGCTTAAAGAACAAAGGCTTTGCCATGGAGACGCAGGAAAACAAAAAGGTGTTCGGGTTAATTTGCACTTGAATTGATAGGAGCGGCGGTTCCCTCGCCCACATGGCCCCTTTTTTTTTTTTCATTGTCCCACGGCTGAAGCATAATCATCGCCCATGACTGTTGCATAACCCTTGTTGATTAAATGATAAGTATATTTTCACCTACTAGTGCTCCTCTGCAAAGGTGCAAGACGCTGTCTGCAATGTAATACGTTATCAATTTGGCATTTTGTTTTTCCACCATCGCTTGTCAGTCAGCCTGTTTCTATCCCCACTGAACAGCAGTCCGATGGCTGCTGGTCCAGGAAATGTTTCTATATTATTCATGTAACATTTGCACTCTCTGTCGCTCATTTTATCCACGAAGAACACAAGGCTTCGGGTTCTGATGATGAAAGCAGCTCGTTTTTTCTCTGAAGGCCCCAGACTCAGCAGGAAAATCCATCAAAAGTCTTTGGTTTGATAGAAATAAGCAGAAAAAAAAAAAGAAACGATTTTATTTGTCTCAGCTGTTTCAAGATAGATCTTCTAAAATAAAATTGTTGCGTAAAACAGAAGTAGATGCAAGGGGGCATTTAAGGCAGTTACTGGGGGCCCCATAAAGCTCTGTTTACATGTATGGTTAATACAACTATTCCTTATTTGTGCACATTAATTATGTTTTTGATAAAACTCCTTTCTCTAAAATGCCTTCAGAATGCTTATAATATTCAGTGTCTCTCAGCCACCCCCCTTCAGTGTCCACCATATTGGATCAGTCCATTTGCTGCACATGTTCAGAAAGGTCCAAACAGACAGCAGCAAACCATTTGAAAACAAACGATGCTAACAGCAGTGTTACCAACTTAGTGCTTTAGTCACTATATTTAGCGAATTTTCAGACCCCTCTAGCACTTTGATTTCAAAAAAGCGCCTAGTGCCACAACTAGAGACTTTTTTCTGCTAGTGGAGACTTTGGAGACAACATCTAAAAGCAGTGAACTCTGCTCTCCAGAGCCAGTAGATTGGTAACCCCGCCTCCTGCTCTCCTCTATCTTGTCTGCTGTCATGATTCATGCAGCTATTATTTCATCCAAATGAAAAATGGAGAACAGAGAAGCAGATCATGGCTTGTCTACAGTGAAAAGAAGGAGTACAAAAAATAGAGAGGAACAAACTAGAAAAGGGACAAGAAGAGAGGGACAAAACCTAGAACAAATAATGGATGATTATTCTATTAACATTTCTCTATCTGTATAATGGGTCTTTTTTATGTGTTGTCTTCTCATTTCAGAGGTTCCCCTGCCTGTCTTTGCCTAGGGCTCCAGATTTCCTAAATCTGACCCTGAGTAGATGTGATGGTTTTCCATCACTCTGAATAACACAGAGGAGGCAGATCAAAAACAGATGAGCCTACGGTTCAGATCATCTTGGTTTATCTCCAAGTGTCTTCATAGATGGCAGAGATGCTGTTAAACTAAGGTGAATTTAAGCTGCATTAAAAACATCAAATAAATTATGTCAATGTCTTTGTAGAAAAGTTTCTTTATGATGAACAATTTTATTTATCATGCAGTTTGAATAGAGGCTACTGGTGTGAATTAGGATTAGATCTATCACCCAGTGCAAAGCATCTTTCCCCTTTTTAAAGGAAAAGTCCTCTCAGCAACGAATAATAAATGGTTCGTTATTTATACCTAAATTTAATACGTTCACGGTGATTCAATTAACTTATCTTTAATCATTAAAAAAAAAGTAATAATTTTCGTCGCGATCACTGAGTCTGGGAGCGGCCATTTTGCCCAAATATAGTAACCCCTCCCTCCTGCCATCTTCCAGCAGTGATGTCATGGTGTGGTAAGCCTAGCACCATTCTCCCCGCTTTACAAGCAAAATCAATGGGAACTACTAGACACATCTCTTTCAATCAATCTTTATTGTCAACTATAACTTAAATTGCAATCAAGATTTCAGTTTCAGTACAAATCGTTCGTCACGGATTCACTGAGGCCATGCGTGCCCCAGAACGCTGCCTTTGGCCCGTTCTTATGGCTTGCTAGGTTCCCACTATTTACCTGGCTTCCCAGGTCCCAGGCAGTTACAATGCCCACGTGCATGGCAGCTAGATGTTGGAATACATCAGGTAAAAAAAAAAAAAAAGTTATATCACCTTCCTGATTCCTGATCCTCCACTGACGGGTTGGTCGTTGGATTGCCAACTTGAAGAGGGAGGATTTGCCATCGAACTTCTGGCCAGAGAAAAAACACGTAATATGTAGCCAACATTTGGAAGAAGAATGTTTTCAAGATGACTTGGATAATAGCGCGTTGTGACAAACATCAGACACAGCACTGGGACTTGATCAACAGCCGATACCGCACCGTGACGTCAAAAAATAAACTGCTTATTTTTTTTAAAGCTCCATCTAATCTAATGATCAGATTTGCAGGCCAGACATGCTCCTTTCATTGGCAGGTCCCCTACTGATCTGCTCAAATTAGAATATCAACAGCAAATAAATGTATTTCTAGCCCCGTTTACCTGGTTTTAGATCCATTTTTGCAGCGTTGTGGTGTTGCAGAAATGAAACCGTGTAAACTATATTTAAATCTTGTAAACTTGTATTGCACAGTTAAAGCATTTGATATCATATATAGGTAGGAGTTAACAAACAAAGAACTAACATTAACATTTATATCCATTTATCCACTTTCATTAAAAAAGAGGCGCTTACATTGATGGTTATCTCCCCCATAAATGACTATTTAGGTTTTATCAATCATTCTGGAGTCATCAGAAGATGACAGACATTTCTTTGTCCTTCTGTTTAGTTTGTTCTGTTTCTTTATTTGCTTTATTATAAAACTGACTGAAAGCTGAAAACCTTGATAAAGCGCAGCTAAACACTGCATTACTATTTGCTATCTGTACTGTTTGTTGTTATGAGAATTGACTTGAATCCTTATCAAGGTCTAACAGGTCATTTCTTTTCTGGTTAGTCTATGGGGTAAGAAGAAAAACATCCCAAATAGTAATGGAAACAAATCTGTAATGCGGCCGTGGCTCTGCTGGTCATGCACATGGCAGCTGGTCTATTGAGTTTCCATGGAGGTGAATTGATCACTGGAAGAGTGATTAGAAACAAACAGCTTGGAGGACAGAGCCCTCATGTCTTTAATTTGCTTGTTTCCATACAACCAGGCATCGTCAAACAGAATTAGGAAGGGTCCTTCCACTGACACGGCGCTGTGGAAATGCATCACCTGCTGCAGCTCAATCCACACGCTCCAGAGTTATTAGCTACATGCTAGCAGCTGATGCTGAGCAGGAAATAACACATGGAGGCTTCCTGTTCTTTTATTGTCTGAAACGCCTCAAATATTGAATTCCAGATTAGAGGCCCCTCAGAGAGGTTCACTGTTTATCAGCAGAGGCCTGATTGTTAGCAGTTCCTTAAAATCAGTATCGTCATCCATCCATCCATCCATCCTTAATTCATCCTCCATCCATCCATCCATCCATCCATCCTTAATTCATCCTCCATCCATCCATCCATCCATCCATCCATCCATCCATCCATCCATCCATCCATCCCTCCATCCATCCATCCATCCATCCCTCCACAATTCATCCTCCATCCATCCATCCATCCATCCATCCTTAATTCATCCTCCATCCATCCATCCATCCATCCATCGACCCATCCTTAATTCATCCATCCATCCATCCATCCTTAATTCATCCTCCATCCATCCATCCATCCACCCATCCTTAATTCATCCATCCATCCATCCTTAATTCATCCATCCATTCATCCATCCATCCTTAATTCATCCATCCATTCATCCATCCATCCTTAATTCCTCCATCCATCCATCCTTAATTCATCCTCCATCCATCCATCCACCCATCCTTAATTCATCCATCCATCCATCCTTAATTCATCCATCCATTCATCCATCCATCCTTAATTCATCCATCCATTCATCCATCCATCCTTAATTCATCCTCCATCCATCCATCCACCCATCCTTAATTCATCCATCCATCCATCCTTAATTCATCCTCCATCCATCCACCCACCCATCCTTAATTCATCCATCCATCCATCCATCCTTAATTCATCCTCCATCCATCCATCCACCCATCCTTAATTCATCCATCCATCCATCCTTAATTCATCCTACATTCATCCATCCATCCTTAATTCATCCATCCATCCATCCATCCTTAATTCATCCATCCATCCATCCTTAATTCCTCCTCCATCCATCCATCCTTAATTCCTCCTCCATCCATCCATCCTTAATTCCTCCTCCATCCATCCATCCATCCTTAATTCATCCTCCATCCATCCATCCATCCATCCTTAATTCATCCTCCATCCATCTACCCATCCTTAATTCATCCTCCATCCATCCATCCATCCATCCATCCTTAATTCACCCTCCATCCATCCATCCATCCATCCATCCTTAATTCATCCATCCATCCATCCATCCTTAATTCATCCTCCATCCATCCATCCATCCATCCACCCATCCTTAATTCATCCATCCATCCATCCATCCTTAATTCATCCTCCATTCATCCATCCATCCTTAATTCATCCATCCATCCATCCATCCTTAATTCACCCATCCATCCATCCATCCTTAATTCATCCATCCATCCATCCATCCTTAATTCATCCATCCATCCATCCATCCATCCTTAACGCATCCTCCATCCATCCATCCTTAACTCATCCTCCATCCATCCATTCATTCATCCTTAACTCATCCTCCATCCATCCATCATCCTTAATTCATATTCCATCCATCCTTAATTCATCCATCCATCCATCCTTAATTCCTCCTCCATCCATCCATCCATCCTTAACGCATCCATCCATCCATCCATCCTTAACTCATCCTCCATCCATCCATTCATTCATCCTTAACTCATCCTCCATCCATCCATCATCCTTAACTCGTCCTCCATCCATCCATCATCCTTAATTCATATTCCATCCATCCATCCATCCTTAACTCATCCTCCATCCATCCATTCACTCATCCTTAACTCATCCTCCATCCATCCATCATCCTTAATTCATATTCCAACCATCCATCCTTAATTCATCCTCCATCCATCCATCCACCCATTGGACTCAGCACTGAGGGGATCTTTACCTCTCCCTCGGGTCCAAAGAGGGATTTACAACCTGTTGCTGCTTGAACAAGCATATCAAATCAAGAACACTTGGACAACATTGCAGATGTTTCCATGTCCCATTTATCTATGATCAAATTGAATCTTAGTGTTTTAAGCCCTACATAATGCTGGAAGACTGTGACCCATCAGAATGTCATGCCCACCACATAGAAGACCTCTGGCATTTAGAATGCACTGCTTTATCTACTGAGGGGAGCAAAAGAAGAGAAACAGGACATCAATCAAGTACTTTTATCCATAATGCATCTGAGATAAATTAAACTGGGAAATGGGAGGAGTCTCCTCTCTAATTTATCAGTTGGGGTTTGATCTCACTCTGACTGCTAATATAGTAAAGAGTTGTCCATCTATTAATCAAATTTCATTGTAGATTGGTGATTAACAGAAAGGCAATGATAAAATAATTCTGCAGCAGAGACCCAGAGTTCCCCTCAGTGAGCAGTGATGTATGAGGGAAGAGCAGAGCCTGCCCAAAACGCCTGGAGCTCATTCCAACTCATCAACTCAGACTGGAAGACGAAAAGAGAAAGATAGCTGCATAGATTCAGGTAAAGCTGAGCACCTTCCACCCTCTGCAACAGACTGTAGAGGAGCTGAGCAACTCCTTTAGTGACAGACTTTTACACCCCGTTTGTAGAAAGGAGCGGTACTGCGGGTCATTCATGGCTGCTGCCACCAGGCTCAACAAAGCAGCACTACAACGGCAATAACTTGTGCAACATATAGTATGCAATTACTGCTTGATAGGCTGTGCAATAACCCGTTTCTCTATATTTGATAGGCTGTGCAAATAGCCCCTCTCTATATATTTGATACCCTGTGCAATAACCCGTTTCTCTATATTTGATACCCTGTGCAATAACCCGTCTCTCTATATTTGATACCCTGTGCAATAACCCGTTTCTCTATATTTGATAACCTGTGCAATAACCCGTTTCTCTATATTTGATACCCTGTGCAATAACCCGTCTCTCTATATTTGATACCCTGTGCAATAACCCGTTTCTCTATATTTGATACCCTGTGCAATAACCCGTCTCTCTATATTTGATACCCTGTGCAATAACCCGTTTCTCTATATTTGATACCCTGTGCAATAACCCGTCTCTCTATATTTGATACCCTGTGCAATAACCCGTTTCTCTATATTTGATAACCTGTGCAATAACCCGTTTCTCTATATTTGATAACCTGTGCAATAACCCGTTTCTCTATATTTGATAACCTGTGCAATA
This sequence comes from Cyprinodon diabolis, assembly GCA_030533445.1. Lineage (NCBI taxonomy): Eukaryota > Metazoa > Chordata > Actinopteri > Cyprinodontiformes > Cyprinodontidae > Cyprinodon > Cyprinodon diabolis. Next base: position 6,687,498 of record CM060083.1, read on the forward strand.
ACCCGTCTCTCTATATTTGATACCCTGTGCAATAACCCGTTTCTCTATATTTGATAACCTGTGCAATAACCCGTCTCTCTATATTTGATACCCTGTGCAATAACCCGTTTCTCTATATTTGATAACCTGTGCAATAACCCGTCTCTCTATATTTGATACCCTGTGCAATAACCCGTTTCTCTATATTTGATACCCTGTGCAATAACCCATTTCTCTATATTTGATACCCTGTGCAATAACCCGTTTCTCTATATTTGATAACCTGTGCAATAACCAGTTTCTCTATATTTGATAACCTGTGCAATAACCCGTCTCTCTATATTTGATACCCTGTGCAATAACCCCTTTCTCTATATTTGATAACCTGTGCAATAACCCGTTTCTCTATATTTGATAACCTGTGCAATAATCCGTTTCTCTATATTTGACGCCCAGTACAATAGCTTTATATATAAATATCATCTATATAAATACATAAACATAAACATCTATATAAATACCCATGTAAACACCCCGTGCACTAACCCTGTATAATACTGCTATTATAGAAAAGTTGTCTTGTGTGTCATATGACGCACTGTATATTGTGAATATATCCCATGCACCTCTCTTTTCCTTTGGCATCTGCTTCTTCTCTTGACTATTTGAGCTAATTTAACGAGTAAATTTCTCCACTGAGATCAATAAAGTAAATCAATCAATCAATAAAGACCCATTACAAAGCATTCATTAAGTTTCAGAAATGCCTGGGGCATAAATTAAGAATCAACCAGATAAAACTTAGCGACTGAGTCATGTTTTGTGTGATTAGGTGGATACTGAAGAACAACACTTCTAATTTGCTCTCCAGGTGACAGCCACATGCCGCCGTGCCGATGTGTCATCGGCTTAATGATGATGATGATGATGATGATGCCAATATTAGCAGCTTTAATTCAAATGCTAGGAGCTAATAACCTGAGATGTCATCCAGAGCGTGTCTTCTCTGCCTTTACTGTTCAAGATGGAGGCGTCTGATGAAGGTTAAACTGATTATTAGAGGCAGATTTTATCATTCCTCTGAATGACCTTATTGTTTCACAGATGAGGTTTCAGAGGCCAAATGACAGTTTTTCAACATACAGGAGACCAGTTTAAAATATCACTGTTTGCACAATGGAGTGATGTCAGCAATGTCCAGACTCTGGTGGCAGATACAGTCTTCAGGAGATCGTAAAATTCCCCTTCTGATAATCCTGAACACGCTCAGTTCAACAAGCCTTTAAACACATTGGAGCGCCCAGCGGCAGACACACACACACCCTTCAGTTAAGCTGTCAGCGGGCATCATCACCGACGGCTGGAAATGAAATTGACAAAGCAGATGTGCAAACATGTCTCACATCCTGCATAAGGAGGCAGACCACCACCCACCGTGGATGAGGCTACAAAGCAACAACCGTCCATCACCACAGCATGGCGAGGGATCCAAGCAGTCTGGGTTTTACAGTGATGCTGAAACACTTTAACTCAGAATAAAGAAAGGCTCTGATGGGATGGCAGGTCTGGATATAAGCACCAATGTTATGGACCCACATAAGCAGCCTCCTGCAAAGGAGCAGAAGCAGATTTAGCTGCACCACAGCACGGCTCTGCTTAAGTACTGGCTGCACTAGATTGGTGGTGGAAAAAAATACATTTAAATTAATTAAATCTTTAAATATGAAAAAAAGGTGTTTAAAATAATAAAATATAAAAATTTCCATTTAAAAGATGTGTTCTTGGCTAACTCCGCTCCTCATCTGATCACATGACACAGGATGCCCTTTGGACATGGCCTTCTTAAGCTGCCAGTTTCTCTGAGGGTTAAATGGTTATGGGAAAGCATTAGGTGCAATTAGTCCACATTTAATCACTATTTTCAGGAGCGGGTTCTTAATTCTATACGTCTACAGTCAATAAAATTATGTTCAGGGAAGTTGATAAGAAATCATGTGTTCAAGTTTCTCCAAAAATTCTCAAAACAAACAGTTTTTTTCCCCCGATGGTTTCTGCATTAACATTAGAGATCGGTACGTACTCTATTTCTATAGAAGTGTTAGGGCACCCCAACCCAGTGATTCCCAACCGGGGGTACTCGTACTCCTAGTGGTCCGCGAATGCATTGCCAGAAGTACATCAAAATATTTTATTTCTTAGGAAGTAAAATGAAATATGGCTGTGATCTGCTTGTTAGGATCCAATTGAAATTAAATTAAACAAGCTTTTATCAACTAAAAAGTATGTTTTTCCTTGAGTTCACCTTCAGCTGTGACGCATACAGTGGGACAAAAAAGTATTTGGTCAGCCACCAATAGTGCAAGTTCTCCCACTCAAAAAGATGAGAGAGGCCGGTAATTTTCATCATAGATATACCTCAACTATGAGAGACAAAATGAGAAAAAAAAATCCAGAAAATCACATTGTCTGATTTTTAAAGAATTTATTTGCAAAATATGGTGGAAAATAAGTATTTGGTCAGTTACAAACAAGCAAGATTTCTGGCTCTCACAGACCTGTAACTTCTTCTGTAAGAGGCTCCTCTGTTCTCCACTCGTTACCTTCATTAATGGCACCTGTTTGAGGCCGTTATCAGTATAAAAGACACCTGTCCACAACCTCAAACAGTCACACTCTAAACTCCACCATGGCCAAAACTAGAGAGCTGTCAAAGGACCCCGAAACAAAATGATAGACCTGCACCAGGCTGGGAAGTCTGAATCTGTGATAGGTAAACAGCTTGGTGTGAAGAAATCAACTGTGGGATCAATTATTAGAAAATGGAAAACATACAAGACCACTGATAATCTTCCTCGATCTGGGGCTCCACGCAAGATCTCACCCCGTGGGGTCAAAATGATCACAAGAACGGTGAGTAAAAATCCCAGAACCACACGGGGGGACCTAGTGAATGACCTGCAGAGAGCTGGGACCAAAGTAACAAAGGCTACCATCAGTAACACACTACGCCGCCAGGGACTCAAATCCTGCAGTGCCAGACATGTCCCCCTGCTTAAGCCAGTACATGTCAAGGCCCGTCTCAAGTTTGCTAGAGAGCATTTGGATGATCCAGACGATGACTGGAAGAATATCATATGGTCAGATGAAACCAAAATAGAACTTTTTGGTAAAAACTATAGTTGTCGTGTTTGGAGGACAGCAAATGCTGAGTTGCAACCAAAGAACACCATACCTACAGTGAAGCATGGGGGTGGAAACATCATGCTTTGGGGCTGTTTTTCTGCTAAGGGGCCAGGACGACTGATCCATGTGAAGGAAAGAATGAATGGGGCCATGTATCGTCAAATTTTGAGTGAAAACCTCCTTCCATCAGCAAGGGCATTGAAGATGAAACGTGGCTGGGTCTTTCAGCATGACAATGATCCCAAACACACCGCCCGGGTAACGAAGGAGTGGCTTCGTAAGAAGCATTTCAAGGTCCTGGAGTGGCCTAGCCAGTCTCCAGATCTAAACCCCATAGAAAATCTTTGGAGGGAGTTGAAAGTCTGTGTTGCCCAGCGACAGCCCCAGAACATCACTGCTCTAGAGGAGATCTGCATGGAGGAATGGGCCAAAATACCAGCAACAGTGTGTGAAAACCTTGTGAAGACTTACAGAAAACGTTTGATCTCTGTCATTGCCAACAAAGGGTATATAACAAAGTATTGATATGAACTTTTGTTATTGACCAAATACTTATTTTACAAAATATTTTGCAAATAAATTCTTTAAAAATCAGACAATGTGATTTTCTGGATGTTTTTTTTCTCATTTTGTCTCTCATAGTTGAGGTATATCTATGATGAAAATTACCGGCCTCTCTCATCTTTTTAAGTGGGAGAACTTGCACTATTGGTGGCTTACTAAATACTTTTTTGCCCCACTGTATCCAAACCAAGCAGAGGAACAGACTGGATGTAGAGAACAGCCTGGTATCAGCTGTTTTCGTTGAAGAGGGAGAGGAAGAACAGGTGAGTAGCAGGAGATGAACAGGTGAGCAGAGGGAGAGGAACAGGCGAGTAGAGGGAGATGAAGAACAGGCGAGTAGAGGGAGATGAAGAACAGGCGAGTAGAGGAACAGGCAAGTAGAGGAAGATGAAGAAAAGGTCAGTAGAGGGAGATGAACAGGTGTGTAGCAGGAGATGAACAGGTGAGTAGCGGGAGATGAACAGGTGAGCACAGGAAGAGGAAGAACAGGCAAGCAGAGAGAGATGAACAGGTATGTAGAGGGAGATGAAGAAAAGGTAAGTAGAGGGAGATGAAGAACAGGCAAGTAGAGGGAGATAAAGATCAGGTGAGGAGAGGGAGATAAAGATCAGGTGAGGAGAGGGAGATGAAGAACAGGCAAGTAGAGGGAGATGAAGAAGAGGCGACTAGAGGGAGATGAAGAAGAGGTGACTAGAGAGGTGAGTAGAGGGAGATGAAGAACAGGCAAGTAGAGGGAGATAAAGATCAGGTGAGGAGAGGGAGATAAAGATCAGGTGAGGAGAGGGAGATGAAGAACAGGCAAGTAGAGGGAGATGAAGAAGAGGCGACTAGAGGGAGATGAAGAAGAGGTGACTAGAGAGGTGAGTAGAGGGAGATGAAGAACAGGCGAGTAGAGGGAGATGAAGAACAGGCGAGTAGAGGGAGATGAAGAACAGGTGAGTAGAGGGAGATGAAGAACAGGTGAGTAGAGGGAGATGAAGAACAGGTGACGAAGAACAGGTGACTAGAGGGAGATGAAGAACAGGTGACTAGAGGGAGATGAAGGACAGGTGACTAGAGGGAGATGAAGGACAGGTGACTAGAGGGAGATGAAGAACAGGTGACTAGAGGCAGATGAAGAACAGGTGACTAGAGGGAGATGAAGGACAGGTGACTAGAGGGAGATGAAGAACAGGCGACTAGAGGGAGATGAAGAACAGGCGAGTAGAGGGAGATGAAGAACAGGTGACTAGAGGGAGATGAAGGACAGGTGACTAGAGGGAGATGAAGGACAGGTGACGAGAGGGAGATGATGAACAGGTGACGAGAGGGAGATGAAGAACAGGCGAGTAGAGGGAGATGAAGAACAGGCGAGTAGAGGGAGATGAAGAACAGGCGACTAGAGGGAGATGAAGAACAGGCGAGTAGAGGGAGATGAAGAACAGGCGACTAGAGGGAGATGAAGGACAGGTGACTAGAGGGAGATGAAGGACAGGTGACTAGAGGGAGATGAAGAACAGGTGACTAGAGGGAGATGAAGAACAGGTGACTAGAGGGAGATGAAGGGCAGGTGACCAGAGGGAGATGAAGGGCAGGTGAGATGAAGGGCAGGTGACCAGAGGGAGATGAAGAAAAGATGAGGAGAGGGAGATGAAGAAAAGGTGAGGAGAGGGAGATGAAGAAAAGGTGAGGAGAGGGAGATGAAGAAAAGGTGAGGAGAGGGAGATGAATAAAAGGTGAGGAGAGGAAATGAAGAAAAGATGACCAGAGGGAGATGATGAAAAGGTGAGCAGAGGGAGATGATGAAAAGGTGAGCAGAGGGAAATGAAGAACAGGTGAGTAGAGGGAGATGAAGAACAGGCGAGTAGAGGGAGATGAAGTACAGGTGAGGAGAGGGAGATGAAGAAAAGGCGAGGAGAGAGAGGGAGATGATGAAAAGATGATGAGAGGGAGATGAAGAAAATATGAGGAGAGGGAGATGAAGAAAAGGAGAGGAGAGGGAGATGAAGAAAAGGTGAGGAGAGGGAGATGAAGAACAGGAGAGTAGAGGGAGATGAAGAACAGGTGAGGAGAGGGAGATTAAGTAAAGGCGAGTAGAGGGAGATGAAGAAAAGGTGAGGAGAGGGAGATGAAGAACAGGAGAGTAGAGGGAGATGATGAAAAGATGATGAGAGGGAGATGAAGAAAATATGAGGAGAGGGAGATGAAGAAAAGGTGAGGAGAGGGAGATGAAGAAAAGGCGAGTAGAGGGAGATTAAGAAAAGGTGAGGAGAGGGAGAACAGGAGCTCTTAGATTCCCCGCCTCCATTTAGGAAAGGAAAAAAAAACAACAAAACGACCGTAATTCAATGGCTTGATTTTTCATGAAATTAGGAATAGCTTTGTCACCAGAGCAGCTGGGAGCACTGAAGCTGATTAGATGCTACTCGGATGCCCCTTTTATCATAGCGCCGCCGTGTGGACTGGCAAGAAACTACAGTAATAGGAAAAATTAATGGCTCTGGCAAACATGGTTATGTAACTCGTATGGATAAACAGGGTTAAATTAACACAGTACAGTTAATCTGATTTTACATCGAGGACATATGATGATTATTAAACATCTGTTTCTTCCAGCTTAAGATATCCTGGAAATAATAAAGATAAATGTAATTTTTTGTCTGTTAAAGTTCTACAGCAGAAAGTCTGTAAAGATTAGACTCTTTTGGATTTGTATTCTAGTAAGAGGTTTTTATTACAGAGTACATTAGCAGAATAAAAACCCTGGGAAATAGTTTTAGTTAGAGGTATGTTTAAAAGATTACACACCCTTACATTAAAGTCAGAAAAAATAACCTGCCAGTGAAATAAAGTGAACTTAATTCAGAATCCCTTTAAAAAATCTTTGAATGTACGACATGAAATCTTAAAATTTATTAGTTTAAATAAGATTTTTGTTTCACACACCTTTTAGAAATTTATTTAAGATCAGATTCTAAACAGCGTTAATTTAGTCAACCAGGACGATGACGAAAATATTTCATCAATGCCCCTTTTCCCCGTGACGATGACGAGATGATGACGCACAAAAAATGTTTCCAGAAAATAAAAATATGACGAAAATAAAAAAATTATTTTTGTTAACGAGAATAACACCAGAAAAAAATTTACGAGCTATTGACGAATGGACATTAAGAAATCTAATTGTTTATAATTAATTTGTAATTGTTAATATAAGTGTTTGAGTTTCATAGAAGATTACGCGTTGTTGCCCTGTTTGTCCATACACAGCGCCTGTCCCAGTGTGCCTCACACCGCTGATACAGTACTAGCAGAGCAGTCATTGAGTGGGGCTCAGATTCCAGTGTACGGTTTGTAGGAGGAGCTGGGCGAAAAAAACACCTGGATGTATGGAGCCATTACGTTTACAAAAAAAGCTGACGAAATTAATACCGTGCTAAAGTTATTCCAGAATAATCTCATCATACATATTATTATTATCTCACCTGATTAAATAATAAAAATACTAATCACCAGAATATTAGGAGCCATAAGCAAAAACTACAAGATAAACATTAAGCAGGTGGTCATTTCTTCCTTCATCTTTTTTTTATTCAGTTTCGCCATTTTTTTTAACAACAAACTTTTATACATTGAAACTTAGTAGTAGATAACCACACCTAATAACTATGTTAAAACAAACTAAAGCTGGGCATACACTGTACGATTCTTTTGCCCCTTTCAGGCTGCAGCCATATCCCGAATTCCTCGTTTTCCAGCCCACAATTTGCATTTTCCCATCCTCTAGCCGTTTCTCTGCCTCGAGCTTCTTTTCTTTTAAATGACACAATAATCACATTTAATTAATTTTAATGCTACTTAAGGCCTTAATTAAAAAAATAATCATCAAATGACTTTTAATGACTTTTAATGATTTTTAATGACCAACCCTGGTGTATGTCCAGCTGAAAGGTCACCATCAGATCTAAATTATCTTTGGGCGACACGTGTTGATCCTTGGAGAACCGCCGTACCAGATTAGCTCCTTAAAGGAGCTTTCAATCATTCTGTTGCATTTTATCTCCTTTCAGAAAACGGTTAAATCGGGGACATTTCTGGAGACAGGTGGTCTAAAAAGGGGACGTCTGGTCAGCATAATAAATATATAATATATATTCTTATTTATTACTTTCTGTGGTTTTGTGTTCTGTGACTTATTAGTGTGAATTAATAATTTTGTCCTCCTTATGGAATAAAAGTGAAACTGGAGCTCTACCCAGTCTAAAGCAGATATCCATCAACACCAGTTCATAATGACCAAACAGAAAGCTGAATAAAACACTCTCCTCCGTCGGTTATGATGTATCCTGCTATGAACAGGACTCACCGAGCGCGTCTGAAGCTAACCAGGCAACGGGAGATGAAGGTGGAGTTCATCAGATTTAGAAAGAAGGAACGTGTGAAAACAGCAGCAGCATTGTGGGTAAAAAGGCCTCGCTTTAAGACGGGCATGTATCTGGGAATCATCGAGACGGAACTGCAGGGAAAGAGGGTGGATTGACCTTTTGCAGATGGTCCAGCCTTTAATCCAACCACTGAGTCCTGCTGAGGACATGCAGACTGGAGAGGACTGATAAATCAGGCGGAAATGCCACCAGGAATCTGCATTTCTCTTCTTCTATAAACTAAAAAGGAACAGAGACACTTTTAAGTGGCTCTGCTCTGAAAGGGCTAAAAGCAGCTGAGTGCAGAGATAGAAGGCTTCACCCTTTATTCTCCCACGGAAATGAAAGCCTGCAGCTCTACTTGAGGAAGGGGGGGGCCGCCGGGTTCCCTCTGCTCTGGCTGCGGTTTGACGTGTGCAGCAGCAATACAGCCAAACATGGCGGCCATGGAGGGAGGGACATTTCAGGGAGTTTGTGGAAGTCTTCTCCAACCACATTAACTGCTTCTTTAAAGGAAAAGTCAGGTCATATTCAGAATAAAAACTCCTTTGAGTGCTTTAAATATGAAATTATTCCATACTGTTCAATAGATGTTTTAAATTAGAGTAATTTTCATGTGAATGTGCTTTACTGGAGGCATCCATGTTTGTCAAAGAACACTACTGCCACCTACTGGTTTGTGACATCACTGTGCGGTATCGGCTGTTGATCAAGTCCCAGTGCTGTATCTGGTGTTTGTCACAACGCGCTATTATCCAAGTCATCTTGAAAACATTCTTCTTCCAAATGTTGGCTACATATTATGTGTTTTTTCTCTGACCAGAAGTTCGATGGTAAATCCTCCCTCTTCAAGTTGGCAATCCAACGATGAACCCGTCCGTGGGGGATCAGGAATCAGAAAGGTTTTTTTCTCTTTTACCCGATGTATTCCAACATCCAGCTGCCATGCACGTGGGCATTGTCAGTTAAACTATAGCTCTGGTGAATTTCAATGGTGAAGTCCTCTGGAAATCTTCAATAATTGCTGTTGATTGCAGATGTGTCTAGTAGTTCCCATTGATTCTGCTTGTAAAGCGGGGAGAATGGCGCTAGGCTTACCGCACCGTGACGTCACTGCTGGAAGATGGCGGGAGGGAGGGGTTACTATATTTGGGCAAAAATGGCCGCTCCCAGACTCAGTGATCGTGACCAAAATTATTGTTTTTACTTTTTTAAATGATTAATGCTAAATTAATTAATCACCGCAAATGTATTAGTTTTAGGTATAAATAATGATCCATTGATCATTCCTTGCTTACCAGACTTTTCCTTTAAAGCCTGAAGCTCCTACATTTGAGGACTGGGTCAATATTGTACAGGACATTTACATTCTGGAGAAGCTATCTTTTTATGTTCAAGGTCGAAATGAATCATTCTTACGGATCTGGTCTAAATAGACAAACTATGTAAAATCAGTAATCCCTGTGGACTAAATATGTCCTTGTAAATACTGTTGTGCTGTGTTTTGTACCCCGGTTCAGGAAGATGGCAAAATTTTGTTCCTGACTGACATGGGAGCTCGCTCGGAGCTCGTCTGCCTGGCTGTGTGTTTCCTGGACCGGACCCTATTTTACAGTTTCCTTTTGTATCTCTGCTTCTGTCTCCTTGAACCCCAGTCGGCCTCTGCAGATGGCCGCTCACACTGAGCCTGGTTCTAATGGAGGTTTCTTGCTATTAAAAGGGAGTTTTTCCTCTCCACTGTCGCCACAAGCATGCTTAGTGTGAGGGATTGCTGAAGAGTCAATGAGTCGATGCAATCAACTGGTTTTCATTAGATATAAAACTTTTAACCAATCTGACTGGATGATCTGATGAACTGTAAATTGCCTTGAGATGACGTTGTGAATTTCATTACAGAAATAAACTAAATTGAATTGTGCATTTCCCCTAACATAAAAAAAAAATCCTACTAGACCCACCCCACTCCCTCTTTTGTTATGGATGTTCAGTTATTAAACAAAAAGCCCAGTTTGGCTTGTGTTATTCCTGCTCATACTTCCATTCTGAAGGAAGTTGGTCTGTACAAAGTAATTGTAGCTTTGCTTTCCTAATAAAATATAAACTAAAATAATAATTACATTTTATGAAGGTTGCTGTTTTCAATCACATTCTTAAAATCATTTCCAGACCAAACAAACTTCCATTTCCTGGAGCTGAGACTCTGCGTGAACGACTTCTGAGCCATTTCATGCTGAAGAAGCAGCTCTCTGCTCTTTAAAGCCTTCCTGACTAACAGAGAAAGAAACGGGTTGTTTCAACCTTCCAATGTTTCTAGATTCTGTTGATTCTTTATAGCAACACTATTTATATTTTTAAATCTTTGTCTGCAGAGCATAATAACAAAGAAGAAAAAAAAAAGATTTTTTTCAAAATGGCTGATTAAAGTAGAGCCAAAGGGTCAGGTTGTGGTATTTTGCTGCCCCCTGCTGCTCAATAAGTCCCCTACCAGGATTATTATTGAAAATATGACATGTAAACCAACAGCAGCTTATAAATCCTCTACAGTTGGACAAATGTTACTGGAAGCTGCATGGACAGCTCAGTGGCGACAGGCTCAGCTGAAGTCAGCGCCACTAATAGGTGTGACATTTCCCTCCAAAACGCTCATTAGTCGCCTCCAAAGAGGCCTGATGCCATCCACTATAATATCTCCAAATTGCTACAATTAGAAGATTTTAGCTGCAGGGCCGATGGCTTCCTTCGCTCCATAAAATGTCAACAATGGGACAATCTCATCAATGGCAGGAAGATGAGTTGCGGCTCTTATTAATGTGTCACTTTGTCACCATTTCCAATAAGAGGAAGCGTTTGTGCTCCATGTGGTCTCCACTCATCAGAAGGTTGCACAGCTTATTAAACTATTACACAATACCACCCTGATGTCCCTTCATCTCAACCTTTAGAAAAACATCTGAATGGAACAGCAAGGCGCCACCTGCTGGTGACAAGCGGCTGCAGACAAGCTTTAGAGGACGGCATTTATAACCACGTCTTTAAACGGTTTATGGTCAGCCATGAAGCCTGATGCTCAGCAGCTCTCATGGTCAGATGCGGTGGGGGTGGGGGGGCTCAGTCTGTCTACAGCCGGGGGTCTGATTGATATCAGGTTTTTATGAGAACTGTGCAGAGCATCAGAAAGGTTTCTCCTGGCAGACGGTCTGATTAATCTGATCCACTTCAGATACTTTTCAATTAAATAATGAAGTTATTGTGCGTTTCCCTTGTTTTGGGCCGGTGTAGATGAACAAATGCCAGGGCCGAAAATTGTTCCCAGTCCGAGCCTGACCGAGGCACCTTACAGTAGAACTGCAGTCAGTTTCTGGACTGGCAACGCTATCATCAGGCATCCTCAAAGTCGGTCCTCGAGGGCTGCTGTCCTGCAGGTTTTAGAGGTTTCTCAGCTTCAGCATAGCCAAAGCTGATGATTGCAGCCTGTTAACTATCAATGGAAATCAAATTTGCTGATTTTAGACTCATCAGAATGTAGAAAACTGTTATTTGAAGGTTACTTTATTTCTAATGAATTTATACTGTTTTATTAGAATCCATTCCCGACGTTCTGGATGTGTATTATCTATAGAAACTTATATTGCTATGATGACTAAGCTGCAGCTTTGACCTTTATCCAGGGTAAAGCTGTGAACCTCAACGCGAGTACTGCCCAAGGGGAGGGGTAAAATTATGTGAGATCAATTAAGTTCAACTATTATAATTATTATTATTATTATTAAGCCCAGGTGGGATTAAATCAAATTAGCTTCTTTAGAACAGACTTTTCTTTGCCTTCCCTGTTCTTGTTGTGTATATATATATATTATATACATATATATATGTGATATATTGTATATATTGTGATGGATTTGTATAATATGTTATATTACATGATTTATAGACTTCATTGACTTCATACTGACCATGCAATGTGATGTGCCTATTTTTTATTATAAATTAAAGTAATCTACTGATGCTATGAAACAGCAAGAGTGTTAAAGTGATTTATCTTCATTTTAAAAAAAAACTTCAGTCCCCCTGAAAAAGTGTAAATCATTGTTTTTCAATGCTGTAGCGCACGGATTGATTACATTTGTAATAAAAAAAATTGTAATTTTATTAAGGATCCCCATTAGCTGTTGCCATGGGAAACAGCTAGTCTTCCTGGGGTCCACATTAAAAACATACAGTAAAAAAAAGTTACAAATATAAAAATTTCCAAAAATGTAATTTCTTAAAATTACTATAGGAAGTACAAAAGAACAAGTAAAATAAAACAGCCAATAAAACAAGAACAAATATAATAAAACAGTCAATAAAACAAAAACACTTCAGGGCATCAAATGGAGTCTCAGATTCTTTTTAAAAGATAATTTACTTTCAGTGTAGCGGATGTAGTGAGGTAGATTATTCCAAAGGTGTAATGATCTATATATAAAGGATCTCTTTAGAGCATTGGTTTTTGGACCTGGTAAAACAAGCTGCCCATTACAAGAACCTCTAGTGTTGTGGTCATAAACAGAATTACTATAAACAATCTGTGAATGTATAAAAGCAGGAACATTACTGCTCATGACTGACTTAAACAGGATAAGTGTATTAAAAAGCAACTTGTTCTCAACCGTAAGCCAGGAAAGGCAGGAATGCATCTGGTTGACATTAGATCTAATGTGGCAGCCCAGTACCAACCGTGCTGCCTTGTTCTGAACAACCTGTAGCTTTTTGAGTTCACCCCTGGCAGCAGATGTCCACACTGTAGAGCAATAGTCAAGATGACACAACACTAGACTCTGAACTATTTGACATAAAAGGGGACGGGCCATAAAAGAGCAACATTTCCTTGCGGTACTAATTGCTCTTCCCATTTTTACAATAATATAATTAATGTGGTGAGACCAAGACAGAGAACAGTCTACCATCACACCAAGGAGTTTGGCACTTTCAACTTGTTGAACCGTCAAGTCACAAAACTTTAAGTCAAGCTTTGGGCTTGCGGACAGCTTGTGCCTTGAACCAATTACCATGCACTTAGTCTTAGAGATGTTGAGGGCCAGTTTGTTACTCACCACCCAATCATATACAACATTCAGTTCTCGGCTCAAAACCTGATTTAATTCACCGCATGAAGGTGCAGTATAATACAAAGTGGTATCATCTGCGTACAGGACAGTTTTGGCACTTTTTGTAGCCCAAGCTAGATCATTAGTAAAGATTGAAAAAAGTAAAGGACCTAAACAGCTGCCCTGTGGAACTCCACACTCCAAACTTCTTCTACTGGAGAGGCTGCCATTCAGATAAACCTTCTGTGATCCTAAAGACAGGTAGCTTTCAATCCACTTTAATGCCGAAGAATTAAAACCATAAAATTTAAGTTTCTCAGTTAATAAAGTATGGTCCAGAATGTCAAAAGCAGCACTAAAATCCAGGTACACAACACCTACCAACATAGATTTATCTATCGCTTTAAGCCAGTCATCAGTCATATGAATCATTGCAGTAGAGGTTGAGTGGCCAGCTCTATATGCATGTTGAGAGTCTGTAAAAAGTTTGTTTTTTACAAAATAATCCTGAAATTGTGCATGTACCAATCTTTCCATAATTTTACTTAAAACAGGTAAAATACTTATTGGTCTAGAGTTCCCCTCATTAAAAGCAGATTTAGTACCTTTAGGTAAAAGAATAACTTTAGCCTCCTTCCAGATCCTTGGACATAGGCCCACATCCAAGCAACGATTAAAAATATGACAGATGGGAGCTGCTATGACACCAGCAGTCATTCTCAGCAATTTACTATCCAGGTTATCTAATCCAGCTAGTTTACTGCCAGGAAGAGAACGGAACAAATGTTCCACCCTATGGACGTCAACTTGTTTAAATACAAATTCACAACTTTTACCTTTCATTATAATGTTCTTAATACATTCATATGATCTAATATTGTGTGAAATGTTCATAGTCTGCCTTAATTGAGATACTTTCTCAATATAATAGTCATTAAAATGATTAGCAATATCACCTGGCTTTGTGAGAACAAATCCATTTGATTCAACAAAGGGTGTGCACACAGTTGTGTTCCGACCCATGATTTAATTTAAAACATTCCATATTCCTCTACTATCGTGCCTCGCCTCATATAACCGTCGTTTAAAGTATTGATACCGGTCTAACTAGTGAGTACCAACATGGCGGCCGGTGGCTTCACTTCAACCCTGTACTACCAACAGGCTATTGGCAATCCAGTGAATAAATAGAGATCAGTGGTATGGAGGCCAAGTTTGGGTTAAAATAATTTCTTTACCCTGAAATAAAAAGATTAAAACGGCTTTCCAGACTCAGGATTTCAGTGTTAAACTGCTGGTCAGGGGGCGGGGCTTAGACGACAGTCCAGGTGGACGTGGAGGAAGCATCAGAAACCAACCCGTTTGATGGAGCTGCGCGTCTTCTCCTTCCACCGCTGGCTGCTCAGCTCCAGGGTGCAGTGGACATAGGTTTCTCTGTCATAGGAGCCCAGGATGAAGAGCCTGCAGGAACAGAAGGCAGCAGGAGTCAGCAGCTGTGCTCAGATGGACAAAGACTCCTCATCCCTAAGAGGTGAAACCTTCAGGAAACACTGCTGAAAGCAGTCGGCATTCAGTCTGTTCTGCTGGAAATAACCACAAGGTGGCAGTAGAGCTGTTTGTATTCACTCAGACTTACTGTCATTTCTACAGCTCTTAGGTAGCAAACACTGCAGGACCCCCTTATAATGGGTCTTTTCTATATTTCATTATGAGGCAACGTTATTAGATTTTCTTCTTTTACATTTTTTCTTTTATTTGACATTGGAGAAATAATGACTTTCCAAAAAAAATGCTGAAATGAGTTTTCTCCGTAGTGTGTCTGGGCTCTCCTTTAGAGATAGGGTGAGGAGCTCAGTCATCATGGGAGGACTCAGAGTAGAACTGCTGCTCCTACATGTTGAGAGGAGACAGTTGATGTGGCTCGGGCATAAGGTTAGGAAGCGTTCTGGACGTCTCCCTGGTGAGGGGTTCCAGGCACGCCCCACTGGGAGGAGGCCCAGGGGGAGACCCAAGACACGCTGGAGGGACTATGTTTCTGGCCTGGGAACGACTCAGAGAGAGAGAGGAAGGAAGAAAGGAAGGAAGGAAGGAAGGAAGGAAGGAAGGAAGGAAGGAAGGAAGGAAGGAAGGAAGGAAGGAACCATGTTTTCCTTCCTCTTTCTACATAGGAGTTTAGTTTAGTTTCACTAGTTTTTAGTTAAGAGTTTTTAACAGAAATATGTTTGACCTGAGCTGAATGATTTTTGTTAATAAACTCTTTTCTTTTAATAGAAGTTGTGGTGAATTTATTCCATATATGTGCAGAATTATCTGTTTAACCATAACAACTTTCATTCGTTATTCTAATACAAAGCCAGTAGGGGGCGTGTGTTCATAAACAATATATGTAAAGTCAACAATAATAGCCATGAGAACAACTGATCTGTGTAATATTGAACATTGAGGAACAGAAACTTTCAACAGAAGCAACATCAAGGATTTTAGATGCAGATGATAAAATCCAATATTAGTTTTTCAGCCAATATCTGACCGATATCGGATATCAATATCAGATGGTGGGTGTATATGTCTGCAGGTTTGCTTTTAGTTCTTAAAATGAGATCATAGCTGTCAAGTCTCCAGTTTTGGTTAGGAAAATACCATATTTCAGAACTCAGCAGATGGTTTCTTCCTGTTCAAACAGAGTTTTTCCTCTCCACTGTCGCTAAAAGCATTCTTATTGTGAGGGATTGCTGAAGAATCAATGAAGTGATGCAATCAGCCGCTTTTCCTTAGATAGACACTTTGAACCAATCTGGTTAAATCGTCTCTATAAACGAACTGAGATGATGTGCTGTGAATTGGTGCTATAGAAATAAACTGAAGTGAATTTAATCTCCACTGGCTGTGTTTGCTTGGTTGTTCTACCTCAGCCATTTATAGTAAATCAAGAAAATGTTCACATTACAAATAAAATGGACCAAAAATAACTGTCAAACACTCATAGAATAACCCAGCAGGGCTCTATGAGAATCCAACCACAGCCGTTCAGTGACCTGGACTCCAGCCTTGTCCCGGCTCCTTCATGCTGCTGCATTGCTGCTCTAAACATCAACAATGGTTCAGAGATTCCCATCTAATGAACAGCTGCTCAGCAGACAGAGGCTGATATAGAACCTTAGCAGAGGAAATCCCCTCATTGGTCACTATGGGGCAGCATTCCACCATAGAAAAGCTGGTGGTAGAGCAGCTGCTGATCTAATACCCAAACCGTCAGCATCAGGATAAAAAAGAAATGAACTCAGTCGTCACCTGTTCTCCTCTCTGGACCCATCATAAAAGATGAATGGGATTTTTGAACCCTGGGGCTCCTGCTGACTCTCCTCCTCCTCCTGATAAAGATTTTACTGCCAGAACTGCCCATAAAACTATATAATGTCCTACATGAGAGGCAATGGTTTGATTATGAGTGTCCTGATCAAACTGTGATCAGGTCACGCCTAATCAAACTCCACCAGTTTGATCAAACTACACCACTAGGGAGTCGTGGCCTAGTGGTTAGGGCATAAAGCTTGGAATCCACAGGTGAGTTTTGAGCCCCACTCCCACAGACTGCCACTCTGGGTCCCTGAGCAAGACCCTTAACCCCACACAGCTCCCCGGGCGACGTACAATGGCAGGCCACTGCTTCCCAATGCAGAGAGTAATAGCAATAAAAATAACTAATAAAAAAATCTGATCAAACTCCACCATTTTGATCAGGTCAGCATGAAGCTAGTTTCCATTAAGTCAAAGGTTTTTAAATGGTGCTTTCAAATGCACCAGTAAGGATTTGATTTTCGCCTTTCAGGCTGGAAATAAGTTGTTACAGTTTTTTAAGATGAATCATTGAATTGCTGGACTATAAATAAGGATGACATCAACATGTTGCTGCTAATCCTCGATTTACAAGCTGCCAGATCAGATTTGTCCTTAAAGCCGTAGGGAAATCATATTTAAATGTCAAATCATTCTGGCTTAAACATGTATAAAAATTTACTCTTTATCAGACTATATTGTCCCAAAAGTTATTTTCTAATTTTTTTTTATCTCGTCTTAAAATCTGTTTTTTTTTTCTTTCTGTTATCTTATACAGGCCAGTTAGTTATACGTCAGCTAATATACGCAACGGTGGAAATCAGAATCATTTCCCTTCCCATTGAGTTCCGTCCCAGTGTTCATGGGGATGGACGTCTGTGTCTTCAGCAGGCGTAGAGCTAACAGAACTGGCGGCGTTGTGAGGCAAGGGCTCAAACATGTACGGCTGGAAGCCTTCTACACCAAACCAAGCTTCCTCCGCCCTGGCGTCCTCTTCTAAATGAAAAAATGGATGACGGAGGAGACTCATCCACGACCTCCGACACTAAACTCTCCTCCTCTTGCATGTTTCCTCTGTCCATAGCGTTCCTTGACAGTGTCGATTCTAAGTCACCAATTTAGTGCTACTTGGTCCCAATGGAATTTCCCATTGGGAACCTACTAGCACTAAGTTGCTAACTGATTAGCAAGATGCTTCAGAGACACCAGCCACATTCAAACATGCTTACGAACCTACCGCCACAACAATCCCGCCCTCTTGATAATCGACCAATCACATTCACTTCATTCACTCGTGTAAAGTCGGGCACCACTCAGGAGAATTCAGAAATGCAACGGTTGGAACAGCCTTTTCCCTACGACTTTAAAGTTAATCTCTGCTATCAATTCAACAGTTTATATTTGATGTTCCAGTATGAAAATGTTTATTAAACCAGGTCACCATCTTATTCCTGGGTCCATTAAAGACGTGCACATCAATCAGATAGGTAGAAAATGGAGAAGAACCAACCTGCTGCATTCGATGAGAGTTACTCTGAGTTTTCCTTCCACCAGCCGGCTGTCCTGGACAGACAGGTCCAAGTCACAGGCTGAGCCCGGCGGAGGCTGCACTTGGAATGGAAAGAAGGGCTTGTATCTGCAGAGGGAGAAAAACATAAAGATAAAAACTCACAGGACAGTAGAAAACCCAGACCCAAACACGGAGCTGCAGCTGTGCAGGTGGCGTGCTAACAGGGTGCAGCATTAGCACCACCCTCCCAGTAAAGCCCAGACAACCACCCAGAAAATGTTAGCGCGCTACGCTATGCTCCCACTCAACTCTTTCAAACACAGGATGATAGGCTCAATTAGTGAGAAACCGCTAAATTTAGTCCAGTCTTCTGTGTCCCAAATTCTTCATTCCAGCACATATGAGGAATTTTTTTTCCATTCAGTATCCAACAGATTTAATGAGCCAAAGGTTCATATTCTAGAGCGGAGGTCTTCAACAGGGGGCCCATGACGGGGGGTGTGTTCACCACAGCCTGTGGCTGCAGCTGCCCAAAGAGCAAAGCTCAGCACCATGGAACTGTCCTCTTATATTATGGGATGTCTTAATTGGTTAGTTCTGTTTAAAATGAGCTGTATGGAGGGACTGTTGTTCCATTATTGTTGCAGGGAGGTAATATTTTGAAATTAGAAAGCTGATTTTTAAAAAGCCTGAACGGTCCGTTCTAATTTGGAATAATATCAATTTTCTTTTATAAATGTCATTTAATATAAAAATCACTCAACACCTTCAAAGTTTGAATCCCGTCTTACTGAAGAGCATTGACCAATAGCTGCTCCCCAATAAGGCGATGTTTAGAGCACTGACAGAGGGGGAGGCGACAGCTCCAGTTAAACTGGGCACCAGCAGATCTCAGCCTTTCCGTCTGACTCTTTAGCTTCCTCTTTCTACGTTCCTCTACTTTCCCTCTCAGTCAGCGCTGCAGTGAGAGCGTGCTGCACAACAGGAAGTGTGAAAATGGACTTCCTCTTACCCACTTTCTACCAAATTCAGTCAGAAATCATCTGTTTTCTTTTGTTTCTACATTTGATGGAGTTCTGCAATAAATTGAAGCTCACTGAAGGAAATCTGAGCTGAATCAGAGCCCAAAGGGAAATCCAGGGCTGGATCATAGAGCATTTATTTCTTTTCTTTTTTTTATATAAATCTTTTTCCTGATTCTAAACCCTCCTGATTTAAGCCAGGAGGGTTTAGGACCAACTTTTACCCAGGCTTTTATCTAACAATGAGCACGGGCATAGATTCTACTCCCTGTTTGTGAGATGTACAGCTTCAGTACGCCCTAACCTTCCCCCCGGAATCCTCACTCAAATGTTCAAAGTTTTACAAACAGCAGCTGCTGGAGTTGGACAAATCAGAGAAGCTGATCTGGGAGCTGGCAGGGAGACAGACACAGCACATGTGATGCAGAGCACTATGATCGCTCCCCTGAAACAGTTTATTAATCTATATTTTAACTTAAAATTTCAAAACCTGTCGGCAAAATATGTTAGCTTTATTATCCTGGTGCCTGTAGTTTGTACCACGTACCTGAAAAACGCTAACATCTACTTCCAGCCGCCACCAACAGTAGGGGAAAACCGCCAAGAGGTGACCCGGCCTGAGGCAGCTGCTGCGGGGGATTCCCAGTGACAGAACACCGCCGGTATGTGGCGGTCTAAGCGGCTCCAACAGCGAAATAATATTTGAAGGCAGGATGGTAATCTGGATGAACTGACTGCACTGATGATGTTTTCAGGACTTTCTCACTTAAAAATATACTAAAACTACTTTTTACCCACTGATCACAGCAAATATAGCAAAGTCTCCGCCATTGAACACAGGAGCAGCAGAAGCATCAGAAGCATCTGGACACACTTTACTGGACGTCTTACCTTAATGTGGACAAGCATCACAAATGAAAGAGCAGAAGCTTTTTAGCTGCTCAAATTGCGATGTGAACGTTGCATTACACTTTCTAACTAAAAATCATCTCATGTCTTTCTTATTAAATTTCCGACTTTAGTCAAGCACATGTACTTCCCATAATTTGGACAAAAGAAGGGTTGGAAATAAGACAAAAAGTAAAAAATACAGGAAAAAGCGCTTCAGTCTAAATTTCAAGATTTTCCGGGGGAGGACATCCTGGACCCCCCCCCCACACACACACACACACACAGAATGCAAAGGGTACACCCTATTAAATATTTCAAGCTAAAAGCCTGGTTCTAGGTTAACAATTATTAGATCCAGGACAATCAAAGCAAGGCCTAAAAGAAATGCATGATGTTGCATGATGTTATTAGACCTGATAATCCTGATAAATACTATAAATCATAGATTCAGGACTCCACTCCATTACCTCTACCACCCACCAGGAGGCAGTGGCACTGTTAGCAGGTCGCTGACATATGCCAACTGGTAATGATGCTAACTGGTGACTATGCTAACAGAGGGTGACGTTAGCATTTCACTAACACATGTTAACTGCTGAAGATAACAGACGCATCTTTGTGGTAAATTAGCCTAGGGTGATGTTAGCATTTCGCTAACACATGCTAACTGCTGAAGATAACAGACCCATCTTTGTGGTAAATTAGCCTAGGGTGATGTTAGCATTTCGCTAACACATGCTAACTGCTGAAGATAACAGACCCATCTTTGTGGTAAATTAGCCTAGGGTGATGTTAGCATTTCGCTAACACATGCTAACTGCTGAAGATAACAGACCCATCTTTGTGGTAAATTAGCCTAGGGTGATGTGAGCATTTCGCTAACACATGCTAACTGCTGAAGATAACAGACCCATCTTTGTGGTAAATTAGCCTAGGGTGATGTTAGCATTTCGCTAACACATGCTAACTGCTGAAGATAACAGACCCATCTTTGTGGTAAATTAGCCTAGGGTGATGTTAGCATTTCGCTAACACATGCTAACTGCTGAAGATAACAGACGCATCTTTATGGTAAATCAGCCTAGGGTCTAGAGTGATATTAGCATTTTGCTAACACATGCAGTGTTGCCAACTCCTCTGTAAGGAAAGTAGCTATTGGCTGTGCTGTAAGTCGCTAGAACTCGCTGAATGACGTCATTGCCTAATTTGCATAATATATATATATTTTATTTCAACTTTTTTTTTTTTACTTTTTCTTTTCCCCTTGTGGTCCACTAAGGAGCTTAAAAATCATGGTAAAACATCAACATTTTGAACCATACATTTTTTTACATTACATTAACATTAACAATCTAAATGGAACAAAAAAAGGCTACAAAGAATCAATGACAATGTGAGCAAATAATGGTAATTATTGTTATTTTTTTTTTCAAACTAATAAGATTTCCTTCCACACACACAGGCTGTGCTTGCCTGCTCACAGAAAGAGTGGGTCCTCGTCGTGTTAGTCAAGGCTCTCTATGGCAGGTTCAGCAACTGAGGGAGCTGACTTCGGCGTGATCAACCTGTGCCGTCAATCCCTTCCCTCTGGAAGCTGAGGGTAAACATGCTGTGGTTGATTAGACTTTTTTTTTTTGTTTATATTGCCCCCTGCTATTTTTTCCGCTAATTGAAATGTCTTTAAATCCACATTAACATGAATTCAACACACTGTAGTAAACAGATAAATGGAGGCAGAAGATGTCTTTCAGTCATCAATGCACACATTCAGTGACACACAGGAGCTCTTTCAAGCTGGGCACCGTTTCATTCACAACACCTGTCCCATCAATGAGGAATCAGAATCAAATACTTTAATAATCCCAGGGCGAAATTACTTTAGTTACATTACTCCATCTGTAATAGAGTGACTATAGGACCAGTTTGATATAACACTATTATACTATATATATATATATATATATATATATATATATATATATATATATATATATATATATATATATATATATATATATACACTATATTGCCAAAAGTATTTGCTCACCTGCCTTGACTCACATATGAGCTTAAGTGACATCCCGTTCCTAATCCATAGGGTTCAATATGACGTCGGTCCACCCTTTGCAGCTAGAACAGCTTCAACTCTTCTGGGAAGGCTGTCCACAAGGTTTAGGAGTGTGTTTATGGGAATTTTTGACCATTCTTCCAGAAGCGCATTTGTGAGGTCGCACACTGATGTTGGACGAGAAGGCCTGGCTCTCAGTCTCCGCTCTAATTCATCCCAAAGGTGTTCTATCGGGTTGAGGTCAGGACTCTGTGCAGGCCAGTCAAGTTCATCCACACCAGACTCTGTCATCCATGTCTTTATGGACCTTGCTTTGTGCACTGGTGCACAGTCATGTTGGAAGAGGAAGGGGCCAGCTCCAAACTGTTCCCACAAAGTTGGGAGCATGGAATTGTCCAAAATGTCTTGGTATGCTGAAGCATTCAGAGTTCCTTTCACTGGAACTAAGGGGCCAAGCCCAGCTCCTGAAAAACAACCCCACACCATAATCCCCCCTCCACCAAACTTTACACTTGGCACAATGCAGTCAGACAAGTACCGTTCTCCTGGCAACCGCCAAACCCAGACCCGTCCATCAGATTGCCAGATGGAGAAGCGCGATTCGTCACTCCAGAGAACGCGTCTCCACTGCTCTAGAGTCCAGTGGCGGCGTGCTTTACACCACCGCATCCGACGCTTTGCATTGCACTTGGTTATGTATGGCTTGGATGCAGCTGCTCGACCATGGAAACCCATTCCATGAAGCTCTCTGCGCACTGTTCTTGAGCTAATCTGAAGGCCACATGAAGTTTGGAGGTCTGTAGTGATTGACTCTGCAGAAAGTTGGCGACCTCTTCGCACTATGCGCTTCAGCATCCGCTGACCCCGCTCCGTCAGTTTACGTGGCCTACCACTTCGTGGCTGAGTTGCTGTCGTTCCCAAACACTTCCATTTTCTTATAATACAGCTGACAGTTGACTGTGGAATATTTAGGAGCGAGGAAATTTCACGACTGGATTTGTTGCACAGGTGGCATCCTATCACAGTTCCACGCTGGAATTCACTGAGCTCCTGAGAGCGACCCATTCCTTCACAAATGTTTGTAAAAACAGTCTGCATGCCTAGGTGCTTGAATTTATACACCTGTGGCCATGGAAGTGATTGGAACACCTGATTCCAATAATTTGGATGGGTGAGCAAATACTTTTGGCAATATAGTGTATATCTAATATATATAATTAGGGGGTCTCCACTCCATCTCGCCATCAGTTTGGGGGTCCTTGGCCTGGAAAACGTTGAAGACCCCTGTCTTAGAGTGTTTTAGCTACGAGGCAACAAATTCACCCAAACTGTTCCTCTGAGATCAAAAATCTGGATGCCATTAATGATGATCATTAATACTTCATCTGCTTCACCATTTTTTGATTTTATCTACAATTAGCAAAAACAAAAAACTGCTTATTTTTCACAACAATACAAAATAATCTTTAATAAAAATCTCTGTGTTCCAAAACGCCTTTATAAAACGTGCATGATGATTATTAACAGGCTGCAGCATCTGTTGGTGGGAGGAACGCCGTCTGAAATGTGAGTCACGGAGCTGAAGCTGCTCCTACTCACACCTACAGCAGTGGAGGACAGGCTTCATATTCACACACATTTCCTCATCTCTAAACTCAACAACCTTCTTCTGCTTTCAGGCATCTACATCTGCAAAACATGTACAGTAAACCACCTCCATTAGGAATCATTTCTAAATGATTCAGTGGTAAAAAGCTTCAGTGGTAAAAAGCTGACCCGCCTGCTGCTGGATCCGCTGCATGGCTTTTAATGAGCGCCCCCTGACTGTTGGAGGCTGCAGCAATGTCTGTATCTCTGGTCCATTCTGGAAACTTTCTACCAGCAGCTCTGAGCGCTGCTCCAGACAGACATTTCTAAAAATACGTTAAGATGTCCTATTTTCAATCAGTGCCTCATAATTAAAAGTGCAGTAGGCGATCTATTCTGACGCATTTTTTACCATGTGGCTTAAAGATCTTCCCACAGTCGCTTAGCAAGCAGTGAAATAGAAGGTCTGAAAGTGAAACTAAAATAAATGGTCCCCGCTACAGTGAGAAATCAATGAATAACCTCAACCAATCACAAAAGACGGTCCATGGTACACGATTGGTTCCTGATACGTCGATCATGGTCGTCTGCTTGTCCCTCCCCCCCGTGCACGTACCCTGACAAATTAACGAATTGACCCCCCAATGCTTGTGCAGGACGCCATGGCTGGAGGCTAGCCACCGTTATGCTATGTCTGCCGCTTCATTTTTGATGCTTCTACAAGTTTAGTTCTGATGCCCGGCTGAAACATCTTTGCTGCTCCAGCTGCGCGGTGGAAAAAGTGGGTCTGATGCGTGTTGGGCGGAGCTACCCTACCCTTTCTTTGCCTTTAACAATGGCAGCTATATTTGCTGTGATCAGTGGGTAAAAAGTAACAAAGTAAAGTAAAGTGAGAAAGTCCTCTTGAAAACATCGTCAGTGCAGTCAGTTCATCCAATTACCATCCTGCCTTCAAATATTATTTCTGTCGGAGCTGCTCAGACCCCCACATACCGGCGATGCGCTGTCAGTAGGAATCCCATTCAACAGCAGCCTATAGCCCGGTTGCCTCCTCGCGGTTTGCCGCGGCAGCTGGAAGGCGGTTTTCATGTACGTAATCCAAAGTGCGGGCACCAGGATAATAAAAGATTTTGGCATTTTCTGTTAATTTAGGCGTAAATAAACTGTTTCAGAAGAGTGATCATAGCGCTCTGCATCATCAGTGCTGCCTGTCTCCCTGCCAGCAGCTGCTCCTGCCGCTCTACAGACAACTTGCGCGTTCATTTGTTTTGAAGGCATGGTTTCATGGGGCGGTGTGAAGGGAGAGGGATGGTTGCGTATGTTCAAAAAAATAGCTTGCTGGAACCGTTTTTCCAAGATCTTCTACAGCACCTTTAACCATATTAATGGAAACTGCTAATAAAGCTTTAACGAAGTAAACTTTTCATCTGAACGTCTGGCTACACTAAGGCAGGTTATACACGCTACGATTTTTCACCCTTTTCGGGTGCAAACTGTGTAAACAAGAGAGTTCCTGTTCTTCTTCCATATTGATGAGTCAGACCAGCGGCATCTCTCTGCGCCAAGTCTGATGTGTGGTTTCTGGATGCACAGTGTGAGCAGTTGGATCGCATCAGAGCGTCGACCCGTGCGGTGGCGAAACATACATCGTTAGCTGTGAACTTTTAAACCCTGCGGTTTCATCGTACAGTTTGAACTGCAGCTGAGTGCAATGATTGAAAATATCGTACAGTGGCAGTAGCCCACAGCGATAAGGCCCAGCACAGCATTATTATTTTTTATTTATTTATTTAACCTTTAACCAGGAAAAAAAATCCAATTGAGATTGAAAACCTCTTTTTCAAGGGAGTCCTGACCAAGAGGCAGCAAAGTTACATAATAAACAGAGATACATTAAAATAAATGACAGGTACATAAAAAAAAAACATATCAAGTAAAACAATTACAGATCATTGAGGCTGCTTGACATTCTTTCACTTTCAACTTAAAAGCATTTAAAGATTAAAAACTCAGTTAATTTCCAGTTTCGTGGCCTTTGTAAAAAAAATTCCACGCACAGGGAGCTGCGTAGCTAAAGGCTTTCTCTAGTTCTGTTCGGGCAAAAGGAACAGTGAGCAACAGCTGATCGTTAGATCTTAGGGCAGAAGAAGCCATGCTTTTCTGTGTAAATAAGGTACAAATGTAAGAGAGCAGTAATCCAAGAGTGTACTAGGATTGTCAAAAGTATCGATACTCAAAAAAGTATCGATACTGAAATGTTGTATCCGGATACAATACTCATTTTCAAAAGTATCGATACAGTGCCACCACCAGTGGCACCTAAACAGTCATTTATCTAAAGTGCAGAATAGAGGACAATACACTTTCTGAACACTGTGTGATTGAATAATTCTACGCACTTTTCAGCTTCACACTTTTTTTGTAACAGGTGCAGCTGCTGAGAATTATTTTTGTTTCTTAACCGGTTTGGCTAGTGTCATTGCTATGTGTGCAAAGCATAGCCAAGGAAGGAAAACTTTATTTTAATTTTGTAAGTTTTTTTTATCAAGCTTGCTTAATACTGTGCACAGCAAACAACCTCAACATGTTGCTCTTATTGTTATTGTATTTATCTATTGTATTTTTATTATTAATGAAAATTTCTGTTGAATTTTGGAGTCTTTGTTTTTATCCTTGTGGTATCGAAAATGGTATCGAGTATGGGATATTTTCCTTAGTATCGGTATCGAGTTGAAAAGTTTAGTATTGTGACAACCATAGAGTGTACCAATGACACTGCCTTCTTGTAGAGAGGGAAGGCCATCCCACCTGAGAGTAGAGGTCACAGTGACGTGTCACAGTTTGTGATGAACCTTAATGAAGCATGGTAAACAGAGTCCGACATTTGAAGACATGAAGTAGTGTTCTTATAAAAAAGGTCACCATAATCTAAGACCGATAAAAACATGGCAGAGATGAGGCGCTTTTTTACTCCAAAAGAAAAACATGTCTTATTACGAAAGAAGCAGCCCAGTTTAACTTTTAATTTCTTAAGTTTATCAATAAAAGGTTTGAAGGCGAGGGAGTCATCAATTACAATTCCAAGGTGTTTCTATTCATGTACCATCTCAATGACATTCCCCTCCAGAGTGGACACTACTGGCAGGGTTTGAGGCACCTTCCTATTATTTGAAAACAACATTAACTTTTTTTTTTCAGCATTAAGAAATAATTTAAGATTAATTAATGAATGCTGTACAGCAACAAAGGCTTTCTGTAGGGAATGAATAGCCTGTTCAAGAGATGACCCAAAGCAATAAATAATGGTATCATCAGCTGAAAAATGCATATTAGCATCAGAGAAATTTTGTTCAACATTGTTGATGTACAAGATAAATAAGAGGGGGCCCAAAACAGAACCTTGTGGCACACCCTTGTGAACAGAAACATATCTGACTTCTATACAACTTTAAGCAGAGCTTCACCCTTATTTGCAAGAGAAGTAAAGCTAAAGCAGAGTCACGCTCCAACAAGATATGATCGGATCCAGATTCCTGTCCGGATTATTTACAGTTTCATGGATCCGAGGATACAGAAGAAGCAAAACATTTTGAAACGCGATAGAAACAGAGATGTTACAGTGGGCACTGGTTGGAAATGGACGGTTTCCTGCGTGATTCCTGTGTGCATCACGATGTATTTCCTGAGGCCAGTTTTTTTATTTCAAAAAGAACTGCAATGTACCCGGACAACCACCAGGTGGCGCTTGGGACCTCTGCCGTACTAAAGGTGACGTTTGTGGAACTGCAGTCAACTGAAAAGCAGGTTTATTGGGGATCTTGGTGTGATATTGTGCTATTTTATTTTGTTTTTGATTAAAATAAAGTTAATGAATTAATTTAACATAGTGACTGCATAATCTTATTTTATGAAATTGGTTGCGTAGTTATAGATACACCTCCGATCTTATCTGAGAACTGTTTATTTCTATTTATCTGCATCTCTATTATTTAAAGAAAAATAAAATTAATTAAGTTGGAGCCGGGGATACGGACTGAGGCGCAACCAGAGAAAGGCGACAGAGACAGTGCTGCGGCTGGTGATTTTGAAATTAAAATCATATCCAAAGTTGATTCCTCATTAAGATAAGCCAAAGTTATTCAAAAGGGTATGTAAGAAAATATATTTTCTTTAGTTTTGTAAAATATAAGTGCCGTTGACAGCTTTGAGCATCAAAAGTCAAGCTAATCTTTAACTGTGTTCATTAAAATCCATCGAGAGTTTCTGTGCTTGGTCTGTAATTAAAAAAAAGCAGCCACCTGTCGCTACCACACCGTTTTTTATTACATTAGATCATAGGGATTATCATTCTACTGCCTCAACATCTTACTCTTATAATAACAGGCGTATTGTTATACTGTTTTTGTGTGTTACTGTTCTGCCGTGCAATACATGACACCCTTCCCAGTCTGCTCAAGAAGCAGACTGCGAGGGGTGTCACGTGTTGCGAGCTGATAGCGTAGAGGTTAGGCTCAGTGGTCTGTGGTTAAACAGTTTGCGGGTTCGATCCCAACTGTGGCTTAGTTGCCTTAAATGTTTTTCTATTTTTTTTTTTATTGATTTTTTATTACATTAGACCATAGGGATTATCATTCTACAGCCTCAACATCTTACTCTGATAATAACAGGCGTATTGTTATACTGTTTTTGTGTGTTGTTATTATTTAATTATTATCATTATCATTACATAGTTTCCAGTGATGGGCAGTAGCGCCGCTGCATTATTTATCAAGTAACTTTCCAGTAGTGACGTTATTGTTTTTATCAAGTAGCGACGTAGCGTCCACAAACGCTACAACATCCAGGGCAAAATTAAGTAATGAAACCAGGTTTTCTATTTTTGAAACAACAATTGGAGTTATTCGTTGGACATTCACGCATGAGCCTCCCATGTATAAAAAGAGGAGCTGAGCAGCTCCTTTAGTCAGAGACGTACAGTAGACACCCTGTCTGTAAGGAGCGCTACCGCAGGTCATTCGTTCCTGCTGCCACCAGACTCTATAATAATGCACTATATCAACAATAACTCCTGTAAAAACCACTGTGCAGCTACATTATAGTTTTGTATTTATTGACTGTGAAGAATATGCTGTGCAATATGTTGAATGTGCAATATTTCTCCACCTGTATATAAGCCATCCGGATTGTACATATCTTTATTTCTTATTTTTTTTATTTCCTATTTTTGTTTTGTTTTTCATTGTGTGTGATACATGTACACTTGCACCTTAATCCTATTTATCTTGATATACTGTATATACCTGGTTATACTGTATATATATTGCTTATTCTTAATGCACCTTTTTCCTCCATGTTTGCACCTTCAGTAACTTCTAAGCCAATATGTGACGACTGAATTTCTCCGCTGTGAGATCAATAAAGCTCATCTAATCTAATCTAATCTAAATAATACATAAATAAATACATGTTCAATAAATCAATAAGCATTCAATTAATTACCCCCCAATATATGGTTAAATGATATGTTCTCATAATAAATCATTTATTTAAAAAATGCTGTTATGTTCCTTTTTTGTAAAATTGCTTTTAAAATGCTTTATGTTTTTATTCTTTTAATTTCTTTCAAAAAATCACTAGATTTTAAAAACACTCATAGTTTTTGAAAGGTATTATATATATAGAAACTAAAATGCTCGGATCTGCGTCTGCTGCTCGCTCTCTAGAAACTCTGGGGGCGTCGCCCGCCGCAACTGCGGTCAAAGCTCCGCGAACGGACTGAACTTTGAATCAGGTCAGTGACTTTGCTCCAAGTCGCATTCAGCTCCACATCCAGTCTCTGACCTGTATTCTCCTATCCCTGCAGAGATCAGCCCTGCAGCAGACGAGCAGCCCTGCGCACCTGTTTTGATTAATAAACGCTTTGAACTTTCCCACTGACTGTCTCGCCTCGAATTCTGGGTCCAATATTCTGAGATCATTACAGAATAACTTGGCCAAAACATGGACCCATCGGCAGACGGGCAGTGGCGAAATGATGTGGATCAAAGTATTTCCCGGCTAGAATCAGGCATGCAGGAGATCCTTGATTATTAATCAGGCTGCTCCAGCTGCACCGCCCGTGACAGCTGCCGCGCCCACGTCTGCTACTGATAGTCCAGCTTCTCTTGAACCACGTCTGTCCCCTCCTGAAGCGTTTAAAGGGGATCCTGATCAATGCAGAGCCTTCCTGACTCAGTGCGAAATTCATTTTGAATTACAGCCCTCTGCGTTTCCTTCTGATCGAGCCAAGGTGGCCTATGTAATCTCTCTGTTAGCGGGAAAGGCCAAATTATGGGGAACGTCAGAGTGGTTGAATAATCCTGAACTCTGCAGCTCTTATAATAATTTTTCTTTGGAAGTAATCCGAGTTTTTTGCCCAGTTCTTCCGAGTAGGGAAGCCTCAAGGGGACTTTTGACTCTCAGACAGGGAGACCGGTCAGTGATGTACTCCATCACTGACTTCTGCTGCTCGCTCTCTTGGAACTCTGGGGGCGTGGCCGCCGCAACTGCGGTCAAACCTCCCTTCTGGATTCTGCTGAGTTCTCCGCGAATGAACTTAACTTTGAATGAAGTCAGTGACTTTGCTCCAAGTCGCATTCAGCTCCACATCCAGTCTCTGACCTGTATTCTCCTATCCCTGCAGAGATCCGCCCCGCAGCAGTCGAGCAGCCCCGCGCACCTGTTGGTGTTTAATAAACGTTTTGAACTTTCCCACTGCCTGTCTCGCCTCGAATTCTGGGTCCAATATTCTGACATCATTACATTTTTACAGGTTTGCTTAAAAAGATTTATATAGTAGCCCATAATATAATAGTGAAACATAAAGTCAGGAAAATGTCTCATAGAAAATGTTTTTTATCTGCATTTCAAATCAATATATTACTGATAGCAAATGACATGTATCTCTTGGTCCTGGGAATATTACATGCCAGTCGCTGCTCCATTCAAGGCTATGACCTCATCGTTGTCTTGGAAAAACCGATGTGTAGACATTTACTCTCTTGTTCTCTGACAATAGAGTTCAAGCACCGCTATTTACAGTAGTAGCGACATTCCTGCATTAAGTGGTTTGCTTAATTAATTGGTGATGTTTAGAACAGGATGACATACAAAAGAGGAACCCATTATATCCAGATTACGTTCTGGTCATACGTGGTTAAATAGTACATAATTTAAAATGGGAATAAACCGGATTAGCTCACTGGCTTGCGCGTTGATCACATAACTATGTTCTTCTCTCCAAAACACACAGCTGCACCGCAGACTTTGGAAGAAAAATCCAATCCGTCACGGCGGGGCGGTAAAGATCCCCGCAATATTAACCCTTCATTTCGTATTGATGATTAAAAGTATTTATAACTATATTATTTTACAGTACAGTACAGTAGTTAACGTTTATACCGTACTTTTATTTGTTAAACAAATGCTTGGGCCTGTATAAAGTTTTTATTCCCTGATTTCAATGTTGTATGGAGTATTTCATTGTATGATAACTCTAAAAAAAAAAAAGGTTTCTACTTCACGTATTTCACCTATCGCGGGTTCTTTTTGGAACATAACCTACTGGATAAACGAGGGTTCACTGTATTTAAAATGGGAATACTCCGGATTAGCTCACTGACTTTTGGGTGGGTCACAGCCATCCCTGACAACAGTTTAGAAATGCCACTATTCATCGCGGCAGCACGCAGCATTCTTGCATAATGTGCCCAAAAAGCCTGGGGGGTTGGGCCTTTCATGCTTGTTGTAAGGCATCATAGCGTCCTTTTCCAGATCAAACTGAAAATTTTACCAGCTAGATGATAATAAAAATAACAAAAATAGTATAACAATACGCCTATTATTATCAGAGTAAGATATTGAGGCTGTAGAATGATAATCCCTATGGTCTAATGTAATTCCTTGGAAAGGTGGAGCGCACATCAGCTGATCTAAATAAAAGAAAGATGCCATAAAGTCAAACAGCATAATAGGCTAGTATCCGTAATATATATAAATAAGTTATTGTACAATTTCTGATATCATAGCCCATCAAGTGATTAAAAAAAAAAGAAAAACATTTAAGGCAACATTAATAACTTGACCACAGCTGGGACTGAACCCTTAACCTTTTGAATTGCAGACCATTCACCCTACCCTCACGCTAAACCTGGGGAACAATAATCTACTCAGCTCGCAACACGTGATACCCCTCCCAGTCTGCTTGTTCACCTATCTAATCCTGACTCCTGGGACGCCGAAATGGACTCAGACTGCCACCTAGTGGCTATAATAGTCACATGTTTTTCACGCAATTTGTGAAACACGGGGAGCGTGAGTGAAGTGTCCATTTCCAACCATCACCCACTGTAGCAGTCAGCATGGTAGAAAGAGAAGGCTTTGTGATGTAATGCATTCTATAGAGTCAAGTTCTAACATTCCTCCTAGAGCACCCAGAACCAGAATTGCGTGTTAAAAAGTTCTGCTAACAAAACAAACTCTCTACTCTTTGGGTTAAAAAACAGAGCAGAGTGGAAAACAGTCTGACAGTATGTCCGCGCTAACCCATCTATTAATAAAATATCTACATTTCTGATCAATGGAAATCAGAGCTGTTTAACATGCTGTTACCGATAACGAACCGATACAACATTAGCATGAATCATGAGCCCACTTGGATGACGTCATACACACTCCGCTTTGTTTTAAAAAAATATAAATATAAAAAATATAACTGCGGATGTCTGGGGGACAGTGATTCGCCTACATGTTATGAATGCTGGCGTACCATAAATAATAAATTATGAACAGTTTAGTTTGTGCTTCAAGTCGTTGCCCATAGGAAGACGTTACTTGGATATAACCTAATGGAATATCTTCAGAACAGCTCCAAATGACACAAAACATGATGTAATAAAAATTAAGGGCCCGATGTAAAAGATAAAAAAACAGTGTCCCCTTTAAGTGGGATACACCACGCTTAAAAATGTGCACACGTGAAAACCCCCGAGGGTCAGAGACTCTCCCACCACAGTCTCCTAAAATCCTGTGGGACACACTGGTAACATGTCATTCCTGAATATAACAGTGGGCGTGTTGACCTTAGTTAGATGCTGGAATGATTGTTTAATATTTAGTTAATCACCAGCATCCCAGACCTTCTGCTTGGACCTGCCGTTACACCTGGCAACCCCATAGCAATTCCTGTCAGCATTTCACAATAAAAGCACCGGTGAACCTTAACATCCTTCCATCAGTGGCCTGTTCAGTCAGTGGGCTGTTCCGCCGTTAGCTCGGTGGGCTGTTCCATTAGTGGCTCGGTGGGCTGTTCCGCCGTTGGCTCGGTGGGCTGTTCCGCCGTTGGCTCAGTGGGCTGTTCCGCCGTTGGCTTGGTGGGCTGTTCCATTAGTGGCTCGGTGGGCTGTTCCATGAGTGGCTCGGTGGGCTGTTCCATGAGTGGCTCGGTGGGCTGTTCCGCCGTTGGCTCGGTGGGTTGGCTCGGTGGGCTGTTCCGCCGTTGGCTCTGTGGGCTGTTCCGCCGTTGGCTCGGTGGGCTGTTCCGCCGTTGGCTCGGTGGGCTGTTCCGCCGTTGGCTCGGTGGGCTGTTCCGCCGTTGGCTCAGTGGGCTGTTCCATCAGTGGCTCAGTGGGCTGTTCCGCCGTTGGCTCAGTGGGCTGTTCCGCCGTTGGCTCAGTGGGCTGTTCCGCCGTTGGCTCAGTGGGCTGTTCCGCCGTTGGCTCAGTGGGCTGTTCCATTTGTGGCCTGTTCCGTCGTTGGCTCAGTGGGCTGTTCTGCCGTTGGTTCAGTGGGCTGTTCCCTTAGTGGCTCAGTGGGCTGTTCCCTTAGTGGCTCAGTGGCCTGTTCCCTTAGTGGCTCAGTGGCCTGTTCCCTCAGCAGGCTGTTCCATCAGCTGCTCAAAGGGCTATTCGGTCGGTGGACTGTTCGGCCAATGGACTGTTCCCTCAGTGGGCTGTTCCGTCAGTGGCTCAGTGGGCTGTTCCGCCGTTGGCTCAGTGGGCTGTTCCGCTGTTGGCTCAGTGGGCTGTTCCGCCGTTGGCTCAGTGGGCTGTTCCGCCGTTGGCTCAGTGGGCTGTTCCATTAGTGGCCTGTTCCGTCGTTGGCTCAGTGGGCTGTTCTGCCGTTGGCTCAGTGGGCTGTTCCGTCAGTGGCTCAGTGGGCTGTTCCGTCAGTGGCTCAGTGGGCTGTTCCCTTAGTGGCTCAGTGGTCTGTTCCCTTAGTGGCTCAGTGGCCTGTTCCCTTAGTGGCTCAGTGGCCTGTTCCCTCAGCAGGCTGTTCCATCAGCTGCTCAAAGGGCTATTCGGTCGGTGGACTGTTCGGCCAATGGACTGTTCCCTCAGTGGGCTGTTCCGTCAGTGGCTCAGTGGGCTGTTCCGCCGTTGGCTCAGTGGGCTGTTCCGCTGTTGGCTCAGTGGGCTGTTCCGCCGTTGGCTCAGTGGGCTGTTCCGCCGTTGGCTCAGTGGGCTGTTCCATTAGTGGCCTGTTCCGTCGTTGGCTCAGTGGGCTGTTCTGCCGTTGGCTCAGTGGGCTGTTCCGTCAGTGGCTCAGTGGGCTGTTCCGTCAGTGGCTCAGTGGGCTGTTCCCTTAGTGGCTCAGTGGTCTGTTCCCTTAGTGGCTCAGTGGCCTGTTCCCTTAGTGGCTCAGTGGCCTGTTCCCTCAGCAGGCTGTTCCATCAGCTGCTCAAAGGGCTATTCTGTCGGTGGACTGTTCGGCCAATGGACTGTTCCCTCAGTGGGCTGTTCCGTCAGTGGCTCAGTGGGCTGTTCCGTCAGTGGCTCAGTGGGCTGTTCCGTCAGTGGCTCAGTGGCCTGTTCCCTTAGTGGCTCAGTGGCCTGTTCCCTTAGTGGCTCAGTGGCCTGTTCCCTCAGCAGGCTGTTCCATCAGCTGCTCAAAGGGCTATTCGGTCGGTGGACTGTTCGGCCAATGGACTGTTCCCTCAGTGGGCTGTTCCGTCAGTGGCTCAGTGGGCTGTTCCGTCAGTGGCTCAGTGGGCTGTTCCGCCGTTGGCTCAGTGGGCTGTTCCGCCGTTGGCTCAGTGGGCTGTTCCGCCGTTGGCTCAGTGGGCTGTTCCATTAGTGGCCTGTTCCGTCGTTGGCTCAGTGGGCTGTTCTGCCGTTGGCTCAGTGGGCTGTTCCGTCAGTGGCTCAGTGGGCTGTTCCCTTAGTGGCTCAGTGGTCTGTTCCCTTAGTGGCTCAGTGGCCTGTTCCCTTAGTGGCTCAGTGGCCTGTTCCCTCAGCAGGCTGTTCCATCAGCTGCTCAAAGGGCTATTCTGTCGGTGGACTGTTCGGCCAATGGACTGTTCCCTCAGTGGGCTGTTCCGTCAGTGGCTCAGTGGGCTGTTCCGTCAGTGGCTCAGTGGGCTGTTCCGTCAGTGGCTCAGTCGCCTGTTCCCTTAGTGGCTCAGTGGCCTGTTCCCTCAGCAGGCTGTTCCATCAGCTGCTCAAAGGGCTATTCTGTCGGTGGACTGTTCGGGCAATGGACTGTTCCCTCAGCGGGCTGTTCCGTCAGTGGCTCGGTGGGCTGTTCCATCACCGGACTGTTATGTCAGTGTCTCAGTGGGCTGTTCCGTCACTGGACTGTTATGTCAGTGTCTCAGTGGGCTGTTCCGTCAGTGTCTCGGTGGGCTGTTCCGTCAGTGGCTCGGTGGGCTGTTCCATCACCGGACTGTTATATCAGTGTCTCAGTGGGCTGTTCCGTCAGTGTCTCAGTGGGCTGTTCCGTCAGTGTCTCAGTGGGCTGTTCCATCACCAGACTGTTATGTCAGTGTCTCAGTGGGCTGTTCCGTCAGTGTCTCAGTGAGCTGTTCCGTCACCAGACTGTTATGTCAGTGTCTCAGTGGGCTGTTCCGTCAGTGTCTCAGTGAGCTGTTCCGTCAGTGTCTCAGTGGGCTGTTCCTTCAGGGGGCTATTCTGTCAGTGGCTCTCTCAGTGGCCTGTTCCCTCTGCGAGCTGTTCCATTAGTGGCTTAGTGTGTTGTTCCATCAGTAAATGGTTCCATTCAGAAGCTGTTTATGATTATTTTGTTTATCAGCAGAAATTCATTTTAATAATTAACCAATCAGAATGAATTGTTTCAGCACTAACCTGCGTTTCTAGATGCCAGAGCACCCAGAGATCCCACGTGTGCACCGGAGAACACGGTAGCGGTAGGGGGAAGGAGACAGACCAAGACTGGAATACTATCCATTGCTTTTTTTCTCTAACCAGAGCTTTTCTTGGATCACAAAAATCTAATGACTTCTTTGAGTGTGCCCCCAGTGGCCAGGAGGACCTTCTCACTGATGATGATGTACTTTTCCTCCCTCCACTGTTCTGGAAAAACTGAACATCTTCACTTATTCATTGTTTTTCGATCAGCTATGGCCAGCATCAAGCAGACTTTCAGGATGTCAGCCTGGTTTTTGCTGGCTGATTATTTAACCCTTCACGAACCTTCCGTCATCCAGCTCCCTGTTAGACAAAGAAGAAACCGTCTGCTGCATGACTTTGTGTTCCAAACATGCTTTGGTTTGGGGTTAAAATGCACTTGTTTGAGTACACTTTAATCCACACCAGTTAAAGTCATTTGGTTCACCATCAGGACACCTGACAGGTGAGGCTTTGGCTCTGGAACAACAGCTGATAAAATGATAATGCTCTGCAGAGGAAAATATTTGGAAATCAAACCCAGTTGGACCCGGATGGGTTGAGGGACTCATTTTGGGGGCATTTCCATAAACCAGCGACCTGCATGAAAACAAGCCCTAAAAACACCAGCCTATATAATTTAAATTATTAAAAATCCTCCTTCTCATATGTAAAGCCTTAAATGGCCAAGCTCCATCTGATATCAGAGATCTGATTGTTCCTTAAGTTCCTAACAGAGCACTTCGCTCTCAATCTGCAGGTTTACTAGTGGTTCCTAGAATTTCTAAAAGTAGAATGGGAGGCAGATCTTTTAGTTCTCAGGCTCCTCTCCTGTGGAACCAACTACCAGTTTTAGTCCGTGAGGCAGACACCCTGTCTACTTTTAAGGCTAGGCTTAAAACTTTCCTTTTTGATAAATCTTATAGTTAGATTGAATCAGGTAAAGGCTGATTTATACTCAGAAACCAGGTCGTCTGCGTGTGTCGCAGCTAACGCAGATATGCCCCCCCTCCCTTCTGCAGACACTCTGGTGCAGCTCTCCAAAATTGTAGGTGACCGCAGACAGGAGGCCTCTGATTTGTCAAATATAGATCCGCTCTACACTAGGGGTGGGTATTGCCAAAGAAGTCACGATTCGATTAGAATCACGGTTCACAGGCCACGATGCGATTCTATCACGATGCATCACGATACTTGAACTATTGCAATGCATTGCGATATTTTCACTGAACACTGTTAGAAAAAGATACAGCCCTTACCAGTGGCTGACTGGCTGTGTGTGATCTGGATAGTGTCTTCAACTGATACATAACTGAAAGCAACTGAATTCATACATAGCTGTATTTATTGAAATAACTTTTGGAGGTGTTGCCATGAAAACAAATATTACTGTAACTGGACACAAATATTACTATTGCTGGAGTGGACACATTGACAAAAAGTGCTTAGGATTTATAAAACTAAAAATAACAAAATAAGGATTATTATGGCTTCAGTGGTCCTTTAACTCAATGAAATGAAAACATTTTGGAAGTAGCTGCCATTATAACAATGTCATTCCATAAACACAAAAGGACAAACTGAGACAAAAAAGTGCATAGGCTTTATATATAACAAGATTATATAACGAGGCTCCAGTGTGCTGATCATTTTTTTTAATCCACGGTTCTCCACCACACTATATGGACGCAAATCCTGGCAAATGAACTCGGTGATGGACTCTTCAATCTTCTTTGCACGTGTAGATGTTTGGGCTAGCTTGCAATCGAAAGTTGTTTGTTTAAGCACATTTTGCGGCGCTGACGGCTCTTGATTTTCTGGATGGCGCCTCTGCATGTGTGTTTTTAGGTTTGTTGTGTTCCCACAGTATTTCATTCTGGTGTAGCAGTGTTTGCAAATTGCGTGCGTCATATCAACTTCATTTTTACCTTTGTTTTTAAAACCAAAATGCTTCCAAACATCGGATTTGAAATGTGACGGAGCTGGACGAAGTTTCTCAATCTCCTCCATGTTTTGTTTTTGAATGACTCGGCGAAGTATCCCGCGGCCGGAAATGCTTGTGACACAAGGCAGCGTGCGTCAACACATCCGCAGCGACATCTACTGGACTGGAAGTTGTATTACACTTGTTTTTGGCTGATGTTCGCCAACCATTCATGTAATTTTATTTCTTTCGTTTTAAATTAATAATCTATACTTGGCGTCAAGAATCGATGCTGTAGATCATGAAAATTAGAATCACGATGCATCATCATGACGATAATTTTGCACACCCCTACTCTACACTTTGCATATTTCCTGTTTGGTACCTTACCGGCTTGTTTTTTTCGTATGACAACATTGAGGAAAACGACTCGTGAAGTTGGACCAGCTAGAAGAGTGAGGTGCACGAAAATGCTGGGACCCTTTTTCCATGTGGATCTCTGCTCTTTTTTGCCCTCATGTCCCTCCGTTGTCGCACAAACTTGCCCCCACTTCCTCACCGCCTCCGCCGTATCTAGACCCACAGCTAGTTCCTGATGTCCCTCTTGCGTTGTGGCGTGGAACAACAAAGCGCAGACCACGCTTCAATATTTGGCATAAATAAAAAGTATCTGCAACAAGCTCACTATGACACACTGCCGTGGGAGGATAACCAGGGCTTTATCCTGAGCTATCTCTATAGTTATGCTGCTATAGGCGTTGGCTGCTGGAGGAGATAGGGATCCTTTTTTCATCATTCTATTGCTATTCTCCCACTCTGCAGAATCTGTTAGTTCAATCTCTAACGTTCTGCTCTCTCTGCTTTTTCTCAGAGTAGCTTCATCTGGTCTGTTCCTGTTTGGCTGTGACTCCATCTTGGAGAGGAATATCAGCTGTGGTGCTGCAATTAACTCAGTTGACAGTTGCCTTTTGTATCTCTGATTCTATTTCTATGTCTGCTTCTGTCTCCTTGAACCCCAGTCGGCCGCTCACATTGAGCCTGGTTCGGCTGGAGGTTTCTTCCTGTTAAGGGGAGTTTTTCCTCTCCACTGTCGCTACAAGCATGCTTAGTGTGAGGGATTGCCTTTGAGTCAATGATTTGATGCAATCAGCTGGTTTTCTTAAGATAGAAAACTTTGAATCAATCTGACTGGATGATCTGGTGAGGTGACATGCATTGTGAATTGGCGCTATAGAAATAATTACTATGAATTTAATTACTATAGGGTCAGAGTTTGCCCAGGTGGCTGAACATGTATGGAGTGAATTTTATTCCATTATTGTTGCAAAAATGCGTTTTATAAATAAAAATGTGTTGTGACAGCTGTACTTCAGTTTTAGCTGAGTAATGTCAGGCCATGTTTCAGGCTGTGACTGGTTGGTGGTTCTGGAGGTTGTGGGCCTCCTTACCTGATCTTGTAGTTGGGCAGGGTGTGCTTCTTCTTGATGACCCGTTTCAGCTGGTTGACTATGAAGGAGGTCAGCTGAGGCAGCGGCCTCCCTTCAAACTGAGACTTCACCTCGAAATCCACCAGCGGGTCCTCCAGGAAGGAGAAGGACCAATGGGAGAAGGGCATGCGCGTGAACTGCAGCCGGAGCCTGCCCACCACGCGCCGCATCTTGACGAACAGGTAGGCGGACTTGCCGAACACCAGGTCCACGTCGATGGCCAGGTGGAAGCCGCCATTGTACTCGATGTCCACCTCGAAGTTGAGCTCCTCCGGCATCCCGTCGTCGTCCAGCTGCGCCGGTTTGAGGAGCCTGGCCGCCTTGAAGACCGGCAGAGAGTTCCCCAGGGAGATGTCCCTCAGGCTGAGCCCCTCCAGGAGGCGACCCGCCGTCTTAGTCTGCAGCAGCTCCTCAAACTCCACCTTGATCTTTTTGGTCATCCAGTGGCGGACCGCCGGGGTGTCCCTCAGCTCTCTGAACAGAAACAGGAAGATGGCATTGAGGAAATTGCATGTTTCTGTCCTCCCAGCATCCAGCAGCTCGCTGTGGAGCTGCTGCTGCTGCTTGGGGCTGCCGCCGGTCACAGCCGCTTCATGCTGCCGGCTGAAGGTTGCCTCCTGCGGTTTGGATGCTGCTGCTGCTCCGCCGTCCTGCTGGCTCGGTTCGGCCTGGCCGGCATTAAAGTAATCTTTTAGTGCGTTATCGGGCACTACTTTGACATACTGAACGCTCCTACCTAAGGGCTCAGGGCTCCTCCTGTATATCAACAAGAACTGTAAGAGCAGCGTGACGGCGGCCCCGCACAGTGCGGAGATCAGGATCAGGTAAATCATTTCCAGGCGTCCGGCTGAGTCCGCGACTCCGCAGACACCAACATCCAACCAAGCTAGTTCCACCTGGTCGCTCTAAGCTGCCATATCATCTGCTTCTTCCCTAAGCTGGGAGCGACGCACCTGATTGGACAACTCGGCTTACGCCGTTTGCGTAATGACGCCACCAGAACTTGTTTTTTGTTTTTTTTCATGAGCCGTTCAGGATAAATCGGATTTTACAAGCATGCTGTGACGGAACCTGTTTAAACTGGGAGAGTGCCAACGATATAAGATAAATAAACCACACCTTAAAACAGGAACAAAAGCATGAATGAGGAAATGCACCGTGCAATAATAAATACACAATTTGAAAGACAAAAAGATAAGAAATGAGTGAATGAACACTGAACTATGAACTGTGAAACTATATTGATTTATTGTTTGCTGTATTTATTTTCAGTTTTAATTCATAAGGAATTTTCTTTTAAAGTCGTAGGGAAGTCATATTTAACTGTCATGTCATTCTGGCTTAAACATGTATATAAATGTCTATCAGATGATATTGTCTCAATATTAAGAAAATTTCTATTTTTAGAAAAATCCTGTCTTAGAATCTGTGGGGTTTTTCATTATCTTATGCAGGCAAGTTAGTTATACGCTGAGGTGTCAAGTAACGAAGTACAAATACTTGTACTGTACTTAAGTACACATTTTAGGTATCTATACTTCATTACTTATTTTTTCTCCTACTTCTGACTTCTACTCATTACATTTTCACACAAGTATCTGTACTTTCTATTCCTTACATTTTTAAATCAAACGTTACTCGTTACTCTTGGCTTCAGTTTAATGTTTATAAATATTTATTTCCCGTGATGTGCTGTATCCAATGCAGATCATTGGCTCCATCCACATCTAGTGAGAACTAGTGTAATTAGATGAGTCATAGAACGCAAACACTCATTGGTTAGCTAAAGGAAATCATCAGAAGCAAGCAGGTGTTCTTCAAACAGCAAACGTGAATTCTCTATGCCATGCTACAATGTAGGATTCAGAAAAAGATGTTGAAAGGTCGGACACAGGCAAGAACGTATCGGGAGCTGAAGACCAACAAGACCTCTCTCATCCTTGGCCCTATCTCAAAGAGCTTTTAAAAAATAGTCGAAAAATGTAGCTTTCAGTTCATATAGTGGCATCTGGGTGGTTTTTTTTTAAGGTTACTTTATACTTTTAAACTTTAAGTAGTTTTTGGAGCACATACTTTTTCACTTTTACTTGAGTAAAGAGGTCAAGTTGATACTTCAACTTTTACCAGAGTGTTTTTAAACTGCAGTATCTATACTTCTACTTAAGTAACAAATGTGTGTACTTTTGACGCTTTTGGTTATACTACAGCTTTAACACCTAAATTTGGCCAATCATTTATCAACGTTCATCTGTCAATCAAATTTTTTCGGTCATAGCATCTTGATTCATATGTCACAGCTAATATACGTAACAGTTGAAAAAAGAAGTAAGAATCCTTTCCTTTCCCATGGAGTTCCGTCCCAGTGTTCACGGGGATGGACGTCTGTGTCTTCAGCAGGCGTAGAGCTAACAGAACTGGCAGCGTTGCGATGCAAGGGCTCAAACATGTACGGCTGGAAGCCTTCTACACCAAACCAAGCTTCTGCCGCCCTGGCGTCCTCTTCCACAACATCTTCGTCCCGCTTTCCTCCTCTAAATAAAAAATGTATGACGGAGGAGACTCATCCACGACCTCCGACACTAAACTCTCCTCCTCTTGTATGTTTCCTCTGTCCATAGCGTTCCTTGACAGTGTCGTTTCTAAGTCACTAATTTAGTGCTACTTGGTCCCAATGGAATTTCCCATTGGGAACCTACTAGCACTAAGTTGCTAACTGGTTAGCATGATGTTTCCCACAAACCGGCCACAACCAAACGTGCTTGTGAACCTTCCGCCA
This sequence comes from Cyprinodon diabolis, assembly GCA_030533445.1. Taxonomy (NCBI): domain Eukaryota; kingdom Metazoa; phylum Chordata; class Actinopteri; order Cyprinodontiformes; family Cyprinodontidae; genus Cyprinodon; species Cyprinodon diabolis. The sequence continues at coordinate 6,729,479 of CM060083.1, forward strand.
TAACAATCCCGCCCTCTTGATAATTGAACGATCACATTGACTTTATTCACTCATGTAAAGTCGCGCACCACTCGGGAGAATTCGGAAATGCAACAGTTGGAACGGCCGTTTCCCTATGACTTTAAAAAGTTCTTATTTTGGTCCTTTCCACTTTAGATTCAAATCATACACAATAGAAAGATTTAGGCATCAGGACTATTGGTGACCTGTTGGCAGTGTTGGGGAGTAACGGATTACATGTAACGACGTTACGTAATTTAATTACAAAAAAAGATTAACTGTAATTTGTTACAGTTACATGAGAAAATGTGTAAATCAGTTACAGTTACTTCCGAAAATATTAAGAATTACAAATTTAGTTACATATAAAGAAAAACCTTTGCGAAATATGTAATGATATTTTATTGCTTCGCGCCTTGTATTGCTGTTTCCCGCTACGGCTCCTTGTCTCTATCATATTTGCCACTCTGATGATCCATCTTGTGCTGGTGGAGCCTCCTTGAGGAACAGCAAGCGAGCGGACGGTTCTATTTCAGCTCAAGCAGTGCATCAAACAGTGATGGGCAGTAGCGCCGCTACACGTAGCGAAGCTATTAGTTTAACTACATGTTCCAGTAACTTGACCGTAGCGTTGCTGCTTTATTTATCAAGTAACTTTCCTGTAGTGACGTTATTGCTTTGATCAAGTAGCGACGTAGCGTCCACAAACGCCACAAAATCCAGGGCATAACTAAGAAATGAAACCAGGTTTTCTATTTTGAAACAACAATCGGAGTTATTCGTTGGACATTCACGCATGAGCCTCTATTCTGCCTCTTCTGTGTGTATCTACCAAAACATGCGCATGGCAGTGGAAGAATGACACACACAGACACACGCAAATACACAGAGCCACACACACAGGATGGAGGAGGAGACAGGAGCAGAGCGAGAAGAGCAGCCAACTGTCCCTACCACACCGTGGCCTTATCTTCAGAGATTATGAAACTTGTTGAATCCTCAGATAAAAAAATAAGTGTACAGATAGGGCTGGGCGATAATTCAATAACGATATATATCGATCGATAGACGTGTGGCGTAATCGGTCTGTGACAGTGTACGTCACTTCCGCAAAAGCGCAATGCATTTAGGGTAGTTAGCGCCATTTCTGTGGTGAAGAGACAGCAGCAACAAACCAAAGAAAACTAACAGAGAGCAGAAGTGTTCTAGTTGCTTCCTTTGGAAATAATGGGACACTGGTGCTGCGTCAAAGGATGCAATAGTAATTCTAAACAGAAAACAGCAGATGGTGCCTTACGGTTTTTCGTATTCCCCACTTGGAAAAAAAAATATGGACCGCAGACAGAGGACTTAACAAAGAGGCGTCGGGCTGCATGGGTCGCTGCTGTAAGAAGGAAAGACATCACGTTTCATAAAATATCTCCTCATGCTCGTGTTTGCTCTCGGCATTTTCACAAAGGTAAGTCCTTATAAATATACACTAATAGAAATCAACACACTGAAATGGTTTGCTTATAAAGTTGCAGGAGTTCATGTAAACCTACTGAAAAATGCTGTGGAAGAGAAGCGGAAAGTGATGTTTGTTTTGTTTATTTCTTTTTTAGACCGCTAAAATTTAATAAATAATGCATTCTCTATATATAATCATTTACACAATCTGCAATACAAATATTTTTTTTAATTAATAAATATATATAAATACACTGCACATATAAAAACACTGTACATACCCACTCGTCAGCCAACTCACTGTATTTATTCATCCTGTGCAATCTACTTAAGTTTATTTATTATAATCCTTTGTTCATCTGTAAGCTTTTCAGTTTATTTATTTACCTCTGGCCTTACTAGTCCGATGTGCTTGTGCTGTTTCGGTATAGCAAATTTCCCCACTGTGGGACACATAAGGTTATCTTATTTTATTACACATCTAATCTAATGGGCTCTGTTATTAAGGTGCTTTATATAGTGTTTTGAATAGATGTGTAAAACACTCAACCTTTCATCTACTTTGCAGGTCAACCCGCATATGAGATGATGGAGACTGACCCAGACTGGGCTCCATCCCTGCATCTGGGCCACACCGACATCAAACCAACAGACACAGACCGCTCTTTAAGACGTGGTTATCGGGAACAGCTGAAAAAGAATGCCCTGCAAGCAACTGAAACGGGGCTCCATCAGGCTGATGAAATCCTTGAGCGACAGGATGAAGTTACACGAGGCGACAGAGAACCCTAACCAGCAACAGACTGACACGCAGAAGGCTGCTGAAAACGTTGGCCGGCCAAACACCAAGGATGACACAGAAGGTGGTCGTCAGGAAGGACAGACAGAATGTAACCTGTGTGTGCTCAGGTGTGCAGAGATGAACCGTCTTTTGGAAGAAAACAGAGAGCTGCGGCGTGAACTTGATGAGCTGCGGATCTCTGATGGCTTCTTTGGAGACAGTAATGAAAAAGTCAAGTACTATACGGGTCTACCAAACTTGGCAACCTTTATGGCTTTGTTTAATTTTCTGCTGCCTTTCATGTCTGCTCAAAATAAAATTCTCAGTCCATTTCAAATGCTTCTGTTAACCTTCATGCGTCTGAGATTGGATCTGCCCTCACAACACCTTGCTTATCTCTTCTGTGTTTCACCAAAAAAAGTGTACAGAACATTCAATGAAATGGTGTCATTTCTATATGCAAATCTAAAGCGTGCAATTGTGTGGCCAGATAGAGACACCTTGCACAAAATTATGCCTCATCAGTTTGTGGAGGCCTTTGGACATAGAGTCACAGTGATTATTGACTGTTCGCTTTCACAGAGAAACCAGCTAATAAATGAATGCCAGATCAAGTACTGTTTCAACTTTCTTCTTCTTTTTTTATTCTTCTTTTCACACAAATAGAATTTTGATTTTTTTTAAAGTTACTTTTGAAAAATAACAGCAAAACAAATATAAGTTTCACCATCACTTCAAATATTAACAATGTTTCTGAAGTTGTAAAAATGTTTGTACAATAAAGAGTGGAGTTTGAAATGTGAAACAAGCGTTGTTATTATCTTTTCAATCAAGCAGAGAATTTATGAAAATGCAATACAAAATCTCAAATACATAAATAATGCAGAACAGTGCAAAGCTTCAAATGTTTTACTTTATCTTCCTCCCTCGTATATAGCAGATTGCTCTTTAGATTAAATTAGAAGATTTTCATTTTCCCTGGACTTGTTTTCACTGTGGTCTGTGGTCTTCCATAGAGATATGACCTAACAGGTGATATCTGTGAAGAAGACTGCAGATCCCAGTGAAAACAGGCCTGGGTAAAGTGAACAGCAAATACAGTGTGCAACTTATCAATGTGCAAAAATTATGACAAGTTTTTTCGTTCAGTCTGATGAGCAGCACAAACTACTCTAATAACTGCAGCTATCTGTGCAACTGCCCACGACATCTGCCTTGTCACTGTAATAATAATATATAACATCGTTCCCTAGCAGCTTTAGAAAGTTTGTCTGGGTAGGGTATCCGTTCAGTTTTCTTGTTCTTTTCCATTTAACTGATAATCCTCGCTGCTGGCTTGCAGCGCTCTCCTCTTGTTTTCTGCTGTTTTGTTTTTCTCCCGCTCACCACAAAAATGGCGCTAGGGGGCGTGTCAGTCACGTGACTGACACAGACCGATAGGAAAAAAAGAGGGTCGATAAAAGTTCGATAAAGAGACACAGTTTTCCTTCCTTCTCATTGTAGCCTAGAATGTAGGTGTATGCTAGTCGCTACTTCCTCCCAACCAATCACAATCGCGGACCCAGGCATGGCGTCACAAAGCGCCGCCCTCTCAAACCACAACACAGAGCACATGAAGATGTCGCAGCAGGAGAGGCGGAGGAAATTGTTTCAAAGAAGGGTTTTTGTACTTCAGCAGTTTGGCAGTATTTCGGTCATGGCAAGTCGGACCAAAAACAAACCACAGTCATCTGTAAAACGTGTCGGGAACCAGTGAAAAACAAGTCTGATAACACAACCAACTTTTTTTTATCATCTCGGCCGCTCACACCCGCAGCAGTACGAGCTGTGTAGGCCCCGGTGCGGCTCTCCTCCGAGGAATCTTCGGGAATTTCAGGGGGGGGGAAAAAAAAAAAAAAAAAATATATATATATATATATATATATATATATATATATATATATATATATATATATATATATATATTTATATATATATATATATATATATATATATATATATATATTTATATATATATATATATATATATATATATATATATATATATATATATATATATTCAGTTCTGGGCAGCTTCCCACGTACATAGGTGGATTAATGACCGGGCCTACCGGGCCCAGGCCCAGGGGGCCAGAGGCCCCAAGGGGCCAGGCCAACTTGGCCCCGCGGCCACGACCCAAGCAAAACTACTTTTACAAAAATAATAATCTTAGGCCCCAAGGGGCCAGGCCAACTTGGCCCCGCGGCCACGATCCATAGAGGGTAAGAGGCCCCAAGGGGCCATGATCCATAGAGGGTAAGAGGCCCCAAGGGGCCAGGTCAACTTGGCCCCGCGGCCACAACCCACAGAGGGCCTGAGGTCCTAAGGGGTCAGGCCAACTTGGCCCCGCGGCCATGATCCATAGAGGGTAAGAGGCCCCAAGGGGTCAGGCCAACATGGCCCCGCGGCCATGATCCATAGACGGTCAGAGGCCCCAAGGGGCCAGGCCAACTTGGCCCCGCGGCCACGATCCATAGACGGTCAGAGGCCCCAAGGGGCCAGGCCAACTTGGCCCTGCGGCCACGATCCATAGAGGGTCAGAGGCCCCAGGGGGCCAGGTCAACTTGGCCCCGTGGCCACGATCCATAGACGGTCAGAGGCCCCAAAGGGCCAGGCCAACTTGGCCCCGCGGCCGCAAGCCACAGAAGGCCAGAGGCCCCAAGGGGCCAGGTCAACTTGGCCCCGCGGCCACGACCCACAGAGGGCCTGAGGTCCTAAGGGGTCAAGCCAACTTGGCCCCGCGGCCATGATCCATAGAGGGCCAGAGGCCCCGAGGGGTCAGGCCAACTTGGCCCCGATCCATAGAGGGTCAGAGGCCCCAAGGGGCCAGGCCAACTTGGCCCCGCGGCCACGACCCACAGAGGGCCTGAGGTCCTAAGGGGTCAGGCCAACTTGGCCCCGCGGCCATGATCCATAGAGGGTAAGAGGCCCCAAGGGGTCAGGCCAACATGGCCCCGCGGCCATGATCCATAGACGGTCAGAGGCCCCAAGGGGCCAGGCCAACTTGGCCCCGCGGCCACGATCCATAGACGGTCAGAGGCCCCAAGGGGTCAGGCCAACTTGGCCCCGCGGCCACGATCCATAGACGGTCAGAGGCCCCAGGGGGCCAGGTCAACTTGGCCCCGCGGCCACGATCCATAGACGGTCAGAGGCCCCAAGGGGCCAGGCCAACTTGGCCCCGCGGCCACGACCCACAGAAGGCCAGAGGCCCCAAAGGGCCAGGCCAACTTGGCCCCGCGGCCGCAAGCCACAGAAGGCCAGAGGCCCCAAGGGGCCAGGTCAACTTGGCCCCGCGGCCACGACCCACAGAGGGCCTGAGGTCCTAAGGGGTCAAGCCAACTTGGCCCCGCGGCCATGATCCATAGAGGGCCAGAGGCCCCGAGGGGTCAGGCCAACTTGGCCCCGATCCATAGAGGGTCAGAGGCCCCAAGGGGCCAGGCCAACTTGGCCCCGCGGCCACGACCCACAGAGGCCCCAAGGGGCCAGGCAAAATTGGCCCCGCGGCCATGATCCACAGAGGGCCAGAGGCTCTCAATCATTATTATCAAAGCTAATTCTCAAATTGGATGGATCACACAACCTCACTCACATATTCTTTATCAATTATTAAAGGTTGTTTCTGAATTTTGATCACAGAACTTAATGCAAATATTCTTGATTGATTGACAAAGCTCATTCTCAAATTTTGATTACACAACCTTACTCTGACAAATTATCATTATCAAAAAGCTCTATCTCGAATTTAGATCACAGAATCTCACTCAAGTATTCTTAGCTGTGCCCCTCCCCCATCGAGTCTTTCATAAACCGGCCTGTTCTTTTAGAATCTCCTCATTTGGTATTTTGAACTCGTGAGAGACTGCTCAAAATTTGGTTTCCTTTCCCTCAGTTCAGACTCAGAGATAATTTGAAATCATTCAACAAGAAGTTTAACGCGCGCACACACACACACACACACTTGAGTTGAGCATTACTTGGAAATTCTTATATTTTCCAATTTGCTGTTACTATCAGCATCTTCCCATTTTGTCCTTTTCTTTCGAAAAAGTTTACAGTCTGACATTTGTCACTGCTGTCAGTTAATAACTTTTTGGTCTTTGACCCATTTTGTCATTTTCTCGATTCGATCGTCACTGACCACTCTCTCCTGTCTGGCAGACATTGTTGCTGCCATCATAGCTAGCAAGCTGCCTGCAGATAGCAACATTTTGGTGTCCTTTGTGAAAATATTTAGATAGAAGAAAAAAGTGCACAAAGTTGTACAATTATTATCTTTTCAAAATATTTGTTTCACTGTCAGTGTGATTGACCGACTTTGCCGCTAGATTTCGTGTCTTTTGGCCATACCTGGCTAGCGACTAAAAACATCATTTAGCGACTTTTTGGTTGTGAAGATAAGTAGTAAAAGCAGATCTGCCTGTTGGTCTTCCCACATTTTGCCATTTGGTACTTTGCACTCTTGTTGGTCACTCCAAGGCATTTGTCCCTGCCTTCAGCTAGTCACTTGGCTCTTTTGGAATATATTTCACTGTAATTGGCTCTCTCTCTCTTTCTCCTCAGTACAAATCAGTCTGTTCCCTTGCCATTTAGACATTTTCTTGATTCGATCATCACTGACCACTCTGCTCTCCTGCTGTCTATCAGACGAATCAGTTGATTCTCTGCTCTCAATTGTCTATGCTAGTAAGCTGTTATTCTCTGCTTTGGAGTGTTGATGCTGGGTTGCTAGTTTTCTAAATCACCTCACACACTTGAAGGAAGCAGCACCGATCATAAACACACAAACAAACTCACACACACACACACACACACACAGTTGGTTTATCTGTTGTGATAGGCAAAGAGCCAATGTGCAAAGAAAGAAGGGAAATATGGATCATAAACGTTTAAGTGGAGGAGCTAGAAAAAAAATTCAGCAAGAAAAGAAAAAAAAGGAATCAGTTTTACTTGAGAGTGTTCCAAATATCTCCAGCTTCTTCAGTACAAAGACATCTGCTGAAAGCAATTCTATAAATGCTACTGCAAATTCAGCTAAGGTTAGCAATGCACCTGAGCTAGCATGTAGCTCCCAAGATCCTGAGACCACTGCAAGTGTAGACACTGAACCAAATGCTTCTGATGCTTATGATTCAACCAATTCAGCAGTAGCCAGTTGCTCGGATGAATGTGAGGTCACTGCACCTCTGGACAGCATAGAAAATGAGCTGAATCTTTCTTCAACACCATCTACAGTGACAACTCTACCTAGTGATCCCGCTAAATGGGCTGAGACCCTCACTGAGTCAATGAAGGAAGTTCTTATTCAAAGAGGTGCAAAATCATTTCACAACCGTCACAGCCATTATCCAGCTTCTGTGAGGAACAGTGGGCTAGGAGGCAAAACCCGATGCCTAAACAATGAACATTTTACTTCACACTTGCCCAATGGACAACGAGTACAAAGAGAGTGGCTGATGTACTCTCCCTCTACTGGTAATGTTTACTGCTTTGCATGCAAACTGTTTTCCCCAAAAACGCATTCTTTTGTGACAGGCTATTGTGATTGGAAACACTCAGAAAGATTTGGTGAACATGAGCGAAGTGCTGAGCACATAACCTGCATGCAAGCAGTCTTGAACCGCGCCAAAGGTGCCACAGTTGATGCAGACCTGTTCAAAAAGTTTCAGGCAGAGAGCAGCTATTGGAGGCAGGTGTTACAAAGAGTTGTTGCAGTCATTAAATTCCTTGCAGAAAGGGGCCTTGCATTTAGGGGTAAAAATGAATCGTTAGGGTCTCCTCTCAATGGGAACTACCTTGGTATTCTGGAGGTCCTGGCTGAATTTGATCCCTTTCTAAAGGATCACATCAGAAAGTTTTGGGCAGATGGGTCGAGGTAATACCTCATATCTGTCCTCCACCATTTGTGAGGAATTCATTGAATTGATGGGTGCAAAAACCAAACAGGCTATAGCAGATGAACTGCAAGCAAGCAAATACTACTCTATCATTGTGGATTCAACCCCAGATTTATCTCATGTGGACCAATTGACATTCATATTCCGTTTTGTTAGCAAAGAGGGCAGTGTTGTTGAACGCTTTGTGGGTTTTGAGCCCATTACTAGCCATACAGGTGAAAGTTTGGCTAACTGTGTCATGTCTGTGTTGGAAAATCTAGGGTTAGAGCTGTCAAATTGCAGGGGGCAGGCTTATGATAATGCCAGCAACATGTCAGGGAGGTATAATGGGTTGCAGGCTCACTTAAAGAAAAGCAACCCATTAATACACTATATTCCATGTGCAGCTCACTCTTTGAATTTGGTGGGAGTCAACAGCATTGACAGATGTGGAAATGAAGTCTCTAAGTATTTTGACTTGATTCAGTCTATTTACAACTTCACAACTGCATCCACACACCGATGGGACAGGGTATTTGGCAATTCCAACATAGATCTCACACTTAAAGCTTTATCCAACACGCGTTGGAGTTGCCGTGCAGAATCTACCAAAGCACTGTGGCAGAACTACAGTAAAATAAAAGCAGCACTACAGGTTATTTCCACTGATGACACAGAGAAACGAGACACACGAACTGAAGCTGACAGTCTAGTGCGGAAGCTGGATTCACTCGAGATGGCCTTCATGGCAGGCTTTTGGGACACTGTTCTGTCCAGATTTCAGGCCACAAGTCTGCAACTTCAAAAAGCAGACATGGACCTTGGTACAGCAGTTAGATTGCTAGAATCTCTGCGCACCTTTGTTCTCTCCCAAAGAGATCTATTTGATCATTTTGAGCAGGAAGCCTTAAACATGTTGGGTGGCACCCCATCTTACAGGGCTGAACGGACGAGGAAACGTAAAAAGTTTGCTGATGAATCAGCATCCCCAGATGTTGTGCTTGAGGGAAGGCAACTGTTTCAAATAGAGACATTTATTGCCTCTATTGATCAACTGAGTTCAAGCCTTAATCACCGTCTGGAGGCCTACAAACATCTGAACAATTTGTTCAGTGTCCTTTTCTCTTTGGATACAGAGTCCAATGCTTCAGTCCTTCACAAGGCCAAGATTCTCACTGAATCATACCCATCTGACCTCAATGAAAGTCTTGGACAGGAGCTTATACAGTTCAAATCTTTTATACAGCTCAACAACACTGATGAGGAGAGGACCCCTTCAGGACTGCTCAAAACAATAATACATTTTGGACTACAGCCTACGTTTCCTAATACATACATTGCGCTACAGATTTTTCTCACTCTACCGGTCAGTAACTGTGAGGGAGAACGCTCATTCTCTCTTTTGTCAAGAGTAAAAAATGAGCTGCGCACAAGAATGACTCAGAAAAGATTAAATGCGTTATCTCTAATGGCAATTGAGAGTGAGCTGACAAGAGAGTTGGACTTCAATGATGTGGTGGATGATTTTGCAAAATTGAAAGCACGAAAGAAACCCCTTGCTTAAAGGTGCACTGTGTAAGATTTTTAGGTTATTTCCAGAATTCACCCATTCACTAATGTTAGGCTACCTGTTTTCATGAATACTTACCACCAACATAAAATTCTAAGTATCCATTATGACTTGGAGAATTGCACTTTCGCCATTTCTGGGAAGTGTCACCTGGATTGTGAAGATAGGATTGACTTTAGGCAGAAGCTTGGTGCTTTCTCTGGCAAACTGAACCTCAAGCTTCATTCTCTGCAGCTTTGCATTCTTGTGCAGACTTTCATCCACAAGGAACTTTTCAACTTCCCCACTATCGTGAAGGGGCCATAAAAAGATTTCAGTGTGTCCAGCATGTCTAGTCTCTTACTCTCCTTTCTTTGAGCCATCTCTTGTTTCTCATCTGCCCTACTCTCGAATTTTGCCTTCATGAATTTACTCCAGTTGAGTTCAACCTCCCTTTTTGCTTGTGCTGCTGCCTTGAAACCTCTGAAGCTCCTGGCACTTCTGTAAATTTATTGACCTATTGACTGCGTTCAGTGTGCCCAACTTCTTCAGTTTGTAGTCCACCTTGCCACATTGTCTCTCCATCCCAATGTTGTGCACAGGGGTGCCATCAATGTTACTAGTCTGTTCACTGACAGGGTCCATTGGGAAGGTCTCCTCATCCATCCTCTGCCTGGCCAGGACAGTCTTCAGATGGGGCAGCATGAGATCTGTCAGCTGCTTCACTTCATCCAAGTATTCGGCAGCCACGTCTGACACTGAGTTCAGGACATGTCCAGTGCCTGTCCAGCCACTATAGCATTCTTGGAAATGGGCTATCTTGACCTGCATGCAGCCCTTGTACCATGAACTGGCCTACACCTTTCTTTGTGGTGCTCTCCGATGCATGTTATCATTTTACCTTTCTCCTTCTCCTCAAGCTTAACCACAAATAGATACAGACTTTGAGCCTCAATTTGCTGCACAGCTGCCGTTATGCCAAAGTGTTTTCCTAAGATATTATTTTATTTTTAATGATAGAAGGGAGGAAAAGGGGGCAAAAATCATGTCCGATTTAGTTTTTTGGGTGGGGTGGGGGCTTTATTTCATGATAGCTACCAACTTCCAATACATAATATCTCTCAAATGACCCAATGCACCATCACTGAAGTGGGCATAATCATTTTCCAAAATGTTTATTTTTAGGCCATTTATCCCCTCCCCCTGTGTCTGTGTGAAACCTGTGCTTGTCAGTGTCTGTGTGGTATACCTAATATTGTGTGTGCGGTATGTGCACTCTTCTGTACAGGACAGTGTGCATGTCTGTTCACAGTATACAGTATTTCTTGCATAGTGCGTGCGTGTGTGTGCGCCCGCACGCGCGGGGGGTTGAGGGGCCAAGACCATGTCAGGCCCAGGGGGCCAAAATTTCTTAATCCGCCCCTGCCCACGTAGTTCTAACAATTGAGAGAAAAATGCCTAAGCTGAACCATAACGAGGTGCCAGTAGCACCTCTAGAAGAATGGGGGTGAGAAAAAATATCCCATAGAAATGCTAGGCTAAAGGGTGAGTTGATTTGGGTTTTTGTTCTTGTTGAGTGGAGTTTGTTTACATGGTAGCCTAGTCCTACAATCTTTTAATTACCACAAGCTGGTGGTGTACTATTCCCACCCAAATAGGGTATTCTATTTATTTATTTGTTATATTTATTTTGGTCGCTTTTCTGGTCACTTTAGTTTATTCTTTGTCAGTATTTAATAACATAACTCAGGTCTTTTAAGTTATTTTTCTTTAAAACAATTGTTATGGTTAAAAAAGCTGGTTAAATAAATATTTAATTGGAAGTCTGTGTTTGTGTTCTTTATTAAAATTAAATTATTTAGCAATAACATAAAAAGTCCAGGCAGAGCTGCACATAAAATATGGTTTCAAATCTTTTCAATAATTATCGATATCGATCAATATGCATTTTTTTTATCGATAAGCTTTTTTTCTATATCGTCCAGCCCTATGTACAGATGTCTGTTTTGCAATAAAAAAACAAAAACAAACTGTTGTCAACGTCCAGGACATCCAACACCAACCTGAGAACTCACATTCAGGTGAATCACTAATTTCCCTTGGAGTTCAATAAGGTGACTGCTGTAGGAAAGAAGTGGTTTCGGAACCTGCTTGTGTTAGTCTGCAAACTGCGTAAATGGTAGAGCCTGGGGGAGGAACAGAAAAGAGTATGGCCCGATGAGAGGAGTCTGAGAAAATCTTCCATGCCTGGTGCTGGCATCTCTTCTTGTGGACATCCTGTGATTGCCTGTCAGCAGTTCCCTCTCAGCTTAGTGCTTTTTCAAGGTTCACATTCAGTTCTCAAAAATTAAATGTTGAACATCAGTCAATACTCATTAAAACCTTAAAGTAATCAAAAGTAATTAGTTACATTACTTTTTAAAAGTAATCGAAAAAGTTACACTACAATTACATTTTAATTACGACTTTAAAGAGCTGCTCTAGGGTGCAAAAGATCAACTTGATATAGTTCCTGTGGTTACGCATCATGACAATTGTCCAACAAGGAAAAACAAAATCAGTAAAAAGCCCTCCAGTTTCACAGCCTTCAACAACAGAAGAAGAAAAACATCAGAAAAAGAAACTGTTCCAAAAAAACGGAAGGATTCATGTACTTTAAAAACAGTATCAGAATCAACCTAACAGAGCTACTCCAACGTTCAGCAACCTTAAACAGCGCAATTCTATGTCAAATATCAAAAACCAGTAGAGGCGACTGGTGATGATTGTCACGTTTTATAATTGTCCAAATTCCAACCAAAATATACAGTTTACCAAAATAAATGTAACACAGTGAAGTTCAGAAACTCATTTCAATAAAAAAGTGTATTTATATTTTTTTCAAAAGTTATTGATCACTAAACGAAAAAGGTTCCCCTTTGAAGACCACTGTCACTACAAGCGAGACTAGACATTGCCTTTGAATCAATGAGTCGATGCAATCAGCTGGTTTTCCTTAGATAGAAAACTTTGAATCATTTTGACTGGATGATCTGGTGATCTGTAAAGTGCCTTGAGATGACGTGTTGTGAATTGGCGCTACAGATATAAAGTAAATTGAATTTAAATCAGAAGGAATTTAAAACTGATCTTTGAGGCTAATCATCTCAGAAAGCAATATCCCACCTTAGCTACATGCAGAGCATTTCTGCCAATAAACAGGGACATTCCTGTGAGACCGATGGACACAATAATCCTAACTTAGTTAGAATATATTTAGACGTCTAATAGATGTTTGCTAATATTCCTGTGATGAACGAATATATGAACAGAAAAACACTAACTGAAAAGTGGTTTTATACAGTTGCTGTTTGGGGGGGGGGGGGGGGGGGGGGGGGGGTTGGTAACCGAGCTCATTCCCGCAGAACGGACAACATCGTGAGCTCCTCTGAGCTCCATAGGATCAGGTGGGTCAGTCATTGCAGAATGCTGTAGGCGTGTCTGTTTCCAAAATGACCTTCCCTTCTTGGGTTGTCTTTTCAAATTTTGAAAATCCTGGATCTGCCATCTCTTGCTTTATCTCCTGTTCTGCTTTGTCAGCATCAGTAGTTCTGCTGACTCAGCATTTAATGTGGCCTCATATGTTGGTTTACTTCTTGCACTGAGCTCGATGTAGAAAATTAGGGAAAGGCCGTACTTCCTGGACCATCCAGTAGATGGCTCTAGAGTAATCTTGTTTTTTCTTGGTCTCATCTTTGTGATGTCATTACTTTTGAGTCACCAAACATTTTTACCACATCCCTTATGCAGCCATCTTTTCTAAAACCTACTTTCTCCTCTAGGGACCAATGAAGCCCAGGAATTGGTTCAGTCCAGCTGCTGATCCGTCTCCATCTGAGTGGTCATTGTACGGGGGCCACGATGTGGTCTAAGATTGAAGAGGTTTTTCACCCCTTACATGTTTTTTTTCCTCTATATATATATATATATATATATATATATATATATATATATATATATGTATATATATATATATATATATAAAAAACACATTTAATAACAGGCAAATACGTTTTTTAATGATGTTTTTATCCAGACAAACCTGGCCCTGACATGTGGGGAACAGCTTCTCCCTACACTGGAAAAATGATCTAAGAATAAGAAAAACATTTATTAAATTAAGTGCATTTACCCTAATTTGAGTAGGTAAATGAGAACGTTTGCCAATAAAATGAGTATTTCTACTCTTAAAATATAATAATGAGATATCATGCACTTGAAATAAGACAATCGAATTGTGTTTTCTTATTTTAAATGTAAATTGTCTTGTTCCATTGGCAAAATGCCTTTTACCTCCTCAATCCAAGAACAAATCCTCTTATTTTGAGACAAAATGACTTACCTAGATTTATATTTTTTCCAGTGTAAGTGAATCTTTTCAGATTGCATTGTGGGAATTTTGAGCATTGCTTTGCAGATTTCTTTTCATTTAATTCAGCTGAAGGTCTTCCATACTTAAATCTTTAAAACTTGGTTTCTGTCGCTGTAGTTGGCATCCCACTGCAGGGGCAGGGCACCCCCATTTTTACAATCTGAACCAAAGGTGCAACACCAGTTCTTTTATTGAGTCAATTTTTTACTTTTATTTTATTTGAAAGCAAACAACAACAGCACAATAAGGAGGCTGTGGGCTGAAAGACCAAACATTAACGAGGAGCCCAGGGTAGCATTAGTGAAAGAAAAACTTCAGTATTGAAATTTGACTAATGTACCAATGTACCATTAATATATGAGGAGTGCCTGTGTTATTGTCCACATTGCTTTTGAACCGCCCTCACCACCTTCATCATACCCCCATAGAAAGTTAAATACCCACACGCAGTAACATATGCATAAGAATTTACTGCAAATACAGAACATTTGTGAAGATGGAGACTGACTGATAGATGGACTACAGCTCGGCAGCAGCAAGGTAGGACAAATAAGACCAAGAGTCTGGGAAGGAGAACCTTGAAATGCTTTAGTTTCAATCTGATATCTCTGGAGACATGTTTAGAAACACTGATAATTTTTTCCCATTCCTTGTCTTCGACAAAAACACCCAAATCTTTTTTACATGTTGCTTTATTTGGCCCATTTAAAAAAAGATTTTTTTTTTTAAATTAAATATTTCTATTTCAAAACTTGTGATGATTCAAAGTTTTTATTTATCTTCTAAATCGGTGGTATCAACCAGTAAAGGTCCGCAGACATTTTTGTGTGAAATGTTTTTTGAAGTAAAGAACAATGCTTAATGTTGGCAGTGGGCTTTATGCTGCCCTGCAAGGCTTTAAACCTGGGTTTGAATGGAGACTAAGCCATTCTAAAGCACATATCAAGGAGCTCATTTTGAGCCTGGATCCATATTTATTTTTGATTCTGTTCTTGGTGGAGAATCCTGCTTCACAGCAGCAGGTTGAGCCAAACATCCTCTAAATGTGCAGGGTCATCTTTGAGCACCATTTCACTTTTCTTTCACCAGTTCACCACAGTTCTTCCAGCAGTCCACACTTTCTCTGCTCTCTTTTTCTCATCATCTTCTCCTTCTTTCCCATCGCCCGGCTTGCCACAGGTTTGCCTGCTGTGTCTAAAAGTAGCAGCAGCAGCAACCCAGACAGACAGCAGCTCATTGGATAATTTATATCACGTGCAGCCTGGAGCCGGACGCTCCGGACGGCTTTACCGTATTAACAGGAGAAGCAGCCCAAGTGAAGTTAGACACTGTCTTTAGACAACATGCAGTAATTTATAAATGCTTTAAATCAGGTTGGGTCCAGATTAGCCAGCTGGTGGGTATGGATCCGGACCGCTGTCCGCTAATCCATGACCTCTGTTCTAACTGATCCCTGACAACTGTTTCTTAGAGATTGAGGTTGTGTCACACAATAAAGAGTTCACCTGAAATTTTTAAGCTAAACCTAAGGTCTGTGGGCTAAAGACCTAAACCTAATCTAATCCCTTTGGTTGATCCTTTCCACTGACGGATAATACTAATGCTGAATCATAATAAACAT
Source organism: Cyprinodon diabolis (assembly GCA_030533445.1). Taxonomy (NCBI): domain Eukaryota; kingdom Metazoa; phylum Chordata; class Actinopteri; order Cyprinodontiformes; family Cyprinodontidae; genus Cyprinodon; species Cyprinodon diabolis. The sequence goes on from CM060083.1 coordinate 6,745,203, forward strand.
GTAATATCATGTAAACGTTTATGTTGATTTTTAGTGATATAGAGGGTTGAACATTTTCTTTGTCACCATAATCATGTGTAGGTTCCCTTAAATAGACTGATGATATTAACCCTGTAATGCCAAATGTATCATATTTGATACATACGGTTTCTGAAATGTTTTGCGTCGGACACCTTTTGCATAATTTAATGGTAAAAACTTTGCTCAAAATCCTATTGTACACAATCAGATATACCTGATAACAGAGGGCAGAAGACTACACAAAAAATAATCTTGACTTATCGCATAGTAATAAATTATTAATATCAAAAATTTATTTCTGTTTTTTCTTTTTACATATTTTGTTAAAAGGCCAAATAAGGACTTCAAACCAAAAAAAAAAGTAATTTTCTGTTTTGTTTTATTCTTGGATCGGGCTTTAAAGGGTTAAATCCCAAAATAATAGTTTTTATTGTTACTCGATGAAAAAGTGTAAATCTACAGCTGTGGCGTTTAAAAAGAAAAGATGCATAAATTATTTATCATGATGTGCTTTTAAAGGGCCGATTGTAAAAGTCTTCCACTAATTCACATCATCTTCTGTTCTTTACCTGAAAGAAACTCCCTTAAAGGCAAACCGCCCCGAGCAACGTGAAGTTTAGGTGTGAAGGCTGTGAATACCGAGGGGTCCGTGAAGGCAGCATTAATTGCGCTAACCTGCCTCAGCAGACGCTCCTCACCTCATTCTGTGAGACGCCGCCGCTCGGCTGGCTCGGCTGAACTAACCCGGAGTGTTTGGACGGTTCTTCACTCTGAGAGCAGAGCTGAATTCCTCTTTATCTCTGTCTTTGAGACGCTTTAAAGATGAGCAGTTTAATGGCCTATAAGGAGCCCTTCGGTGAGTACCTGACTCTGCAGGAAGTTTTATATCCCATCTACCGTTAATGACACAGTCATCTGCCTTTACTTATTCTCTCCTCTGAAATGTGTGCATTTTAGTTTTTATTCATTTTGTTTCTTTTCTGCTGCGGTCTGTATTACAGCAAATGATGAAGGTTTGACTCAGAGCAATTGAGAAAGTTTCCACTTTAAACTTAAATTCCCTCCTCCATAGAGTGGGGAAACCCAGCGACCTTAGAGCCACAGCAGGCTGTCTGCCCAGGTTGACCTTCTCTCATGCTGCACAGCCGAAACAACCGCAGCCGCTGACTGGGAGTCCAGACGCAGTGGAGGATGCGCACAATGAGCTGTCATGCTGTGGGCGAGCAGACCCACTCATGCATCTTTCATCAGCGCAAACTAAATAATCCAGTTCGCCCTTCTCTGCAGGATTTCAACAATATTCCTAATAATTATTTAATAATATATTGATCTCACATTGGATCAATTCACCTCTATATTTAACCCATCCCCCTTGGGGAGCAGTGGGCTGCCATTGTGCGGCTCCCAGGGAGCAGGACCACTGGAAGTAATTTGAACAGCCAAGTTTTGATCTGTGGAAACTTATAAACTCTTATTAACTCTAAAGAAACCTAAGTAGAAGTGTAGATACTGCAGTTTAAAAACACTCTTGTAAACGTTGAAGTATCAGCTTGACCTCTTTACTCAAGTAAAAGTGAAAAAATATGTGCTCCAAAAACTACTTAAAGTATAAAAATATAAAATAACCTTTAAAAAAAACAGCCAGATGCCACTATATGAACTGAAAGCTTAATTTCTGACTATTTCGAAAAAAAATTCCTTACAAATATTGATTTTTAAAAGGGAATCTTAACCCAGGCATACACCTTTTTTCTTCAATCGTTATAAGCAGCTACAGCTCCAACTGTACGGCGAAACCTCAGGGTTTAAAAGTTCACAGCTCATGATGTTTGTTCTCACACTGTGCGACCCGACGCTCTGATGCGATCTACCTGCTCACACTGTACGTATGAAAACCAGGTGGGACGAGTAGAAGAGGAATATGAAGCTCACTAGAGTGAAACGCGCTGCCTTGGCAATTTGAAAGCTCTTAAAAGAAAATGGCAACAAGATATTTGGACAAAGACATTGCTGAGCAAACGTGGCTACTACGTTCTGTCAATTTTACAGAAAGAACTCCTGTGTTTTTGTCTGAGAGGAATAAGAAGAATCCTTGTTTGCCCACTGAGCGATTTGCCCACGGCCACCTTATGACGGCCGACTGAATTTCAAAAATGTTTGATTTTCTCCCGACCTTATGATTCCCGATTGGGAGTTTGTCATGAGAGGTGATTGCCCCTCGTTACCCCCTGTACACTACACGGCTAGAAAGTTGCCCTGATTGAAAGGCTTTAGGGGACCAACCAAGGGCCCATCACGGAAAGTGGGGACATTTTGGCTACTACTGTATGAGCTATGCTGACCAGACGTCCTCAGCTAAAGCCGCCCTGGAAATGTCCCCAATTATACCATTTTATGAATGAAGGGCAAAATGTTGTGTGTAGACTGTTATTACGGTAAAAAGTGCGCGTGAGCATGCTGCATGCTGAAACCGCTGTAAGCTAGCTGATTGGCAGCTTTTAGCGTATAGATGAGGAGCAGAGTGGGGCTCTAACTCAGAACCTCTGAGATCCAAGCGCAATGCCCTAAACACTAGGCCACCACTCCCCACCTCTCCTCATCTTCAGATACTTATTATAAGCGGAGTTATACGTTGTTGTTTTTTTTTGCTCTTTTATGGTTGTCATTTATGAGCGTAGAATTCCAGGCTTAGGTTTTCTTTTCTACCACTCAGGTGGGATTTAAGAAAGTTCCTCATTTATAAAAAATAAGAGGCAGTAAAAGGGAAACTGAATGAGACAAGATCTGCATGATCTGAGAATGAAGGAGGATAACCACCTGTTTAATGTTCATTTATTAGGTTGGTTTTATTTGTAGCTCAAAACATTGTGGTGATAAGAATTTTTAGTATTAAATCAGGTGAGACAACAACAATAATAATAATAAAATGTATGATGAGATCATGTGTGTTTGAAGGGGATTTTGATGCTTAATGTCCCTGTTTTAGGTTGCGTTCACACTGCAGGCCTTGTTGCTCAATTTCAATTTTTTTGTGTAATCCGTTTTTTTTTTTTTGCGTTGCTGTTCATATTTCCAAATATATGCGACTTGTATGTAATCAACTATGTGAACAACAGTCATACAACGCAAGTGTCCCACATGCGCAGTAGAGGACACAATGACCTCACAGGCCAGCGTGCTCTTTTTTTTCTGGAAGTAAACTTGGATGGTAGTGCCGGCGCCCATCTAGTGGTCTTTTCCGACCATTAAAACACATTCTTTTCAATATGGTTAAACATATTTACTGCTATCCGCATCATCGTCTGCCATGGTTGTTGTTTTTGTTGCCACTTCTTCATGGCAAGACGCATAATAGTGACCTTTGTCGGGTATTAACTGACGTTCAGGTCGGATGAATGCGACCTGGCTGTTCAGACACAGGTCGCATTTGAAAAGATCAGATTCGTATCGGATGGCCAAGAAGCATAGCCAAGTGGCCTGTGTTGTTCAGACTGCCATGAAAAGATCAGATACTGGTCGCATATGGGCAAAAAAAATGGATTTGGGTCACTTCAGGCTGCAGTGTAAACATAGCCTTAGATAAGTGTTTGACTAATCTAGAGGAGAGGAAGAAGATTAGAAGACTGATGGAAAGAAGATTGAATGAGAGCGGAGGAAAATAGGGACTTCAATGGAAATAACAGTTTAGGAGAAGCAAGAATGATCTATTTATAAGAAAGAGCAGTAGAAGACAGCTAGAAAGAAAAGAAGGTTGAAAGGGAAGAAGGAAGAGAAGACTGGCATTCATAGACACCATCGATTGAATCATTTTATTAATCTTAAGAATTAGGAGAGGTACATTCCTGGATTTTACACTTGATTTTTGTTGTTTAAATATACTAATAAATATGTAAAAATGGATGAAAGCATCTCTGTCCCCATTTCCTATTTAAATTTTGATGATATGTATTTATTTTTATCTTATGCCCCCTGCTTGAATTTCAGAAATCTGGTCACTTTTTATTTTATTTTTTTAGATTTTATTTTATTTTTTTTAGTTTTCATGGCAATAGTGGCTCGTTTTTTCGAAAGTAGGCTGACAGGAAAGGTGGTATGAGAGAGGGGGAGAGACGTCTAGCAAAGGACCACAGGTCGGATTTGAATCTGGGTCGGCCACGTCTAGGACTACAGCCTCCGTTCATGGATCGTGTGCCCTAACCACTGTGTCACCTGCACGCCCAATCTGGTAACCTTACTATGAGCCTATATGCCTATTTAAAATACAATAACTGAATAGATTCAGATTCACTACTCTATTGTCATATATATACTTCAGTGTCTCTAGGTATGACTTTTTTTCTGAAAACCAAGCCTGTGCTGCAGAACGTGAGAATGTCTCATTAGCTCAACAGAAAATATGAAACTAGAGGACGTTGGCTGGAAGGGATTGTTTAATCCAATCATGCTAGGTTGGGTTGCGGGTGCTTTGGCTGAGCCCGCCGGTGCAACTAGCATCAGAGGCGGGTGAACGATCTCCTCACTCCTGTTTCTCTCCGTTGTCGTAGTTGCAGCACCAGCGTTCTTATTCATTGGTGGTGGCATATCGACTAGAGCGGGGACTATAGAGTGAACTCAGATAACTGACCATTCAGACAGATGATCACTGCTTTTAGCTCCCAGTTGATCACGAAACTCCTCTATGCGGTGCTGGCGCCATCTTTGTTATTAGTTGCCACTGTCAGGTAGCATTACCTTATAGCGACAATGGGCCGTTGTGACAGTTCTTTTCTTCTCATACACTTCGTATACACTATTTGTCTTACGACCCTCGGCCATTTTCAAAGAGGCGTGGTGAGAAATGTGAGCTTCAATGACTGTCTGAAACCGTAGCTCACCAAAGATATACGCCCGAAAGTGCGCATGTGCAGAAAAAGATAGCTAACGGGACGAGCATGTAGGACAGCCCTACGTAAACATATCACCAGAATGATTAACAATTAGGAGGACCAGTGATTTAGATGTTCCACCAGTAAATAAAATACCGTCTCTATACCTTTAATATGATCATAGTGAGATTATAATACAGATATTCTAAATTGGTCCTAGTTTTTAAACTATGCAGTCAAATTCAGTTTATTATTGTACTCAGTAAAAAAGTCAAGTGTTACTTTAACACCTACAGAGTTTGGTACAACTCCACATTAATGTAACATTTACTCTATTGTCGACTTTTCACAGTTAATTTAGCTCATTTTAGCATCAAAATCAGGAAGAGGTTGTGGAGACTAGTGACACCATACTGTACAGAGTAAAGGTTACGCTGCATTGCTTTCCAATTTTTCACAGACTGTTGACTCCAACACTTGAGCAGATATACACTCAGTATTGTTGCAAATACCCTATTTAGAGTATGAAAGGTTGACCCTGAATTTTTAACATTCAACTTTTTACTCTAATTCGTTCAAATTTTTCTTAGGATGTAACAGAGTGAAAAAAAGTTGTCCTCCAGCAGACAAAGCCTATAGCAGCATAATAGCCTGTAATAAATGGCTCAGAATAACCTGAGCTGCTCTGACTTGTGGAGCAGCTTGTTCCACAGGAGAGAAGCTGGATCTCCTGATAATGAAGAATTACAAAGGCCCAGCAAATGTATTGATTTGTTTCCATGATTCATTCATTGGTAGAATATTAATAATCTAGGCAATATTCTGAGGTGAAAGGAATAAATCAGTTAAGTTGTTTAGTGTGGGATTTAAACAACATATCCGGAAGTTCTGTACTTTATCACTAGATGCTGATTTAATGCCCTACACTGCCCCCACACTGAAAACATATCACTGAATATGTCTCTATTATCGTTAACCGCCAAGATGTTGTTTTTAAGTGAAGATATTGCTTCTTTATTTCCACCTCCAGGAACAAAGTTTCAGGCTTTGCTCCTCATGCTAAAAACCTAACTGAGAGAAGGGACAGGAATCAGTCCCTTTTAGTGCATCTGCTCCTCCTTTGAAAATTCATAACCTTTTTCTCATGATCTTTTTGAGTTGATTCCAGCTCAGGTTTCACAGCACTTCAGTGGAGGTCACAGTTCTACGCAAACATCGGTGGAACACATCATCTCCACCGTAAAGGAAACAAGGCAGTGAAACCACCTCGGACTTTTATCTTGTTATTCCCCAAATGACGTTCTTCACTATGAACTTTATTTAATTTGATTGGAGATCTGCTTGTTCCATCTTACTGTAACTTTGGGTTGGATGCTTTGGTGGAAATCCACCAAATGATCGTGTTTATGTAGTTAAAAATAGGTGGACATATCTTTTGCTATTCCGGTGCATAAGAAGCATCTCTTAATGCACTTCACATATAACAAATAATATGCTCCAAATATCAATCTGTGTCGTCCTGTGGTGGAGTGTTTTTATCTGTGTGCTGGCATGAAACGGTACAGCTGATTTTATCTTGTCCAGTTCTGTCAGATAATCCTCTGAAAGTCCTTCAGCTATAATCAGTGATGGGACTAACGGCGTTGAAAGTAACGGCGTTACTAACGCTGTTACCTTGTTATAGTAACGAGTAATCTAACTAATTACTTTGACTGTAACTATAACGCAGTTACCATTGCAGACACCTCGTTACTGCGCGTTACTCAGGTCGCACAATGAACCTTTTTTCCTGATATGACTCGTGCGCAGCTGCGTGAAGCTGACACCCCACCCACGTCCAAAAACTCTGCAAATAGACTGAATGGTTAGTGCAACGTTAGTGCACATTTGTGCAGAAAAAAATATTGTTTGTGCTACTTTTGTTTAAGAGATATTAAAGATTATTTTTAGGTCATCCAGAGGTGCGCACCTTGTTATGAGAGAGGGGAGGATGAGATTGGCTGATGTATAGTGAGATTCCGTCTGTCAGTTGGGTAGGTGGGTGTTTCTGCTGGTGGGTGTTAACGTACAGCACACACAGAGAGATGGAGAGTGAGGAGGATCCAGCAGCAAAACAGCGTTTTCCACATGGAAATACCGGTGTTACCTCGAGCTGCGTTTCCCCACCACATAACGGTTTCCTCTGCATCTCCGCACAGCGCAGGCGGCACGATTCACCGCGCAAGCGACAGGAAATGCGCATGCTCGCTAAAGGCGCGCAACAGTCGCCCTGTGCTCGCGCCACAGGAGAACTATGGAGAGCGTGAACGATCAAATGAAAGGGAGAAAGATGGATGGATGGATGGATGGATGGATGGATGGACGGATGGATGGATGGATGGATGGATGGATGGATGGATGGATGGATGGATGGACGGATGGATGGATGGATGGATGGATGGATGGATGGATGGATGGATGGAGGGATGGATGGATGGATACTCTGCCTTCTCAACCTACTGTATTTTTTATTTTAAACATTATTTGATGGCCTTTGTGGCAGGGATGGAGATCCATATTTTATGTCACACACAGAGTATAGATCTAGATAGATAGATGTATAGATAGATGTTGCAGTATCTATAACAACCCAAACACACAGGATTTCAGAATTAGACATCCCCAGTTATTAATTTCATATACTCACCAGATCTGAATGCCCTGTTAAAAAACTTCACATGGCGTTCCCCCCTGATGTCATTTACGTTGAGTTGCAATAAATGCTAAACTCTCTGCAGGTTCTTGTCTTTGTCGTCCGCTCTATTCAGCTGGCTTTGGAAACACATGGCGAGAAGGTGGGGGCTGGGTGGTGAGGGGTACGGGGGCGAGAAACGCAAAAGTAACGCAATAGTTAGTTTTACTAGTAACTAGTTACTTTTATTGTGGAGTAACTCAGTTAGTAACTCAGTTACTTTTTGGGAGAAGTAACTAGTAACTATAACTAATTACTTTTTCAAAGTAACGTGCCCAACACTGGCTATAATCATGAACTCTAAAGAGGTTTATGTTTCTATCAGCTGCCATTCAACAGCTCCCTCAGCAACCACTGAGCTCTGAAGTTAACGTGTGATGTTTTGTTGTTTGGGTGAAACTGCTGCTCTGTCTTATCTGATCAAACTCGGAGGCGCTTCACACCTTCAGCAGCTCAGGCTTGCAAATCTGCCTGGAATTATGGAGATAATTGCCTCTCTAGATTCCACCATTTTATCGGCTAACTTTTTTTTGTTATAGTATGTGTGTCACTATGTATACACCAACCACCCCCCAAATACCCCACCCATAGAGGGTGGCTATGAAAAGACAGTTCATTTATTTTTCTATACAGATAATAAACTCTGAAATTAATTCACACCATGGCTGCAACAGTTTACATTTGTTCGCTATGTGTTGGTGGCTTTTCAGACCTGCTATGATAAAATTCACACCAATTGCTAATGACACCAATGAGGTGACAGATTTTCTTTTTTTTTTTTTTTCAATTCAGTTTATTTTTATAGCACCAATTCACATCATGTCATCTCAGGTCACTTTACAGAGATAATTCATCCAGATCATACAGTCAGATTGGTTCAAAGTTTTTTATCGAGGGAAAACCAGGTGATTGTATCGCCTCATTGACTCTTCAGCAATCCCTCACACTAAGCATGCTTGTAGCGACAGTGGAGAGGAAAAACTCCCTTTTAACAGGAGGAAACCTCTATTAGAACCAGGCTCAGTGTGAGCGGCCATCTGCTGAGGCCGACTGGGGTTCAAGGAGACAGAAGCAGAGATACAAAAAGAAGCAGAGATACAGTCAAGGGAACAGGCAGGCATGTATCCTTTTTTAGGGGTGCGTTCAGGGGCAAAGGGATGCAAATGATGTGTTTCTAGCAAGGTGGAATTCAGGAATAGGATGGTTAGAGTAAAGCAAAATGGAGAAAAACTGTATTTTGTAGGATTCGTAAAAAAATTGAGTTTGATAACTTGGTGAAACAAGATTGGCCCTGTCCCAGTGGTTCACGCTAACTATTAGTAAAGTTTGAAGGAAACAGCAGCAGGGTACTGACATGGAAATGTGTTATAGGTATGCATGAAGGAGGAGGACCAAAATTAGACCCTTATGGGCTTTTCTGATTTCAAGAATGAGTTCACAGAAAATAAATCAAGGCAGTTTCACACATCGGATTGTCTAAACATGAAAAAGTCAGATTTCCGGATGATTACACCGTTAAAAAAGGGGGCTGGCATATTTCAGTCAGGTCTTTTAAAAACAGCAAACTAAATAGAAATAGGAATGATCTATTTTTTTGTTTTTTTATTTTTTAACTCATCATTCAACAGGCTTTGTAACACTACATGAAACAGAATTAGACTCAAGCTTACTGCCAAGTAGGTTTGCAATTACAAGGAACTTGACTTGGTGTTGATGGTGCAGAAAAAAAAATTATTTATATATATATATATATATATCGTGTTGATCGACAAACAGCAGAAGAAGGCAGTAGTGATAGATGTGGCAATCCCAAGCGACAGCAACATCAAGAAGAAAGAACACGAGAAGCTTGAGAAATACCAAGGGCTGAAGGAGGAGCTCGAAAAGATGTGGAAAGTAAGAGCAGCAGTTGTGCCAGTGGTAATTGGAGCACTGGGGGCTGTGACCCCCAAACTGGGAGAGTGGCTACAGCAGATTCCAGGTAAAACATCAGAGGTCTCTGTCCAGAAGAGCGCAGTCCTAGGAACAGCTAAGACACTGCGCAGAACCCTCAAACTCCCAGGCCTCTGGTAGAGGACCCGAGCTTGAGGATGGCACATACCACCCCACGAGGGGTGAGAAAACAGTTTTTTTATATATATGTATATAAATATATAATATAGAATCTATAGCCATATAAAAAATATAATAAATAGTACATAGTAGGGATGGAACGGTTTATGAAAACCGTCCGAACCGTTCGGTTTGACTGTCTCGGTTCGGTTCGCGTGTGTTGCGTTCGGTTCATGCGCTGCTCCTTTTTCTCATAGGCGAAGCGTTTACACTCCAGAGCAGAAGGTGGCGGTACTGCGACCAAAGCCAACCACCAGTAGTAAACAAGAAGAAGAAGCGAAGCAGCATAGCCGTAGCAGAAAAAAATAAGTTGTTGTGGAGAATTGTGTCGGAATGGCGAGTGAGAAAGAACAGTTGGAAGACGCGCCAGCAGCACTTTATAGGTCTGCTTTATGGGAGCGCTTTGCATTTAGAGTGACCTACGATGACGGTGGAAAGAAAGTTGTGGATAAAAGTGCAACAGTGTGCAAGGATTGTGCAACACGTTTTGTTTATGCTAACAGCAACGCGACCAACATGTCAGGCTAACCCCGAAATCCCACATACTCCTTCAGCGCTCCGCCCCGCTGCGCTCCAGACCGCCTGCACAAAGCAAAGCCTGCATCCTCCACTGTGGCTCCCGTCCGCTCCTCTCTGAGTTCCTTGGAGATGTAGAGAGCATGCGCGAGATGATTAAATTCAAAGCAGCAAAACATGCGGAAATGATCCAGGGTTTCCGCGGATCATTCAAAATAATTATTATTCATAAATTTTTGGGGATTTTTTCAATAATTTCATTTAAAAAAAATCATTATTTTTTATAATTGTTATTAATTTTTTTATTTTTCAGTGTAACAATAAACATATACCAAACCGAACCGAAAACCTTGACTACGAAACCGTGAACCGAACCGAACCGTGGATTTTGTGAACCGTTCCACACCTAGTACATAGCCATACACTATATACACAGTACACTGTGCGTTAATGTAACGCAGGAGGTCTGGAGATTCTCAAGAGATGTTGGTGTAGCTTCCAGGTCCTGAACGAGGGAGGGTGAGATGCAGTGTCAGTGTCATGGGGGTCTCTGGGCCTTGTTGATAAGGCTGGTAGTGGATGGGAAGAAACTGTTCTTGTTGCGTGAGGTTTTCTATCCTCATTAACCGCAGCCTCCTGCCAGAGGGAAGTGTTTGAAATATTTTGTGGCTTGGGTTCGAGGGATAGCCACAATCTTCCCTGCATGCCTCAGAGTCCTGGAGGCGTACAGATCCTGGAGATGGAAGATTGCAGCCAATCACCTTCTCTGCAGACGGATGGTACGCTGCAGCCTGCCTTTGTCCTTGGCAGTGGCACCAGCGTAGCAGATGATGATAGAGGAGGTGAGGATGGACTCAATGTTGGAGGAGTAGAGGTGCACCATTTTTATCAGCTGCTGCAGGAAGTACATCCTCTGCTGGGCTTTCTTGGTGAGGGAGTCGATGTTCAGCTCCCATTTTAGGTCCTGTGAGAGGATAGTTCCCTGCCCTGTTACACTGGTACATGTGTCGTATAATGCCCCCCCCCTGCTCAGTCATCCACACTTATTAAATGTCATCTGTTACCTGGTTTTTAAATCTGTCCTGGGTACATTACATTTATAAAGCATCTATTTTTTACATCCTGTTTGTATGATTCCCGTCCCTTAAAGTTTACTGTTTGAGTTGCACCTTTTCAGTTCCCAACTCACCACTAGGCTGTTATAAGATCTGCTAAATCTTCTTACTCATCTCCAAACTCATTGGTAGTTGTTTTCTGAACTTTGTTCTTCATTTTAACCCTTGGCCGAACTTTATCCAGTGTTCAACAATTTGTCATACATTGATACTTAATGAGTCAATGAGCTTTTTATAAGCCACTTTTCTTGTAAAAAAAAAAATGTTCTGTTAGTGGCCGTAATAAGCATCAACAAAGAGCATAAAATAGTTACTATTTAAATGAGGTGACTAGTAACTGTAATTAGTAACTGTTTCGGTTAACTATCACATTGTTTCCTGGTTTCAGAAGGAATAAATATTTCCTATCAGTTGATCGTTGATCAGAGAAATAACTGAAAAGCTCATTGAAACAGCAAAGGTTGAAACTTCAGGACCATTTGGCAAATTTTCCAACTGAAAACGCTGAAAAAGTCAGCTTCTGATGAAGCATAGGCCTGTAGATCAAAGTGTCAGATTGGATGACTGAGCGCTGCTCTTTGATTTTCATGTTTCTGCAAGCCTCAGCTGCCACACCTTACAACCTCACTGGGATTAGAAGCATCAAGCCACTTCAAAAAACTACTCAACCATTTTTAATTTCTCCTGAGGAACAGATTTCATGTATGCACAGGTTTCCGTTCTTTAACTCTGCAAAAATTAAGTATAATAAAGGAAAGGGCTTGTAAAATGTTTTCAGGAAGTATTCATCTGGAGCCTTGGTTTTATCAGGCCTCTGCTTATGCAGATATAAGAAACAAGTAGAGATGCAGGCTGGGAACAAGTTCCTGCTCGTTTTTAACACTGGAGTTGTTAGCTACAGTATGAGGTCTGTTTCTATCAGATAACCTGTGACTAAAGACATAGTATAAACATATATCCACCAGCGCAGCCCAGGATTACACCACCTGTCAGAGACACACATGTCCATGCTACACAAACTGCAGACTTTACCAACGATGTATATTTATAGCTTCTACCAGTCTAGACACCGCCGTGGTCTGGGTCAGGTATTGGCATGTCATTCACCTCCATTCATGTGTGGAAACAAGCTAATGTCAAACAAGGGCCCACTTGGCTGCTCTTTCATAGCAGACTTGGGTGGTCAAACAAAGAAAAGCTGGTTCACCTGCATGGAATTACGGCCCCTGAGCAATGAATTATGATGCACTTTATATTTCATCTCTTGAACTTTATCCAGAGCATGCAGGTACATGCTCCTGCATTCCCAGGAAAGCTGAAACAATGCTTCAGTGATCATGGGTTGAACATAGATTTGATAACGGCATGCCTTAAGCTAAAAGCCAAGCAAATAAAAGCAACCAAAATAAGTTTAGTTTAAGCAATTTTATGGACTTTTTGGGATAGATTTAGATGGTTAGCAATAGTATAAGAGCCATGTTTGTTTTCTCCAATGAGCTCTTCAGATGTCCGTGCAGTGGATTATTTCACCCAGTTTTGGTTTTTGATTTGTAGGGTAAGATAACTGTCAACAAAACAAAAGTAAAAAAAAAAAATTCTAACTAAATATTTTATTACTTGTTCATGTGGTTCTATTAAAAATGCTCGTCACGTCATCAAGTTTAGTGGTTACAGCTTTCAAAAATCCTAGATCTCAAACCATAAATGGATAAGCATGAATCTACAACCCCTGATAACCCTGTTACACTCCGTACCAGTGGGTGGCAGTAATGGACCTGAAGGTTGTTTGCAGGTTGTTGGCCAAACCACTGTGAAACTAACAAAACCATCGATCGAAGTTTATATCAATGCTAAAATGTTGTTAGCATCGCATGCGCAGCAAAGGGTTCAGTTGATGGTGTCACTACCCGATCCGTCCTGCACATGCGCAAACAGGTATACATCCGGGTGTCCATAAAGAAATGTACTTATTTCTGTCCTTAACTCACTACAGAATGCTAATACACATCTTATGAAATGACTTTTTTTGAGACAATTTGGATGCTTTTTTCATTCATAAACAGCTTCTCTGACGTCATCATGGGACATGCTCAAAGCAGTCCGGTAAATTATGATTAAACCATATTTATCTGCATTTTAGTAGTTTCTTTCTTTAGATTACGCACTATATACCATAGGGTTAAAATGAAACACAAACATGAAATTCAAAAAGACTAGATGTATGTTTAAATCCAAAGCTGAAGTTAACCACCGGGTTTAGTTCAGGATCCCGTTTCCAGTGCAGATCGGGCACAGACTGATAAAACAGAAAGAATTTTAAGGTATTTATTTTCTCAGGAAATACATTATTAACCTTTAACACATATTTTAGTACGCTTACTATTTTTAGGGAAGGAAAAATGTCATTTAGGTCTTTAACAAAATAAAGTCGAGGGCGACCCGGATGTAGCCTATAGCAGGATGTGCATGAGCAAATGTGCTGATAGCATATGCGCGGGACGGATCGGGTAGCGACAGATGGTTCTATTTTAGTTTCATTCCTCTTCTTTTTCAGAGGCGCTTTGGTAAAGAAGCTCTGGCAGCACTTTTCCCCCCGACTGATAGCGAGTGTAACTACGACCTAAGAACTGTCAATAAAAATATTCTTAGCTGTTGGAATTAGAGATGGATCAATTCATCTGCCAGGCAATATTTATGTCTGATAAAAGCCTCTTTATAATGTGTCTGCATTGAACAACATATGCATACGTCGCTGATTCACTACATTTAGCCTTAAGATCATGAGAGGCATTTGCTTTTTTACTCCCTGTATTAGATTTCAGTTGTAAATGTTTTCTTCTGTTTTTTTCTAAACAAAGTTCTCTTTTTGTGTAAATTAACACTTGTGTAACATTTTTTTGTTATGGTTTCATTTTTATGGAATAGAGTGGGAAAAAAAGTAACATCGAATTTAAGAATTAGCCCCAAAAATTGGCAGCATATATCAGGGATCAGTTAGACCGATGTCAAAATATTCGTTGTCATCAATCATAGGCAATAAAATACCTGAATCAGTCGATCCCAAGTCTGAATTTGCATAGCAGAAAGTACAAATCACTAATACCCGAGTGAAAAACCTACAGCCCCAGATGAAGCTGTTGAACTCCTTTCCAGTGGGTGGCAGTAATGCACCTGAAGGTCGTTACCCAACCGCTGTAAAGAAAAAACAAGAGGAAAAAGACAAAAGAAAACGGAGGCCATTAGAACACGAGTACGGATTTGTGTCCTCGCCAAGTATGTTCTTTAAAAGAACACAGGAAAGTTTGGACTCTGGGAGAACAGGAGCAGGCAAAATAAATCTGGGTCAATTGGAATGGATGCGTACTGATGACATCACCACACGCTCTGTTCATCTGGAGCTGCAGTTTGCCTCCTGTTCTTAACAGTCTCTAGATAATTAATTTTTAGTTTTTTTTCATCTATTGGGGGAATAATAATGAACATAGTCAGATCCACACAAATCATCAGCCCTGGCTAACGTCAGCCCTGGCTAACGTCGGCCCTGGCTGCCGCAGACGGGACAACGTCGGCCCTTGCTGGGGTTAGCCTCAGATGTCCGTTGGTTGCCGTGATGCTCTCAACATCGGAAAAACATTTTTTAATTACACACTAAATCAGTGTGGGCCATATGTGAAGCTTAAAGTATAATTTTTTCGCCTCAAATGATCTTAAAATGTACTTTTATTGAACAACGGCAACAGAAAAGAGATTTGAGAAACGGCCAGAATGTTCAGCAAAGTAATGAGATTCTATTGATGTATTATTTTATCTTCTGACTGTTCTTCTTGTTAAATTGGTTCTTTGATTTATAACTGGAAAGTGCCTTGAGATGACATGTGTTGTGAATTTGGCGCTATATAAATAAACTGAATTGAACTGAATTGAACTGTAAATTTGCAATTCATACTCATTAATTTGTGATTTGTTCTTGTATTGTTGCACAGTTGTCACAGTAACTCTTAACTTCTAAACATTTATTCTCACAATTGAGACATCTGACTTCACTTGTATGTTTGAGTTGACAACCAGGGACAAATATAAATCTTGAATTTTTTTCAACTTTATTTAGTCAAATCGACAATTTTAGACACCTGCACATATATTGTTTTCGACAATTATCCTATTCCATAGATATTGAAGATTTTGCTACAATGGAGTGAAGAAAATAACATCTCCTGGAAGGACCTTAATAAAAAAGCTCAAGGATTCAAAAAGGCGATTAGATGGATAGATTAATTTTTTGATAAATTAATGTCTTTTAAGATTGCTAACTTTGGTTAGATCCATTTTGTTCAACGGCTGAATAAATGCTCGTTAAATTGATTGTTTTGTTTTTTGTTTGTAACCAATCAGCAACTTCTTTAATTGTAGGGTTAGGGTTTGACATTTAACGTATTTCTCTTAATTTTTTTCATTTGAGCTCAGTGGAAGATTGATGATTGTAGTTGTTAAAGAATTAGAACTTTTAATTAAATTCCATTCAGTTTATTTACATAGCGCCAATTCACAACACATGTCATCTCAAGGCACTTTACAGTTCACCAGATCATACAGTTAAATTTATTCAAAGTTTTTTATCTAAGGAAAACCAGCTGATTGCATCGACTCATTGACTCTTCAGTAATCCCTCACAATAATCATGCTTGTAGTGATAGTGGAGAGGAAAAACTCCCTTTTAACAGAAGGAAACCTCCAGCAGAACCAGGCACAGGGTGAGCGGCCATCTGCTGAGATAAACTGGGGTTCAATGAGACAGAAGCAGAGATACAGAAAGATGCAGAGATACAAAAGGCAACTGTCAACCAACTCCACAGGCGGCCCGGTCCAGGAAACACACAGCCAGGCAGATGAGCTCTGATCCAGCTCCCATGTCAGATAATGAAGAGAGCACATCCACTTAGTCACAGTCAGAGAAACAGGACTACACTGAAAAACAGGCCGATCTCTTCTCTTGGTCTTAAGTAAAGACAACTCTGCTGATGAACTAGTACCATGTTAGCATGGTTCGGTTGTGTCTGGCACTGTCCGGTTCAGTTGCACATGCCATTTACACTCAACAGTTATCTTGGTTACCATGCTCAGATCTTGGTACGGTTTAAAAAGGGTAGAGTTAATAGGGCATTTGCCCTTCTAAAGGGCCCCTGATCCTTCAGCTGAGTTTAGTTGAGGCCTTGTCTCTTCTGTGTTGGAAAGCTTGTTTCTCCAATATGAAGTCTGGATCTCCCTTACTGTGCTACATCCACACCACTGCTATGGGTGTTTGATTATATTTTTTGTATATAAAGCTGCTGTGTTTATTTACCATAACAACACCACATAACCAGAGGTAGGATACATGGTTGCAATGGCTAAACATGAAAGTAATGAGGCATAGCAATTCCAAAAAAAACTTAAAAACCACTGGACTTTGTTTCTAAGTTTGAAGATGTTTAACTTCCCATCCAGGAAGCTTTTTCAATTAAAAATGTCTGGAATAGCGTTGAGTTCAAGGCCTATAGAGTAGCTCAACAAAGCCTTGCAATGGCTTAAGCCGGGCATAGTAAACAGATAATCAAAGGCCAAGATTCAGTGTAATTAGTGCAAAAACAAAGACTCCAAGAGGGATAAGAGCGGAACATTGCTGAGGAGTAGGATATGAACGGTAGTGCTGACTGAAGTTACAGCTATTATATATATTTAAATGTCAAATCATTCTGGCTCAAACATGTATATAAAAGTACTCTTTATCAGACTATATTGTCCCAAAAGTTAATTTCTATTTTTAAAACAATCCTGTCTTAAAATCTGTGTTTTTTTCCGTTATCTTATGTAGGCCAGCCTGATCACCTAAATTCGGCCATATCAACGGTCATCTGTCAATCAAACTTTTTGGGTCATAGCATCTTGATTCATATGTCACAGCTAATAAACGCAACAGTATGTTGTCAATCATTTATTCTTTATTACTTTCCCATTGAGTTCCGTCCCAGTGTTCACGGGGATGGACGTCTGTGTCTTCAGCAGGCGTAGAGCTAACAGAACTGGCAGCGTTGCGAGGCAAGGGCTCAAACATGTATGGCTGTAAGCCTTCTACACCAAACCAAGCTTCTGCCGCCCTGGCGTCCTCCTCCACAACATCTTCGTCCTCGCTTTCCTCCTCTAAATAAAAAATGTATGACGGAGGAGACTCTTCCACAAAACTCTCCTCCTCTTGCATGTTTCCTCTGTCCATAGCGTTCCTTGACAGTGTCGTTTCTAAGTCACCAATTTAGTGCTACTTGGTCCCAATGGAATTTCCCATTGGGAATCTACTAGCACTAAGTTGCTAAGTGGTTAGCAAGATGCTTCAGAGAAACCGGCCACAATCAAACTTGCATCGGCCACAACAATCCCAGCCCTTTCATAATCGACCAGTCACATTCACTTTATTCACTCATAGAAAGTTGTGCACCACTCGGGAGAATTTGGAAATGCAATGGTTGAAACGGCCACTTCCCTGCGACTTTAACACTGATACCATTGATAGCAATGCTATTCTTAGTCTACAGCTTAATTACTTATGTGATTGATTGATTTAAAAATCAGTGCTCATCACCAATACACTTAAAGAAACCTTAGCATTTTGCTATGTTAAAGTCTTTACATCCCTTAAATTCCTACAGTGATTCCACATGAAACCAATATGAGACATGCAAGAGTAGAAAGAGATTTGATAATTTTAACAAACCAGCTAGAGAAAATGGAACAGAACAATCTCTGAGTTGGCTATTAACGACTTTTACAGCATATTCTGTTGCAGCATTGGTGTTAGTAAGTAAAATGTATTTGTTTAGCACTTTTCACAGATAAAAATCACAAAGTGCTTCAGAGTAAAAATCTAATACAATAAAACAATGTAGAATACAATGTATATTGACATTTTAAAAACAAATGGAAACCAAAGTCATAAAAACACACATCTGATTAAAAGCCTGCTTGAGCAACAGCGTCTTCAGTTGCTTTTTAAAAGAATCAACAGAATTCATTCAGCATAAAAAAGGAGGCAAAGCATTCCACAGCCTCGGAGCCACTGAAACAAACAATCCCCTCTGGTTTTAAAACGAGTGTGTGGACCCGCTAACAATGTTTGGCCCGTTGACCTCAGACTATGGGACAGAGTATGGAGCTCTATCAGCTCAGAGATGTAGGGAGGAACGACCATACAGGGCTCTAAAAGAAAGAACAAGGATTTTAAATATTGGACTATAACCAGTGCAGAGCTGCTGATACTGATGTAATGTGTTCTCTTTTGTTAATGTGAGTTAAAAGCCTTGCAGCAGAGTTCTGGACAACCTGGAGACAGTAAAGCTATATCAGGTTGGTAAAATAGCAGGCAGGTCCACAACTCCCTCCTTTTGGTGAATGCCCTACTGCTGAGGCTCTTACAGTTTAAAGTCGTAGGGAAATCATATTTAAATATCAAATTACTCTGACTTAAAAATGTAAATAAATGTACTCTTTATCAGACGATATTGTCCCAATATTTAGAAAATTTCTTTTTTTTTTAATCCTGTGTTTTTTATTTTGTTATCTCATCCAGGCCAGTTAGTTATACGTCAGCCTGAACAACTAAATTTGGCCAATCATATATCAACGGTCATCTGTCAATCATATTTGATCATCAAAGATGATTAAGATGCTATGACCGTTAGAAAGGAGTTTTTCCTCTCCACTGTCGCTACAAGCATGCTTAGTGTGAGGGATTGCATTCAAGTCAATGAGTCGAAACAATCAACTGTTTTTCCCTAGATAGAAACTTTGAATCAATCTGACTGGATGATCTGGTTGAGTTGTAAAGTGTCTTGAGATTACGTTTGTTGTGAATTGGCGCTATATAGATAAACTGAATTGAATTGAATTGATTCATATATATCTAATATACACAATGGTTGAAATAAGAATCAATTACTTTCCCACTGGTGTAAATTCGTGCACCACTCGGGAGAAATGGGAAATGCAATGGTTGGAACAGCCGTTTCCCTTCGACTTTAAAGTCCAGGAGCTGCGCTCTTTTTAGTCTTTTCAACTAACTTGACTCCCTTTCTGTGAGTGCCTCGTTAGTGAATCAGTTAAACAGAAATACGTGTGCCACAAAGGCCCTTCCCTGTTCATAAAAGATGTTATCTATTTGGGTGTTCCTATTGTAATGTGAGCTTTGAATGCACCTAGAGGAACATTGTGTTCAAACTCTCCACCACTCCCTAGTTTGTGTTCATTAAAGAAGCTGAAGGCAAGGCAAGGCAAGGCAAATTTATTTGTATAGCACAATTCAGTACAAAGACAATGCAAAGTGCTTAACATGATTAAAATATAGGAAAATAAAACAGAATCAAACCAAGTAGGAAAAAAATAAAATAAAAAATGTAGAAACAAGAAAGAATGTTAGAAACAGTTGGACTAAAGAAAATAAAAAAGTTGAACTAATGATGTTTCAGTTGAACTGTTTAACTAGAACAGTCGAAGGCAATCCTAAACAAATGTGTTTTTAGTCTTGATTTGAAGGAACTCAGGCTTTCTGCACTTTTACAGTTTTCTGGAAGTTTGTTCCAGATAAGTGGAGCATAGGAACTAAATGCTGCTTCTCCATGTTTAGTTCTGGTTCTAGGTATGCAGAGCAGGCTGGAGCCAGAAGACCTGAGTGGTCTGGAGGGTTGATACACTGATAGCAAGTCTGTGATGTATTTAGGTGCTTAGATACAGGGAGCCAGTGTAAGGACTTTAGAACCGGGGTGATGTGCTCTACTTTCTTAGTCTTAGTGAGGACTAGAGACTGACATTTTTTCGGGAATCCCATGGGTCACGGGAATTCCCGTGGGATTCCCGTGGGATGGGAGTCAGTATTAGTAACGATCACATGATTGGGACGGTACAGGATTAAACATTAACGGGAGCAGACGGGAGCGGGAGCAAACCAATAGTAACTAAAAAAAACTAGGATCTATGCCAAAAAAAAAATTGAAAGAAAAAAAATCCAGTACTGGCGCCGCCATTTTGTAGTTTTTTTCCTTTAAGCCTACACTATAATGCGAGTCAAAAAAACTACACGACCCAAAAACCGACAGTGATTCCGCTCTGAGTTTTTCATCCGCGCTCATAAACAACAAGAATGGGGCTCTGTTCGAAATCCTGGGCTGCATCCTCCAAGGACGCGGTCTACTTAGACTGGATCCTTCTTAGTCCTTGAAAATAAGGAGACCGGAAGAGTTTTGGCTGTGAATTCGACCAGGTCTACCCTTCAGCGTGTATTATCGCCATAAGGTCTGTTGCTTAGCAACCGCAAAAGTTGACACACAAAGCAGGAAAAGAATGAAAACCGAAGTTTCCAAAACTGTTTATTTATTTCTTTTTTATTGTAAAGTGAACAAAGACTGATGAGAACCCAGAGTGGAATAAATGTTACAACCACCGGGAGCAGGAACAAATAAAACCAAATGTAATGATAGAAACCTTAGTCAGTTAAATAACCTGCTGCTGTCATTTTGCACATCACTGATGTTGCTGCTATTTTCAAATTACTGTAAAAATGTCCATAGCTGCATATTGGTTATTTATTCTCCAGTTTTATATTGTTAAAACACTTTACAGAATTGTATTTTTTTGTTTTTTTTAACTCTTCCCTATTATGTTATTCTTATACATTTTTCTAAGGTCCACATTTGTGTGACCATTTTCAATAATCTTTCTGCTGCTGTAAATTTGCCCATTGTGGGACAGTAAAGGGATTTTCTATTCTATTCTATAAAAGGGGTAGAAAGATATAAGTAAATCTAAACAATGTATGTATTAAAAACATATCTGCAAAATCTCTAATATTAAACAAGAAAAACATCTTAGTTAAGCCTATTGTGCAAAACAACAATAAAAAGATAAAAATCCTATCAGATTTATAGTCCCCCCCCACCCTGCAGATATATTAGAATCTGTCCTTAAATTACAGCCAAACCCATTTACACAGTAACAGATAAAAACGTTTAGATAAATCAAACATTACCGCCACATATCTGACTCAATAACCATTAAAACAACTATTTTCATTCACATCAGACGGAACTATTCACTGACTGGATTATATTAAACTGAACTTCCAATTTTCACCACTGTTCGGCGCCAAGTAACCTTTCCTCTGATCACGGCTTGCTTGGTCTCGCAATGATTCCTGGGTAAACCAAGGATAGCGAGGATACATCGACACCCGTCCTTCAAATCGGGCTAAAAGAAGTACGCATTTTAAGGCCGCACAACGAGGAGTCTTGGAATCCGACCAGACCTCAGCGCCGCACTATGACGTAATCGTACTTCGAATCTGGCCTTCTAAGGACGCGTCCTAGGTTTTCGAACAGAGCATGGGAGTGGTGCGGGAGCGGGAGTCATTCTGAATGGGAGCGGGATGGGAGTGAGAGTAATTTCACCAGGAGTGGGACGGGACAGGATTTAGATTTCTACTCTGGCCTGGGATCGGGACGGGACACAATTTTTTTCTGTAGGAGTGGGACGGGACAGGAGTGAAAATCCACTCCCGTGTCAGTCTCTAGTGAGGACACGGGCAGCAGCGTTCTGGATCAGCTGCAGCTGTCTGATCCACTTTTTAGGCAGACCTGTGAAAACACCGGTGCAGTAATCAATTCGACTAAAAATAAACACATGGATTAGTTTTTCCAGATCATGCTGAGACATTAGTCGTTTAATCCTGGAAATGTTCTTCAGGTGATAGAAAGCCGACCTTGTAATTGTCTTTAAATGCTTTTGGAGGTTCAAGTCTGAATCCAGCACTACACCTAGATTTCGGGCCTGATCAGTGGTTACTAGCTGAAGCCACTGAAGCTGTGTGCTAACTTTAGATCTCTCCTCTATTGGTCCAAAGATTATTACTTCAGTTTTGTTTTTATTCAGTTGAAGAAAATTATGGCACATCCAGGCATTTATTTCTTCTAAGCATTTCCTCAGTGCTTTAATTAGTTCATGAAGAACTCGTATCACTGAAATATTTCACCGGGAGTTTATGAAAATCTCTCTGACAAGCTAAACCCAGCTAAAATCAAATCTCTAAGAATTGGTTTCATTTTCATTCATTCTAATGAAAGGTTTCAGTCTTTCCTTGATGTTGTTTCCCTGTTTGCATTTGGTAGAAATGGGGATTTTTCGTTCTCCTGGAGTTTCTGATTGTAGACTCGAGGAGGATTCGCTAGAGTCGCTGTAAATCAGGTTGGTCTTTGTCCACGCTGAGCTGTTGCTTTTCTCTGAGGTATTGCAGGATGGTCAGGCTCTATTTAGTAGCTGTGTCAGTAGTTACCATCTGGCTCTCTGATAGCTCTTTGGTACTGCCTGCCATCAACAACTTTGTTTATAGATGTTCGAGATCTTCCTGTTTTTCAGTGTAGTCCTGTTTCTCTGACTGTGACTGGATGTGCTCTCTTCATCCTCTTACATGGGAGCTGGCTCAGAGCTCATCTGCCTGGCTGTGTTTCCTGGACGGGGCCGCCTGTGGAGCTGGTTTACAGTTACCTTTTGTATCTCTGCTTCTGTGTCCTTGAACCCCAGTTGGCGTTAGCAGATGGCCGCTCACACTGAGCCTGGTTCTGCTGGAGGTTTCTTGTTGTTGTTAAAAGCGGGTTTTTCCTCTCCACTGTCGCTACAAGCATGCTTAGTGTGAGGGATTGCCTTTGAGTCAATGAGTCAATGCAATCAACTGGTTTTCCTTAGATAGAAAACTTTGAATCAATCTGACTGTATGATCTTGTGAACTATAAAGTGCCTTGAGATGACATGTGTTGTGAATTGATGCTATAGAAATAAACTGAATTGAATTAAGCTAATGGCCAAAGGGTCAGTTTATGTCTGCTTACTGTGCCTGGTGGTCAAATCCTATTTGGGCTCTAAACGCTGTCAGGATGAATGCTTTGTTAATTAAACTTGTTTAATCGTGATTCTCATATAATGTGACTATTCCAGTTTATGGTGACCCATCCTCTGCCTTAGAGATCTGAAATGTAGTATTTAGACAAAAGCCTTTTCCTGGGTGGCTCAGATGGTCCCATGGGGGGGTGGGCAAACTTTTCTGTCTTTGTTCTGTGGTTTGTAGGTGATTTCCTCTGTGCCTTGGCCAAAGTTCAGTTAGGATGTCAACAGGTTATGGAGAGATTTTTTAATGCGCTTTTTCCTCACTGATGTTTTTGGAGATGAATGAAGCACTGAGGCTGTTTTGAAGGATATTTTGATTAAGCTGAGGCTAAGAAGTAAAATGATTAAAATGAGAGTTTAGGAATAGCTGGCTTGCTGTTGAACTTCCTTCACCTACACACTTGATCAAGGAGCTGGTTGTTTCTTGAGGTAATGATGACGATAGTTGGGTTGAAGCATCATTGTCAACATTTCCTATTGGTGTGGGTTTGTCTTTAGATGATGTGTCTATTGGGGATTTACCTTTCTTTCCCTTTATAGCCATCTTCTAATAGGCACTTCCTGACATCTGAGGTGTGTTCAGAGTCCACATTTGCAAATGGACCACAAATGTGATTAATAAAAATTGTAATCTTTCATAACTCAGAGATTTAAAAGCAGTTTTGTTACTTAAAGTTTAAAATTTAAGCTTCAAGAAGAAAAAGCTCATTAATTAGGCAATTTCTAAATAATTAATTACTGTTTTTCTATCAAGTTGCAATATTTTACACAACAGTTGAAGTTTCTAAATTAAAATAAATATTCATATTAACTGGTTCAATAAGTACATATGTAATTTTTAACAAACTAAACTAAAGCAATTCTGAAATAATAGAAGGTGGTGGCTTCTAGGAAATCCTAAACATTTTCACTAAACCTGCAGTTAGAGAACCAATTCAACTTTTCTAGATTTAACAAAAGAGCCTTTTTTGTTTTGAAACTTGTCATTTAGTTTTACACTGAGAAATATTGAGAGATTTTCTGTCTTGCTTCCTGATTTAAAGACGTTTTTTGTAAGAAAGAAAGAGCTTTAACTGGCATGCCGTCACTTATGAAAATGGGTCAGGGTTAAAAAGGTGAGAAGTATTTACTTTCTGTTTGCATCACTCCAATAAGCACCTTCCTATTTGTCAGATCAACCTGTTCCCAACTTCATGTCTCACCAATTTGCTCCTTGTTGTTTCCTCTCTGTTTACATCTTCATGTTTCACAGATTGTTGCATCATCTTTATGATTCATGCTTCATAAGTCTATTCTTCCTAGATGATGTCCAAAAGCTAATGATTTAATATTAGCTATAAGCCCAGATAATTAATGCTTTTTAAAGCAATGAAATGAGAAGTTTTATATGCCATCATCGCATGAGCAAAATGACACAAACAGAGGAATTTATTTTACAGTAATTTTAAGTAAGGCAGTTTCTCAATTCATTAGAACACGAGAACGGACTCATGTCCTCGACAAGTATGTTCTTGAGAAGAACAGAGGAAAGTGTGGACTCTGGGAGAACAGGAGCACGCAGCATAAATCTGGGTCAATTGGAACAGAAACGTACTGATGACATTATCACACGCTCGGCTCGTCTGGAGCTGCATGTCACCTCCTGTTATTAATAGTCTCTAGATATTAATAAATTGTTTATTTTTTCATTTAGTTTGGGAATGAGGATGAACATAGTCAGATAAAAACAAATCAAATATTTTGCTGAATATAAAACCAAAAATTGCCATCAGAGCCAGCGGTCCTTTACACACGGCTACATAGGGCTGCTGCAGACGGGCTAACGTTAGCCTTGGCTGCTGCAGATGGGCTAACGTTAGCCCTGGCTGCTGCAGACGGGCTAACGTTAGCCCTGGCTGCTGCAGACGAGCTAACGTTAGCCCTGGCTGCAGACGGGCTAAGGTTAGCCCTGGCTGCTGCAGACGGGCTAACGTTAGCCTTGGCTGCTGCAGACGGGCTAACGTTAGCCCTAGCTTCTGCAGGCGGGCTAACGTTAGCCTTGGCTGCTGCAGACGGGCTAACGTTAGCCCTAGCTTCTGCAGACGGGCTAACGTTAGCCTTGGCTGCGGTTAGTCTCGGAGGTCCGCTGGTTGCTGCAGAACGTTTTTTTAATCACGCACTAAATCAGTGAATGGGCCATATAGTGACGCTTAAAGTATAATGTTCTAGCCTCAAATGATCTTAATACTCTGAGCTCTGGATAAAGAAGGAGGGGCGAGAACAACATCAGGGGATTTTGTCCGTTCTTTTTCTGCTGTTCTTTAGAATTGGAGCAGTAAGGCAGAGGCTGATGAGCATTGAGAATGCCCAAGTACACCGATTTAGAAACGGCCCATATTTACAAATTATTGGAACAAATGCGACTCCAAATCAATGGACCTCATGCTACAACTTTTAGTATTCTTGTACTAAATTTCTCTTCTCTCATACCAATCACATCTGTAAACCTGATGATGTCCTTCTGTGTGGAACTGAGGCGCAGTTCTGAGAATCATCTGTGAAAGTACCAACCAAATGATGCCATATAAGGCTCAACTTCCCAGACTGCCAGACAGTTTTCATTCTTAGAAATGGCATCAAAAATGAGAAGACAAACTTTACTGGTTCAAAGACGTAGGATGTGCTGGCTGAGAGCTGAGCAGCAGAATTAAAGGAGAAGAAAAAGCCAAACAGGGGAATAAATCATATTCTGTCATCAGCCAATAAGATGACATTTAGATTTGGAGAGCTACAGAATATAGAATGATGCAACCTGATAAAAGTAACAACAAATGAGGTCATTTAGTAAAAAACTGCATTTGGAGAACAGCTGACTGATGCAACTACACTCTTATGTAAATTTTCAGCTGCAGAGCAAACCCCTGCGTTCAACGCCAGCATCACCCCCCCCCCCACAAGAAAACAGATATAGTTCATAGCTTTGAAATGTACCCCCTTAATGCACTGCATTGTGTTGATGACTTTTCTATACTGAATCCTTTCTGTTTCAACATGTTCAGTTGTTGAAGGTACTCCATGCATGTTTACCTTCTCTGGATGTTAGTTTGGGTTAAACAGCAGCCTGTCCGCTGTGGTTGTTGTTCGTAACAATGCTAAATAAAGGGTTTGTGGATGCTGTGCTGTTCAGGAGAAACCATGAGAATCTACCATGAACCTGTAGGCAGGACTCAGCGGGACTTTGGTGCCAGTTCATTAACTTTGGATTTTTTTCTCTCTCTGCACCTGGGAAACCGTATGTAGAAAACACTTCATCCTAATTCCAGGTTTCCAGGCAGGTGAACTTTTTTTCTGCTCATTGAGTGTAACTGAAGAAAGGCCAAGGCTGGTCTGTTTTTAGGAGCCCTTTGGATACAATGACTTCACAGTGACGTAGAGTCAGGAAGGCCCACATTGCTCCTTCCAGGGATTTTCTGCAGCTCAAAAGGTTTCTTTGTCCTGCTTCCCCAAAACAGCCTGATTGTTGCTGGTCAAATTCCCTTAAGAACCAACAGTATTATTTTTGCTCAAAACAGAATTCTGATTATTTTCTTTAATGCAAAGTGTTTATGTGTGCTTAAAGGTCATATACATGTAGCTTAATATGAAAGTGCTTTGTCATTTTACAAAGTTACTCATATGGGTGTTTTTCAATCATCAGGACTGGAAATAAAATGCCTCTGGGTTTTTGGAAAATTCCCCAGATTTGATTGATTTTTCTTTTAAATATAAAACCTATTACCATATTTTTTTCTTCTTTGGATCTTAAGACAAAGATACTGGGTTGATTATGTAAATGGGCTCTGCTGACGTGTGTTACTTCCCACTGTCGGTGTCGGGTTTTTTTGCCCTTAGGACTTCCTTTACTGCAGGAAATGGTTTTCCTACGTTTCAAAAAAAGTCCTACCTCCAAAATTTGGCAGGAAGTTGTGAAAAATAACAAAAGATTTGAAATCAGATTTGAAGTCAAGATTGATGCTTATAATCTTTTGCTTTTGTTGCAGACAGAAGCAATCCTGAGCCTGTTGAGGACACAGACACCACCAGCTTTATGGCGGAAATTGTAAGGAGCCTTTTCTAAATCACTGCTGTGACTTGCTTCATGTCCAGTTTGTTTTGCGATGAAGTTGTGTTGTTCTTGATTAGAGAACTTAGCAAAGTCTCGCATTAATCCGCTGAGAAATGTAGCAGAACCGAACACAGCGTGCTGTGATTCCAGCGCCAAAGGACTCCTCTCAGAGCAAGTCAGAGCAGGCGCCTCTCCTGTCTTTCAGCAGAGTGGTTTTGCCTCGACAGTGCCAAATAACTGTTAGTTTTGTTTATATATAATGTTGTCATGTTTGTCCTTGTCTTCCCTACAGTCCCTGGAGGCCAATTATCCCGTCCAAGTCACAGATCCTCATGGTAAATAAAAGAAAGTTACTAATAAGATGCTTTGCAAAACTCATATGAGGTCTGTTTGATTCAGTAATCTTACATGCTGAGAAACGTTGCATAAAAAGTAAACCCTGCTTTGTAAAGAGTAGTCATTAGTAGATAAATGAGTTGCTAAATTGTTAGAAATGAAGTCAGTTGTATGAAGGCAGCCTACATTGTAAATTATGCTTATCAGGAATTCCATACACAGAGTTGACTTCCTCTGCCAGCTTGACGTCTTATTCACATCATGAAAAGAGATTTATGATTTATCTGTTTTTAGAACAATTGCCTTTAAGACGTACTTTCGAACAATATGGTAGAATTAGAAAAGAAGTTAAAGACTCCTGTTCCTACGTACTGTCCTGCCTTGAAGGTAACTTTCACCACCGGCTGTCAGCCTCTTGTGGACACATTTAGAGCATTAGTGGGGATTTAGTGAGTTACTTTCAGTTGCCAGATTAATTTCTGTTTGCAGAATAACCTGGAATGTCCCACAGGGATTGTGAAGCCAACTGCTTCTCAAAGGCTCCTCCACCTTTATTTTTCCTCCTAAAACAAACTAAAGTCACTTTTCTTTCACCTTTATTTGCAAAAACATGATTAGTTTTTAAAGCAAAACATACATTTTTATGGAGAGAAACTTATGCTGCTATTTTTAAAAGCAAATAATGGTTTTCAGAACAGGAAATTTAAAAAATGGAACTTTAAAAAGGTGGATGTTGGTTATTGTAAAACTACGAGCTAACAGCCTGGAGCCACCGAGACCAGGAATACCCCAGTGTAGTGGTTCTCCAAAAGTGCCTGAGCAGCCAGGCGATTGGGTAACTGTACGCAGAAAGCGTGGTCAAGGATCTCTGCCCACCATTTTTCTAACCGATTTTCCCCACTCAGTGACACACCCACTGAGAAGCCCACTCTGGTGATTGGCAGCTCCATAGTCAGAAACGTGGCATTAGAGACACCAGGGACCATAGTCAAATGTTTGCCGGGGGCCAGAACGGGCGACATCAAATCCTACCTGAAACTGCTGGCTAAGGATAAGGTTAAATAGACTAAGATTGTTATTCACGCTGGTGGTAATGACACCCGGTTACGACGATCAGAGGTCACTAAAATTAGTGTTGCCTCAGTGTGTGAATGTGCCAAAACAAAGTCGGACTCCGTAATTTTCTCTGGTCCCCTCCCTGATCTGACCAGTGATGACATGTTTAGCCGCATGTCGTCATTCAACCGCTGGTTGTCTAGGTGGTGTCCTGAAAACAACGTGGGCTACATTAATAATTGGCAATCCTTTTGGGGAAAGCCTGGTCTGATTCAAAAAGACGGCATCCATCCCACTTTGGATGGTGCAGCTCTTCTTTCTAGGAATCTGGCCACATTTATTAGTCCTCCAAAACCCTGACCACCCAGGGTGCAGACCAGGAAGCAGAGTTGTAGTTTAACACACATCTCTGCAGCTTCTCTACTGTTACCCACTCTTTACTCCATCCAGACAGTGTCTTGCCCACGACCAAAATCTAATAAATTAGCAAAGATTCCCAAAGGAGTAAATCATGATAATCTAATTAAAATAATTCCAATTGGGGAAAAAGTTAAAACGATTAAATCTGGTCTGTTTAACATAAGATCTATTTCCCTTAAAAGTCTGCTAGTTAATGACTTGATTTGTGATAATCACATTGATTTATGTTGCCTTACAGCAACAGGATTGTGAGCATAAATGAGGCAACACCTTGTAGTTATTTAAATTTTCACATACCCAGAGATTCTGGGTGAGGAGGAGGAGTAGCAACAATCTTTCAGTCTGACTTAATGATTACTCCAAAGGCAGTTAATAATTACAACACTTTTGAACACTTAACGCTTAGTTTAGCTCATCCAAATTGCCAGAAAAGCCAGAAAAACTCTTCTTTTGTAACTTTGTATCGTCCACCAGGTCCTTACTCTGAATTTTTTAGATCTGTCATCAGAGATATGATTTGGTGATAAATACTGACAGGGTCATCATAGTGGGAGATTTTAACATCCATGCTGACATTGAAGGCGATAGCTTAAGAGCAGCCTTTAATGCTATCTTAGACACTATTGGCTTTGTTCAAAATGTGAATAGTCCCACACATTCTCATCTTCATACTTTGGATCTTGTGCTGACATACGGCATAGAATGTGAAGAAATAACAGTATTTCCTAACAACCCTGTCCTCCTTGACCACTTTTTAATATTCTTCAGGGTTACTTTATCAGGGTTCTCCTCCCCTAAAATAATTCAATTTGAAAAAAAAATGAATTTAAAAGCATAGCAAACTGTAACAATACTGGTTGAACTTTTAAAAACACATTAATAAATTACTCTCAAAACCTTCTTGTTTTTTGTTGTTTTTTTTACTCTCCTTTTTTAGATGTGTTCTTCGCTTTCAATAATGTTGCAGCAAATGTCTCTCCCTAAATTTAAATTATTTAAATAATGTAGGACTGTGCACTCAGTGTAAGCTGTGACGACACTTTAGTGTAAATTCCAACAATTTGCTTCATTTACCAACCTACAATGGCATCATTTGACAAGTTTGCCCTCTAGCTTTACAGAAACAAAAGAAGCAAAGTTTGGCATCAGGAAAAAGGCTTTAATTAGAAATAAGCTATTTAAAAACTATCAGTCCAAACTGCTAGATTTAACATCCAACCTGTAAGATCAGAAATTACAGTTTGGAAAAAGAAAGTTACACTGGCTATGACATCATAAACTGAAGGGACTTTGTTTGAGTCTGATCTGATAGTCAGTTTAATAGTCTAGATAATAATAATTAGAAGGATTTTAGTTTCTATATAACGAACAAAGTTGTTTCCTGCTGTTATAACTGAGGAAGTGTCCACTGTTATGGGGAAACAGTTTTAAGCCTGTGTAATGTTTGTCTGGCAGATGCTGTGACACTACACCTCAGCTCCATGCCCTCCGGATACCTGCAGCGCTCCTCGCGGGACAAGATCAGACAGGTCAGTGTTGCCCCTGGAAACAAGGGGTTTGATTCTAGGAATCTAAGATCGCTGTCCAGAAGACTTCATGTTAGAGAGACATTAAGTTTGTTTTCCTTGAAAACTATATTTAAAATCTCCCTGTTATATGAGCCTTTATGACTAAAATCAAAATCAGAAATACTTTAATGAGAGGGAAATTATCTTTGTTACACGCTCTAGGTACACTAACAACATATTGCACACATTCATCATCTAAAGAAATAAAATACAACACAAAGAAATACAATAAAACTTTCAACACTGAAAATAAAAATATAAATATATACATATGTAACCATATATATATATATATATATAATTTTTTTACAGATATAAAAAAAGAAAAGTAATTATAGTAATGAGCAAAAGAATGAATAAATGTCAAAATTGTCAATAATTCTGTAATCTGGCTCCGAATTACGGGGGGGGGGGGGGGGGGGGGGTGTATGACTTTCTGAGGGAGGCGTTGTAGAGATTAATGACCACAGGCAGGAATGATTTCCTGTGGCGCTCTGTGGTGAATCTGGGTAAGAGGAGTCTTCTGCGGATGGAGCTTCTCTTCAGTGTGTCATGGAGAGGATGTGAGACATTGTACAAGATGGCCTGAAGCCTGGACAGCATCCCCCTCTCTGCCATGGTCGTCACCATGTCCAGCTCGTCCCCCACAACATCACCAGCCCTCTTGATCACAACCCTGAGCGCAATGCCCCAGCATATGACAGCAAAGAACATCATGCTGGCCACAATAGACTCATAAAACATCCTCAGCATCGTCCGACAGATGTTAAGACCTCAGCCTCCTTAGGGAAAAAGGAGTCTACTTTGGCCCTTTTTGTAGACCGCCTCAGTGTTTCTAAACCAGTCCAACTTATTGTTAAAGTACACTCCCAGGTACTTATACTCCTCCACTGTGTCTACAGAGATGGAAACGGGTCACAGCTTCTGAAGGTGACAGGACTTAGAATAGCTGAAGTCCGAGGTAAAGAGGGTGAAGAGGAAGGGGGAGAGGAGAGTCCCCTGAGGGGCCCCAGTGTTGCTCACCACCCTGTCAGACACCCGCTTCTGTAGGCGTACATACTGTGGTCTGCATGAAACATGGTTTAATGATCAGACTGACACCCCAGTAGTTCATCTACAGTGGGGCAAAAAAGTATTTAGTCAGCCACCAATAGTGCAAGTTCTCCCACTTAAAAAGATGAGAGAGGCCGGTAATTTTCATCATAGATATACCTCAACTATGAGAGACAAAATGAGAAAAAAAATCCAGAAAATCACATTGTCTGATTTTTAAAGAATTTATTTGCAAAATATGGTGGAAAAAAAGTATTTGGTCAATAACAAAAGTTCATCTCAATACTTTGTTATATACCCTTTGTTGGCAATGACAGAGATCAAACGTTTTCTGTAAGTCTTCACAAGGTTTTCACACACTGTTGCTGGTATTTTGGCCCATTCCTCCATGCAGATCTCCTCTAGAGCAGTGATGTTCTGGGGGTGTCGCTGGGCAACACGGACTTTCAACTCCCTCCAAAGATTTTCTATGGGGTTGAGATCTGGAGACTGGCTAGGCCACTCCAGGACCTTGAAATATTTCTTACTAAGCCAGTCCTTCGTTACCCGGGCGGTGTGTTTGGGATCATTGTCATGCTGAAAGACCCAGCCACGTTTCACCTTCAATGCCCTTGCTGATGGAAGGAGGTTTTCACTCAAAATTTGACGATACATGGCCCCATTCATTCTTTCCTTCACACGGATCACTCGTCCTGGTCCCTTAGCAGAAAAACAGCCCCAAAGCATGATGTTTCCACCCCCATGCTTCACTGTAGGTATGGTGTTCTTTGGATGCAACTCAGCATTCTCTCTCCTCCAAACACGACGAGTAGAGTTTTTACCAAAAAGTTCTATTTTGGTTTCATCTGACCATATGATATTCTCCCAGTCATCGTCTGGATCATCCAAATGCTCTCTAGCAAACTTGAGACGGGCCTTGACATGTACTGGCTTAAGCAGGGGGACACGTCTGGCACTGCAGGATTTGAGTCCCTGGCGGCGTAGTGTGTTACTGATGGTAGCCTTTGTTACTTTGGTCCCAGCTCTCTGCAGGTCATTCACTAGGTCCCCCCGTGTGGTTCTGGGATTTTTACTCACCGTTCTTGTGATCATTTTGACCCCACGGGGTGAGATCTTGCGTGGAGCCCCAGATCGAGGAAGATTATCAGTGGTCTTGTATGTTTTCCATTTTCTAATAATTGATCCCACAGTTGATTTCTTCACACCAAGCTGTTTACCTATTGCAGATTCAGACTTCCCAGCCTGGTGCAGGTCTATAATTTTGTTTCAGGTGTCCTTTGACAGCTCTCTAGTTTTGGCCATGGTGGAGTTTAGAGTGTGACTGTTTGAGGTTGTGGACAGGTGTCTTTTATACTGATAACGGGTTCAAATAGGTGCCATTAATGAAGGTAACGAGTGGAGGACAGAGGAGCCTCTTACAGAAGAAGTTACAGGTCTGTGAGAGCCAGAAATCTTGCTTGTTTGTAACTGACCAAATACTTATTTTCCACCATATTTTGCAAATAAATTCTTTAAAAATCAGACAATGTGATTTTCTGGATTTTTTTTTCTCATTTTGTCTCTCATAGTTGAGGTATATCTATGATGAAAATTACCGGCCTCTCTCATCTTTTTGAGTGGGAGAACATGCACTATTGGTGGCTGACTAAATACTTTTTTGCCCCACTGTATCAGCCTGTAGGCTACACAGCAAATCCAACATGCTCAAATCAACACCGTCAGATTTGATTTTAACACCCTTCAAGTGTCTATATGGGTCCACACCAGCGAGTGTTAATTTGATTCTTTTTGGAGATTAGGCATTGTAACTCTTTAGTATTAAATAATACATCTTTCTGGAGTTGATCAATTAACACTTAATTACACAAACTAGGTGTTAGAATTGGAATATTAATGCTCTCACGGAATGTTTTCCTAACTACATAGGAGTTATTCTCAAATTACTAAAAATTTAATATTTCTGAACATATAAAAATCCCTTTGGAAAAATAAATAAAGAAGCAATGTTTGTTTTTTCGGCAAATATTTATTTCAAAAGTGTATCACAATTGGAAAATAGTTTGTAACAATGTTACATTAAAAATTACAATTACTATTACAATATTACAATACAATATACAATAACATTTAAAGAAATGAAATTGTCCAGAGAGCTGTTCCAAACAACATTTCTTTTTGTTTTACACTTTGTAAACAACATGACAAATAAAATCTGTCTAACAATGTGGAACCTTTGCCAAAACTCAATTTTAACTATTAACATGTGACACCTCAGAGTTATATTTGTATACTATAACTCCATTAAGAGCTCAATTAACACTGTCTTTGAACAAAGTCTACTAACACCATATTATTTAACACTTTTCAATTCATTTACTTCGGGACAGAAGTTCACATGCTGTTCCTCAGGATGTGACGTCAAGCCTACATGTTGAATGGGTCTGATCTATCAAACAGTTGAAGTGTTTTAGTCCAGATGGATTTTCTGGATATTCAGAAAAATCTGCATCCAGCTCAATCAGACACCAATGGCAATTCCAACTAAGGTGAAACATGTACGCGCCTGAGGCCTACGAGGATGAGCAGAAGAGCTGCAGTTCCGGGATTTGGCCACAGGAGACAGTGTCATTAGATAACTCTTTCATGCCTTTTTAAAGCTACAGTGTGTAATTTTTAGCGACATCTAACGTCCAGACTGCAGACCGCAGCAACATGAACATCTCCCCCCCACCGCTTCTCCCCCCCAACAGTACGGCGAGCGTTACGGGACAAAATGTCTTCCACGACGTCGCATCACCTACCTTCTCAAGTGATGAGGTTTGTTTACATAGATAATTTTACAGATAGTATTCTCAGGCATAATACTGCCATCTATTGTTCAGTACCGTCTCAGTTCATCTCTCTCAACTTGTCGTAGTTACTTTCGAGCGTAATGGGCGATCTCGCAATCGCTAGTTTGTTGGCTCTGCGCTGCCGTAGCGCAAAGATGTCTGCCTCCATGGCTGCGAGACCCGCTCCTATGTAATTATAAATAACGAATTCTAAGGCAACGCAAATATTAAGGTTAAGAGGCTGAGCTCGTAGATGATGATAAATAACATAGTTATGTATAATATATTACATTTCTGACAGTATATCCCTGTAATTATTACACACTGTAGCTTTAACTACCAAAATAAGTCTTTTACATGAATTATGAGCTAATGAATATCAAGGTGTTATTTCAAATGTTGAGCAAACTATACAGGGATAAACTGCTATTTACATTAAAAAGTTTTCCCCCCGATGAACACACACTACGTCTTCCTTCTCAGGCCTGAAAGCGATGCTCAGGGTTTAATTACCCTTTCATCTAAGCTGTGGGCAAACAGGTTGTGGTTTTGTTTCACGGTGCAGCTGTGAGCTTCTCTAATAACAGAGCAGAAGGCGTAGGATAGAGGGACGGCTTCCATCAATCTGTGGTATGCAGCTTTCTCAGAGGCAGCTTTGATGGAATAAGAACCCTTTCCCCAAAGTCTGATTGTTCATACATGTGTATTTAGGATTTATCCCCATGTCCCTGAGGACATGAAAACAGGACCTTGATGTGCTTTAGGGGCATTGCTTTTTTTGTTTAAACATGTTTGGCTGTAGGAGCCATCAAAAAGCTGCTAACTGACGATAGATTTACAGCAAACAGATGCAGGATGCAAGGAATTTTCAGATTGAAATCAATCTGTCGTTTAGATGGAATCACACCAACAGTAGGAAACGCAACAGACCTGATTCGCAAATATTCCAAATGGAGAGAATATATTATGTGTAGAGAAGAAAAAGTGCAATAAGTGGGCATGTTGTGTCTGGCACAGTCCAGTTCAGCCATGCTTACCATTATCACTCAACAGTCATCTTGGTAACCTTGCTCGGACCGATCCTGGCACGGTTTCAAAAGGCTGGTGGAAATGGGGCTTATGTCTGCTAGTTACCAGGGCCTCAGGTATGGACATTTCTTTGTAAAGCTGCAGCCTTTCTTGGCCAGATGATCTTCTCTCGAGTTCTGACAGTTGTCTTATTTCTTTCCATGTTGCCTAGAATTTCTCCACATTGTCCACTATGGACGCTCCGTTACCTTGTTCAAGCATCTCATTCAGGAGATCATCTGGTAGAACCTTACTTCACTTTCCTAGCTGATGGCAGAGTTGACAGGTTTTCAGTTATACCATGCTTTTATTTCTCAGGTCAGTGGTTTTTCCCTCTATTAGGGCTTGGTTCCCAGTTTCAGGGGAGGTGATGGTGGCACTCCCATCTGGCCTTGTATCTTGGTTCCCCATTAGCATAGCTTGCATGTGTTGGAGCTGCTGGTACTCTAATCTCAGAGCAGTTGCTTTTTCTGAATGTTGGATCACTGAGCTGCTAGGTGCAAAGCTGTTAGCCTAGTTAGTTCTGACATTAGATATCAAAGTATCCATTCTTCCCACAGTCTTCTCAAATAGCCCCACTAGTCAGTGTAACTGGAGTAGCAGGATTCAAATAGTTTCTTCTGTTCCTGTGTTTTCTTCGTGTTTCAATACCCATCTGTCACCATAGGGCACTGGTCCCTTGACACCTGACCTTGTTTGACCGGGCTCTGCAGAGCTGGTATGGTTGTATGTTTATTCGCTCTTGTATTGTGAGGTAGCCACATATTCCTAATGGTCTCACCCAAGGATAGGAAATAGATTTTCTTACTTCTTACTGGAACAGTAAGTAGGAGCTACCATGGCCGCGGAAAGTGGGAATGTTGCAGCACCCTCTAGTGGTGACGGGGAGATTTAAAAAAAATGTATTAAAAATACTTTGCATAATTTATAACTTTGTGCGGATTATTTTTCCTGTTTTTATTTTACTATCACGTGGATTTTAACTTAATTATTTTGAGGTTTAACTAACACAAGTTCACGGAAGATACATTGTCATGGCAACGTCAAGCAAGCTAGTGGCCGCTGAGTGAAGAGGTATCCCGCTCACCGCAGCAGACTAGTAAATGCACATAGTCGAATGACAGAAATGAGGAGGAAACAAGGCACAGAAACGCATTTTGGATTTTTTTTGGAAAACCACCACTAGTGACATGATGGTACCGCAACCATGACAACAGGAGACTGTCCACCCGCCTCTGATGGCAGTTGCAGTGGCAGGCCCAGCCCCGGCACCCGCAACCCAATCTAGCATGTAATAGGGGTGGAACGGTTCACAAAATCCACGGTTCGGTTCGATTCACGGTTTCGTGGTCACGGCTTTCGGTTCGGTTCGATTCGGTATATGTTGATTGTTACACCGAAATCCCATAAAAATTTATGAAATTAATGAAAAAATCCCCCCAAAAATAATGGATTGTAATTATTTTAAATGATCCGCGGAAACCCTGGATCATTTCCGCATGTTTTGCTGCTTTGAATTTAATCAACTCGCGCATGCCCTCTACGATCTCCAAGGGACTCAGAGCGGAGCGGACGGGAGCCACAGTGGAGGCTGTATGCTTTGCTTTGAGCAGCCGGTCTGGAGCGCAGCGGGGCGGAGCGGGGGTTGCTGACGGAGTATGTGGGATTTCGGGGTTAGCATGACATGTTGCTGTTAGCATAAACAAAACGTGTTGCACAATGCTTGCACACTGTTGCACTTTTATCCACAACTTTCTTTCTGCCGTCATCGTAGGTCACTCTAAATGCAAAGTGGTCCCATACAGCAGATCTATAAAGTGCTGCTGGCGCGTCTTCCAACTCCTGTTCTTTCCCACTCGCCATAACCACACAATTCTCCACAACAACTGATTTTTTTCCCTGCTACACCCGGCTACGCTGCTTCGCTTCTTCTTCTTCTTGTTTACTACTGGTGGTTGGCTTTGGTCGCAGTACCGCCACCTTCTGCTCTGGAGTGTAAACGTTTCGCCTATGAGAAAAAGGAGCAGCGCATGAACCGAACGAAACACACGCAAATCGAACCAAGTCAATCGAACCGAACGGTTCGGACGGTTTTCATAAATCGTCCCATCCCTAGCATGTAACCAGGCCACCCTGCATGTAGCTCAAAGTAAGAGCACGGTCCCGCCGAGCACTTTCATGTCTATTCCAAGAAAGTTAAAAAACAATCCACTGGATTTTGTTTCCAAGTTTGAAGAAATTTCGCTTCCCATCCAGGAAGCTTTTTCAATTAGAAGTGTTAGATTTTAATCTAATATCTAATTTTAACGTAACTATAGTATTTAATAGTGTTATTTTGATCCTGTGTTCTTTGGGTAATGGAGAACTGTTCAATAATGTTTAAATAATAGCCTATAACAATATAATTATTTCCTTGTGGTTTGCCTAAAAGGATTTTGGAGCCAATAGAGTCACGTGTGAGATAAACACAGAGACTGAGGTTCATGCCAGCTGACCAAATCTACCATGTTATAGTGTTATTGTGAAGTTTACTTAATAGCGCATATATTTACCTGAGAACTGATGATGTCTGTGTGTTACAGACCCTGTTTGTGTGCACTGAAGTCTATATGACAATAAAGCAATGAATCTGAATTTATTTATCTATCATCCATCCATTTTCCATCATGCTTATCCCAAGCGGAGTCTTGAGAGGTGCTGACGTCTCCCATCTGTCATCTGTCGCCAGTTCATTGAGGGCAACACAATCTATTTAGTTATTTTTTATTGTAATCTAGATAGGCCTATAGGCTCACAATTGCTTCAACTTAGATTAAAAATTAATTTGGTCATAGTGTGATCCATTTATCATTTGTTTTTATCTTCATTATTTAAGCTTTTTTCTGATAAATGTATTCTGTGATTGCAGCCAGTTGAAGATCTGGAAGACTGCTCTTGCCCTTCATCTACTTCACCAGGTACAATTTATTTTATTTCAACAGTATATGGGTTGATTCTCCAGTCATGGGAGAATTTTTCGTTCGGGCCTTTCAGACTGATGGTGCTTCATGTAGTGTACAGGGGGTAACGAGGCGCGATCAGCCTCTCAGGGACACCTCCCATCAGGAATCATACAGTCGGGAGAAAATCAAGCATGTTTGAAATTCAGTCAGCTGTGGTAAGGTGGCTCTGGGCAAATCACTCAGTGCGCAAACAAGGTTTCTTCTTCTTCCTCTCAGAGGAAAACACAGAAGCATGAAATGGAGTTCTTTCTGTAAAATTGACAGACTGTAGTAGCCACGTCTGCTCATCCATGTCTTTGTCCAAATATGTCGTCACCTTTTCTCTTAAGGGCTTTTAGCACAAAATGACACAAATAGCCAAGGCAGCGCGTTTCACTCCAGTTAGCTTCATATTCCTCTTCTACTGGTTTGGCTTCTGGATAGACGAGTCCGAGTAGCGCCATCTCACTGCGGAGCTGAGCCCCACCTGGTTTTTAGGCGTACAGTGTGAGCAGGTAGATCGCATCAGAGCATCTGGCCACACTGAGTGAGAACATCATGAGCTGGGAACTTTTAAACCCTGCGGTTTCATCGTACAGTTTGAGCTGTAGCTGCGTGCCACGATTAAAAAAATAGTATAGTGTATGCCCGGCTTAATCTCTTGGAACAGCTGACAATGATTCCTCTTTCATTTTAAAAGCCTTTCTTATAGTTCAGTGACTAAATTTAAAATTAAAGTGTAATTAATCATGCACTCCAAAAACTTTTTTATCTAAATAAGTGCACTTTTTCTTCAATTGAGGAGGTAAGTGAGACACTTTGCCAACTGTTGAACACATTATCTAATTATCTTATTTTAAGTGTAAAAATACTCATTTCATTGGCAAATCATCCTATTTACCTACTCAAATTAAAGGTAAATACAATTAATTTAAGAACTTTTTCCCCATTTCTAGATCGTTTTTGCAGTGTGCATCTCATTGTTTCTCTCTGGATGTTTCTGTAAGCTAGTGTTTTTTAGGAGATCTAGCTATAAATCTGTACATTTTTCCATTGATGGATATGTGAACAGGCTGTTAGAGGCAGACTGCCATGTGTCTGAAATGAGCTCCTCCTTTTGTCTCTTGTACACTCAGACTGCCCCAAACAGCTGCAGCTCCTCCGCAGTCCTCGTGAAAAGTGCTGCTGCCCAGCACCTCCACCAAAGATCAGTGACCTCATGAACGACAAAGACCTGCTGGACTTACTGCGCTTGAAGCTGGACCCAAACCACTGCACGGTTAAAAACTGGAAGAACTTTGCGAGCCGTTGGGGAATGAGCTACGACGAACTCACCCTGCTGGAGCACCGGACCCAGGGCTCCTTGTCTCACAGCCCCACTCAAGAGTTCCTGCTGCGCTACAACCAGAAGACGGTGACCGAGCTCACCGAACTGTGCCGCATCTATCAGCGCATTGACGTGCTGCGGCTGCTTCAAAGCTGGATAGAGAAGGACTGGCCGTCACGCTGGCAGCAGACTCACTAATCAGATGGAAATGTGGATTTATCTGTTGGGTTTTTTCTGTTCATGTTCAAGATTTCTTTTACATTTCTGGATCCAAGCTTTTGTAGGTAGCTGTTTAGTAAACTTTTGAACAGAAAACCTTCTAAAGAATGAAAGATATCGAGAAGAAACAGCAATTCTAAAACCTTGATCATCTAAGGTAAACATAACCTTAGAAACAACATAGAACTTAAATTTCCCTTTTGTTCTCTAGACATCTGCAATGCTGTGATGTTTCACATCCAATGTAAAGATAAAAACAAACACGTGATGCAGCACATTCAAAGCATTGTACAGAAGCTCTCTGCAATGGTGATATAAATAAGGACGGTAATGGATGAGCTGCTGACTTGTTCCGTATCACTTGACTTACGACTGATTTCTCCTTTCTGTGAAACACGATTGTTGAAAATATTTTTTTTTCTCATTTAAATACCAGACTTGTTTTGTTGTTGTCTACATCTTCACCTCAAAGTAAGATGTTCCTACCTATGGAGAGAAATTTGTTCCAGGATTATTGAAAATGACAAAATGCATAACAAAAAAGATGTTTCAGACAGAATGAATCCAAAATGAAGCTTTAAAAAAATTTTAATCCAAAGTAAAAATACTATGGAAGTGTATTGCATTCACCAAAGAAAAAAAAATCAGACAGCTTATCTCATAATTATGAGATCAGTATCTCGTAATTATGAGATAAGCTTTAAGATTTTTTTTTTCTTTGAATGCAGTACGCTTCCGTATAATACTCATGTTTATGCAGAAGTTCAACTAATATTTTTAACGTTTGCTAGTTTTTTTCGGATTTACATATTTTTTTTTTTTTTAAAGAGAGACCAAATCCTGTTTTTTCAGATGTCCCTCCTACACTCTTTGGTGCACCAATAGAAATGGGTCTGCTCAGTGTGCACCATAGCAACAGTGTTTCTATTGGTCCACCCACAGACCACCCAGATGGTGAAATATGTACTATTGGATTTGAAGTAAAAATGCATTTTTGAAAATTCAATTTTCCCCCCAAAAAATGAATAAAAACTTAAACTTTGAAAAAATTAAAAGGAAATGAATATTTTTTTAAATAAAAATCTGAAATCTGTATTCACGTTGGTTGAACTTTGCTAACACACATTACTCTTGAAATCTTTTATTTTTTCAATTAAGTTTTTCAAACTAAATTTTTCAGTAATATTGTACTTCATTTCTCTCCATACTCGGACCCCTAAAAACACGTCACATTTAATGGGAAAACATTGTAGGGGAAAACTGATTTCGATATTTTACCAATCACCAATTTTTAAAGTTTGATATTTTGATTTTATAAGATGCAGATTTTTTTTTTTTTTTTTAGTAACCAGGGTTCAGCATGAAAAATTAATAATTGTTACTAGTTGGAATTTTTTAGTTCTTCCTGATTCATTAACCTTTTTTTAATCGATGCCCGGAAAAGGAAGCTGCCTAATGTTGGTGAAGCAGCTTCCACAGCAGTAGGTGGGCGTCCATATTTCATTCCTCCAACATTTCTAGATGCGTCTCAAAGTTAGAAACAGAATTTCCAGTTGGGATTAGGTTATGCTAATGATGGTGCACAGCCGACATGATTGAATGACACCTCACTCTTCCTTGACCTGCTACCCCGGGGTGGTAAGGTAGGTTCCTCTGGTTCTCCACCTTCAGCAGACAGAGGAGCCGTTTAGAATTTCTTCCTCTACCTTTAGATCTTAATAGATGCTTGCCTTGTTTCACCTGGATGGAATGAAAACTTTGAGCTTATTCCAAAAAAGTAAAAAAAAACAATCCACTGGACTTTGTTTCCAAGTTTGAAGACATTTCACTTCCCATTTCCTTTGGCTTCTTTGTTAGCCTGCAATGCTCCATACCTGTCTATGCCTCTGAAAGTGGGTTCATTAAAGGGAATTGTTGGCCTGGCTGAATAGGCGAGCTCTTCTGTTCCCCTGTAAAGGGGTGGGGGCAGTGATGATAGCGGGAAGCAATCAACTCTATAGCTGCATTGTAGGTTTTTGAAAGCTGAAACCCGAGTCCACCTCCTCTGTTTAAGGTTGGTATTTCTTTAACATAAATGGCTTCCTTCACACCCCTTTCAAACCGCTTATTTTCTTTGTCCAAAATGTGAACATTCTGGTCCTCAAAAGAATGTCCTTTGTCCATTAGGTGTAGATGTAGAGTCTTATCCCGAGGAGGTCGCTCTCCTGTTTTGGGACATGCGGTGATGAAACCCACTAACTGAACGACAGAAGATGAAATCTGATCGCTTCAACTTTCCTTCCAAGTTTGGTCCGCAGCTTTTCCCTCCAGCTCAGACTCTCAGCTTAGAACCGCCACGCTGTCAGAATCAGGGAAATAAAATCATTAAATTGTCTTATACAACTTTAGTTCTTGAAACGGCAGACACTGGATATTTGTAAATGTGTTTTAAATATGTTTTCAATAGGAAAGTTCCATGTAAAACCTTATAAGGTGCTGTTTGCAAAGTTAAGCAGTCAAAAATTAAGAGCAATATTCATGCTTATTTATCGTGATTTAAGAGAATAAGAGGGTTATTTTTTCACAATGTTATTTATTCATTTCTAAAAATCAAAGTTTGAAACTAAATATTTTCCATACTAAATACTTAGTTTGTTAAATATTTAGCTAGAAGCTAAAAAATATTTAATTTGCAAATTAAATATTTGTTGAAAAAATATTTAGCTCCAAACTAAATATTTATTTAACCAACTAGGTATTCAGTATGGAAAATAAATATTTAGCTTGCTGACAATATTTTTAACTGACAATCTCAATATTTAGTTTGGAACTTTGATCTTTATAAATGAATGAATGACATAGTGAAAGAATTAGCCCCTTATTTTAATCTAAAAATACCCAAATTAACCATAAATGTTGCTCTTAATCTTTGACTGCTTAACTTTACAAACTTTACACCCCATAAAAATGTAATTCTGTGTAAAGAAGATTCATAAGATTATATTAGACTTTATAGGTGTGATATTTTAAACTGGTTAAATATAAGTATGTGATCATTTATAATAATGTTAATATAAACTTAGATTTTAAAGGAATTCAGTTTCATTGTAAATTTCAGACCATTTCATCCAGTCAGAACTCTGGTTAGCAGCTAATTTATATGTGAACTTTCATTTTAATAGAATTGGAACTGAGAACAAATAAGAACCACAATCAAAACTAGGAATCTGAACCAAATCGTAATGGATTCCCAAAACTATTTATAATTGGCATTGTTATAAAGTTCCAACAAACCTTCAATGTTCCTTTCTCATTTTATCGAAAAAGTTCAACGGTACCAGTGAAACAATGCTAACTTGTTTTATTAGAATATGTGGTAGTGCTCCTTGAATTAAAATATTTAGATTATTGGGAGTTTGTCAGACATTTTTTGAAGAGTTACAAGTTAAATAAAAATTATCTGGGGTCTGTTTCACGAAGCAGGTTTACTGAAGTTTTCTAAACCTGAAATCAGGGAAACTGACTTTTCCGTTTCATAAAGAGAGTTCCCTTAACAAATTAGTTGACAGGATATGAGATTTTTTTTTGTTTGTTTAGTATGAGCATCATGCAGATAACTTTTTTTACTTAGTTATATTTACAGTACATGAAGAACTACTGAAAATATTTTCAGATTACACATATTCATTAATTTCACGGGGGAAATGAATTACTTTAGGGTTAGGATTAGTATTTACTGGATGATAACAACCTAATGAGCCTACTAGCACAGTCTGAGGCCATTCTATGGGCCTGATAGCTGCTAATAACAATCATTTGTTGGGATAATAATATCTAAGGAAGGGTGCAAACAGCTACTTAGTATTTACAGTGTAAAAGAAGAAATGAATCAACATGAGGAACCCATGAGATGATGCACAGGTTCTATACATTAGAACGTTTTTATACGTCATTTTCACCTACTGCCAGAAGATTTTACCTAAATAAATACATTGATCTAATGCTATTTAAGAAATAATCCCGTAATATTATCATGGTAACAACAGACTATGGCAAGTTGTTTATATGTACTAGTTTTACTGAATATGTATTCCTGTTATCTGAATAAAAACATTTCTTCTGCGTCTAGATTACCATTTCAAACAAAATGACATTCTCCACATCCAGAATAAACATTCTGCAAATTAATTTCTGATCTCAGCATTTGTATTATTTTAACTATGAAAAAAAGTTTTTGTTTTTAGTTTCTAAAATTCAGTTTCTGTTATAAAAATGTTATATATATTATTACAGTTAGGTGTAGGAATTTGATTTTTAACAGGAAGAATCTTATTTTAGTGCTCTACAAATGGAACAGAAGTGTTTTAATAAATAAA
The DNA here is from genome assembly GCA_030533445.1 of Cyprinodon diabolis. NCBI lineage: Eukaryota > Metazoa > Chordata > Actinopteri > Cyprinodontiformes > Cyprinodontidae > Cyprinodon > Cyprinodon diabolis. Next base: position 6,789,816 of record CM060083.1, read on the forward strand.
AAAAAATTCATAGAGTTTTACACATTAACAACAATCTTCTCCTTCGCCATCTTCCTCTCCTTTGTAGCTGTAGGGCTGTTTCTATGTCTTTTACACATTCTCCTTTTTTATTTTAGTTTTTGCATTTCTGCATTAAAATCTCTTTTTCCAGTGGGGTGAAATCACTGATCTGTATTTATTCACTG